>OY776673.1:177181492-177819994 GCA_963675555.1 Leptura quadrifasciata
AGTATTTATTGAAAGAAAGTTAGCCACTCTAGAGAAAAAGAATAATTTTTTTGATATTTTTTTCTGCATATAAATAAAATGATGTTTCAGTGAGAGATTATTGTCAATAATAAAGCCTAGATATTTTATTTCAGTAACTATTTCTATTTTTAAATTTTCAAAGTATAAATTAATATTATCAATATTTATCTTAGAGTGGTTATATGGCCGTCATGCCTTTAGTTTTATTTAAATTTAATTTCGATTTGTTAGTATTAAGGTATGCAGATAATTTTACTAGTTCTTCATTCACCCTTTCAATTGCTACATCAACATCACTATGACATATTGCAATAAGTGTATCATCTGCAAATAAATTCACAAAGTCACACGATAGAGAATAACTTTCATTAATGTCATTTAAATAAATTATAAATAAAATGGGCCCAAAACACTTACTTGCGGTACACCGGTGTCATTTATTTCCAAGGGAGATATGGCATTGTTTATTTTTGTACATTGAGATCTATTGTGCAAGTAACTTTTGAACCAGTCAAGAACTGATCCCCCAATACCATAATATTTTAATTTATCTAAGAGTATCTTTCTGTCAATCGTTTCAAAAACACGCCTGAAATCTAAAAACACTGCAACAATGTATTTATCTTTATCAATTTCTTCATTCCAATTTGCAAAAGCTAATTGTAGAGCAGTTTCACACGAATGTTTAGACCTAAAACCAGATTGATTTCCTACAAATTATTATAATTGAAGTATTCGATTAGTTGGTGACATACTGATAATTCAAGTACTTTTTCAATTGGGGGAAGAGTATTAATTGGTCTAAAGTCACCTGCATTATTAGAGTTTGGAATTTTAGCAACTGGTACAATAATACTACATTTTAATGAACTAGGCACTTTCCCTCCAGACAAGGATGTGTTGATCAAATGTAGTACATATCCCGTCACTTCAAATATGGATTTTAAAATTTTTGAATTTAGAGTAATATTTACATTAGATTTATTGTTTAACGATGACCACAATAACTTTAAGTTCTTGTAATGTTAAAAGTTTAAATTCATCAAAACTACTTTCAACCAAATTATAACCAACAGAAGACTACTGACCACCATTATTTATAGAGTTTATAATATCATGAATGCTATTAATAAAGATTTGGTTAAACATATGAGCTATATTTTGCTCTGTGTTTGCTACTATTATGTTGTTATTATTTTGGAATCTGATACTCTTAGCCATAAATGTTTTATTTTCAGGTTTAATAAGGGTTTTCAATGTTTTCCACTTCATTTTAGAGTCATTATGATGTGCATCAATTTTTTGCTCGAAATAATTTCTTTCCTTAAGCTTAGAACGATTCACTGCCATATTTCTTTTCTGTTTGTAAATTATCCATAAATTTGATTTATCATAATCAGTACAATTCTTGAAGTTACGATATGCCATATATCTCTTTCACGACATACACTTTTTAATTCAAAATCATACCATGGTACTTCAGTAGTCATTTTCAAAATGGTGTTAACCGGAGTAATACTATTAACAGTAGATTCGCATTCAATAAAGTAAGAATCAGAAATGTAGCCAACTTCAACTGAATCAAGACGCCAATCCTTTTGAATTGTAAACAAATTTTATGCATATTTTCAGAGTTTAAATTTCTAAATTTTATAGGCACAGATATATTATGGGTTAAATTTGACACAGGTTTAATCGTTATAATAGAATGATCAGTGATCTTAGGCCAGTCATGTACTTTACATTTAACAGTATTACTATTTGTTATTACTAGATCAATTAGAGTATTAGTATTATTAGTAGTAAGTATATACGATTCCCCTATACGACTAGCAGCCTTTCCCCTACTGTATCCACTTTCATTAGGAAAGTGTAGATTTGGTACACCAGTAAGCGAACCTCTAATGATAGGAGTGTTTGATAAATAAATGTTTGACACGTTGACGTGGCTCGGCTATTGTACATTCATATTTCAATGGACCATTTTAGACGTGATTTGCTAAATGCCGCATTGTTATTGGTCGATCAGCCATAAAGTCGCGTGCGTTAGTTTACATGATATGAATTTGAAATGCGAATATGCTATAGTTGTGGAGGCTCTACATTTGTGCAGGTACATGCCTTTTACATTAGTTGTCGGTAAATGTGTCACAAGTCAAAGGGCGACTAATGTCTCCGTCACTTAGCAAGTTACAGCTTATGGTTGTGCTCCCACTACTGACACTGACAAATTTTATATATATTAGTGGTTTAGGATTGAGTGATCAAAAACTTTATGAACAATCGGCCATTTGGGCACAAACAACATAAAGTGAGAAATGTAATAAATTATAGATGAGAGCGAATATAAATATTTGACAAGTCCAGAAAAGTAGCATTATACTTAGTACTTGAACGTATATAAAAAATACACCACCAGTATGTCTGCTTTCAGAGTTTACTCGTTCAATATTATAGTTTGTAATAGCTATCTCAAAATCATCACAGAATATCCATTCTTACATGACTTTCAGTAAAACACATAACCGAAAGATTGTTTATCCCTACAAAATAAAGAATTTAACACAGATATGTTTCCTCCTAATTGCTATTATACTGCCTTTACTAATCTTTCCTCAATTTCAATTTTCCTCTGTCGTACAGGACATGAAGCGTCAAAAATATAATGATTATAATCTAAGTTAAATTCAGGGTTACCCTCGTTTGCCTTCGAATTTACCTCTATGCAATTTCTACATTTACCCACACTGGATTCATAATATTTTTCTTTGTGGTCTCCAAAACATTTTTTAAACTTTTCACTTTGCAGTTATTTGCCTTATGGTTAAAACCTCCACAATTGAAACATCGAGAAACTCCCACATGCTCAAATATTCTGCAACTGCTCCATCCACCATTTAGTTTTTCTTTCTCTAATATCATACTAAGGCCAGGCACGCACTAGCGATTTGTAGTTGCACGATTGTTTAGTCGCAAAAATTAAACGTTAAGAGCGCTCCGGATATAAGCCGGAAAGACGGTGCAATTTACTCTCATATAAATCATTATTTAAAAAAACGGCTTTCACTAACACACATTAAAAACATGTTACAATGTGGGACGATGAGAGAAAAAAAAGTATATATAAAAAAATATTTTTATTTTCTTCTATTTTCGATTTGCAAAAATAATTCTTATCATCCCACATAGGTATTATTAAAATAAACATTTTCCCTTTTGTAGAACTAAAATAAAATTAGCCCTAATGTCCTCAAGTGCACCGAGAAATTTAAATATTAGGTATAATAAATTTGTCCAATGTCATATTCTATTACATCTCTATCACTCTCTTTCCAAGCACACCGTACATTAGGCTGCGCCATTTTATTGACGTGAAGTCATTTGCAATTAAAATTGGAAGCATGGATGACTAATACACTCCGAACAACTCTTAATGTTTTAACGAATATAGACGGATTCTGCGACGAAATAATCCTTGCGACTGAAAAATAGAACTGGTCCTATTTTAGTGACGACGCGATTGTCGCCGATTGAAATAAAACATGAAGAGGACATGAGACTTCCGATATGAATAAGAGATGGAGCGCTGTGATCCGAAGAAGTACACTCGGTGCTACAAACTTTTGAAAGTAGAATTTTTAAACTTTTCTCTCTAATATTGTATAATATAATAAGAATTTTGTAGTAGTAAAATAAATTGTAAAACGTCATCTGCAATAAATATCACTAACATTATATTTAGCCCAGTTGTCAGAGACTAATTTTGATGAAAAGTTGGAATTAATTGTTACCTCGCTAATGTTTTCATGAAAGGCTAGTTTTTGCTAGTAGAAAGTGACTCAAAAAAGCTTACCAAAATCTACCCCCACGAACCCTTATAAACAATCCGCTGAAACGGAAAAATTCAGTTTTTTGCTAATTTCTCGAAAAATAATGAAAAAAAAAAAAAAAGAATAGCACCACGTGAAAGAGCGCGAAATTTTACAAAAAAATAGTATACAAGTTTTTTTAAAATAAATTGTTTTCTTAGCATGAGAAATTATTACAGTTCGCTCAATATTTCAAGCGCGTCGCACAGGAAAATGAATCATTTCTCGACCGCCGCTACATAATAAAGACAATTTGTACCCATTAAAAAAGAAAAAAAGAGGTATCATTTTAATGAGGGAGAATTCAGCATTGCAATGGTATACTTACTTTTAATTTTTATTTCTTATAAATTCCACGTGAAAGTTAAGCTTTATCATTTTTCCAGTGTATATTAAAACATAAATATTAAATAAAATACTATTTTTTAAAAAATTCTTGTAGATATAGCTTGTTTATACCTTAAACTTCAATCTAAGATTAATTTTTATGCTCTAAAGTATCTAGGTTAAAAAAAATTAAGTTTTAAATCGTTGGTATTTTTTACATTTTTTAGGGTTAGAAAATTTTCACTTGAAAACTTGTCTAAAACGGTCAAAAAAGGCTCTCTACCATACCAGACGTTACCGATTTTCCGGCAACCACTATAGCCAAATTTCAACAACTATACCTTTCTCTAACCCTATCCACCTTTTGCTAGTATTTCATACCTTTCGCTCATCTCTACTCCTTTTCTGTCCCCCTCTTCCTTTTTATTTGTGTATTTTTGTCGCGTTTGTTTGTTTTTCTTAGTTTCTTTTTGTACATTTTTGTTTCTAAATTCATTTCACATCAATCTTTTTCAGAAAGCAAACCTTTTCGAAATCAAAATTTTTAAAATCAAAGTTTAGGCCAGCCCTGCGCAGCCCCGCATTGCAGTATCTCGCGGAAGGTACCTCGTTTGAGTTGTGGTGCTTGCGTCCAGATACAAATTTTAATAGTGTTTTGTTGTGCGCGAGTTCTTTAAATGTAACTGTAGTTTTAAGTTTTGTTAAGTTTGTTTTTTCAAGCATGGTTCAATGTTACTACCTATTTTAATTTTATATTTTTGTAAAAAGGAGCTTAGGTTTAGTTGTATTACTTGTCGTTTTCGCTGATCCAGACCAGTTCCGCCCGATCCTGCAATCCTCCACCGCGTCAACGCGGTGGTTGCACGATCGGTTCCGGAGCAGGTCCTGGAGAGGCAACTGTTTCTATTTTAATATGAATAAATATCTTTTGAATTGAATTGATTGTGTCAAAAAAGGCCTGTAGGTTAAAAAAATGAAAAAAATACCAATTATTTAAAAGTTCATTTTTTTTCCCTGGATACTTTAGACCATAAAAATTAATTTTAGATTGAGTTTAAGGTATAAACAAGCTATATATACAAGGATGTTATTTTACAATAGTATTTTATTTAATATTTATGTTTTAATATAGAGTGGGAAAAAAATGATAAAGCTTAACTTTCACGACGTGCAATTTATAAGAAATAAAAATTATAAACATTAAAAGTCGCCTGGCCTAAAAATCAGGAGATCACATTCAACAATAGCCATATAGACGGTCCTCATTTTCTTAACCAATATTATTTCGAATTCCATATTCTCATATTATAAATGCATTTTGTTTTAGTTTCTTCTCGTTATAGTTCTCTTCTATATCTATCTATAATTTTCAATGACGGGTTTTTCTGCTCTGTATTTTCACATTATAATTTTGTTTTAACTTTGCCTCAGCAGCGGTTTTAATGTTTTCAACCTCTTCAACCGTATTACATTTTATTAATATTCCACGTTCCTTTATAGTTTTAATTTCCTTTATTCCTGCTTCTAACTCCGAGGGATTTAATGACTTCTGTATAATCTTCTTAGTTGTCTTACTACTACTTCTAGAAGTAGTCGCTGGCGCTGTCGTATTTGAAGTAAAAATAACAGTATTTATTTAACTCATATACGATGTTTGATTGAAAAAAAATAGCATGAATTATGAGGAGTAAATACTAAACTAGCACAGTTCTCTATTTCGAAAATAGAATATAAAGTGCTTCCAAATGAGGTCAACGAGGTTAATGAACGTGTCAACTTGATTATATCTAAACAAAATCTGTTGGAAAAAATTAGTCCTCATGTTGTATAATTATTTTATTATTTTATGTCACTGATTATTTTATGCATAGATCTTAAATGAAATATTATAAATAATTATGTATTAAATTATCCTATTTGGTAATGCAATGTCAATTTGAATCGGTTTCGAAATAAAAACCTATAGGGTTCACTCCACTATATATGCATTTTGTTGTTGCAACAAATTATATGCAACTATGACATAGACTCTCATTAATATCAACATGTCTGAAGGCCAATCATTGATCTTTAAAATCTTGATATTCTTAGTTATAACCTCGAGGGAAAGGCAAGGTAATTTAATATATTCTGTGGGATTATTTGTCTCCGGTAAATCTAATTTACTTTGATTGTTATTCCTGTAGACCAAAATTATTAAAAATTATCTTGTAGTAAACTTGGATGAAAAATAAGGGTATTATTACATTTTTTTCACATTTTTGACATACTCCTTCGGGAGGAAAATACTTTGCCTCCCTAGGGAGGAAAATACACATATTCTTTACATGTTTTTCTTATTTGCTTAGTGTCCATCCAACATTTAAATAGCTGGTACTCTTTTTCATATTTTTCATGAGACTTTAACGGTAATAGATTTAACGAAACCACGTTTGCTTTTTCTAGAATATCTTGAGGAACTTCATCTTCACATTAGGAATACATTATTATAACTTTTTGGCAGTTTGTTTATTTTGTAAACAAGAAGCAACCTTAGCAACGTTCCATGTACTTTGATTTTTAACAATGTTTACTTATCCTCGTACTTATCTAAATACCTATTATGACATTTTGACATATTTGGTTTTTTGATTGTCATGCATAAGAAAATATAATAAAATATATGTAAAACCAATGTAAAACACTGTAAATGGTCGTAGAAAAAAATCATATGTATTACACAGGAGTAAAGTGCCATTTCCTCCCTTGGATATTGTTGCCCTCCGCTTCGCGTCGGGCATCAAACTATCCGCGGGAGGAAATTATGCACTTTTCTCCCGTGTCATACAAATAGCTATTTTGCTTCCTGTGCATGCCTGAATCATGACACGCTAATTTTTACAATATTGCTTCTGATTTTTCACAAAAATGATATTTTGGTAAATATTTTTTTATTTTGAAAATTGATATTTTAAACACCATTATCAAGTTTATTTTTTATAAATATTCCAGTTTATTTATCATTTTTTCCCATTTAGGAATAGAGCAATTACAGATTATATAACGAGTTTTGGAAATACCCATTAATTTATTTGTAATTTGTTAAAATAAAATCAATTTCACATTATGGACACCACCATTTTGATATCTCTACTTTCTGCGTTCTTAAGAATTTCAATGCCGACTACTTTCGGTGCCGCATCATTGTATTGATTTATAGAACTGAATTTAAATTAAAAAACTGTAAAATATCCAACATGGAGAGACTTCTATAATTAGATTTGTACGTTTATGCTACAAATGGTATTCTATACGCCTGAGGCCCTTGGCATCTTCATTTATTATCGGGTTTAATCAAAGTGTTTCAGTTATTCATCATATGCGTGGTATTTGCGAATCAAATGAAGGTTATACTAAACGATTAAAATAATTGCACTACCTATATCAAAAAATAAAAAAATAGAACGTAAAAATTGGCGTATTTGAACCGCTGGTCTAGTATATGGTTGGATATACATACTGCGGAACTAGGACTATTGTTTAAAATTAATTTGCCCCTTAATAAGTATCAAAGGCAAGAATATAGAATGTTTTTTATGTGATTTGTAAAGTACAGGATATTATTTTTTCACTTCAAAATTCGAAAAGTAGCAAAAATACCACGTTTATTCTTTATAAGACTAAACTAAAGGGCTAAAGCTAGCACTTTCAGATTAAAAATTTTTCAACTTTACTTTTTAAACATATCAAGCAGGTATGCAAAATAAAATTACAAACAAACGATGCAACCATCTAAATATTGTCTAAAGTTTAATTGTGACGTTCTGCTTGTTCTATTCATATTCATTTCTTCTTATGGGTTTTCTGCCACATACAGGGTGTTGCATCATGAGAGGGACATAGCTTAATAGGAAGTAGAGAACATCAGTGGTAACCGGAACCTCCCATAGAAATGTCTCATTGGGCCTTCATTACGAAGTTACAGGGTGTTAAATAATTTTTGGCCAAACCTGTTTTTTGTCATAACTTTGACAGGGAATGAAATAACGGATTCATATTTGGTACGGCTAATGTACTAACGAGCCCCAAGAGGTACATGTATAAAAAAAATATATCCAGGTCCGGACTCACTATAATTTATGTTTCTTCTTTGCATCAATAAAACATCACCCTGTATATATTTTTTTGAAATTTCGATACGATATTCGAAAAGAGCAAGAAAAAACAAACAAAATGGCCTATTTCATTTTTTTGTTACACCTTCGTGGTTATTTAAATACGTTGTTAAATGTGCAAGAAAATGGATTACAGAACCCTATTAAGTGAGAGGCACGTGAAATAAATAGTTTTATAACTAAAATTTGCAAAAATTCCATTGAGCCTAGGTGGTCTGGGTGAATCCTAATTCCGGCACGTTTTAAAGGTCCATTTTGGTAAAAAACTGTGGTCCTAATAAGTAATCGGGTATGAAATAACAAAATTTTTAATCAATCACAGTAGGCTTGTTCAAAGAATAAAAGTGACAGATAATTTAAACCATTTAGGCCTAAGCAACCAGTTACTTTGATCAAGAAAATCATCAACATTTTATACTTAATAAAAATTGGAAAAGAGAACAAACTAAAATCTAAATAAATAAAATATTTTCCATTCAATTAACAATAAATAACAAAACAATAACTAAATGTGTTTAAAAATAAAACGTAATTGACACTAAAGTAAATTTTCAAAATGTCCTCCCCCACATTCTATGCATTTTCTTGCGCGTTTAGAAAGGTCACCAATTGCTCGACGTATCATTTCTGGATTATTCCGTATTTCGTCGCAGGTTGTAACGATGCGCTGGATTAAATGTTGTCTACTTTCAATTTCAATGTTATAAACCTCGTTTTTTAAGTGGCCCCATAAAAAGTAATCACAAGGGTTACAATCAGGAGATCTTGGTGGCCATTCATGTGGACCCCCGCGCCCAATCCATCTATTAGGATACACATTGTTTAAGTGTTCTCTTACTTGAAGGTTAAAATGTAGTGGGGCCCCATCATGCTGAAACAACATGTCTCTTATACCGATATTTTCTAACATATTCGGTAAAATGTTTTGAAGAAAATCAAAGTAAATTTCACCATTCAATCTTTCTTAAAAAAAATGTGGCCCTATCAAATGTCTATTCACAAGTCCGACCCAAACATTTACAGAAAACCTGTGTTGCGAACGGCGTTGGTGTACCGCATGTGGGTTTTCCTGTGCCCATTTATGATTATTTCGTGAATTGTTTACTCCATCCCTTGTAAATTGTGCCTCATCCCTAAATAAGGTTCTGTAAATCACTGGGCGATGGTTAGACAACCAATGACAAAATGCCAGGCGGGGGATATCGTCGCCTTGTTGAAGACGCTGTACCTGCTGGCTATGATATGGATGGTAACGTTCTCTTTTTAGGGTTCTCCATACTCGCCAATGAGGAATACCAGTTGCCAAACTGATTCGTCTAGTGCTCATATTTGGGTTTTCTTGAACTACGTTTATAATATTGTTTTGTTCCTGCACACCTTGTTGTAAAACACGCTCCACAACTGCAGAAGTAGGAAACTTTCCGTGTTGTCTTGCATACTGGAACACCGTACTAAAGGTTTTATGATTAGGGCATCGACGACCAGGAAAACGCAGCCGATATTCTCTTTCCGCCGACCTACCATTTCCATTACAGAAACCATAGATGAATATTATGTCAGCATATTCCACGTTTGTAAATTTTACTGGCATAGTTAAAATATTTTCACAAGTTTTCACTAACTAAATGCGGATTATTGACACATTAAATTACTAACAAACAATTATTCAACTGTTTAGGAGATTTCTTTTTATTATCTGTCACTTTGAACAAGCCTACTGTGATTGATTAAAAATTTTGTTATTTCATACCCGATTACTTATTAGGACCACAGTTTTTTTACCAAAATGGACCTTTAAAACGTGCCGGAATTAGGATTCACCCAGACCACCTAGGCTCAATAGAATTTTTGCAAATTTTAGTTATAAAACTATTTATTTCACGTGCCTCTCATTTAATAGGGTTCTGTAATCCATTTTCTTGCACATTTAACAACGTATTTAAATAACCACGAAGGTGTAACAAAAAAATGAAATAGGCCATTTTGTTTGTTTTTTCTTGCTCTTTTCGAATATCGTATCGAAATTTCAAAAAATATATATACAGGGTGATGTTTTATTGATGCAAAGAAGAAACATAAATTATAGTGAGTCCGGACCTGGATATATTTTTTTTATACATGTACCTCTTGGGGCTCGTTAGTACATTAGCTGTACCAAATATGAATCCGTTATTTCATTCCCTGTCAAAGTTATGAAAAAAAACAGGTTTGGCCAAAAATTATTTAACACCCTGTAACTTCGTAATGAAGGCCCAATGAGACATTTCTATGGGAGGTTCCGGTTACCACTGATGTTCTCTACCTCCTATTAAGCTATGTCCCTCTCATGATGCAACACCCTGTATGTATATCTTCTGGTCACAAATTCTACAAAAGTAACAGAGTTAATCAGCATGTTGGAAGAATCCCAAATAGCATTTTTCCGTCTTCTGAGCAAATTTGTAGTAATTGCGACGGATTAAATTCAAATCAAGGTCGGCCACTAACTTTTAGACAAAAGTTGTAACACAACGTCTAAGCGATGGTAACCTGACGTCGGAAACTTTTCATTTGTCATAGTTTGAATATCACACCACAACCGATATTTATAGTACGTTATAATATGTGTAGTTGTAGTGCAACGTTGGTCCGACGTCGGTAACTTCCCACCAATCATATTTAGGCTACCCGAATACAACCAACGTTGGTTCGAGGTAGTCGACTCTTCTTAACTACGACCGTGTTTTTTTGTGGTGATCTCAAGGTCAGCTGGACGTTGCCAATACTGACCAGAGATTAGCTACAAGAAATTCTACCACCTATACGTCAAATAGATTGAGGTTATAGCTTGTCAATTGTTTACTTTTTATTTTCATGCAACTTAAAAATGCCTAAAAAGCGGAGCGCATTTGATTACAGTAAGTACACTTTATAGAAAAAGGGTCAAATTTCTTCCAGTTCAAAAAATACAGATAAGTGTCTATAGTTAGGTTAGGTCAAAACCATATGAAGGAAGAAAGGTAGTATGGTTAGTCAAACGTTTGCCAACGTTGCAGTCTGAGACTGGGACGAGGTGATTCAAACGTTGGGACGTCGTACTACCGCGGTTATAAATACATGTTTATATATTAGCAGAGGAATCTCGACTAAGGGTCGGGAAGAGGTGTTGAATTTTTAACTAGTGTTACGTGAAGTCAATATTTTTGGCATGGTAGTGCTAAAGTGTGGTTCTAGTCACAATTGGGTTGATTATATGGAAATTTCCCGATGACTCCATATTTTAGAGAAAGATGCAAATAACTTCTTCGGTCCATGCGAGGGTTCAACCACTCCCGGAAATACGTGCACAAATTTTCAGGAATACCACGGGAATACTCCGTAATGCTCAGGAATGCTCTGAAATACTCTGGAATACACGGGAATATTCGGGAATACCCCGGCAATACTCATCAATACTGCGGAATACTTCGAAAATAATCGAGAATCGAGTCAAGAAGGTAATAAGATATGCGTCAACTCATAGTCTTGGTTGTTTGTGCTTGTCTCGGCACTTAGTATTATTATTGTGTAAAAAATATAGTAAGTAGAAATTTTCAGCCTAAAATCCTTTTAAAATAGTAGCACAATTATATTCACTTTAAATTGTTGAAGCCGTTATCAAGAAAATCGATTTCTTTTTTTTTTCAATATGAACTACCCTTAATATTAAGGGTAGGTCTCGGGGTAGAAAGGTGCAAAAGTCTGGACATGTTTGTAGGAGAACTCTAAATATCATATTTGACCGAGACCGCTCAATTGGTTTTGGCGCTAGGTTAAAAAAAAATAAAAACCATTTAAGCCGAAAATTTCACGTGTACTCTGGAACAGGAAGATGAGGAAAAAAGGTTGGAATTCTGTTTGTGGGCCCAGGGAGAATATCTGAACTCAACAGGAACTTTTTAAAGGAAATTTTGTTCAACGACGAAGCTACATTTCCAACAAATGGAGTGGTGTCGTCTCAAAATTCACAGTACTGCGACAGTACCGATATGCCGAAAATCCTAATTGGATCATAAAGAGGCAGTACTCAGAAAAATAAACGTGTGATGCGGAGACTTGATTGTAGAATTATTGGTCCTTTTTTTTCGAGAGTAATTTGAACCAAGGTGTATTTTTTACTTTTGGGAAGACTTACCAGTTCAAGCACGTCAGAATTTAAAATTTCAACAGATGGGTCTCTTGTGCATAACGCAGTAGTAAGGGTTTGAAAATCGATGGATAGGATAGGTCGAAACAGTCCTCTTATTGAGTGGCCGCCAAGATGCCCGGGTTTGACGCCGCTCTCCTTTTTCTTGTAGGTTATATTTAAACAAGTAGTTTACAAGCCAAGACAGTTTACAAGCCAATACCGCAGTCAGTTGACCAACTACGCGCTAGAATATGCAACTATTACCCAAGAACTCAGAACAGTAACCGCGGATAAGCGAAAAAGGTTTGATAAGTGTTGCGAAAAAACGGCGGATTGGTGGAAGCAAGAAAAATATAATTAGCATTTATTTTATATTCCGGCATTCCAATAATTTTGTTAATTGTTACCAAAAAAAAATATTTTTCTCAATTGTTCTCCAATTTTTATTCCATGGATTACTTGATAGGAATAAATAAAGTAATAAGGCCAATGTGATTTTTACTTTGAGCACAGAATTATTAATATACAATATTTCTTTGTGAAATTTTGTACGGGCCCATTTCAGAGAGCGCTTAATCCAGTGGTGTGCTCAGATTTTTTTTATAAAAAAAACACTATTACAATTTCGTGAATTTTCACCCCCATAAAATTACACCGTGGGCCTTGGTTTTTGTTTAAATAATTTGACTCTTTATCCTAAAGTGCGATCTACAATTCAAAAAACAAAAATTGTCAATATCAGATGGTAAATAAACATTTTGTGCGGGCGTCCCGCTTTCAAATGGGTGACACTGTATACATTTTTTTAAAATCGAGCTAAAAGTAATAAATGTATCGGATGTGCACTTTGTAATAGTCTAAGATCCCGCTGTACGTCCCATTCAGGTATCGATATCGTCGATAAAACCTACTTAACATGAAAGTTTGTACCTAATTGAACTCATAAATGCAAAGGTTGGCGGGAAAATGTGTGAAAAAAAGCCAGAGTTGGCGCGCTGAAACTGAGAAAATATTTTTTTTGGCATCTTAATAAAATAATAATAATAATAAATTTAATAAAATTGTGTACCGATATAATAATAGCAATTTATTGTCCATATGGAGACATGCACTAGTAACGTGGTGTTATTAATAATGGATAAGAAATTGTTACCATTATATTGAAATGTTTCAAATTTATATTTGTATTGAAATTGTATATAATTAATTTAAATGTTACAATAAAAACAGGTGTCTTGAAGAAAACAACAAAACAGTTGGCGAAACGTTGCCTAAGATATTTGAATTGACGTGGAAAACTAGTAATTATTTTTCTACCTGTTGAATTTATTCTCCCGTGTTAAAAGGCACATATTATTGTACATTTTTGTTCAATTTCTGCAGTTCCAGAAGATAATCCTGATGAGGATGAAGAACAAATAGACACAAACTCTTCCGACAATGAAGACGCTGACGACGAGGACGAATCTGACGATGATGATAACGATTCTAATCCCGTCATTACAGCTGAAGAATCTGATGGCTCGAATTATAATAATAATAATAATAATGATGGCGAAACATGATCCTTAGTTGATTTGTTATTTATTGCATAAAATGCCATTGTATCATAAAATAAATATTTTTTTAACTACGCTATTTTGCTAATAGTAACATCACATACAATTTTCCTACTTCATTTTTGGGCACTTTTAAAAAAATTTTCCAATATTGGAATCTATAACTCATGCATGGTATTTTTTATTTCAGCTACTATTCAGGATACTATTTTTTCGGAAAAGTAATTAAAACTTTGAAGCACTGCAGATTTAATTCGATTTTTTCCAAAATATGCTATGCACATCTTTAAAAATTTTCTCAATGTTAGAATATAGCGATCGATATGCCATTCTCTGATTGAGCTCAAAAAATATTATATTATTAAATAAGAAATGGCATGCTGAACGATATCACGGAACCTTTGTTGTAATTTTTATACAATTACCTTTTTTTTTCAACTTTTTCGACGCACGCCCCTATTTTCGGACCTCCTAATCTGCATGTCACTTTTTCTTACAGTAATGCATTATAATAATGGCCCATAGTTAAGATAGCATGCAATATGAAATCACGCCCAAATCGTTTGAAATTTTCACAGGACTTTTCGGAACTTTCCACTTTTGGGTCAACGAGGGCTGCATGCCCATTTTTTATAAGGATTTTACGACATAAACTTTAATTATTTTCATCGGCATGTAGCACAAGAACGCGGAAAATTATACTTTTTTATTACAAATTCACGTGTCCCTGCTTTTGGGACCCTGCGAATCGCATGCCTATAATTACTAAGTCATTAAATTTGTTTTAACTTTCTTTTAATAAAAGAGCAAACGTTTTATTATCAAGAAAAACACTAAAATTTAATTTTAGTGGAAATGCAATTTTTCATATGACCGGAAAGCATGCAGCGGACTAGTACCCGCTTTTCTTTATTGTCACAGGGTACACTTTCACCCCTCCAAAAGGTATGCTGTAAGAAATCGGAGACAATCAACTGTCGCCATCTTTCGGTCTAATAGTCGTTCCTAGACAAGAAGAAATAACTGTGTAGGACCAACTTTGCCGCCTTTTCTTAAAGCTTGATCAGGAAAAACGAAAACGCTGTATCTGAATTGCATTAGATTTGTTACACACCATTTCTAAATTTTAAATAAACTGATTTCCGGCGGATTTCCTCTGATGTTTAAGTACGTAATCAAATTAGGTGACCTTCATCATATTTTTGATGGTTTTATAGTACCTTCTATTTATTACGTTCATATCCGGCCACAGACATATATTCCGAAATTGCTTGAAACTGTTGGTCTCGAATTATATTTTTGGTCATGCTCAATATAATATAATATTCATGTTCGCGTGGGCTTCTAAGATAAACTAATAAAATAATAATAATCACTTTATATAATACCCGCCAGAAAGTCGGCACCATGTGGATAACTTTCTTACTCAATTGTGCTTTTTAAACAGGTTTCAGCATTGATTTAGTTTCGGCATGCTTAATAACTACAAAATTATCAAAAATATTTGTCATGTCACAACTATGACACCTCCAAAATGTGTTTGGAAATTTTGAAATGGCCTGAAATGCCCTAATTTATCAAAATATGGAAAAATACCATGAATAAAAGTTGTTTATAATTACATTAAGAATCTAAATGTAAAGTTTTGTTTGAAAATTTAAATGTTTTAGTTTTTGATTTTTTTCCAAAAATGTTTTTATTTTAAAATTTTTAAAAATATTTTTCCAAAATAACATTCAATTTTTTCTGTATTTTTTTTGTTTACAGTTGTTAATTTGAAATATTTGAATGCAAAAGAACATAAATGTTGCATTTGTTTTTTAATTGTAATTAATTGGTAAAAATTGCATTTTTACAGAAACAACAGGACAAGCATGGATTATTTTCAGTAATTCTGAATGCTTACTGTAGAATTTTGCAGATAATGGGCTTAAATATTTTTAAAAAACGATTGTTCATTTAATCAAATAAATAAAACTCAAAATTCCTATTAAAATTTACTTTAAACCATGTTTGCAAGCAATATTTATTCTATTAAATTAAAAATATAACATTTCTGTATGTCTTCCTTCTCTTTCCAAACATAGTATTATTGTCCTGTTGCAAAAAATACTTTGGTTACATTTCTTAAAATTTTGGGGGTATTTCAAGACAGATATCCCTGATGGTGTTTTCTAAATGATCGATATGCTGGAAGGGTCTTCTATGGTAAACTTTATTTTTCAAGTAACCCCATCAAAAGAAATCTAGGTGCATTATGTCCAGGGATCTTGCTTGCCATGGGTAATGTGAACATCTACCAATTCATAATCCATTTGCCTCTAAACAGGTTGTCCAGATAGTTTCTTACATTAATGCACAGTACTATTAATGTAAGAAATTGAAGCGCCGTCTTGTTGAAACTATAAGACGCCTCTTTCCTCCAACGACATGTCAGTAATTTCAGTCATAAGAAATTTCAAATATCTTTCCGAATTGAGATTATGCCGAAAAAATAAGGGCCAATTAGTCTGCCATTAAGAGAATACCGCACCAAACATTGGTTTTAAAAGAGTACTGGTCTTTACATTCTATGACAAATCCGGGATTTTCGTCAGCCCACCACCTGCAATTTTGGGAACTTACTACCCCATTGGAAGAAAAAGTTGCTTCGTCTGTGAATAGTATCTGTGTAGCAAATGATAGATTTTCTTCTAGCCTGCGCATCACTGACCCAGCTGCTACTTATATAAATATATGTGGTGTGGTGGCGGGTCTAATAGACTGAACACGAACGTGCCTTCGCGATTGAGTAAAAATATACACATCACTAGCTCAGAGCTTATATGACACTCTTGAAGGCTTTCGTGCACTTATTTCTGATTAGGGAGTATCAGTCTAATTTTTGAAATTTTTAATTTTTTTTTGAACAAGGGTCAAAGGCTTCACCCTCTGTATGCAGTTGGAGCACTTGGTTTTTGTAAAAGTTCGAAAAACACTTTTAATTGTTTGTGGCAGGGTACTTTTTCACCACCCTGTATATTACTTCTTCAAATAACACTAGTTTTAGAACGAAATTACAATATTTATTTTTAAACACTTAACAGAGTTTAACGCACTTGAAATTAACTTAAAGGTAGATTGTAAAATGTTAACTTTTCAACAACTAAAGTTTTGTCATAGAAAAATAAAAAATTAACCTTTTTTTGAAAATTTTAAAAAACACTTTATATTAGATGCGCGAGGGCAGAATAGAATTGTCGTTTTTTACTTGGAGCTACCAAGGAAGAATTCCCAGATAGGTATAAGTACGCGTACCGGAATTGACCTCAATTGAATGTTGAAATTTAAATGAAAAATTTGATTATTTATTAGTTACGCGAAGGCAGAATAGAATTGTCGTTTTTTACTTGGAGCGACCAAGAAAGAACCCGCAGATCGATTTCAAGTACGCGGCTCGGAATTGACTTGCCTGAAAATCGCCGCGCGCGGTCTTCTATACTATCGCTACTCTTATTAATCGTGCACTGCGAGTGTCGCACGATCGTTTATTTGTGGTCTGGAAAGCTGTCGCCCATTCCGTGCGGGCAAGGTATAAACCTGGATAAGTCCCCACCAATTCAGTGCGGGCTAGGATTGCGCAATACCGCATCATAAAAGAGAAATTGATTGAATTCCGAATTGAAAGTTATGTTGTCATTTAAGTCTTAAAATTAGAAATCTTTTGTTGTTTATATGAAATCCGAATCAGCTTTACTTTAGAAGATATTTGATAAAGTCCTAATTTATTGTACTACGTTTCGACTCGACTCGTAAAACGATTCCGCAGGCGAGCACTTATTATGGGGCTGCGGTCATACTAAGTGCCGTGGATGGCGCGACCTGAACGAACGGAAGTAAGTTTTGATAACATGTTTGAACTGTGCTGCGGGCTGTAGAGTTTATATAAAAGAAGTTGCGCATATACGCATATGTTGAAGGAATGAAAGTAAATATTGAGATTAATCGAGGAGCTGTAGTATGTCGTGTGTAAGAATAAATAATAATTTGTTATTTAAGACGTAAAACCGAATTGATATTTAGATTGAACGAAGAATTAGCTTATATAAATTTTATTTAAACGAATTAGATTTTTATACCGGGCGGGGGTATGCAAAGTGTTTTAGAAGTGGTTTGATATTATGCGGGGGCTGTAATTTTAAAGTTATTATTTTGAGAAGTTTAAGCTGTAAAATGGGCAAATAGAATGTTTTGACATTATTTTGGGCATATTTGGGAATTATCGGATTATAGAATATTTCGAAAAATTGTAGTTTTTTGATTATTTAAATTATATGGATACCTACTTTTTTTCCACTTTGGCATGGCGAGCTGAAAGCCGAGTTTAATTGGCAAATTTTTATATTTTATTGAGTTAATCTATTAATAATACGAAGCATACACTATAAAACCCCCAGTGCAACAGTAGAAGCGGTTTTAATGGCTCCCGTGACGCATAGGCAAGCAAACCTTTGTACTCCACCAGCCTTGTTGGTCACGACTGCAGTTTTTTAGTCTACCATACCACTGTTCGATAGATTATTATGGGTCTTATTACCTGGTGATAACCATAGAGTTATTTTGGGGTTTCATCCCAAGTTTTCTCACACATTTGCGTACACTTTTCCAGAAGGGGTATTTTTAATGGCGTCGTTGACATGATGTGATATGTAACCAAATTTATCACTGATCATGTCTCATTTAACCTCGCATTTAACTTATTCAATTGTATCTCTACTCGGTTAATTTGACGTAATTTATATCTTTAATTTAATTCATATTAAGTATTGTTATATAATTTGATTTGAGATCATGTAATTTAATTCAGATAACTTAATTTAATTTGGATATTATTTGAAAATGATTTAGATGAACATAAAATTACTGGACTAATTATGTACAACTTATTAATTATTATTGTTTTCAAATTTTATCGTGTAATTGGATTCTTCTTGTAATTTATTGGGGAATAAAGTGTTTATATTATTTATAATGTATCACAATCAATAAGTTCAGACTGTCTAGTAATTACCGATAAATGAGAATAAATTTTGTTAAACAAAGATTCAAATATTTGCCGATTCTGAAATTCTCTCTCGGTACTCTCGGAAATTACACAAGTTGTATCAAAATTCTAGTGACAGAATTAAGAAATGGTGTAATGTTTCATCAGTGTAAATGCCTTTAATTTATGTACTATTTAACAAAATAAGTAATTATAGTAGGTATATACAGCTACTCCCGGAAAAACAGCAAAACACAATTTTACGCCTTTATAGTAAATTAATCAATTGGTAACAGTTTGATGACAATGGTGCAAGATCCGTTCATTTCCACACAATCCGTTAAGCGATCAACCATAAATCTAATTCATGGATAATAATTTATGGTATCTGATCTCGTATCTATCTAATGGTTTTTAAATTAAACTTAATCAATGTAGAAATTGTAATTCCATTTGGCCTACTCGGTTTGTTAATCGAAACCGGACAAACGAAAAAATTATAAATTACGAAATTTTTCTCAGGCCAATTTGAATTTGAGTATGATTCCTAGTATATAAAAAATGTTATAAGCATGAGGCCGTAGAGTATCTACGTTTGTATTAAGTTCAAATATGACGATTTAACTTAACTGTCCAACTTACATTTGTATTATCAGAGTTACTTCAATTCCATCTACTAATAATAATAGTCCGGTTTCAATTTGTCAAATATGGGATCCCGTTTGCAGATTTGTGACACAATATTGTGCAATACGTCAAAATTTTCAAAATACCTTGTAAAATATGGATATTGATGGGCCCTCTCTAGCAAATATGGCAGAGGGGTATAATTCACCCCTTTAATATCCCTAAAGGGACAAAAATGAAATAAAATAAAATTATGTAAACAAATTGTTTTCCATAATTGAAAAGAATATTTTTTTATTTAAGATAAGAAAATATGGTTCAAAAAGTGACATAAGGGTAAGTTTTACCCTTAGCGCCGTAAAGGGGTAACTCTTAATCCATGTGTAGCTTGAAAATAACTATATTATTTTCAAGTTTCAAATTCTAAATAAATCTAAATGAAAATTTTCGCTGGAGTAACAGAGCAGTAAAACTCACCCCTTATAATATGTCACCCCTAAAATTAAAAAGTTTTCCTTTTCTGTTTTAATAAATAAATATAAATAAAGTATAATAAATCATCCAGAATTATTTCGAATGCAAGAGCACTGAAAAAAACCGTCGAAGAATTTACAGACCCATTTCGTTATGTAGACAATCATCTAATAAATCTGGTAACAAACAGAGTTGCCTCGAATGGACTGTGCACTGACGTATGTGCGATGTCAGAACTGGGCGTGGCATTCGAGAACAAAATCTTTAAAGATAGGATTCAAAATAAATCTGTAAATTTTTGAGATCCGCTAAAGTCAAGTAAAATTAATTTGCATGAGTCCATGACTAAAGAGAATGTTATTAAAACCAAGTCAGGGATAGTAGAGCTTAAACAAGATTTAAGTGTGTTCTCACGATGCGTTCTTATATGTAGAAGTCGTGCTGATTCAAACTTATAGGAGATTATTGGAAAATATGAACTAACTGCCTTGCCACGGTCTTTATTTTATCCCGATAGAATAAACGTAGAATAAGACACGTTCTGGAAGAGCTTGTTCAAAATGATTCAAAGTTAGTGATGGGATGTAGATATCTTAAAACAGCCTTACAGTGTAGCAGTTGTCGATGGTATGGCAGAAGTACAAATGTTATCGTTTAAAAATGTAGGATACTTTTCTGATTTGTCAATTCAGTTTTCAAACAAGATTTTAACAAAATACTCCGCATATTCTAAAATTCACGTTGTTTTTGACTCGTATGAGCACGATCCTTTAAAATCAGTGGAAAGGGTCTGAAGGCAAAAAGGGACAGACCCTATACAATATATCGTTAGTGATCGTTGGGACAAATGTAGAAGCTCTTCCTGGACTTCACGCATTTTCAGGAGCTGACATACAGGTGCATTCAAAGGCAAATCAAAAATTAGCTTTTAGTAGAAGTTTTTATCAGCTTCCCCATCTAAACTTCAGACGTTAGCTACCCTTGGGAAAAATGAAATATTAGATGAATCGGTTTTTGAAGGAATCGAATCTTTTATTTCCAGTGTGTGTTCACCAACCAAGAGAAGCATCAGTAAGCTATCCGACCTAAGATGGTGGATCTTTAGTCAAAAACAAAGTTCCAGTGATAATATGCCACCCACCCTAGCAGCTCTAAAACCAGCAGTACTGAGATGTCATTATCAGTGCATGTAATGGTATAGAGACATACTTCCTCATCCATGTTTACCACCAGCAGCGGAATATGGGTGGAAATTGGTTAATGGTCAATTTGAACCCATAATATGTGACTTTCCGTGCGTCCCTGACGAAGTGTTAAATTTAGTAAGATGCTCATGTTCCAAGAATAATTGCTCCCAACGCTGCTAATGTGCTACTTTAAATGTGGTGTGCACAGAGATGTGCGCACGTGAAGGAAATCTTGATTTTTCTGCCAATGTCGGAGTTTTAGGGGAAACCAACTTGGATTCAGAAGATTCATCGGATGATACGTCTTCGACTGTTGGATGCAATTCTAGCTGTTGAGGCCTGCGTCTCCCTTTACCCTCTCCCTCTTACTATCAAAAATTCATAATTTAAAAACATTTAAACACGATTTCTCTTATTATATTTGGTATCTAAACATTAATAAACATCTATAAATATTAATCATTATCTTTCTATAAACATCAATACTTATATAGCCAGGAGGGTTGGTTTCTAAAAATATTTTTACTTTTATCGAGACTTTTATTACTCTTAGTAACAAGATTAACATTTACAATTCTTTATTTCAAATGACCGTACTCCATATTATTCTTAAATTGACCAATTTAGGGATTTCGCATTTAATATATGATGCAATTGTACGTTTTCAACCCCTAATGATCTAGGGGTGGAACTAGTGGAAGTCTTTACAAGTTCTAAAAATTTTTTGTATTAATAAATACTACTCGTTAAAATTTAAGATATATTCTAATACATTTTGCTAAGCTAATTTACATTATTTTATAAGGGGTGGCTATAGGGGGTTGTTTCTTCTCTCAGACGCACTTGCGAGAGACGGCCCATCCAGTCTCGAATTCTAAAAATTTTAAGGTATCGCCCAATATTGTATTGTTTAATTTCTGTGGTGTTTATTTTATTTAATATTGTATCACAAATCTGCAAACGGAGTACGAATTGAAACCGGACTATAAGTCAGAATATTTGGTTCTCCCATTAGTGAAAGGCGACGCACGGCTACGTATTTTATTTCCAGTTTACTGAATTTTAGGTAGGTCAAATAGAATGGTTGAAAATTGCTGATGAAATAGAATTTTAAATCCTTCGCCAAGTATCAAAGAGGCAACGGTCTTAAGTTTTTTTAATTGCAGGTTTCTTAACGTGCTTTAAGATGATAAATTTAAAAAAATACCATTTTTAAAAATGCATTTTTTGCACCCTCCGGCCTTTTTCTTCTTCCGTTTTGTATTTTTTCAATAAATATACTTTGTTTCATTAAATTTGAATTTGTCTTTCAAAAAATTATTGAAATGTTTAACGGCAGTTTCCTCGAAAACGGTTGGAGTTATTGTGAACGATCCATCTTTTCGCGTCAAAAGGACTTCTATTATATTTTCTAAAAATGAATATTAAACGTTTACAAAAAGGGTTCAAAACAACTGTTTCAGACGGAGAATAATACAAAATCTATACTTACTATTCGTTTATGCTTAACTGCTTCACTGACGGGACCAATTGGACGTCGTAACACTATAAATCTAACACAGTAAGTACTAACACTTTCTTAAAATTAAACTTGAAAAGGAATTTTGAAAACACATGGAAACGACAATATAAAGTTCAAAAAATGTATATTAAATCTCTGTAAAAAAAATCATGTTATACAAAAACGTTCAAGAAAAATGTATTGACAAACTATAGTCTGGCCCGTGTACAACACATAGTGAGGAACGGAACGACTCATAATATACCAACTACCGTCCAATGTGCGGTTTATAGCTAACGATTACACAAAAGGATTCAAGAAAAGTTCAATATTTATACATTTTTGGTGGGCTTTTACTTGCCTGTCTGTTTACGTATTATCAGTTCAATAATAATTTGGTTCGCTCCTCGGAGCTTAAAAGTGCTTGAATCGCAACGACTTTGAATTATATTGTAGCAATTATATATTCATACGTTCAGGTAAGGCGGTCCCATGCACATCTGAGTACATGGTTAAGATACTTTTCTGACACCGAACCACTGAGGAACCAGTTTAGGGCAAATCCCGTTAAAATCCATCATTTTCCCGTCAAAATCGACTGCTAGAAAATGAATGGTCACCCTTGTCGCTAAAGACTATTTTCGCCAGAACTCTCGAAATACTTTGACTAGAGACTGGATTAACTTATCCTCATATTTAACATTAAAAGCTTTTAATTTTGAAATTTCCGATTTTTGTTACACTTTCTAAATTTTGGTGGTCGGGGCGACATTACGTCCCCGTGCAGCGACATTTACTACACTTTCTAAAATTACACTCCTTGATGTATTTTCAAGATTTTGGCATAAAAAGCGAGCGAGTAGAGCGAAAATCGGAGTCGGATTTTGTTACAGTTTCGAAAAGTTTATCGAAGGTTTTGGTGTGTTCTTTAATATTATCAAGTTCTACCAAGTGTACCTTTTATATGTCAGATTTTCTGGTCAAAAATACCACAACGTTCCGTCAAAAGAAAATATGAAAAAAATTCGTCATCAGATACAGATCCTACGGCGCTCTCTATGATCTAACGTGATTAATACATAGATTATTGGTTCTTAGAATGAAAAAGGTAGTTTAGTAAATTTGGCGAAGATCAGTCAAGAGGCTGTTGAGTTATTGCAAAAGAAACGAAAAAATAATTTGAACTTTGACACCCTGTATCTTTTTCCACAGCAACATTTTACTAAAGCATATTTGGTTATAACCTCATATTTTGGCCCAAAAAATCTACCCCTGAACTATGGCTTATTATTAATGGTCCACCCTGTATATTCGTGAAACATTGATTAATTTTGATACTCTAAATTAAAATTAATATTCTCTTGACTCTTGCTGCTCAGATCTGTCAATAATAATATAATATATCCTCAAATATATCATATTATTATTGTTGTAAAGCAAGGGCCTCGAGAAGGTACGAGCACTTTCTTGCCAAAAATATGAGTACATAGTCAAGATTTTCGAAATTAAAATAGTGTGTGGAATATTGTGCGGAATCTTTCTTCGTAATTTGTGAACCATTACCATCCACCACATCTTCCTGACATTCTCTGCTGATGCCTGGTTGTGGATCTTCCTAAGGCCTAAACATTTTCACAATATTATTTTACCTCACCCGCTGATAAATATGTATTAGCACAAGAATTTAATCATATCATAACCCTCTTGGTAGGGATTTGACCAATATAGTACATCCAGCATGCAACAGAGAAAATTTAATTTGCGTTCTCATTAATCCAAAAATACTCTGTTATGTGTGTCACAAAGTATTTGTAATCGTTAATTATAGACTCACATGCGAGACCGGATGATACGTAAAATGCAATTGAAATCAAATAATTTCATTGACCTGCAGAATGTTGGCAGAATATTGGCGTTTCAGTTTCCAAAAATGAACAAATTGGAACGTTAAACAGAGTAAAACTGGAATTTTATCCCAGACTAAATTGTTGCCAAAAAGTTTTTGGTAATGGCAGTTAAAAATTGAAGATTTTAAAAATCTACACTGGCCCTAATTAGTGACGGCTTCTCCATTATTTAGTCAGTGCTCTCACGCACGAAATGGAGAGTGGAGAAACTGCCACTAGGATTAAAAAAAAATACCCAACACAAGTTTGGCTAAACACCTGAGACAAGTAAATATATTACTCTTTTGCGAAAAAGAAAACATAGAACGAGTAGTAATTTGAGGGCGAGCACGGTAACAGTCTTCACGTGTCGCTTCAGGGAGAATAGGGTTAAATTTAACGCCAATTTCGATAAGGGGTAATCAAATTACGATTAAAAGATGCGTGAAGTACCTAGGGGTTAGACTAAGCTAACGACTGACTCTACTTTTATTACAAATCACAATTTAAACCTAATTAAACCAAAATTTTAAAATAATGATATACTTCATGGCTGAGATGCTGTCTCTAAAGTCAAGCGAATTTGTATTGCTTTTTCTCGTACCAACTAACAAAATTGATTCAGTGTTCTATTTCTTTAATTAATTTTTAGATTTTAATTGTTTTAATCCCCTTTTGAGACTTTTAATGGTTTATTAACTTTATTATATATCTCCCAGACCCAGATGAAATGTCTCAAGTATTTATCTTTATATCATTTGTTTCTCGCCGAACCGAACCTGCTCCGTCCAGCTCTACATTCACAATGGTGTAGTAAACTGTCTGGAGGATTTTACTGTATAATTAATGTTAAATAAAGTTCTTTCATTACTAATTACTAAATTTATGACAAAAAATTTAAATTTGATTAAAATGGCGTTTTTATTTAATTTCTTCACTATTATCGGTAAATATATGTGAGAGTTTGGTAGACTTTTAGCACCTAAGATCGGAATTGTATACAATGTTTTTTCCAATTCCATAGACTATAAAAATTTGAATAAATTTTACCCACTCTATGCAGAACGAACATATAAGATTACTTTAGTGAAGAATGAAAAGTCTATCTATAAAGAAATTGTACAATTCAATCTTCTTCTTCACAAAATTAAGACCAACAATACAATAGCTGTACATACACATCTTCAATTTTGTATTGCATAAAGCGTACTGCCTACCAATTGAATTAGGAGTAGCTCTATCTCAGTGTATCATGTATTTCTTATGGGATAATATTACTATCTCAAAGTAACTGGCATAATTTTTAAATTATTTGTATTTCATTATACCCTCGATTATACCTTACTTGAATAAATAATAATATTATTATTCCATAGAGTAGCCCCCAGTGAGTTATTCATACTGTGTAAAAACCAACAGTCTTATCTCACTAAATTCTTTAATTTCGTAATGGCGACCGGTTCCATGAACTATAACTTCCTTCACATTATCAGGCCACAAGACTATAACAATGACAAGATATTTTTTTAAACAATACAATTAGGAACAAAAATAACAATTACAAAAGTATTTTTATGAATGAATTTTTATGAATAAAATGATAAAAATCTATCTATGTAAAAAATGTATTTGTGAAGAATAAAATATAAAAACTATTTAAAACATTGGTAAAAACGTTTTAAGCGTGGGATATATTGGATTGAAAACGAATAAGAAGACTGGATGGTAAAAATTAAAGTAAATGAATACCTACATTTCTATTACTCAATATATTGTACAATATTTTGAATATTTGCCGATTTCTCTGAAGTAGAAATGTTTTAGTACGCTATTAATACTGTTCTGTAAACATCGTCAAAGTGACCAATTCAAAAACTATTAAGGATAAGGATATCAAGCATGAATTCGCTAAGGTGTCCACCGTGAAGAATGCAACAAAAAAATTCCCATTCTACTTAATAAATAATTTGCACATCCGTCATAACTTGAAAAGCACAAAAAGCATAGTTAATAAAAGACTTTTATCCACAATCACATTTTATCCACACTTATGAAGCATATAAAGTACCAATTTATCCACTAGTGGAATAATGAAATTACTTTATTCCACTAGTGGAATAATGAAAAATACAATCTTAAATCGATTACATTTTATTTATTTTTTATTAATATTAATATTAACATTTTAGTACAGGAAAATTGTCGAAAGAAGCCTGAATTGAAAGAACTAAATTTAAGTGATCTCGTCTTTTGAAGAGTTGTTGTTTATAATGTATATAAACGTTTCTTGTCTTGTGCCTGGGAAAAACAGTCATAAACAAAAAAAAAGTTCGGTTCTTTGCTTATATCTCTCTAATTTTGCCCATAACCATAATTTTACAAGAATTCAATTTTGAAGCTGAGGAAATTCTACACAAATTTCATTACAGAAACATTTTTGTAAGAGCAAAAACAAGCGCGGAAAATCTAAATGTTTATAAGGTATAACTCTGGCGTGGTGGGGAGCAAGGTTAGCTAGCGGAGGCATGCGCGCGCTTCATTATAGCATCATAACTCTTGTTTCAATTAGAATATTTTAATTAAACAAAGTGCCTATCGAAAAATGATAGTTTTTCATGCGACTATTATGAAATTTGTTTAAGATTTTTATTTTGTGTATATTGCACAAAAGATGAAATTATAAAAGGCTATTTTTTTAAACAATACGCAACTAAATAAACAACTGCTAACTTTATAATGAACTTTCCCGTATAAATTTATTTTCTAGACCTTTTAGTTGATTACTAGGAAGAATACAATTATAAAAATTTAGTTTTTATGATTCGACATTTTTAAAATCCACTTTATTTGAAAAATCGTAATAACTAGAAAATAACTTTATTTCACTTTTGGTGCAAAAAACGATAATTTTTTTGCAAATTACCCTTTGCAATAATGCAAAAACATTAATTATAACAAATTTTACAATGGTATATTTAATTACCAACTTCGATTAATAGCATAAAATTTGATGATTAAACAAGCCTTATTTTTTAATTTTATTTAATAATTAATAAAAATAATAATCATTGTAAACACCGAAAAATGATGTTTACTTGAACATTACGATATTCCCGACAACACCTGTATGTTGCACAAAAATAAAATATTTTTTATAACTTTTCCAGGCATCAAGTTTTGGCAAGTTTTTGAATCGCGTGGTTTTCGGGTCAAGTATCCACAAATTATTACTAATTATCCCAATTTAACTGTAAATTTTCATAACTGTTACAACTAAATATTAAAGAGCAGGATTTAAGCTTTCGAATTAGCCCAAAAAGAATTATCTCAATTATTGCACTAATTGTATAATTATATTTTGAAATAAAGTTATTTTTTAGTTATTACGATTTTTCAAATAAAGTGGATCTTAAAAATGTCTACTCTTAAAAACAAAATTTTTGTATTTTTCCTAGTAATCAACTAAAGGGTCTAGAAAATGAATTTATACGGGAAAGTTCATTATAAAATTAATTATTTATTTAATTGCATATTGTTAAAAAAACAGCCTTTTGTGATTTCATCTCTTGTGCAATATATACAGAATGAAATCTTAAACAAATTTCATAATAGTCGCATGTGAAAAACTATCCTTTTTCGATAGGCACTTTGTTTAATTAAAATATTCCAATTTAAACAAGAGTTATGATGTATGTTATAACGAAGTGCGCGCGTGCCTCCGCTCGCTAGCCTTGCTCCCCACCACGCCAGAGTTATACGTTATAAACATTTAGATTTTCCACACTTGTTTTTGCTCCTGCAAAAATATTTCTGGAATGAAATTTGTGTAGAATTTTCTCAGCTTCAAAATTGAATTCTTGTAAAATTGTGGCTATGAGCAAAATTAGAGAGATATAAGCAAAAAACCGAACTTTTTTTTTGTTTATGACTGTTTTTCCCAGGCACCACTGACAAGTGATTCGACAAAAAACGTTTATATACATTATAAACAACAACTCCTTAAAAGACGAGATCACTTAGATTTAGTTCTTTCAATTCAGGCTTCTTTCGACAGTTTTCCTGTACTATTTATATTAATAGACATTTCCTTATTTGTTTTATCATATTTCACTTCGTTTCCATTAATGACAAGCTTGTAGTTGTCATCGGTTTCAGAACGCATAGTGCTTGTTGAAGTTTCAACACCTTCCAAGTTTTTTTAAATTAATTTCAATAATTTTTTACGTTACAGCCGCTGACAGAGTTAAATGTCAAATCATTTTTTGATGTAATTTGATTTTAAATGACCGTGATTGTGGATAAAACGTTGTATTGTATAAGTGTTTTAGTCGCGTTTTATCCACTCAAGAAAATTAAACTCTCGAACTTCGTTCGTGAGTTTAAACTTTCTTGCATGGATAAAACGCTATCTAAAACACATACAATAAATAACTATTACGTGTTCCAGAAAATTAAACTCTCGAACTTCGTTCGTGAGTTTAAACTTTCTTGCATGGATAAAACGCTATCTAAAACACATACAATAAATAACTATTACGTGTTCCAGCGTTTTGGGAAAGTACCACTAATTTTCAAATTATATTTCAAGTTGTATTTTTGAAAATAGAAAACTATAATCAGCCTTCCGATTATTGGACTACAATCGCATTTTTTGACGGGAATTCAATTTCGATGAACAACATTTTAATCATTTTAAATTCTGTTTATAAATTTGTTTCTCGTTCGTTTCATTTCAAATCGTAAATGTTGTTTTTGATACATTTTTACAAAAACAAGAAAGTCGCTATGATTATAACCGTTAATTGCTTAAGGGCTTTTTTACCCAATATCACAATTTCTTGAAGTGTGAAGGTGATGAGATGGCAACGTTTTTAAATACATGGTGTCTAATGTTATCAAAATTTTGATTATTGCTTTAGTATTTTTTGAGATATGAGTCAAAGTACCATTAACAACAATGCAACTTGGTTGCATTGGGAAATTGGCAAGAAAATACATGTACTTAATAAAGTAGTCGACTTTGTAAACAAAAATTACCCGTTGTTAGTTCAAAACATGGCAAACAAATACTATTGAAAAATCACAGTGCCATTGATATAACAAATCAAAGCAGACCATAGTACCAATCAAATACACCACAGTATTTCTTTTAATTACTCCCCCAAATAACTGCACTTCTTACTAACACTATATTGCGCAGTTAATTTTTCAGACATTTTTGCATCCCCATAGAACTTTTGCACGTATTACTCAATACAATATTACGAAATCAGATTTGCTATAACGCTTCTCCTTTCACGTAATGTATGTTATGTCAATAAGGGTCGCCTTTGTTTACATAAAATACCGCCACTTTAAATGAAGGTATGGTTAAAAAATTTAAAGTATAATATATTAATACGTGTTCATAACAAAAATGTAATTACCAGAATTTAACTAGAGCTTGATAGAAAAATAATCGTCGAAATCGCCCGTATGTACTTTTATGCTCAAATTTTTGTTTTTAGTCATGTAAGTGTGGAAATATGAAGATAGCAAAAGACATTTAGGCCTACGAATTTTATTCAATATATTTTCGTCGTCGTCACAGAATTAGCGCCATTGATTTGTTCTGTTTGACTGTCTGTGCACTTTTCAGGTTTGCGAAACTAGTAGTCGTTTCGCCAAACTTATAGAATAAAATGAGGGAAAGTATATGGGATAGAAATAAGGGAAGTCAAGGATAATAGGGATAGAAGTTAGTATAATAAAAGAGCGCAAACCGTATAACATCAAACGATTATTATTATTTTTTTAAATATTTATTTAACGTCCTATTTCCATTACTGAGACTTAACACCAACGCCTGTAGACGAGCTACTTTCAACCAGGAATGTTGCCGAATCACTTCTCTTTCGTTCGAAGAGTAGGGATTTTTTACTTGCCTAATATTTAATAGACAAGGAACCGACGGCTTTACATCCCCTCCGAAGAATGATATATCCACTACACAATCCTCGCCTAAGATTACATAGTTTCCGCGCATATACTGATAGGTCGCTAGAAGATGCGAAGCGTGGACGTGGTCTTCCTTGTGAACACGAAGGATACTCCGGTGAAAAGAAAAAAATAAAATCTGGAGCGTGGTTTGAGACCCTTGGAGTATCTCGTGCACTTTTTGTAGTTGTAAAAGTCAAAAAACACTTTTTGAATTTTCGATGTTTTGGTCAGGGCCAAAACCTACACCCTGTATATAACTTTTCTTGAGGTGCTTGAAATTATAACACTTTTGTTTAAACGAAATGAACAGTACTTATTTAACGTATTTACACAAAAGTATTTAACAAATTTTAAAACTAAATATTTTATTTAACGAGGTAGTAGATAACTATTCGACGTTCACAAATTTTTTCGATAAAAAATAAAAAAATAATTGAAAGAAGTGAAAAAATAAATGAAAATACCGGCTCGGTGGCTCAATGCTTACGTGTCAGGCTTGCAACCAAGGAGTCCTGGGTTCGAATCCTGGCTAGGATATGGATATTTAGTGGTGTTTTTCATGTGTTACCGAGTTGGTAATAGTGGACTTGACGAGGTTGCATGAGAGACAACACGGCTAGTTGCTGTACCACTCCTGAGTTCGAGTCTCAGCTACGACAGATGGCAATGGTCGTTGTATAGTTGTCTATGTGTAGATGTCCTGGTTGAGTGATAGAATAGCTAATGCTAAACTCCGCCAGGACGTAAATCTAAATAATGTGTAAAAAAAATTAAAATGAATAGAGTGGAAAATGAAGGTAATAAAACTAAAAAATTCACTTTACGTGCGAAGCGCGGCGCAGCGGTGAAGGCGTCCGGGTGCTCTTTTTACTTGATCGTGCATGGAAGCAGTAGCAATAACTCGGTTACAGGGAAATTCACTCGCGACGACGAGGTAGTGAATAGCAGGCACAGAAAATGCGCTACGCAGGATGACATTAAAATAATATTAGTTAAAACCAAAATATCTAGAAATACACTTTCTTGAGATTTTTCAAACTACACACATGAAGATATACACATAACACTTGAGAGGTCACTGAGCACTGACTTGCTGGTGTGTAAAAATCTTGGCCGTCAGAAACATTTCGTTTAGACGGGGGCAGTAAGTAGTCTTGCACAGACGTTTTTCCCTATTTTTTGCTTTCGTTTGCCGTGCCCCGCCCGACCTTTTGGCAAGGGCAAGCGATTTTCGCATAGAAAACGGAATATTTTGAAACTGAAAATTATATAGAAAGTTGGCCATTAATAAGGGGCATCTTTTGATGTAAGATTCAGGACTCTACATGAAATGGCTATTGAGTTATTTAGAATTAACTGCGAGACTAAGACGGATTGACGTTTATGTGGATCGGTAATTTTTCACGAAGGCCTCCACACATCGATATGAATGGCAGATGTGTGTATCGGAGCTTTGCGGTTAACGCGCGAGCTTTGTGAGTTTACGCGAGAGCTTTAGCGTATAGGCATCTGGTCTGCATTTTGTTCAAGGGAAGTAAGTTTTGATGAAACAATTTACACTTCGGCGACGGAGAGTTTACTATTGAAATTAAATAATTTGAAAGGACATGAAAGTGTATTAGACGTTGAATATGAATGGAAGTTAATAGAAATAAAAGTTAACTAATGTAAATGGGGATTCTTGCGACAATTTAGGCGAGATTCATATGGGGCTTTATTTTTTAGGGCGGTAATTTATAATTTTTTACTGTAAATGGGTTAATTGAAAAGTTTAAAAGCTATTATCGATAATTTCGGTTTATTTATAATGTTTGTGTATTTTATTAGAAAAAATATAGTTTTTGATAATGTTAAGTTACTGAATGACTTTTTTATTGTGTTTTGGTTTGATGGATAGAAAATTATGCCTATTTTGAAAGCTATGACGTTTTTAAATTTTATTTTTCCACTTATGACTGAAATGTACTACTGCTGCTGCCTAACGTTGCTGTATATCGCATATTTTTATTTACTCTTAATTAACCCCATTTTTTATTCATACTTTCCTTAATGACCCTTATATTTATCTCCATATACCATATTTATCCTTATCTTATTCTACAAGTTTTATAAAACGACTTCCCGTTTTATAACCGTAAAATGTACATAGTTGAAATAGAATAGAAGTGTCTAAGTAGCCCCAATACCATAAGGTCACCGTCTAACCCAACTGGTCCAAACCTTCCTTACTTTATTCTTATTTTCCAAATATTTTAGAAAATGTAGCGGAGAAAATTTCCGATTCACCTGATCTATTTATTCCAGAAGTAGTTTCTACACTAGATAATTCTTAAACCGTAGGTGGAGAATATTGCGAAAGTCACTGTATGTAATTTATGTAGCAACTAGTTAATTATAATGTAGTATATTAAATGTTTTATTCTGTTTAAGGAAAATATATGTAATTATATCGATTATATTTACTCTTTTCCTATATAATAACAATCTCTATTAAGTATTTGTATTTTTCGTATGTGTTTCTAACTGTTAATAATAATAACTATATTATGTAATTCGTTATACAATGAAATAGTCACGTTGTGCACGTGAAAACTGTTATTTTCCGTTTCCTTAATATTTATGTTGTTATACAAATTATTGAGAGGTGTTAGATGGAACATATAGAACAGAATTTTGTCGTATTTTCACTATACTTGTTAAAATTATTGCATAATAAGTATAATATGTAATAATAACTGTAGTGTAAACAAAATCATGAAGTAGAACTCATACCTGTAAATAAAATGCATTTTATTGTTATAGAAATATTTAAAAACAGTTTTATAGCCCAAGAGCCAGAGATTTTTAATTAAACGATTTTCCCTTTGCATTATGTGCTTTAAGGTAAATAAATTATAATATAAAAGAATATTACCATTTCTACATTCCCTGGAAAATGAAAAAAAAGGCGGAAAGGGACAAAATTATGTTGTTCTTATCAACTGAAATGATTTTCCATTTACAGGGTGTGCCAACAAAAATTCCCAGGTGAAATATTTCAGAAGCTACTAGAGATATTTGAATTTTGTAAAAGCCCATTGCTAAAACATATAAATGGCTTTAGTTTTGAATACAAATAGTTTTTTTAATGTTAATGAGTACATGGCGCTGCGCTACAAAGAAATGATTGTTAACTGTTTATGTAATGTGGCAATAGCTTTTTTAAAAAACTTAAAGATAAACCGGAAATTACATTATTACAACTGTAAAGTGTCCGCCCCTGTATTTTATTAAACAATATAGAATAGAAATATGTCCTAAGCATTTTTTTCCAGTGCAACCATAGTAGTAACTTAAAAATAATAACGAAATAAAAAACTTCTTTTTATAGCTTAACTCCACAAGCTTTAAGTAATGTATTCTTGTTGATGGCTCCAATACTTGCATAAATTTTATTATAAAGGTCGGCCATGCCTGTGATTGGTTCTTAATAAACGTCAAATTTCTGGTAACCCCACAAATAGAAATCTAATGGGGTAATATCAGAAGATCTAGCTGGCCACGGGGTACCCCATTTGAACCAATCCATGTTCTTGGATATGTTTGTTTAAATAATTTACCACAATATTACTATTATGTGGGCCAGCGCCATCTTTATGAAACCACATAGTATCTAATTGAACTGGTAAATTATTCGATAGCATTTAAATTGTTATGATAAAGATATGAGCCAACAATGTATCTATTTACAATGCCACGCCAAACATTTACCCCAAATCTTGTCTAGAATCCGTTTGTCTCATCCATTTAGGATTTTCTTTAGACCAGTATCGACAGTTATGTCTGGTTGTTACTCCGTTGTTGTGGAATCTAGATTCGTCACTTCATATAATTTGATTTAGCAAATTAGGACTTTCCTCTAAGATAATGGAAAAGTATGCCAAAAAATCTAGACTGGGCTGATTATCTTCCGGTCTTTTCAGTAGAGCATCAAAGGAATTTTATATGGATGAAGTTTATTATTTTTATTAAAAGCTTTTATTAAACTTGCAATGTTTGTTTGATAGTTAGTTTGTTTAGGTTTAGAGATCTTGCAATTAAAATTTCGATTAGTTCTAATTAAAGAGATTTGAAATTTTGCATATATGTATAAGTCCGGTGACAATACACTTTAACATTTTCATATAAGAAAAAAACAAGATGGCGGCTTCAAGATGGCGGATGACTTTACCGTTTATGATCCGATTCGACAAAAAATCGATATCTGGAGGTTTTCGAGTCCGCCAATTATGAATTCTTTGTCACAATTTAGAAATGCAAAATGGCGGCGCCAATATGGCGGACGACTTTTATCATTTATGGCCCAAATCGATTAAAATCGATATCTGGTTTTCGGGTTCGCAGATTACGAATTTCTAGTAAAAAATTTGGTTCAGGAAGGCGACTTCAAGATGGCGGACGACTTTACCGTTTAAGATCCGATTCAACTCAAAATCAATATCTGGAGGTTTTCTAGGTCGCGAATTATGAATTTTTAGTCGAAATTCAGAGATTTAAAATGGCGGTGCCAATATGTCCGACGACTTTTGTCATTTAGATCCAAATTGATCAAAATCGATATCTGGGGGTTTTCGTGGTCGCGGATTACGAATTTATAGTAAAAAATTTAGTTCAAGATGGCGGACGACTTTACCGTTTATGATCCGATTCGTCTCAAAATCGGTATCTGGGGATTACTGCATATCAAAAGACTAAAAAGTAAAAAATAAAATTAAATAAAAAAATATTTCTAAACAAAGCTTTTATTTAAATGCTCTAAAAAGTAGAAAATAAACTTTGAAGTAAATCGAACCCATCATTTTGTTACATTATATATATTTTTTTATGATATAAAAGCTTGCCGCAAACTACTTTACTGAGAAAAATCTCACGACAAGCTTTTATATCATAAAAAAAAATATATAATGTAACAAAATGATGGGTTTGATTTACTTCAAAATTTATTTTCTACTTTTTAGAGAATTTAAATAAAAGCTTGTTTTAAGTATTTTTTTATATAATAAAAGTCCTTCAATACGAAATTAGAGAAATATTAGTATGTTCATTCAACTTACGTAATGATATGTGGAGATTATTTTCTATTGTTTCTAACACTAACGCTATATTTTCATTTGTAGTAGCTCTGTTTCTTCTAAGTGTTCTTGTTTTTTTTAAACTTCCATAATCCAAATTGGCACAAAAACTTACAAAAGTATTTTGATCGGTCCTTAGTCTTTTAGAAAAACGTCTTCTATATAAAATCACAGATGCAGAAGAATTTTTACGGCATTTTCCTTAAATTAAAACCATGTATAATTTATCGCGGTTTGTATGAAGTACCATATTTTATAACAATTTAACAAAATACAAGAACTAAATACACATAATTTGAAAATCAAAACTAAAACAATGTCTAAAGCAATGTCAATATTGTAATTATTGTTTATAAAGAAGTCGGGTTCGGTCATAAAAGAAAAATATTTTTCCTGGCAGATGCGAAGTTAAATAGTCAACAAAACGCGTATGTGCAAAAAAAATTGCAGCGCCTGCAATTGTCAAATTAAAGTTCTTGCATAGCACAAGCAGCGAGTTACTTTTCTACTACTATTTCAGTTTTCTGACTTTTATCGGTGGAGTTTTCGTACGGATACAGTACAACAGGGGTACCAGAAAGCAGATTCCCAAAACTTACCACATGTAGATGTGCAGATGGTTTTTGATATTTTAGCAAAGAATGGCAAACTTAAATCAACCTCAAAGAAGCGGTGTTAAAGTGTATAGCAATAACGTTACTTCATCTTCTCACTGGCTTGACGAAATTGAAATACTTATATTCTATACGTTTATTTACCCTAACAGTTAAGATCGTTTGTAATTTGCTCACGCATTAATTTAATAGTATTCATAATGCAATATTCTGGTGCATTCTGATTTTTTTCGTGACTCGATTTAGGACGGTGATGACGTCCTGTTAAGACGTGAGAACACGAACGGTAGTGGCCTCCATACGGCCATGGCTGGTGCGATTCCAATGACCCCGACCATAGGAGAAGAGCCTCGACCGCCTACTCTGCCTAGAGGTTCACTTCTTTCGTGCCTACTCTAAATAAATCGACAACTAGTATGTGACTATTGTTTGCAAATCTACAGAGATGTTGATGCACCGAGGCATTAAGAAATTAAAATAGCAATCAATAATACCACAGTTATCAAGCACCGAGACCTGATTTTTACGAATTAAACTAGTTCTGTTCTGTAAAAAAATTGAACACCATCAAGAAAGTTTCATCAAAATATAACAAAAATTTAAAAGTTTTATCCTTAATTCTAGATAGTATCAATGAATATTGAGAGAATGCAATCTTTTCAACATTTTGCTATACCGAGTACCACAGGCTAGAGGCTCACCCCTATATTTCCTTTATTTTTTAACTTATCCATTTGAAATTTAAAGTGCATAAACTACCTGTAAAATGGATTTTTAGGCATGAAAAATGGTAGGAGGCTATATCCGGTTTACCCAGAAATGACCGCAAATTTCGATTTTTAAATGGAGTACTGTATATTCTTATATATTTGGATTCAAGACAAAATTCTGAGTATACCATGTCTTTCGAGAATATTTGAGTCGATGTTCAGTTTTTTAAGACATTCGTCTAGAGTGCTCTGGAATTCCGAAATTTGTTCTACGGCAGATTTTTTCGGGAAAAATACAATTTTCCGGTTAATTTCATTATTAACTATTTACGAAGCCTCCAGAGTTGAACATATTACTTTTTATCGAAAACATTTTTTTTCAAAGGGGGAGGTGGTGACCCATAGCGTTAAATAAATTATAGATTTTTTTCTGAACTCATTGATATCCACTTCAAATCTATGCTATTTTTTTCTATTTTAACCAATTTATTTACAAATTAAAAATCGCTATCAAAATAATTTCTATTGATCCTTATAGTTTGCACTAGTATTTATACATATTAAGAAACAAAAGAGATAACTAAAAGGCTATTATTCACAAAAAGGTACTTATTCACATTTGATTAGTAAACATATAATTTTTTTTCAATTATGCAAGTGCAAATCGCATAATTATAAGTGCTAAATTCCTAGAAATGGTGAACGGGATTTAAATTTTACAAAAATTGTTCAAAATGACACCCATCACAATCAGTACATATTTTTAAGGTTTTTGCGGGTGTTAAATGTAGTGTTGTTGTATTTTCGGGTGCTCTTCCGCGTCTATGATCAGCTCCTTCCGGAGCCAAGGTTGTCTAAATGGTTTAGACAATAGTGTCTCCAAAACAACATATATACAGAGCAGCCCATTTAAAAGCAGGTCACCTCTCTAAAATTTTTATTTGTAGGCCAATTTAAAGGATTATTTTTTAAATGATAGAGCTTTAATAACTTTACAGTGGTGCAAAATTTCAGTAGTTAGTCAATTTCATGTTAGTAATTTTCAGATTTAAAATCGGATGAAAATAAACTTAGAAATAGCATTTATTTGCTATTTCTAGTTGGCTGTGAAATTCAGGAACGAATTAAAAAAAATTTGAAGTAGACTTTGAATTTGAATAAAAGGGTATTTCTCAACAAACTAAATGTAAAATTGGCCTATTTTGTTCATTTGTTTGGATTTAGACATGTTTTCCATTTTTCCATTTCATGGAAATTCAATTTGTCATAACTCCAGTTTTTCAAATAGTACCCTGTATGTTTTGTTTTTTATCGGATAGAGTGGTGAACTTGCTTTAGACTTGGTTTTCCTCGGTTAAAAATTGCCTATAAGTTAAAATAAATATTAAGCTTTTTGTAGAAGCGTTTCGAATTGTGTCCATATCTTGCAGTAAGCTATGAAAAACAGATGTAACTCATCTAATTAGAGAAAATTTATTTTTATAAACATAACAAAAATTTTGATGAATCACTAGCAAAAAAACAAATATTCGCACAATCAAAACCAATTTATAATTTATGATACCTATCTGGACAACAACTTACTAAATTTATAAATATTATAATTAGAACAATACAACACAACTAATACCAAACCTATAACAGGTGCTGAAAATGACGCCCACCCATTTCAGAACACTTGTTCACTCTTCGAATAGTTTCTCTCATAACACTTTGTAACATGACTGGAGTTATGGATTCAAAGGCATTTAAAATTTTATTTTGCAGTTCTTCTAATGTTGCAGACGGCGTTGAGTATACTTTGTCCTTCGGATAGCCCCAAAGAAAAAATCAAGTGGAGTTAGGTCTGGTGACGTAGCAGGCCAACTAATAGTTCCACTCATTGATATTATCCGGTTGTCAAACTTTGCGCTATGGTAAATTCCCACAAAACCAGCATTATGCGGCGGTGCTCCATCTTGTTGGAAGTACGGTCGTGAGCAAAAAAAAAAATAAGATAAGTCTTATAACGGTATTTTGCTAAAATCTGGTTGTGTATATCTAACTTTAATTTTTGTGACATTGTCAGTTATTTGTCATAATTTATTGCAAGTGTGCAAAAAACTAATATGCCTCATATAAGCAATTTAGTTAAATCTGGAGTTATTGCTAAAGCAGAAGATGGATGGTCAATGAGACATATTGCACTGCGTTATAATATTGACAAAAATTCGGTGTGTAACATTTTAAGAAATTGGAGAATAAACAGTACGATTAGTAGAAATCCTGGATCAGGGCGACGAAGGATATCAACTCAACAACAAGATTTGCAATTGGTAAATGCTTTAGTACAAAATCCATTTTACTCAGTTATTCAGGCTGCTGAAAAAACGAATTTTCCTGGATCGACTAGTACTGGTCGTCGGCGAGTAAGAGAAGCGGAGCTACGTTGTCATGCAGCAGCACAGAAATACTTAAGAGCGCTCCGGATATAAGCCGGAAAGACGGTGCAATTTACTCTCATATAAATCATTATTTTAAAAAACGGCTTTCACTAAAAGACATTAAAAACATGTTACAATGTGGGACGACGAGAGAAAAAAAAAGTATATATAAAAAAAAATTTTTTTCTTCTATTTTCGATTTGTAAAAATAATTCTTGTCATCCCACATAGGTATTATTAAAATAAACATTTTCCCTTTTGTAGAACTAAAATAAAATTAGCCCTAATGTCCTCAAATGCACAGAGAAATTTAAAGATTAGGTATAATAAATTTGTCCAATATCATATTCTACTACATCTCTATCTCTCGCTTTCCAAGCACACCGTACATTCAGCTGCGTCATTTTATTGACGTGAAGTCATTTACAATTAAAATTGGAAGCATGGATGACTAATACACTCCGAACAACTCTTAAGCTGAACATAAAGAAGCTCGAGTAGGATTTGCGCTTGAATTTTAAGAATCTTTACAGACGAAAAAACTTTCCAGTCAACACGCAGCGGTCGTATTCGTGTTTACCGCCCTCCGAATACTCGATTCGATGAGAAATATATATCTAACAATGATAAAAGTGGTAGATTTTCCGTCAATACGTGGACTTGGATATCGGCACGTGGTCCTGGTGTTTTGTGGCATATTGAGGAACGATTCAATAGTGAAACGTATGTTAGGATTTTAGACAATATTATGCTCCCTTCTGTACCACAATTATTTCCTAATAATGAGTTCATTTCAACAAGACAATTGTTTCGTTCATGCTGCTCATACCGTAACCGGTTTCAAGATAACAACATCAATGTTCTTAATTGGCCCAGTCATAGTCCAGATCTTAATCCTGTGGAAGAAGTATGGGGACTACTCGTAAGAAGTATCCAAAAACGAAATGTGAGACCACGGAATGCCGAAGAATTACTGGAAATAGTAAATAATGCATGGGAAAATATTATTACTAATGATTATTGTATAAGGTTATTCTATGTCAAACAGACTTATAGAAGTTATAAATAGAAACGGTGCAATAACGAAATATTAATAGTTAGTTTCTTGTTAAGTAGGATATCCTTTGTCCTTTGATCCAGGATTTCTACTAATCGTACCGTTTATTCTCCACTTTCTTCAAATGTTACACACCAAATTTTTGTTAATGTTACAACGCAGTGCAATTTGTCTCATTAGCCATCCATCATTTACTATAGCAATAACTACAGCATTATAATAAAAAATAAATTAAAAGTGATATCTGTTTTATTTCGGCTACTCATTACATATTCAAATAGACAGATTTACATTAGAAAAAAAATGTTGTCCAATTTTTTTCTGCTCACGACATTACCTGTAAAAAAATACGGTGAATCCGAAAATAATGTAAAGGAAACATTGGTCAAAATTTCAGGCGATTTTCGTATTTTTGGAGCACTAGATACTAGGTTTCTGAATTTTCTTGTACTTAAAATTTTTTCAGCCTTCTAAGCTAATTTTTCGATATGAAAAACTGTGATTATATTTCGTTTCATTCCATCTTATAAACTATGAAACGATGAAATACGTTGCTATGAATTAACGCTATCTTTTATTGCTTTAACATTTTGCGGCTATAAAATTTTTTGGCATCAGAAGCCGGTTCCGCCTCTGTTGCCTCATTTCGTGCACTACTGTAACTTAATTGCTGAGTTGCAACATAAACAAACGTGATTCAAATTATTTTATTCAAGTATTCAAGTTGTGTTAAATTTACTGCAATACTAGTTACATGGATGCAATTAGCAGTTTTTGCTCTAATTATAATCATTATTATAATAACCAATGGTCTCAGTTTATTTCGCATTGCAATAGCTTCAATTTGATTTTGTAACTTTCATTCTCTAATGTTTGGTTAGTTTAATTTATTTATTCAGTAATTATGTCCAGAATATAATAATGAAGTTAATATTCTGATATTAAGTGTAAGTGTTTTTATATTGGATAATGTAAATCAATATAGGGTGTATTTAAAAGGTCTATACAAAAAGCCTACCATTTATTCATGAGATAAAAACAGGACGATTTGACCAAACCTACCTCTATATAAAATGTTCCATTAAAAGTCTATCAACAGACAGACGTTTGCAATTTTTTTTTTAATAATAAAGGATTACTCCTATGTGGGAATTAAATTTGCCATGTGGATTTGTTAAGGAAAAAGGTATTTTTTGGTATAATTTCTTTGTTGGTGGGATTAATGTGGGTCAAATGTTCTTTGAGGAATTACAGCGTGCAGCAAATCAAATATTTTTTTCCTCTTAACTATGGCAGAAATCGAACAAGAGGCAAAAAATGTTTAAAATAAGAATGTATGTCTGTAAAATAAGTTTTAAATGGATTAACGAAGTCGCTAAAGAAATAAGCGCTTCTTTGCATGTGGATGAGCAACTTGTGGTCAGCTACATAAAACCCATTATTAAAAGAATTATGTCAGAAAATGCCTTTTTCGAATAAGAAATTCACATTCCAAGTCCCCATGTGGAAGAAGATGTCAAAGGTCATAACTCGTGAAAAATTAAGATGCCCTGTATCGACATTTAATTCATCAATTGATATCATTTTACATGATACATATTACGTAGTAGCTCATTTTCATTATGTTCTTTCAATAGGAGCTGTATTTGCTAATAATTTTCGATTCGTTTACTTGACCAAATGACATATGCATATTGTATATTGCCAATGAATTTTGCCTCAAAATGTTAATCGGTCAACTTTAACCGAAAATATACAGTGACAGCAGTTTACATAATAGTAAAGGGCATTTCCTTAAGGATGGAAATAATTAAAATGCAGACGCTTATTCTTGACTACATTCATTAAAATAAAACTAATATAAAACAGTTTTAATGTCGATGGACATTAGTCGGTAATTTAAGTTAGAAAATTTAACCTTGAAAAGCCAGTAAAGTGTATAATAGTTAACTACGGGAATTCTTTGTAAAATATAAATAAATTTTTTAATAAGAAATTAATTCAAGTTCTTAAAAATGCAATAAAATTAGCTGCATTCATCGACTATCAATAAAATCATTTCTAATGATAGAAACATACGTTGTCACTGTATCCGATATTTCAAATTAAGAGTTGGCGTACACCCAAAAGTTCGGTAAACCATCTTCAGAAACAGTGGTTTTACAATTTCGGTCCGTTATGACAGTTTAAGTATAAGCACGTTATTAGTGAATTTTTATATATCAAATTAACAAAATAATAAGGCTCGACCGAGTTAGCAAGAGCAAGAGTTATTTTCTTAATAGTCGAGCAGATCTGTAGTACAGTCATTCAACGTTAAAAAGGGGCCAAATATCCGAAATCTGAAGTACTGCTCCGATTTTCTTGAAAATTTAGAATTAAGTTCACCTGACTCTCCTCTTCAAACCTGACTTGGTCACAAAGTGTGCTTTTTGTTTTTAAGGGGTGAAAACTACCCCTTACTCCAATAAATTGAAAACTAATAAATTAACGCAGTGATGGACTATAATTATGTTCAAATATGTTAAATATCCAATATTTCAATATTTTACTATTTAGCTACCCTTAAAAACAACCCCTCACACGAAAATTAATAAAATAATTTGTTTAAAAAGCATGAAACCTTTTTATTTTGGATCGTAATAGGAGAATTTTTCCCTTTAAGTATAAGAAATCTGATACTTCATATTTTTAATGATGCAACCCCCAAAAGCCACCCCTAACAATAAAACTTAGGAAAAATTGAAAACTAATAGATGGAAGCAGTGATAGGTTATCATTATGTTCAAATATGTTAAATATTTGTTGTTTCTTATAATGTAACTAATATTTCGATATTTTACTATGTAACTACCCTTAAAAACTACCCCTCACACAATTATAAAAAAAACTGTTTAAAAAGCATAAAATCTTTTTATTTTGGATCGAGATCTAATAGAAAAAATATATTCTTTAAGTGTAAATGACCTGATACATCATTTTTCAATATGATTCAACCCATAAAAACCACCCCTTACAATAAAAATTACGGAAAAAATCCTTTTGAAAGATCCAAGTAGTGGAATGCGTAAAAAAATGAAAATAAATTGCTGCATATGATATAATGAAATTTTTCTAAAATTTTCATCCCTTAAAAACATCCCTTTCAGGGAAATTAAACTCTTAAAACTTCACATTGTAATTATAATAAAAATATTTATTTTACAATATTAAGATGATTTTTAAAGTGAATATTAATAATTTAATTTTAATTTTCAAATTCATCCATTTCTTCACTATCAACTTCCTTTTCTTCTTGGTCGACTGGAGGACAATTTTGGCAACTGTCACCTGAGCAAGTGCCGCAAGTTTCATTGCAATATAACCCAAGTTTGCGACACTCACAAGTAGAGTCACACCCTTTTTTGCAATAAATAAATGTTCCAAAACTTTCAAAATTTAGGCGCTCCGTAATTTTCCTACGTTATGTCTAGAAAAATGTATTTAGTTTTTTAACGATAACTCGGCTTTTTTTTAAGCTTTTTGCATTCACCTACACATCATTTTGTAGGTAATTTCATAAGCTATAAAGTCATGATGATTGCAATATTTCTACACCCTTTCGTTCAGAGAATTTTAAGGTTGAAGGGCTAAAAAGAAGTTTCCTTCGCATAGAAATCAAAGCTTTAAATGCCCATATCTCGCTTAATTTTTAAGCTACAGAATTAAAAAAAAAAGCAAAATTTTCAGTAAAAAGAAAGCTAAATTTTTGTTGCGAACACTTTTTTCGTAAAACCATTATTTTTTGTTATTTTGAAAAAACAACGTATTTTTTGAAAAATTGAAAAAAAAAATTTACTTAAAACAACTTTTTTCAAAATGTACATTCTCTAAACCATTCAAACTTTTGGAACGTGTTATTGGGACATAAGTAAAGTTAATTTTTCATGGGTGCAAAAATTAAAAAAATTGAATTCGTTATTTGTCATGAAGAAGTGGATCTGAGGACTCAATTCTTTCTTAATGGAAGGGTATTGTCAGATATTTTATAGGGCCGGAGGCTGGGGGTGGTGGAATAATTATCAGGGGAGGGAGAGGGGGAACACGAAAATATTCCACATGCTGATAACTCCCCGTGTAATTGACCTATCGCGATCAGATCGACGTACATTTTTTAATTTTTTTATTTAATACAAGATAGGACTCTCTCTCTCTAAAATGATTTTTTCGCAAACAAACGATTGGTGCGCGAAATAAAGATTGTGCGTTTTTTTAAAACAGTTTCGAACCACTCTGGACAATCCTTGTAACTCATGACATCTTGCCAGAACCTCAGATAGGTCGTCTCCCGAATTGGTAAAAGTGGTGTCATCAGCGAATAAAACGAAATTTGCACTTGTACCTATGTACAAGTTATTAACAAAAATTAAGCATAATACTGGCCCGAGAATGGAACCTTGGGGTACGCCGACAGTCATTTCTAATTCACCAATAATACCGCTGACAGCTTGAGTACTGTTTGATAAATACGATTTAGTTAAATCAATACTCGTACGGTCGAAACTGTAATATTTGAGTTTTTCTAGCAAGATGTCGTGCTGTACACAATCGAACGCTTTTGTTAAATCACAAAAGACCGCTGACAAAAATTCATTTTCATTCTAACTATTTAGAATGGATTCTATTAATTCCAGAATGGCGCCAGAAGTCGATTTACAGCTTCTGAAACCAAATTGGGCCTCATTAAACAAATTATGATTTTCTAAATATTCTGTTATTCTAATTTTCGAGATTATTGGTGGGATGGAAATTGGTCTATACGTTGTGGAGTCATTGCGGTTACCTTTTTTATATAAATGTAATATTAATGCTTTCTTCAAGCCATCTGGAAAAATTCCTTCTCCAAAAGAGGCGTTAATTAAATAAGTTAAAGGTGTGACTAAAAAATTCTTGATATATTTAATTACTTCAGTTGGGAATTCATAAATATCTCTACTACTTGTGTTTAATAGTGGGTTGATTATATCACGAACTTCATTTATAGTGACTTCTTTTAATGTGAAATTTGAAGTATGCGAAAGATTTTGTAAGTAATCTACAGTACTTAATCTACAGTAATCTAAAGTACCAACTCAGGTGTTCCATCAGAAACAAACATAATATGTCTGTCTGACTCTTTCAACATTTTAAAATCCAAATTGCGAGATAGGTGGTTGAGGTTATTGTGAGAGTACTGCAATTCCAACCCTACTAGATATACACTTATACACCTTAATCTCTCATTTAAGTTTTGGCATGAAAATTATGTCTACCCTAGGAAATAACTAACAACCATAATACGTCTCAAAGGGTACGCCTGTTTTCCAGCACATCTATTTAAAATAAATGCTCTGCCTTCAGAGAATTGTGATATTTGTGGAGTCAAATGTGACCTGGACTATATTTTCTTCCAGTGCTCTAAATACAAAGCATCTTATATATCAACCTTATTAATCACAAAAATCAATCATCTTTTAATATATTTTCCCTCCTCACTCAATTTAATAAACCAGTTTTTGACTGCATCATCTGCTTTTTGGAAGAAAATTTGGTTCCAAATTTTATGTGAATGTCCCCTGCCGGCTCCTCTGTTGTTTTTCCTTTGTAACATCCTCTAATTTGTAGAGGTCCTTTAAAATCGTTTGTTATTAAACATATCCTGACAGACTCCAGGGCGAGAAGCATGCGTTCCTGTTTGTTTTTTCCTTTTTGTGATCTTCAAATATTTTCTTTTCTCTGCAATTATAGGTTAGTTTGTAATGAATTATTTTTAGCACAGTATTTATTAAGTGTCTTTGTAGTTTAATTCTGTATGGTTAATGGTCGAATGCCATGGAAAAACAAAAACCTGTTTGGCAGACGGCTCAACGCTTATTATTATTGTAATATTCAAAGATATCCCATTTTAAGAAATTTATATCTCGGATTATTTAATTATATGATGCGAATATTAGAAAATATGAATATATATACATAATCGAAAAATCAAGGTGTTAAATCGTCTATAAAAAATTGTGTTATTTAACTGTTCTTTAAGCACGATATAAATGTTTTCAGTAAAATATGACATCTTCATAAAAACAAATCCGAGACTTAATTACAACTAGTAATGACTTTCATTAAAAAAGGAAATAGTTGCGAAGAAAGCCATTAGTATTTATGTTTTACACTATAACGGCTAGTCAACCTCTGGCCTGAAATACTATTTATATATTTTCTAGGTCTTTTATAGAGAATCATTGCACATATATGTAAGTGTATCAAAACTAAATGAACAAACAAGTGGAAGTTGCTGTTGAGCAACGCCGATTGAGAATGTTTATTTCACTAAAATCCGATTTGAATATAACGGAATTTACTTTTGTTGAGTGTCTGCGATTACGCTGGCTGTTATATCTGTTTTGGTCGAAAATGTTGAAAAAATTTACCTACAATAAATTTGTTATACAAAAATTTAGTAAGTGACTATATACTGCAGATTTGTCACTAGTGAAATACATGAATATTTGAATCTGCACGTTGTGCGCTACATACCACGAACAAGCCATCGTGGGGTGAAATTAAGATTTTTCATCTTAAATAACACGTACAAATAAAATAATATTAAGGAACTTTAAGAAGAATCCGAATAATTATTAATTAGTAAGTGAAATGATATTTTATTTTAACCTGAATGAATTAGAAAAATACATTTATAATATTACAGAAAATATTTTTCATCATTAGTTTCATTTTTATTTTGTATGAAATATTGGATAATTCTATCTGTATCTTCAAATGCATTTTCTTCAGTAACATTAACGTCTTCTATGTTAGTGGTTGAATTCGAATAATGAACCTTATGGCATGTCTTGGAAAGAGCCAGCAGCGCAATCGTCTGTATAGTTAAAGTAATAAGTTCCCGAGACAGAAAAAACGCAACAAAAACTTTACGACATAATTATTATCGCCGCGGGCCATGGTGCTAGTTGAACTAAATAAATCCCAATAAATAAAAAACGCAACAAAAACTTTACGACATAATTATTTCGCTGTGGGCCATGACGTCAAGCCTGACATTAAACATTCCCAACGCGCATTAAAAACCTATAAAGGTAAGCGAATCAATTTGCGAACAGCACTAAAAAGAGTACTGGTATTTTAATGAGGTCGTAATGTTTTTCTTGCGTTTTTTATGTCTCGGTTTATTCCTACTTGAACTATACATTATAGCATCTTATATGCATTAGCAGTAAATGCGAATTTGTTGTGCGCGATTAATAAAAAAAATTAATTACAAAATTGTTTCTTCTAATAAATTCTCGTAATACGAACTTGATAATCAAGATAGTATTAAAACTCATGAAAATCGCTTTTAATAATAATTAATAAATAAAGAACGATCAAAAAAATTGTTTCAATATTTCTTAAGAGTTGTTCGGAGTGTATTAGTCATCCATGCTTCCAATTTTAATTGTAAATGACTTCACGTCAATAAAATGACGCAGCCGAATGTACGGTGTGCTTGGAAAGAGAGAGATAGAGACGTAATAGAATATGACATTGGACAAATTTATTATACCTAATCTTTAAATTTCTCGGTACACTTGAGGACATTAGGGCTAATTTTATTTTAGTTCTACAAAAGGGAAAATGTTTATTTTAATAATAATTATGTGGGATGATAAGAATTATTTTTGTAAATCGAAAATAGAAGAAAAAATTATTTTTTTATATATACTTTTTTTCTCTCATCATCCCACATTGTAACATGTTTTTAATGTCTTTTAGTGAAAGTCGTTTTTTAAAATAATGATTTATATGAGAGTAAATTGGACCGTCTTTCCGGCTTATATAGCAACGTAATAGCAAGTAGAAAGCCTGGAAGTGTATAGAAAAGTCTCGATATACAGAGTGAATGCGATACGATGCTTCACTTCCCGCGCCTATAACTCCAAGAATATTAATACAACGTAAAAATGTGCCTGAACCATTTCGATAGAGAATTTACTTATCTTTAACTTTGATAACCGTCTTTTTTTTGTAGGACCATTCACAATCGAGATATTTGCAAAAAATGAACTGGTTCCAAAAATAAAATCTCTTGTCCGATTTAAAACGATGTCAATGTACCTAACGACTGGCCTACTATTAAGTTGAGAATATAATAAAAAAAACTTCTACTCGATAAATATTCGACTTCGAGTTTCTATGTAAACTAAACCACGTGACTGAATACGGGTTTCCTATTGGTGTGACGTAGCAAGTCACAAAATATGGGCATGTCAATAGAAGCGGCAGTAGAAAAGCACAGTTTACTATGATAAAAGTGCGTAAAAGTGTGCTTTTACTTATCCAAGAAGGATTAATTATTGTAGTGTTTTGACTTTTTTGTGGAGTTTGAAGACTGTCTTAATTGAGCGATGACGGACAGGGGATTTTTGCAAGCACAGTTTTTTCAACAATCGTTATTTCATAAGTGCAGAAATTAAAGGGGCTAAGACTATGAGGTTTATAAGCACGTTTATTTTTAATGAATATTGTTTTAATTATTGTGCAATCGACAAATTTTCATATTAAAGTGTCCTAACCTTGCAGAATTTGACGTTTGTTAACGAACTATTTTTGGAGATTCTGTAACTACGTATGTTAAATTTTAAATTTTTTAAATAATATTATGGACGTGTCTCAACTGTCACTAATTTAAGTTTTCATTGTACGTGAATCCAATGTGTGTCCAAGATAAATCCTTCCTGGGTTCATTTGTTTGAATTTTGCGTATTGTAAGGAACATAATAATATGTGAAATTTTATAGGAGACAAAATTTGCATTTATTAAAAATCAGTGTTTTTTTTAGCTTATGTGATTTATGTGAAATATTACTTGAATATTTGTTATTGCATATTCTCACATAATCTCAAAGTTGTTACTACCAATGATTTTTATATTGGCATGACAGGCAATATCCTGCAAATTGTATTTTAAACAATTCAATTTATAACATTATCTCAAGTTATGTGTTGTGTTAACTGTGTTGTAGGCATTAGTGGAGTCAGACAAGCAAAATATAAGAAATTGTTTCCAGTGTCAAATTTTTTTTAACATGTTAGTTACATCGAATACTATACGAAAGTGCCCACAGGGACACCTCATCGAATGTCGAAAAGACACCGACAAGTTAAATCCAGCAAAACTGATTCTTTCATCTACGGCGCTTGGAATGTTCGTACTTTGAACGACAGCACTCGCGCCGATCGGCCTGAAAGAAGAACTGCTCTAATTGATAGAGAACTTCACCGACTCAATGTTGACGTTGCAGCTCTCAGCGAAACTCGATTTTTGGAGGAAGGCTCTCTCACAGAAAAGTACTACACCTTCTATTGGAAAGGTCTTCCCACCAATTCAAGAAGACAACATGGAGTAGGATTTGCCGTTCGGAATCAACTTGTATCCAACTTAACACAAGTACCACAAGGCCTATCCGAGCGTCTAATGCTGCTACGCTATGAGCTATCAGATGGCAACGCGGTAAATCTAATAAGCGCCTACGCTCCCACTCTGGATGCAAGTCACGAAACCAAGGAAAGCTTCTATCAACAGCTGGAAGAAACCCTCTGTAGAATACCTAAAACGGAACGACTCATTATTCTTGGCGATTTTAACGCTAGAGTAGGGAGAGATGCAGACACCTGGCCAGGCATCATAGGCAAGAACGGTTTGGGCAACATGAACGCTAACGGTCAACTACTCCTAACTAAATGCGCCGAACATGATCTAGTTATAACAAACACCATTTTCCGACAAAAGGATAAATTTAAAGGCACCTGGCGTCACCCCAGATCAGGTCACTGGCATCTACTGGACTATGTTATCGTACGTAGGAAGCATCTCAAGGACGTCCAAATTACAAAGGCGCGCATTGATAGCGAATGTTGGACCGATCATCGTCCTGTTGTCTCTAAAATGAAAATTGTTATGAGACCCAAACACCGAAGAACTCAAGTAAAACGTAGACTCCGTCTCTGTATTAGTAAATTGCGTGACCAACAAACCGTCGAACAGCTAAAGCAAAAAGTTCAAGAGAATTTGAGTGCACTAGAAGAAACCAATTCTGTAGATGTCGCTGCTACCTGGACACAAATTAAAGACAGTTTAAAAAGTGCGAGTGAGGAAATTCTTGGCACTGCAGCAAGTACAAAACAGGAGGACTGGTTCAATGATAATGAAGCTTTTATACAAGAACTTCTTGACCGCAAACATATTGCCTTCCAAAACGCTATCAACCACCCCAACGACTCATCAAAAGCAGAAGCTTTTACCCAATCTAAGTATGAAACGCAACGCGAAATCAGAAGAATAAAGAATGAGTGGTGGGCAAGCAAGGCCAGAGAAATTCAAAGGTACGCCGATTCACACAATTACAGGAATTTCTTTCAAGGAGTAAAAGCAGTGTACGGCCCCAGTCGGAAAAATATGTGCCCTATTAAAGATTTAAATGGAAATCTCCTCAAAGAAGACCAGGAAATAAGAGCCCGATGGAAGGAACACTACTCTAACATTCTTAACCAGCAAAGTCAAGCCGATCACGATATTATAAATCTTATCCCTCAATATGACACCTTCGAAGACTTAGATAAACCACTAACAACGGAAGAGATCTTAACCGCCATTGGGCAGCTAAAAAATAACAAATCTCCCGGCGCCGACTCACTCCCAGCTGAGATCTTTAAAGCTGTGTCGTCAGAGCTCATACCCTACCTCAAAAAACTGTTTGATGTCGTGTGGGAAAGTGGCCAAGCTCCGCAGGAGTTTCGTGATACACTATTAATCAACCTCTTCAAAAACAAAGGCAGCGCTGCGGACTGTGGAAATTACAGGGGTATAGCTCTCCTGGCTGTTGGAGGGAAGATACTCACTAAAGCGATGGCAAATAGGCTAACACCTGTTATGGAAAAGTTACTTCCTGAAACACAGAGTGGCTTTAGACCAAACCGAGGCACATCGGATTTAATCTTCACACTTAAACAGCTTCAAGAAAAAGCACTCGAACATCAAGGAGAAATTCACATGGCCTTCATTGATTTAACCAAGGCGTTTGACTCGGTGGATAGGGAAGTGCTCTGGAAAATTATGCTCCGCTTAGGTATCCCTAGAAAATTTGTGGAAGTATGTCGCAGTCTACATACAAACAACAACGCCCAGGTTATGTATAATAATGAGGCAACCGAACCTTTCCAAACCCTCACTGGAGTTAGGCAGGGATGTGTCCTGGCACCCCTACTCTTTAATTTGTTTACCACTGCTCTAACAATTATTGTTGACAACAAACTGACAGTCAGAGGAATAGGTCTCAGATACCGTTTTGATGGCGGTCTCTTTAACATAGGGCGCTTTAGAGCTTTCACGAAGACACGCACACGATTCATTTGTGATCTCCAGTATGCGGATGACTGTGCACTTTTAGCCTCTACGCCGGAAGAGCTTCAAGAACTTTTAGATGTGTACGCCCAGAGCTATCATTCCTTGGGACTTAAAATCAACATTGGAAAGACTAAGATTATGTCAACTCCTCATCAAGTGAACCAAATAGACATTACACTTAACGGAAATTCTCTTGAAGTGGTGGATCAGTTCAATTACTTAGGCAACGTTGTTAATGACAAAGCAAACGTGGACAGCGAGATTCGCAATAGAATTAACGCTGCATCTAGAGCACTCTGGGGACTTAGAGAGAGAGTATTTGACAACCACGACCTTGCTTTGTCAACGAAAATGGCTGTCTACAGAGCAGTTGTCATTCCAACACTGCTATATGGATGTGAAAGCTGGGTCACTTACCGTCGTCATGTGAAAGAATTAGAACGTTTTCAGCAAAGACACCTCAGAAGTATGATGAAAATCCGTTGGTTCCATCACATATCAAACGTGGAAGTACTCAGGAGAGCAAATAGCCTTCCAATTGAGGTGCTTATTTCAAGAGCACGCCTAAGATGGGCAGGTCATGTTCATCGTATGCATGATAACCGCCTTCCTAAATGTACACTTTATGGTGAATTGCTAAGCGGTAGAAGAAGGCGTGGCGGTCAACGAAAGAGGTTCAAAGACGCTCTCCATGAAAATCTAAAATCCTGCGGTATTGCAGACGAGCAATGGGAACAACTTGCAGCGAACAGAACCGAATGGCGAGGGGTTGTGGCCAGCTATCAAGGAAATGTTGCTGCAAGAAGGCCGAATCCAAGACCTAACCAGGTCTATGTTTGTCCTGACTGCGGTCGACATGTGCTCTCCCGAATTGGCCTCTATAGCCATAGTCGTGTGCACCGTAGATGAATGGGAATTACAATAGACTACACCTTTTACTTGTTTTTTATTGTACACAATCTATCGACTGTAACATTTTTGTACTCGGACTCGAGTAACGGCTAATAATAATACGAAATGGACATTTTCTACCTCTAGCAACCGCCTCTAAAGTCGAGGCAAGAATTCAAACGATGCACGTCACGAGTGATCTCATTAAAGAAATTTTAATACTAACATAATTTTTAATCATTATCGTTATTAAGCTTTTTTTCAGAAATAGGTACAGTTTAATGGGGCTTCATGATTCTTAGCAGTATTGTCTTATTTATAGAATCGATCTGTGACGTGCATCGCTTGAATTCTTGCCTCGACATTACGCAAGTTATCGGCCATTTTGTGAAAAGTCGATCATTTTGGTCGTACTTTCTAAATATAGATGAGTATATCTCGGTATGTGTGGGTCCAAAAAAGAGAAAAAAATTAAGGCTGTTCGTTATGATATCGGCTATCAGCGATTACAATATGAAATTTTTATCGGCACACATATCCTGAAAAAAATCGAAAAAATTATAAAATTTCGGTTTTTTGGTTATAACTTCGGATGTTTAAAGTGAAATTTGATGAAATTTTCAGAAATTATACTTTATAATGTGAACAACAACTGGTTAAAATTTCTAAAATATCTAATACAAGTCTCAAAAATTGACTTCAAATTTTAAAATTGATTGGCCAATAACCGTTGTGCATCGCATCGTATGAGATTACTTTTTTAAATGTAGGTTTTTTTATGCGCTTTATAATGGTGAACAAGAAAAAAATTTTAAACTTGGTAAAAGTGAAAAAAATCGATTTTTTGTATTTTTGCGTCAATTTTTTCGAAAAATTTCACTTTTTTGATAAAACTCAATTTTTTTGTATCATTAATTAATTTTTGACATATTCTGATCTAATTTTTATTATGTATATTTATTGTATTAAATTCTGTATAAAAAAATGAAAACATTTAACTCGAAATTGAAAAAATATGTACGTGAGCAATAATCATCACTAGATTTATTTACATGGCGAAGTTTCTTTCTTAAGCTTTCAAGCCTGATGACAGACCACTTTCTTTAACAATAATATATAAACTAATATCTGTATCAAGTGAATTTTCACATAATAAAGAATTCAATGCAGATGATGTTGCAAGGTTCATATCGGAGCTACTTGACATTTTAAAATACTACTACTTGATTACTAAAAATTAAAAAAATTAAAAAATAAATGTTTAATTATATAGCACTAAATTGCACAAAATTTTCTCACCGTAAATGAAAAAATTATGATAACAATAATCTATTTTTTTTAATAAACACCACATAAATTATATTTATATATATTTATATTATATTTGAAACATATAAATTGGATTTGAACTCAATATGAAATTGTAATTTCTGGTAATTGAGTAAAAAATTGTTTAAATTTTATAAATGTGAATTTTAAATACATAGAATATATTATACAATATTTACCTTATATGTATTGAAAAATGCAGCACGTTAAAATAATTTTTATATATCAGCTAAATTGAATAATATAAGTATAGTCTAGTATACTTTAACTTGGCGTGTGTATGTATGAGTTAATATTTCCGTACGATTTCATTTTCTCTTGTACACAAAGATCCAGAAATATTGTCCACGTAGACAATGTTTCTGGACTATTGCTTTAACTTTGTGTACAATATGGGAGAAAATGAAATCGTATGGAAATATTAACTCATATATACACACGCCAAGTTAAAGTATACTAGACTATAGTTAACAATATCACTCAAGACCGTCACTCAAGCTACAGAATTCCTATTTAAAAATAGTACCTTTTAGTCGGCCGTGTATTAATGAGTATGATTAATGTTACTTAAATTTTAACCAGTTATTGTTCACATTATAAAGTATAATTTCTGAAAATTTCATCGAATTTCTCTTAAAACATCCGAAATTATAACATAAAAAGTAAAAAAAATTTTTTTGAGGTTATGTGTGCAGATAAAAATTTTATATTGTAATCGCTGATAGCTTATATCAACGAACGGCCTCAATTTTATATTTAGAAAGAACAACCAAAATGGTCGATTTTTCACAAAATGGCCGATAACTTATGTAGAGGCGGTTGCTAAAGGTAGAAAATGTCCATTTCGTATAGTATTCGATGTAACTAATATGTTAAAAAAAATTGACACTGGAGACGATTACTTTTTTACTAAAATTTGATGCTTGTCTGACTCCACTATATGTATCTACAACTATCTGTTGCAATGAATTATTAGGATGTAATATGTCACCATAATATACCTATTTATTATGCATTATATTTACAATTACATTAAAGTGATCCTCACAACACCGTAAAGACGTTCTCTCTGCTAATTTGGCGTTTCTGTTAGTGACATGTTTCATAGCAGTGCGCCACTTTTATCTAACTTTGGAATATCTTTGAGCACTAAAGAATACTTTATTGGTAGTTTTTAACGTGGTATTTGTACATTTAGGCACAATACAATATTTGTAACTAATTATGTTACTCACTAGTTCATTAACCAAATAATAACAACACAAACAAGAAATTGACCTAGTAAACTGTACGCAAATGATGACGTGTGACGTCACAGTTATTGGCACTAAATAAAGGCTTATTCGCCAAATTCACATTCGTCGCTGAAGACAATATATATTTTTTCGCTTTATAAAAATTTGAAAAATCCTGAATTTTACATTTTTATAAATGTTTTTTGATGGTTTATCGATTTTCATTATAAAAAAATCATGCAACTTCCTCATTGATATGTTATTGTCGAGGTTATTTTCCACCAACATATAATTAGAAATATTTAGCTTTGGTAACTCCTCTTTAATTATGCACAACTGTTCTTTTAGTGTTACTAATTTATGAAATTATAGAGACAGTATCATTATTATTAAATATAATAAATCAGTGTAGAAAAACATCTTCGATAAACCAGAAATAGGTTCTTATCTTCATTAAAGTTTTTTTTTATTAAACCAGTAGTTGTTTAATTGACGTATTAAAATCTAGTAAAAACCTGAGTATAAGTATTATTATTTACAACCAGGAAGATTGCTCGAATCATTAATGTTTTTTTTTATTTTAATGTCTTTTAAACTTCACAATCCATTGAATCTAAGTAAACTGCGGATATTACGCAATTATTTTTGGTTTAAACTCAAGACCATTTGTTGCTAGAAATATCTAATGATAAAATACATTATAAGCATTAATCTAAATCATAAAATATCCGTGCAAGCACATCCCAGTATAAAGTACTGCCATAAATTAAATAGTAATAATAAACGAGTGTGATATCCTGTCATTTCTCAGGTCATTGGTCTGTTGCGTTCCTCTAGGGAAATCATCCGCGTTCCTGAAGCCGGTCCTGCTTGAATGCACATCACAGCAAATCAAAATCAAATCATCTACGAAACAAATGGATCCGTTTGCATTGCAATTTACGGATCTTTGATAAAATTGTAATTTGTTGAGTTCAATAATTGTATAATCATATTATTACATGAATAATATAATCAGTATTAACTGTTAATGGCATATTCCTTGTTTTTGTATTGAATGCAAATCGATTGCGAATCATTTTGAATAAACGTGTTATAAAAACGTTTGAAACTACTTTTATTTTGCCTTTTTGCATACATATGTACATGGTGTTCCAGTTAACGCGCTACGCTCGATTTTCTAGAATTTTACGCTGTTTAACTATTACATGTACAAAAGTCCGAGTTTATATTTTAGAATGTCATTTTCGTACAAAGCGGAAGTGATATTAAAAATTTATATGCATCATTCGGCGTCGAAAAATGTCCAAGTAGTACACATAAAGAGTTAAAGAATTTTGACAATCGAACAATTATATTTGCTAACAATTAAAGTCCATGAGTAAGAGTAATAGTCTAGGAGGTGTACAGGACCGTACTAACTGTATTGGCGACGCGATTTTATGTTTATATGTACCAGTTACAACAAATTTTTGCAAAACTTCGGTGACATATAGAACATCTTGAAGTATTATGGAATGCGCATATTTAGTTGGCATAAAAGACGAAGTATTAGTAACTCGCAGAATTTAGATATCAGGAACACACACGTGCTGTGGTATTTAGAACACCAGGAAATGTACAAACTTTATTCATGTTTGTGTGTAATACTTAATTGTTTATAGTTATTTAATAAAAGGGAAATTAGTGAGCCATATAGAAATTTTTCTGTACACCCTTAATAAGAATCTGTACCACAATGAAAAATTTAAAAAAAATACTCTTGAGCATTTCGTATCTCAAAAACAATGTTTTAGTATTCTGTAATCTAAGAGTGCTATTTTAATTGTCATTTTCGAGGATTAAAGTGTAGAAAGTGGGTTCTGTCCCTCTAGGAGTAAAAGAGATCTGTACTTTACTCCTTGAAATGATTATTACAATAGGAATAGCGCACTGATAGACTATGGAGTGAAAAAAAATGAAATAGTTTGTACCAATATACCACAAAGCGAAAGTACTTTTCAATTCCTCCTGTAATTGATCCTTCAGACTCGGTAATAAAAATGCACTTATTCCCTTGGTATAATTATAGTACTCTATGAATAGTAATGGCATTTTCTAATAAACGGTACAACTGTTTATTATGAAGTAATATTTAATAACAGTGCCACCAACAGATAGTTACTGAAAATGTGTGAACAGAAATAAATTAGGACTAGTTTGCAGGCATCAGTTTGACTAAAATCGACAATCGTACATAATTTATAACCTTAATTCCTTCCAAGATTTAATATATTATTCACATATTAATTCGATAATTGTGCAGTAAGTTTGAGTGAAATTGTAGTGTTCTAATATAATGAATACAACTGGTGCATCTTTTGAATTTTTTTTATTATAATATGGTTTAATCATACAAAAACATAGTAACTACCTACTTTTCTTCAGAGAAACAGGGAAAAAATTAAAAGGATATACAGGGTGTTCCACTTAAAACTCCCAACGCCAATTACTCGAAAACTGAAAGAGGTAGTAAATTTCTATAAATGGTAGATAATTGGTGTGATCAAGTACTATATTTCAACTTATAATAGATGCCGACGTCTTTGACGGTTTAGGCGTCGCGATGACCGGAACAAAATTTTCGATGGCAGGAGTTTGGAAAACAAAAGATACCAATAGTATTTTTAATTCTGAAGCTCTTTTATTATTAGAAAGTTTTTTATTTTTTCGTTCGTTTCGGAGTTATTTGACTTTGAAAGTGTAAATACGCTTTATTAAAATTTGCCAATTTAATAAATTGTCTGCATATAATAGACTGTGGCTATTCTATTAACCTAAATTTTAACTGTCAAAACAGTTGTCATTAGTTAAAAACAGTGTTAATTTTTTATTTTGGTGTTTGTTTTCAAGTAGTTTTTTAATATCTGATTAACTTTTTGGAAAAGAAATGGGTCAATACACGAAACAAGAAAAGCTAGACATGGTGTTGATTTACGGTGAGAGTAAGCGAAATGCGTAGCAAGCGAAAAGTGTTTACGCACAGCGTTATCCTGATAGAAGAAAGCTAGATCATAAAACAATTTTGAATTTATGTAGAAATTTAGTGAATTTCGGTGCATTTGAAAAGCCAAAACGGGAACGATCAAAACCAGCGACATATGATTTTAACATTGCATTGGTTGTCCAACAGATTAATGACAATCCGAAGATGTCTTTGAGAGAACTTAAGAGAAATACTAATATCTCAATAAGTTCTACCAGAAGAATTTTTAAGCAAAATAAATACCATCTTTACAAAACGAAAGTTGTACATAAGTTAGAGCCAGGTGACCCCGAAAGGTGCATTAATTTTCTGGCAATATTTGATTATTTACTTTACCGTGATGAAAATATCTTTAAAAAATTACTTTGTAGCTATGAAGGTAGATTTCACAACAATGGAGTTGTGAATAGACATAATTGCCGCCGTTACTGGGCACAAAACAATCCCCGTTGGATTACTGAAAGAGGTAACCAGCGCGTTTTTGGTATAAATGTGTGGTGTGGTATAATACTCAATGGTTATTTAATAGGACCTCACTTTTACGAAGGTACTTTAAATGGTGATCGTTATCGGAGTTTTCTTCAAAGAATATTACCTCAACTGTTAGAAGATGTCCCGATTGAAACTAGAAGGAACATTATTTTTCAACAAGATGGGGCCCCACCTCACAATGCCCAAATTCTAATAGATTATTTGCATGTACTGTACCCCAATCGTTGGATTGGGACATATGGTCCACTACAATGACCAGCACGGTCACCGGATTTGACCCCTCTTGACTTTTTTCTTTGGGGTCAGTTAAAAGACACTGTATATGTAGAGCATATTGAGGATATGGCAGATCTCCAAAATAAAACAATTGCATATTGTGCTGCTATAAATAGAAGAATTCTGTTAAGAAGTGCAGATTTTGAGTTAAGACGCCGGTATGACTGCTGCGTTCAGGCAAGTGGAGACAATTTTGAACAATTGAACAATTTTATTTACTTTAGATTTAAAAAATAACTATGTTTAAAACACATATTTTTTTTCAGTTTAAATGTTTCAACGATACTGTTCTACTTATGTAAATAAAAGTGATACTCACTACCTGCCTTTTAATGTGTTTTGACAGTTAACATTTAGGTTAACAGAATAGTAACAGCCTATTAGATGCAGGCAATTTATTAAATCGGCAAATTTTAATAAAGTGTATTTACACTTTTCATGTCAAATAACTCCGAAACGAACAAAAAAATAAAAAAATTTCTAATAATAAAAAAACTTCAGAATTAAAAATACTACTGGTATCTTTTTTTTTCCAAATTCATGCTATCGAAAATTTTGTTCCGGTCGTCGCGACGCCTAAACCGTCAAAGTTGCCGGCATCTATTATAAGTCGAAATATAGCTCTTGATCACACCAATTATCTGCCATTTACAGAAATTTACTACCTCTTTCAGTTTTCGAGTAATTGGCGTTGGGAGTTTTAACTGGAACATCCTCTATAAATAGCCATCACTTCATTTGGACAGGTTTTTTTGTATTGTGGTTAAGATCAAAGTACTATCAATCTTAATAAATAAAAAGTAATTAATCCCAAAAATATATAATCAGCAATACTTTAAATGATAACGTCATTTCTTAGCATTAATGTGAGCAAATAATTAAACCAAGTTTTAAACGCTATTTCAAACACTAAAAATGGCAAATTATGAGCCCGACCCTGCTTTATCGTACACGAAGCAATGTCATTGCTATACTGCTGACGTGTATAGTGTATACGACCAGAATTGAAATCGTATAAAAACTAAAAGCCGGCAAAAACAGTCTAGACTCTCCCGGAGAGTAGCTGTTGGTTGCAGTCTGGTTACGTTCCTTATAGTAAAATAAGGATTTTATAGAGGAGTTTGCGACTAAAAATATTATGTTTAATATTCCGCCCTCTAAAAGCACATTTGAACTATGCTAAGCCCAGCCAGGCTATTTATTTTTCGATTGCAACAGACACTGAACCGCTAGATGGCGCCTGCTGACTATTTTACATGTCGCTATTGTAAAAATACCAGGATGTACCAAATGGTCAAATGATCTTCGTGCCGGTCGTCAAATGCCTATCTTGCACTGACGAGAGCCAACAGCTCGAAACTGCAGTCTGCAAATGATGTGTGACGACTGGCAAGAGAGCTCCTTTAGGTAGGATCAGTCTTTCGGCTGGTGTTTGTTGCAATCGAAGCATTAGCGCTTTGATAGTAATATGCAATTATTACACTTAACGCGCCAGACTTGTAACTTGTAATTCAGCGCTCGGCGGGGCACATATCCCGGAGGATAGCTGTTGGTTGCAGTCTGGTTACGTTCCTTATAGTAAAATAAGGATTTTATAGAGGAGTTTGCGACTAAAAATATTATGTTTAAGCAGAAACATGTATTTCCGAGCAGCATCATGATATGAAGATCGCGTAAAATTGGGACCTTCCGGGCACTATATCTCAAATCCTGCCGGTAAAATTTTTGGTGCCCATGGAGACTTTTGATCTACCTGTGTGTAAATTTTGAGCCCATTTTATTGAAATCCAATTTCCATAAGAAAACTGCGGGGTCCTTTAATCAAGGATGTCTTGACCAAATTTATAATTTACCAGGCATGTGGTAAAGCAGTTGCTGGATCCCTAATCCCTAATTACTAGTTGTTGGTCCTCTTGTGGCTTGTCCAAGAGCTAGTGTTTCTATCTCATATTTATTTTATTTGCCTTTTGTTGTATTATAAATATTTTATCTTGTACTTTCCAAAAAAATTTCCTAACCTGTATATCATGTCAATTTTTCTTGATATAATTTGCAGGAAAATTAAGTGCTCACTGCTCATGTTGTAAATATCTAAATATTTTATAGGTTCCATACCAGTGCTGTCAATTCTTACAATATGTGTCTTGATTCGTTCTGCTACTAATTTATTTATTAATTTATATTTTGTTCATTAATTCAAATTCATTCGTTAGTTCAAATGCATTGCTTAAAACATTCTGAATTTTGTTATAATGTTGACATAAAACAATAGTATTATCTGCAAATGATTGAATCTAGAATAGTTAATTGAAACAAAAATCAACATCGAAAATATCAGAGGTTTGCCTGTCATAACTATATAATAATTTACCATATCTTCAACTTTATTCAACAATCCTATTATATTCTCTAAAAATTCTGCGAAATTAATAGCTCTAATCTTCCGTCAAAATCGCTGTTCAACATCTTTGGACTCTTTAAAATAACTAAACTTGATTGACCCACAAGAAGTAGTTTGATGAAGATAAATTAGGACACTGGAAAAACTAGTCAGACTAATAATGATTATATCGTTTAATTTATCTGCAGAAAGATATCTTTTCATATGGGTAGTTGAACTATTACCTTCCAAGGACATTTAATGCTTTTAATGTAGTTGATATGTACAAGGTGACACAAACAAGCACCAACAATATTTTAAAATGAGTAATAGGGTTTTCCCAGAAAAAAAATTATTGCTGAAATACTTAACTCACGTAAAAAAATGATTTATGGCATATTTATTATCTTCTTAATTTTACTAATAGTAACAAAAAAAAACGTGAAGTTTGAAAAATATTGGGTTCATTTTAAACAGCCATAAATTGGCGCGTTGTGACGTCAACACCCTGAAATCCAATCACAGAATTAACATCACAGAGCCTCTGTTCAAGATTGTTTATTAATCTTGGTCTCTGTTAACATAACATAACCTTTATTTATTGACAGCACTCAGCATTTTTCTACTTTAGGTAAATTATCAGCGGCACCTTTAACATATCCCTCTTCCACTTGATTCCATTTTGATTGTAGAATTAATAAAACATAAACCAGAAACTGATAAAATAATATTTTCACTCCAAACAATACAAACATAAGAATATAAATTTAACGTTTTAGGTTAGTCATCTGACGTATAATGTCGGTGAAGGTTAAACCTAAACTACAGTACAAAGTATTAACGTCCGACGCTTTCACGAATAACTTGTGCGGCATTTATATGGATTCTGATTGAAAAATATCTATAAAATTCTTCCTTTAGAAGTTCTGAGAACAATATTTTTACTTTTGTTGGCGTTAGGTACAAGGGTATTTAGAAATGTTCATGTTCATGTTATCGTCAATGGCTCCTTGAATATTCGCGTTATGTGCTCTCAAGTCGCTACGAGTCGCCCTCTTCACTATTCTGTCCAACTGGCGGTAATGCGGTGCATCGCGGTCCATAGCTCCGCGTTATTCTAGGAGTCTAATCGTGTCAGTAGTAAGCTTCAAGTTCTTATACCTTCAAAATGTGCACCTTCTTTGTTACCACTCAAATACTTCCGATTATTATTCCCGTCAGTTTATTTTAATTTAGGCTCTTCAATGTGTTCGTCGGTTCTAATCTCTGTTTAATCTGGCTACCGAATTCCTCCTGCTTCCCTTCCAGCTCAGTCTTCGTTGGTCTTAGCTTCTTCTCAATCTGTTTCTTCCTTTCCAGCCGAGTGTCGACAAATATTCTAGCTTTCACTAGTCTATGGTCGCTTCCCGTGCTGAAATAATTTTGGATAAGACCAAATTTTACTCGTTCAGAAATATCGCTCTGTAAAAAAATCTCATCCTTCAGTAGATCGGTGTGTTTTGCCGGATCTGCATCTTTTTACTCAGATAAAACTTTGGATAGAAATACTTCCACAGGCGAATTAGCACCTATAGCTTATTATTCTGTCATTTTTTAAAGATGCTAACGTTAATAAAATTAAGCTTAAATTTCCTCACCGTCAGACTAGGATAAATCGGAAAAGATTTCATTTAAAATAGCAACACAGGCTGTCTGAGCGTTCTCCATTACAAGTAGAAAAACAAATTCGATAGACTTTGAACATCTCGACAAGGCTGGGCTATTAATTTGTGACACTAATGACAGTGACAGAGCACGTGATAGTTCAACAACCACACCTGTTCAGTAATTACCAGAATCGTATGAAATAACCGCTTGACAATAATCAGCTGATCGGGCATACTTCTCGAACGTGCTCCAGCACATAGTCGATCTCGTTCTTGGTTGTACCGTCAGGGGTTCTCCAGTTCCACTTCCTTTGTGAAGGCTTTCGGTAGAAGATGTATATGAAAAACAGCCCTACTCTGCGTATGAAGTTCAGCATCGTTTGCTCTCTGTCGTTCCGCATGCCCAGCCCGAAGTTGCCAATATTTATTGGATCCGGTGCAGTTTATCTTCCAATTTTGGCGTTGAAGTCTCCAGTGAGGCCTTGATCTTTGTCCCTCTCTGCACTTTTGCCATGGAGAGATCTTCATAGAACTGCTCTATTTCTTCATCTGGTGAGGCAGCGGTGGGAGCATAGTCCTGAATGACCTGCATGCTGCATTGGCTATTGAGTTTCAATACGACGCGGATGACACGGTTCGATATTGCATTGTATTTGATGACAAGGAGTTTTATTATGATGTGAACCATTATGCCACTTTGCCGAGGTGGTGGTAATGTTTTACTGGAACAGTAGGTGTACGGACGGTAGGATCGTAGTGGCTTTGCCTTTCAATCTGGTCCCCCTGATTCCCAGGATATCCAGTATTTGATGCTTGAACAAGGCAAGTCTGTAATCGTCTAATCTCATTGTACAGATTTGATAAGCGGAGACTAGGATTTTGCTCTTGCTACTTGTTTTTTTCGTTGTGGATGTAATATCGAATTTTTGCTTCCCGCAGAATCCTTGAGGCTGACTGACGATCAGTGTGAGATTCTGAGCAGAATGCTACCCCAGGTGAGTAGAGTAGAATGCTCTACTCACCTGGTGTATCTTTGTTTTAAAAGCCGACATTTAATTTAACGAAGGGATATTGGCATTACAATGCCACGCTTGCCCTTAACTTGCTCGACAATTTAATGCCCCTGTATAAAATTCCCTATACATGAAAATAAACTTTCGCTCCTCTTAGACATTTCAGCTAACCCATATCTTTGTACCTACCAAATACTTTACCTTAACAACTGTCATTAACAACAAATTTTTGCTGCACTATTTTTCCGGTTTTAGAAGCGCAATGTTTCTCAAGATGGCGGCTTCAAGATGGCGGCTTCAAGATGGCGGACGACTTTACCGTTTATGATCCGATTCGACTTACAATCGATATCTGGGGGTTTTTAAAATCACCAATTATGAATTCTTGGTCAAAAATTTAGAAATGGCGGACGACTTTTATCATTTATGGTCCAAATCGGTCGAATCGATATCTGGGTGTTTTTGGGTTCGCCGATTACGAATTTCTAGTCAAAAATTTAGTTCAGGATGGCGACTTCAAGATGGCGGACAACTTTACTGTTTAAGATCCGATTCAACTCAAAATCGACATCTGGGGGTTTCCTAGGTCGCATAGGTTGTCATTTAGGTCTAAATCGATTAAAATCGATATCTGGGAGTTTTCGGGGTCGCGGATTGCGAATTTCTAGTCAAAAAGTTAGTTTAAGATTTCGGACGATTTTACCGTTTATGATCCGATTCATATCAAAATCGATATCTGGGGATTACAGCCTATCAAAAGACTAAAAAGTAAGAAATAAAACTATATAAAAACGTATTTTGAAAAAAGCTTTTATTTAAATGCTCTAAAAAGTAGTATATAAACTTTGAAGTAAATCAAACTCATCATTTTGTTATATTATATATTTTTTTTATGATATGGCTTGTCGCGAGCAATCTCCTTTACACAGGAAAATCTCGCAACAAGCTTTTATATTATAAAAAATTACATATAATGTAACAAAATGATAGGTTTTATTTACTTCAAAGTTTATTTTCTACTTTTTAGAGCAATTTAATAAACGCTTTTTTTCAAAATATTTTTTATATAATTTTATTCATATTTCTTGCAATAACGCCGCAACAATTTCAAAGCAAAAATTAGTACCGACTCGACTGTAGAATTTTACGTTAACTTAATAAGAAGAATAATCGACATATTATTAATATCGTTTTATGGTTTATAGGCAACAATGTGTGCCCTATAACTTTTATTTAAAACACTTTTCATATTTCTTATAATATGCCAGAAATTGGACTTCCTCGCGGTATGGGCGCATTATACAACTGTCTTTCTATTTGCAGAAAAAGGACTTTTTAGTATAATTTAAATTCCTAACTCCTATGCAGGTACGATGTGCCAAAAAATGCACTCAAGTAGTTATGTTCCCCGTAATAATCATAATACCAGTTCAAAAAATCTTGCACTCTTAAAACCACAAAAAACTGACATGACAAAACTGTAGACAAAAATACTTTGGATATAAGTAGTAAAATGTGATATAAAAATCAGTTCTCGTTTCACTACCTTCAAAAAATAAACAATATAATGGGTAAATAATCAAGGACAAAATTAATCGAAATAATTATTATTGTGTTAATAAGGGGTCACTCTTTGTGTTATATTTTAAAATTTAATTAAGGTAGATTCAATTTCCAGTTATCAAATGAACCTTGTAAATTAAAAAAAAATGCTATACAAATGTAAAAAAACATCTTAGATTTAATTCAATGTGAGGGGAAGTAAAAACCTTGTATTTAAACGGAGTTATTTATCGTAATATGTCTGTACCATGAAAACCACAATCTATATACAATAATCTAAGAGAAAATTCTGAAATTGTCACTTGTGTCGGCAAATCATATAACATTTTGGCATTTTGTTTATATACATCTTAGGAAACACAGAAAAGCCGGATGCTCAATAAAAACATTTCAGGCGAGGAAGGAGAAGAAGTCACTCACTGATCACCGCCCATTGTGTGCAATTGGTTATTGACTCGTACCTTAAAAACAGTTAGACTAAACGCTGAGTTTTTAAAAATGTTCGTCTTGTATGGTTCTTAAAAGTTTGTGATTGATGGAGTTATCTCCTACAGTCAATGGTTTTCTTGATTTAAGAAAATCAAGGAAATTCTCGTTCAAATTATTATTTTTGAACCAGAAAAATATGAGAAAAAGTTTGAAATAAAAGTTGCAGAGCGCTTAAGGAGCTTCTAATTGGTGTATAATATAGCGTTAGATCAAATAGTAACTTTTATTTGTATTTAAACATAATCCATGATCTACACACTAAGTACACACTTCTCCCTAAATCACCTTTCGTAGAACTGTTGTGACAAATGTGCCGTCTATATATAGATGGGTATTACAGTGACATATTATAGATGGTAAGTTTGCTGTATATAAACTAAATAAAATAGGACACAATATGCTACCCTGTGGGATACCATGCCTCTTACACGATCAACCTCAACAATCTGTAGCCTATTTGACAAATAGCCGATTCTGTGAATCCATAATAACTCAGTTTGGCCATGAGTAGTTCATAGTTTAATAGATCAAAACTATCAATAGCCTTGCTATAGTCTAGTAGGACTAAGCAAGATGCTTTTGATCCCAAAAGTAATTATGTTGTAACTTTTGTAAGTGCAGTACAAGTGCTAAAATTAGTTCAAAATCCAGACTGAGTCTGAGGTATCTTTTATGTAATCTTTTAAAAATGCACAGATAATTTTTCACATATTTTTGATAGTAGGGGTAGAATATTTATTGGTCTGAGATCATTAAAACTATATTTCCTTTTATAGAAAATAGGGAAATTTTTGGTCTATCGCAGTATGTATTTTTTTTATATATACATTTATTTAACGTCGGCCTATTTCCGCTACTGAGGCCTAACACCGACGCCTGTAGACGAGCTACCCCAAACCAGGAATTTTTCCGAATCTGTTCCCTTAAGAAGAGTAGGGATCTTTTACTTGCCTAACATTTAATAGACAAGGGACCGACGGCTTTACATCCCCTCCGAAGGATGGTATATCCCCTATACAACCCTCGCCTAAGGTTGTATAGCTTCCGCGCGTACACTGATATACAAACCGCTGGAAGATGTGTGAGGCGAGGACTAGTATGTATTATATTAGGTACATATTTATTTTCGTAATAATTAATCCATTTCGCGTTAGCCTTATATTTTGTTAAATGTAACTTGGTCCGACTACGTCGCCAACTCAGATTGCAATAAGTCGAGATGGCATTCGACAAGTTGTGGAGGCCTTTCGTCTGTAATTTGATAAGTAAATAAATAAAAAATTTATTTACCTCAGAAACTGCTGCTGATCTTCCAATAGTCCGGAGTATTAAAATTGAGACTACAAAAACAACAATTTCCAAATTTTAACAAAAAAAGCTAAAGTATAGGTCAAAACAATTTATTTTTATTATTTTGCGGTACAAATGGCAAGAGCATTAATGTTGGAGGGATAGCAGGTAATTTGATCTAATTTCTGTCGGAGAGTTGTTGCTCTAGTAACATGAATTTAATATGCTTGGAAAATGTTTTTTTCGACAAATTCTTATGCTCATCTGGTGAGGCATTCCATAAATGAGCTACTATAAAGACAAAGGATTTCTGATATGCGGTGGTCCTGTGAGAAGGAACTCTAAAATTATGTACAAAACGCGTGTTGTGAGAATGATTGAAGTTAACAAATTTATTCCTGAGATATTTGGGTTCATCTGATTGCACTAGTCTATATATGAATGAATAAATGCGAACCAATCTACGATATTTCATGTTGAGAATAGGATGAATATTTAAATAAGGAGTAATGTGATTTCTATAAGGAATATTAAATGAAAATCTCATACACGGATTTTGTATTTTTTGAATGAGATGGCAGGACAAGTGACTTAAAGAACTATTGTACACCACATCACCATAATCGAAAAGTGACAAGATAAGACTTTCACATAGTTGATATTTGACATTTGAAGGTAAACAATTCTTGTAAGGATACAACCCCTTCAGACGAGAATATGCTAAACTTGTTCTGTTGGTTATATGTGTTTGAAAGTTGAGATCGCAGTCAATGTGTATTCCTAAATTCTTTACCTCACGTACTAAAGGTATTTTTTCGTTATTTATTTTAAAAGTAATATTTTCACGAATCAATTTCGCTCTATTTACTTTACTACCGAAAATTAGCTCGAATGATTTGGACGTGGTGTTTATTTTTAAAGTGTGGTCTTTTGCATAGTTATATAGCCTGTCTAGATTTTCATTAATTTCCTGCTATGCTAATAGGTTTAAGTCAGGAGAAAAGGAAAACTGTAGCTGTGAGTCATCGGCGTATTGATACAATTTTGCATTGTGAATGTTGTCACCCATGTCTGCCACATATATTGAGAATAACAGGGGAGTTAAAATAGACTCCTGCGGAACACCTTTTTTATAGGTTAAAGTCTGACTTCAGATTTTCTCCTTTTCTATTTAGGGATACACATTAACGCCTACCAGACAGATATGATTTTTTAAAAATTATACAGCTTTCTGATAATCCAAAATAATGTAGTTTTGCAATCAGAATCGAGTGATCCGGCAAATCAGAGTCTTTACTGAAGTCTAGAAGAATTAGACAAGTAACATTTTCTTTATCTGTGTTGTTTCGTATATCATCGATAAGACAGACGAGGGTGGTGGAGGTACTATGATTTTTACGAAAACCCGACTGACAGGCATTAAGTAATTTTCTATTTTTGACTATTGCGTTTTTCCAACAGTCTGGAAACTCACTCTGTAGGACACAGGTATTTATTGTATGAATTAATGGGTCGATACAAAAATATAAATATAATTTGATATCCTTAATAGACCATCATCGCCAATACTGTTTGTGTTTATATTATTTACTATGTTGTAAATCTCTTCCCTGGTAATAAAATTTAGAGGAAATGTTGTTGATACTTTTGGGTGTAAGTTAGAGTGATACTTCAATACTTTGACTTGGGAGGCTTTATCGTTTGATTGAATTGAAGAAGCAAAATAATTATTTATTTTATGTGGGTATGCAAGTTCGTCTAGTATATCATAGTTACAGTTTTTTGTTAGGTTGAGCTTTTTTATGTTTTTCCAAAAAACGTTATTACCGCTGTTTAATATTGAGTTAAAATATGCTTCTTTTTCTCTTTTTATTGCGCCGTTCGTGTAATTCTTCAATTGCCAATATTCCCGGTTAGCCAAGGAGTATATTGTTTATGTTTGTGCTTGATGAGGGCATGTTTATTTAAAATAGGTAATATGTTATTATTGAAGATTAACAGTGTTTCATTTACATCATTCGCCCGGTATAAGTCGTCCCATTTGCCATCTATTTCCAAATAGTTTAGATTTATATTAGAATAATCTCTAAATTGTATTTTTTTTTAAATGTCTTGTTTATATTTACGTCCTGGCGGAGTTTAGCAACAGCTACTGTTCCACTCAACCAGGACGGCGAAATGAGATGCCGTTCACCCATCCAACTGACGGCCTCGACCGGTCTCGGCGCTTCAACCGATGACGGTACCTCACTTCATTTTTATATATTGCTATTGTTTTTGGTAAATTCAATGTAACGTAAATCATATCATGGTCGGAAATATTTTCAGAAATAGGTAACGAGGTAGGATCAAATATTTCTAAATGTTCACTTGTCATAATCACATCGATAAGAAATGAATTTCCAGTATTAATATTATTACGAGTAGACGTGTTTATATTTTGTTTAATATCAAACGAATCTAAAATAAAATAGAAATAGTTTTTGTGTACCGATTCCTCCAATAGATTGATATTACTTAAAGTCCCCCATTAAGACTACAGGATCATATTCAGGAACAACAGGAACAAATGGTGCAAGGAGATTTTCCAGACTATTGAAGAAATTTTCTGTTACCGCTAGTCGGACGGTACATAGCCACGGTCATCATTTCTTTCTTTTTAACGTTACATTGTAGACATAAATGCTCAAAGTCAGTCCCATTGCCATTATAATTTATAGGAGAACATTTTAAGTTATTTTTCGATTATTTTTAATGTAAAGGCCAACCCCTCCACCGCGCCTGTTCAACCTGTCTTGTCTAAAAAAATTATATCCTATTAATTTGTACATATCTTCGCCGCTGTTCGAATTTGCCCAGTTTCAGATATAGTAATAATATCAAAATTGAACTCGGTTATATAATTTGTGAATTCATCGAATACTGAATTAAGTGGTCTTATGTTTAAATGAGCGACAGAAAAATGATTAGTGAAGCCCCCTTGCAAACCCCGATTGTTTCTCACCTGAAACTCTATCGCCTGTGCTCCTCGTGATCCCACCAACTCGCCACCGACTTACCGCATTGCCATTTATCTAGGAATTTAATTACCTTTTGTTTTGACTTACGAATATGAGTGCTATCGACTTCATCCAAGTTAATGAAAACTCACAGATTGGAGAGCTAAAATTTACAAAAAACATAATACTAAAAAACAGTGTTAATAGCATGTTTGTGTGGCGGAAGACAGTAGATATAAATAAAAAAATTTAATCTAAAAAGACTAACGTCTAGGGTTGTAGTGTATTCACCTATACCGTACTGATGAGAGCTAACAAGCTCTAAACTAGTTTACGGCTGATGATACACATCAGCCCTGCACTGTAGTCCTTTCTTTAGGATTTATCTGTCTTCTGGGGGCTTATTGCAATCAGATTTTTGTCTGCGTTTTCCGATTGAAGTCGTAGTATATGTCGCAAGTTTTAGGGCCATTCTTTTGAATCGTTTTAGGAACGTACATTGTGCAACTTGATGTGTGGCAATGAATTAATTCAGTTAGTTTTATAGGAAAAAGTGGAATTTTTTTGTCTATCGTAGTAGGTATGTATTTTACTACATATTTATTTTTGTAAAACATTAATTATCAGTTTTGAACTCGGTTTTGAAGGAGCGATCTTTAGAAAAAAATTAAAGTCAAGATTTGTGTAATTTTATATTCCTCACAAAATGCACCAAGCCTAATTTCCACGCATTTAAAGGCTGTTCTTATTGTCAAAAACACTGTTTCAATTATTTACAGAATGGTAAAGAAAACTAATCAGCACTAACAAATACAAAATACAGATTATTATTATTGAGGGATCTCTAGATAAAATAAAATAAAGAAGAAAGTAGATTCAAATCTGCAGTATACAAAATGTTCCTTCAATGACTATCCTAAAATGCAGTACGTATCTAGAGGTTCACTGATCGGAGATTGGTGCTGAATTAATTCTGTTGAGGAATGTTAACTAGCTATTTCCTTCATATATAACAAAAACTGTTTAAAATAAGTAATAATGATTCAATTTTTATATTAGTTACAGTTGTAATACTTCCTGCTATTGTGTTTTAAAATCTAGAATCGGTATTGAGTTTTCATAGGGGGCAAATATATTCAATATCCTAGTGTATATATTTTGTCTTATGCAACAGTTGTTTATATTTTTAATAGCCACATGTCGCAATTAATGAGTTTCTCTACCATTTTTACGTTCATCTGTAGCTAATATACTCTTAAGAATGTATTACCGTTACAACAAAATGAAATAATTACATCTGGTTCCTATTATGTTTAGATTGCCCATTGTTGGTGTAACATTCACAAGATCCATTCAATTAACTAGTTTACTCACACTCATATTAATTATTTAATTCAATGTGATAAAAATTCACTTTCACACCACATTTCGCGTATACATAAAAGGTGAGATCACATTTTTACGAGCTTCCTGCTGAATATGGGTAGGATCTTATATAAGGTGTTATTCTGCGTATAAATAGTTCTGCAGAAACTCGATCGCTGCGTATGGGAAAAGGTGTTTCTTGCGTTTAAAATATTTTACATTTTGCTTTAGCAGTATATATGGTCATTTATATCTATTAATTTCACATTCGTAAGCCCGTATGTTCGTGTTTTCTACTAAGGTTGCGTAGATCTCCACTGATTTAAAGAAGAATATATATGGTGATTCGGCTAAAAGTTTCTGGTGTTGTGCGAATGGCTAGGCAATGCGAATATCGATAGATAGGATAAAAGTTCCCAGATCGATTACTGTGAAATCAAATGCGACCTTCAATCTCAAACTGGCGAATAAATATTCCTAAAAACCACATTTGACCTTTCTTTTATTATTTTCTGACTCACTTAAAAGGATTGGTAAGACCTAGTACCCCATATATTCTAGTGAACTTTAGATCGTAATAAATTGTTACAACTGAAACCTGCTGTATGAAATGTTTTCTAATGTTAACTGGAACTTATTATTCGAATTCCCTGATGTTTTTTAAAAACTTTTATTAAACTTGCAATGTTTGTTGGTTAGTTAGTTTGTTTAGGTCAAATCTTGCAATCAAAATTTCGATTAATTCTAATTAAGCTAGAGCTTTGAAATTTTGCACACGTATACAATGCGACAATACATTTCAACATTTTCGTATAAAAAAAAACAAGATGGCGGCTTCAAGATGGCTAATTACCGGCACATTGCAATTTTGAATAATTTTGCTAAAGTCCTTGAAATGCTCTATTGCATGATCATACATTTTCCCATGCGAAACATCAAATACTTAACAGAATTCCAACATGGTTTTTATAAAGGTCTATCTACAATTACTAGCTTATTCTGCTTAACAGAATATTTGCCTGATACGTTTGGTGATAGGAGTCAAGTTGACATATTCTATATAGACTCTTTCTCTCTTGGAAGATAAGTTAAAATACTTAGAAAACAACACAAATAAATCCCAACATTTAATGCAGGGGGAGATGTGTGAAAAAAATTGTGAATCATCAATAAAAAGTTTTATTCAGAAAGAAGTATATTCATATTTTAATGCTAATAAAAACCCACAACAAAAATCATCAACCTCGACCAGTGGAGATAGATAAAGCTGAACAACAAAAAGCAAATAAACAAAGAAATGAATATGTCTCACATCAAAACATAAAAATACAATAAACATAGAGAAACAACAAAGGCATATTATGCAAAACATAATAAATCTGGAAAGATCTACACTGCAACCGCAAATTAAAGATTCAAGCTTAGATACAAACATAAATCAACATAACTTAGAGGAACAAAGGAAAGATGACAATGGAAGTAAAAACAAAGGGAACCCGTCCAATACACCAACTTACGGACAAATACTAATGAGAGGCAATACGCAACCAACTAATTCGGACACACCGAAATCCGTACGGCATAAGAAACAAATTAATAAACGCAAACAAATAAATATCGGGACAGCTGATATAGAAAATTCTGAAAGTGATTTTACTGGAAAAGAAGAAAATAAAAATAAGAAAGCATGGCTCTTTATTTCAGGAGTAAAGGATCATGTTACGGAAGAAAAAATAAAGGAGTATATACAAAAAAGGCTGAAATAACGTCTGACGAGGAGGTAGCGGTAAAACGCATAACAACTAAATACGATAACATGAGAAAAGACTGCCAGTGCTTTCAAGTACGAATAAGATTCGACCTTAAGGAAAAAGTTTATGAACACGATTTTTGGCCACAAAAAGTAGCATTTAGAAGATATGATTTCAATTTATTAAGACGTACTGAAGATGGTCAGGATTTTTAACAAACGGACAAAACCTAAATATTGCAAATGATAATCATGCCCCACAACAAAATGCAATAGCTAAAAGCAAGACAAGGGAACCTGTTAAAGAACAGGAGGAACAGAAACTTAGAATATGTCATATCAACATTAGAAGTATGAGAAACAAAATTCAAAATCTGGAGATATTACTGCAGTCGTTAAACTTTCCCGAAGTGGTTTGTACATCAGAAACATGGTATAAAATTGCAGAAATTCTACATATAAAGGTTTATTCATATAATGTGGTCGACTACTTTTGTAGAAGTGAAATAAATGGTGGTGGTGTTGTAATATTAACTCACAAAAATCTCAGCTATAAAATTATAATATCTAAGACTAAAAAAGAAAACCCTCAATTTGAATATGCATTGTCTGAAATTAATTATCATAATGTAACTATTTTGATAGGTTGCTTCTATAGAGCTCCCTCAGCTGATATTAAAATATTTTTAAATAGCATGGAAAATTTGCTAAATGATGTGATTAAACCTCAAGATAATATTTTTCTATGTGGAGATTTTAATTTCAATTTCGATGATAAATGCGAAGATAACTCTGCAAAAAAATTATGTAATCTACTTTTGACATTTGGTTTAAAAAAGTGTATTAAAGAATATACTCGAATTCAAAATAACTCTCAAACTATTATAGATAATATATTTTCAAATATAGGTGAATATTTTCAAGATCCAATAGTCATACATACTGATATTTCTGATCATCTTATGCAATTAGTAACGTTTAAATGCAAAAAAGATAATGGCGATATTTACTTTATGAGATGCTTTAAAAATAAACAAAATATAAGTAATTTTCAATTTCTGCTCTCTAAGGAAAAATGGAACTTTTTGGACTCAGTTCACAATAGTGACATTAAATTTAATTTGTTCTTTAATACATTAATCGACTTAATAAAGATAGCATTTCCAATACAAAAGTGTCAATGAAATAACAGTTCAAAAAATAGGCCCTGGCTAATTCCTGAAATAGTAAACCAAGGCATGTTTATCAGAGACATCCATAGTATTTACAAATATACTAACGATAATGAGGTATTAATTAGGTATAAAATACTTAAGAAAAATCGTGAAATACAAATCGAAAGAACAAAGAAATCATACTACGATTCACTATATGATAAATCCAACAACAAATCACAAACAGCTTGGCAATTAATAAATAATCACACAAATCTGAAAAACAAAAGAAAACTGGCTACCAAAAGTCGGCTCAGGCATTTAACGATTACTTTGTCAATTCCATAAAATTATTAACAGATAATATGAATATAAATACCAATGCAAAAAATATGTTTATTGCGAACTCAATATTCCTGTCTCCATTAACATCATCAGAAATAAAAAAATATTATCAGGTCAATTTCAACTAAAAATTCTGCAGGATTCGATGGCATCCCATGTTCCTTGCTATTAGAAATCATTGGTTATATAGCTGACCCACTTACTAAATTAATAAACTCTTTTATCAGCATTTTCAAAGATTTATGAAAAGCTTACAGCTTAAGATTGAATGACTTTATATATAAAGAAAATATATTATCTTTCTCAATACGGGTTTAGAAAGGGGTGTGCCACACAGGATGCTATCTTATCACTTTATAATTTTATTCTAAAAAACTTAGACTCACAAAATAATACAATGTGCCTATTTTTTTGATCTCACCAGAGCATTCGACACCATTAACCATACACTGTTAATAAATAAACTTTATAATTATGGCATTCGAGGTCCTGCATTAAATTGGATATCTAGCTATTTGAGTGATCGATATCAAACAGTGATTTTAAGACAAAATAATAATATTTTTTCATCTACACCAATCTGCACAACAACAGGAGTTCCTCAAGGCAGTACACTAGGTCCTATTCTTTTTATTCTATTTGTGAATGACATTGTGGATGGATTTGATAAGGGTGATTTGGTTTTACTTTTCGTTGATGATACCTCACTTGCCTTACAAAACAAATATTTAAATAGTCTTAGTAGTAAAGCCACGTCCCAAATTAACAACATGCAGAACTACTGTAATGAAAATGGCCTTGCGCTGAATGCATTCAAAACAAACATGATAGTATTTTCCACTAAACTTAAGACCGATCATAGCCTATTAGTTAAAATTGATCATAAAAGCATTGAACAAAATAAAACAGCAAAATTTTAGGGCTATATATTGACTATACCTTGTCATGGAATAATCAAGTAGATCACATTCTCAGTAAATTAGCATCTTATTGCTTTGCGATTTGGCAACTTAGAAAACATGTAAATTTAAATATTTTAAAAAATTATTATTTTGCATATGTGCATTCTTGCTTAAACTATTGTATAATCTGTTAGGGTAACAATACTCGTATACATGAAGTCTTAATAATGCAAAAAGGATTATTAGGACAGTGACTTTCAAAACACGTCTACACTCTTGCAGACATCTTTTTAAGGAACTTGGTATTTTAACTGTTATTTCGATGTATATTTTAAATTGTGTGTGTCATGTTAAACATAACCTCAGTAATTACGGCAAAATCAGAGATGCAAAATCTAACTATAGTTTACGGCCAAATGGTAACTTAGATATCACAATCTGTCAATCGTGGCTAAGAGTCCTATCGTTATGCAAATAAAACTTTTCAACAAATTACCATTTGTGCTAAAAACTACTTCAAGTAATAAAATATTCAAAAATGAAGTTCGCAAACTTTTGTTGAACTATAGTTTCTACAATGTTTAGGAATACTTGGAATGTAAAAAAATTTCTGAGATACCTAGTTCAATTTAGTCAATATGTATGTATGTTTACATTTTTTCTTTTTATAAACAAATTGTATTATCTATTATACTTTTTAAATATTTAAAATTTTATCATGTTTAATAATGTAATATTTATGCCAAAGTAATTATTTTTTTTTTCTTAAAAAAAAAGATGTAACTCTGCTCTATTTAGTTTCTCTCTCTGTCTGTTTTCTCTACTTTCTCTACCCTTGTACAATACTGACATTATTTAATACTTGTAAAAGTCAAATGAAAATAAAGTATTATTATTATAGACTTTTCTAAGGCCTCCGACAAGCTAAGCCATAATACCTTATTGCAGAAATTACACAATTTGGATTTTCAACTGACCTTATTAATTATTTTTCATCCTGCCTTGATAACAGAACCCAATATGGTTTATACTGTGGCCATAAATAGATCGAAGTTTTACCAACGTCAGGTGCCCCACAGGGATCTAATTTGGGTCCACTTTTGTTCATTCTATTTATCGACGACATTGTTACTGATATTGTCCTAAACTGTCTTCTATATACTGATGATTTTAAAATGTTTTGTAGAATTACATGCATCGAAGACTCTTTGATTATGCAATACACTTTAGATATAATAAATCATTGGTGTATAAAAAAATAAATTGTTTCTCAATCTATTGAAATGTAATGTCTCATCAATAACAACGAAGAAAAATACTTTAAAATATGATTACTCGTTTGAAAACAGCGTACTCTCTGGACCAAAGATATTCATTGATCTAGGTGTAGGATTCGATGAAAAGCTATCAGGAAAACTCGAGTGGCGTCAAGTCCGGGGATCTTGGCAGCCACTCAATAAGAGGACCGTTTCGAGCTGTCCACCGATTGTCAAAATTTGTATTCAGCCAACCCCTTACCACTACTGCACTATGCACAGGAAATACATCTGATTGCAATTTTAAATTCTAACCTATATGAATTCATAAGTCATGTAAAACTTATTTTCCAGAATGTTCAAAAATACACGCTGATTCAAATTACTTTCAGAAAAAAAGGACCAAGTAATCAAGTAATCCACACCACATGTTTATTTTATCTGAGTACTGCCTCTTTGCGTTTATGATCAAATTAAGATTTTCAGCAGACCAGTACCGAGATTTTTGAGACGGCACTACCCCATTTGTTGTAAATGTAGCTTTATCGCTGCGCAAAATTTCCTTTAAAAATTCCTATTGTTCTCCCTGGGCCCACAAACAGAATTCCCATGTTCTTTCTTCATCTACCTGTTCATGGGTTCCTTGGTAAAAATGGCCAAGTCCATAATTAGTGTTATGAGATACAGCCATGGGACTTGGGCAGATTTACCAGCATAACAAAATAAATATAGGACTGAGTCATTAGGGACATGCCTGTGGTGCTGTGTTAAAATGTACATTTGGACTTGAGCATTTTTTCCATTCCAGTTGTAACTTTTGTCTTGTGCATTGTTTGGTCATATTAACTCATTTTATGAAAGAAGTGGGCTTGGTCACTTTTATCAAGAAACCCATTTTCGGCATAATTTTTTTTTTTTTGTAAGGTACCTTCTGATGTTTTCTCTAGGGATATTTTAGCTTAGACTGGCTGTTCTCAAGCTCGAATGAGGATTACTTATTGTAGAAACATTCCAATATTCGCTCATTATTTCTAATTTCGCTGCGTGAATTATTTCTGTTTTTAAGAATATGAGTTGACACACCACCTATTTGAATGAAAATTTTATTTATACATACTGTACTGCTGCTCACTGGTCTATCAGGATATCTATTATTAAATTCTTTAGCAGCATCTCTGGCAGAAAGAATATTATCGCCAACAAGACGCACAATTTCAATTTTCTCTCAAATTTTCTTGTCCAAAACCACACCAATAAGTTGTAAGTTACAGTATACTTCTATACAGGGTGATTTATGTAAACATGCGGAAAATAAAATGGTATACAAGTCTGTTATGTAGGAAAGCCTCTGTAAAATTTTAAAGCGATCCGAGGTGATTTATTATATTTTTTTGCATTAAAACCTGCAAAGATACGCTTCTGAACGGGTGAGTTATGCTATTTCGACGCGTTCACACACGTGTCGCTTGTTTGTTTAGCAGGTAATATCAGCTGTCTTAGTTGTCTGAGGTCAGTGCGCCACGCGTTCACTGTTCAGTTCAGTGACTCTTCGACTTCTGTTTAAAGCATTTCCCATTTTTGTTAAATTTTAAACTGTATTTGCAAATATCGATTATGCCAGAGTTTACGTCGCAAGAGTACTGCGACATGATATTAACCTATGGTGCAATGAATGAGTCTTGCAAGGGCTGTACGAAAATACGGGAGAAAATTTCCCCATAGGCGCAAACCTGAGAAAAAAAAGTGCAGTGCAACGAGTTCGTGACACTGGGTTTTGTTTACCAGGCGACAGAGAACGTGTAGTAAATCGTCCTGTTGAAGTAGACGAAGAAGTTCTAGAATTACTAGAACAAGACCCTTCAATAAGTACTCTATACGCGAGAATCGTTTTTACCCATACTACATAAGAAAGGAAGTGATTTCGTTGCACCATATTACGTCAGATTGGTTAGTCATAGGCGGCGCACTTCTACAAAAAAAAGGAATTTTTTTTCCAAATTTTTTTATTTCTAAATTTTTTTAACTCCTTTTGGCGGGGATAACCTACTGAATAATTTTCCGCATGTTTAGGTAAATCACCCTGTATATCTCAAATCTGATTTAAGTAATTGTTGTAACATTTCCAATGGTTCACCCCCCAATAAATTACACAGTAGGCCTTGGTTTTGCTAAAAAAAACGTGACGCTTTCCTGTCCTAAAGTGCATTTTCACTTTCTACATTCAAAAAAAAAATTATCAAAATCGTATGGTAAATAAAAATTTTGTGGAGGTGTCCCGCTTTCAAGTGGGTCACACTGTATAATAATCATTCTATTTAGTCCTTTAGATGTAGAGATTTCTTTTAAAATAATGTACACAAGGTAACTACTTTGCTAAAATTATTCTTTTTTTATACATTACATTTTCGCAAATGCATCTCTTTAAGTCATTTTTTTTAATTATACGCATTTTTAAACGAAAGCCATTTATCAAACTCTTTTTAGTAGAACACTGTTTCGCTAAAGTCTCCGTTGTCGTTGAATTACTTGCCCTAAAAAACGTAATATCCCCATTTTATTAGTTTTCCTGCTTTCACTGTCATAACCAAGGCTATAATTTTACAGATTATGAGAAATTTTGCTGCACTACTTCCACTATGTGTGGTCTATAATACACGCTCTTTTAAAATGCATATTATTATTCATTTATATAATATGTATGATCGAGAGAACGGCTCTAGACAGTTTAATCTGATATTTACCATGTAGAAACTCAATTTATTTCTAGATCAGAGTTGATTTATTTTTATCTTTTTGTATAATAAAATATCTATCTGATTCCTGAATAAATAATAGCGAAGTGTATTATTAAAAATTGATGAATTAATTGAAAATATTGTGTGAATATGTGAAATTAATTGTAGGTGAATAAACCGGATTATGAATCTTCAAACTACGTGGTGTCGGAAATTATTGGAGTGATTTCGTAAAAATAAAACAGAAATACATAAATCTGCGATTGGCTATGCTATTGTCTATAATTTTTTACTTGCCATATTTTTTTATAGCCCAGAGCAGTAGAAATAGTGTTAGAGGAAATTTCATGCTGAAAAAGATTATGATATTAGTTTTTAAAAGTAAAATGTTTACAAAGATTAAATAGGGGGAATGATGAAAAACTTATGCCTACATAATGCTGTATTTACACCTTAAATTCTTAAATTATGCTACATTACATTACAAAGTTACTGCATAAAATGCTGACATCATTGGAAGACACATTCGTGATAAACTTACCGGCAAACTTTTTAAAGCTGAAACTTTCTTAAAATCAGACCAAGCAGTTATCATGAATATATTGAAAAAGGATTGTTATTGATAGTGAGACTCACCATGTAGATTCTCGTGTTTTAACACAGAGGATGCTTGCTTGTATCTCCTTGGATAATATCGCTCAAGATGCAAGGGTGTTTTTCAACTACAAGTTATCCACTCTACCAACTTGACCATAGTATCCAGCAAATGAAAAAAACTGATAAATCATCATCATCATTGACAGACTCATTAAATAGCATGCATGTCAATGAAATACGACGTCATTCCCAACTAGGTGCATTAATTCACCAGTTACCATGCTCCGCCTCTGCAAATTTGACGATGTCATAAGGCAACACGAATCGTACGTCAAGAGAAGGTATGGAAAAGTGACAATAGTTTTTGATGGGTATGAAAAACCAAACATAAAAGATATGGAGCAGAGATTACGATGAAGCAGATGTCTGTTGTAGTAGTCTTTCATGAAAATTCGCCTCTGATCATAAAGAAAAATAATTTTTTTTCTATCTTTAGAAACAAACAACATTTTATCAATATACTTTAGAGTTATTTTCAAAGAAGAGGTTATTCCGTCATTCATGCAGAAGGTAATGCAGACACGCTAATTGTCAAAGAAGCTTTAAACATAGCCCAGGAAAACATGTCACCGTAGTAGCTGATGATACTGATATTTTAATCTTACTACTATATCATTTCTAAGAAGATTTTAATGCAATCTGCCACACAATCTGATAAAGCTCGTAACATTCAAGATATGCAAAGATCTATTGGAGAGCAGGCTTGCAAAACTGTACTTTTGGTTCGCGCGTTAACAGGGCGTGACACCACCAGTGCGTTATTTGGCAAAAGTAAATTTTCTGCTTTCAAGAATATCATAAAATCCAAAATCTTAATGCGAATGGGCTTCCCAATTTCGATCATCCAACGATGTTACTAAGGAATATTTAGTCGAAATTGTCCGTAAAGTTATTGTGTCACTATATGGAGGTAACATCGACAAAATCAACCTAAATATGCTTCGTTATGAACGATATATTTGGAAAACAGCTTCAGCTAAAAAATAATTTGATATAGCTCGTTTGTCCCCAACACAAAATGCAGCGAAATACCATCTACTTCGAGTGCATTGTAGTATTTTATTTGGAAAAATCTTAACATGCCAACCCCTGAACCTACATTATGTGGTTGGTAGTTGGTTAATGGAGAATTTTAGCTGATATTAATAGACTTGAGCACAGCACCAGACGAACAAACAAATATGATTAAATGTGCCTGCCAGACTACAGTTGAAGAAATATGTAACACCATGAAATGTATATGTCGTCGGTATGGACTTCAATGTTCAGCAGTTTGTAAAAGGACTGTGGAAAGGACTGTACAAACACACGAAATTTTTTTAATTTAGATGAAGATGAGATTTGATTTTGATGAAGTAAATATGATTATATGTTATAAAAACTCCTTTTATTGTATAAATTTTTCAAATAATTTTAGATATTGTTTAATTTGACAGTTTAAATGATCAAAATTGTAATTATTTTCGTTCATTTAATATTTTTTTTAAGACTGTGACCGAAGTTATAGCTACCTAGGACCATTTTGTTATTTCCTTTTATTTTTTTAAACCAATATAATATTCTTCCTGAGCATGAAATTTCCTGTAACTTGTAGATTGTAGATTGTTTTACGGGGTCGTTTGGCTTCGAACAGCCTTACTTCACTTCGACCTAAAAGATCTTTTGTGATTTACCCTACATCTAGTGGTTATCCCAGGATTCCCAGACTTTTTACAAAGCTTGTGATTTTCCTGGGGGCTAATTTCCCTATGTCTTCCGGCGTTAATTCCGCCTGTTCTAGGAATTTTAGCCTAGTGCGGACTAACACCTTGCATTCACAAAGTATGTGTTCCGCAGTTTCAATTGCAGTATCGCAATATCTGCATTTATTATCTACTGCCTTGCCTATATTCTTGAGATGGTATCTCAAGGGGCAGTGGCCAGTTAGAAGGCCTGTGATTAGCCTTAATTCGGACTTTTCCAGTTCGAGAAGCCTTGTGGCATTCTTTGTCGAAAAAGTTATAATCTTTTTCGCTTGTCTTTGGCCTGGAGTATTCCCCCAGTAGGACTTTTTCTGATTCTTTTCCCATTCTTGTATCTCCTCCGCTATGTGTCCCTTGGCTAGGCCACAAAACGGTTCGGGTCCAATGAACGGTGCTTCAGCTCCTTTTTTTGCAAGGCTATCAGCAAGTTCGTTTCCTTGTACTCCCTCATGCCCTGGCACCCACATCAAGGTAACCCTGTTGTTAATAGCCAGTTGCTTCAGGGATTGTCTGCATTCCCAGGCAGTTTTAGATTCAAAGGTATAGGACCTTAGAGCCTTTAGTGCTGCCTGGCTGTCTGATAGTATATAGATCTTTGCCCTTCTGATGCCTTTATTTAGGCATACCTGGGCACACAGGTCTATGGCATAAATTTCTGCCTGAAAGATGGTTGGGGTGTTTCCGAGGGCTTTGGATAGCCTACAATTCGGCCCTGCTACTCCCACTCCTACCCCTTCAGCCATCTTGGATTCCTGTAACTTGATGCCACACATGATTTTTTATAATTTTTTAAAATGTTTCATATTTTTTCAAGATGGCGATCAAAATACGCATTTTGCGCAACATCCCAGATGTATATTTTTAGTATGTTGATCAGGAGCGTGTTACCTATCATTTACAACAAAAATCATTTTTGTTGCAATTAGTTTCATCTCAAGGTGTCTTTTCACTGCACTACATTTAAATTTAAAAGCTCAAAAAAATGGTACGGTTTTACGTACTTCAGATAGAGGCATTAGAATAAAGAAGTTGCCATTTCCAGCTTTCCTGAAAAATGAAAAGAACAGGGGAAAGTTACAGAATTATGACCTAAGTGAATGAATGAATATATAAATGGATAAATGATTGAATAAGTAAGCAAGTACGTAATATGGGTAAATGAGCAAATGAATAAATAAATAAAATTGTATACACATTACAAAAATTACTTGTTTCTTTTCAGGGCATGAGCGAATACGAACGCATAAGGAGAGCTTGCCTAAAACGTGGGGAGCTCTGGGAAGATCCCGATTTTCCCGCTACTCAAGCTTCTGTGTTTTATCATCAGACGCCGCCATTTCAGTTCGTTTGGAAGAGACCTAAAGTAAGTTAAATAATATTTTGATAAAGTGGTCTTTGTAAAGCACGTTTTTCATCATTGTAGTTATAGCAACATAGACAAATGTGTTTAGGGCCTTTCAGATAAGCAATACGTTCCGTAGCGCCATTGTCAATTTCTCTCTTTACATTAAATTTATTGCATGAGCATTTTTGCATTGTTAATTAATACTGTTTATATTATTAGAGTATTTGTCATCATACGTAATATAATTACGAGAAACGCCATCAAATCAAATCATACTTTATTCACGTTATCATATAACAAGTTTTACAAAGACGCAAACATTGTGTATTATATAAAGTTAATACATATATTAATAAATAAATGCAAAGAGTCGTGCACTCTAAATATGTCCTTAATGAGAATCAGAGAACATCTTTGTGCTGTGCATGCCCTCTAAAATAATTTTTGACATGTACTTTATTTGTATAAATCATTAAATATTTTCTTATTTAGCTGAAAACAATTAAAATTAATTTAATTATAACGGAGAATATCATAACTTGACAGCTCACGTTCCTTTTTTTACCATATAATAATAATTAGAATGGATGAATGAAGAGCTGGTAGTTAGTTTTTTTTTAATTACACTCTATTCTAAATTTATTTCTTTTGGTTGCAATCAGTCTAATTTTGAGAAGCAGGATATTATAAAACTGAGGGACAAAATAGGTTATATACCTTTGAGTGTGTGATTTTGTTTGAAATGGAACTTTTAGTGATTTTTTAATTATCATTCTACTTTCATAATTATGGATGACAGATTAATATAAATGTTGATGTTTAACTGTAAAATTTAAACAACTATGGACATAGAGACTTCTAATATTCATTATATTTTGTATTCTTATATAGTTCGTTAGTGGAGTACATTCGATTTTTCTTAAAAATTATTTTTATTATAGTATTTTGACTCACAGCAAGATTATATAATGAATTGTTTTATAATCCACCCCGAATTACAATGCAGTATTATAATATAGACTCGACTAAGGCGTTGTATAAAACCATTAAAAGTTTATTATTTACGACGGATTTTAACTGATAAAATTTACGAAGTTTACGAATTTTTGTTGCTATAAAATTACTATGGTCGTTCCATCTCAGATGCTGATCAATTATAACTCCTAAATATTTAGTAGATTTTACCTTTTTTATTTCAGGGCAGTTGCAATTGATATTGCAGTATTTTTTATGAATTTTTAGTGTATTTTGAACAGGTTGGGTAGCAGCTTAGGTGCAGAAAGCTATAAATGTCGTTTTTTTGATATTTAATCTTAATAAATTAAAATCTAGCCAATTTTGTATCGACTGGAGACATGCTTCAGATTTCTCGTATACATCTGTTCAATTTGCTACTGCAAATAAAATAGCGGTGTCTTCTGCATTTGAGATTACAGTTCCATTATTTGGTATGTTTTCAATATATACGAGAAGTAGCAGAGGTCCCAATACAGTACCCTGCGGTACACCCATCACCATCAAATTACTGTGTTTCCTTTAAAATGGCAGACAAATCTAAAACTAAAATTTTAGAATGATATTACAAAAAACAGTGTAACTATCACAATTAGATTTTGGAAAATATGAGCAAATATTAGCTAATTCAATGCAAACCATAATAGGATTGTTAGAAATGGTGGAACTTTGGAACCCAAATAAATTTAGGTTTTAGTACTGTTAGACATTTCCTTTTTTATCCTTATAGAAGTGAAACATTCGCTTTATTCTTTAATCTTGTAATATATTAGTATTTTAAAATTTAAATATTATTTTGGTCGATATTTTAATCAAGAAGAAATGAAATATAAATCATAATTTCTGTTATTCTTTTATTGAAGTGCTTAAACATTGGGAATAAATATTTAAAATATACATTCTGGTTGACATTCATTAAATAAAATACTTGACGGTGAAAAATATTTGAAATACTTTAACAAATATTTTCCCAGAGATTTTAAAGAAAGCCCTTATATTTAGCAAATTCTTGCGTCGTGATGTTTCAAACCAAACTGTTATATTATGCTTGTTTTATAGTCATATAACAATAATAATGTCTTTGCTTTCGGCAGCAGTAAAAAAACATTAACAAAATAAGTACATTGAGACAAAATATTACCCAAAAAAGGCGAAGTTCACAATTAAATGTGCTCCACCAGTTAACCGATCGTATTTAAATTAAGTATAACGATAACCTAAAGAAAACAATAATAATAGTAACAATAACACAATAATGACAAAACGTAAAAAAACGCCTAATAAAAAATTAATTTTCCTGGATTAAAACCATCCATTAGAATATATAATTACGATTATTACATTACAAAATCACTAATTACTGCAAGTGACTAATACATTTTTTTATTTCTTTTTTAAACTTGGATATCTTGAGAGATTTTATTTCAGTCGGTAGGCCATTATAGAGAAACGCAATGTTGTATCGAAAACTCCGCTCATAAAGGTGGGTTCTGTGTACAGGAGGGGTAAGTAAACCTTTGAATCTAATATTGACATTATGGACATCGCTTCTGAAAGTGATTTTCTTGTATAGATATGGTGGCGACTTAAATAATAATAGCTTGTGATACAAGCTAAACGTGTGCACTTTAAATCTTTCATTCATTTTTAGCCATCCAAGTTCCGAGAATTTATGAGAGATGTGTTGAAATTTTCGTATACCGTAGATAAAACGAATGCAAGAATTTTGCACTCTGCATACGATTCATATAATCTTAATCCAAACAGGGTGAATATACGGGCGAGTAATAAGTGAACTGAGAGAGCACAAGAGCATCACAAAGCGATTTTTTGACCTTTGCATGGAGATGACGTCTATGCGGAATAAGCAGTCTAAGGACATTATAAGCATTTTGCATATTTTTTGGGTATATTGGCGGAAATGTAATAAGGGATCAAGAATAACACCAAGATTTTTAGCACTATCCGAAATTTGTAAAGGCGTATTATTAATTGTGACATTACAACTATTTCTTAATAACAAGCTATCGTGCCTTTTCCCGAATAGCAGTAGAGTAGATTTAGAAGGATTTAGTAATAGTGCATGCTTAGAAGACAGCTCAGCTAAGGATAGTAAATCATTATTAAATCTTTGTTTAGCAATTTGTGCATGTAAATAGTGAAAAGTAAGGCCCCGGAATAAATCCTTGTAGCACGCCTGTCAACACAGTTCTGCTAGTGGAAATAACTCCCTTTAGCCGTACTTGCTGGCTATGCTGTTCTAAATAAGATGACAATAAACTCGTTGCATCGTTATTTGCACCACTTGACTTCAGTATTTCAATAAGTATTTCGTGGTCAATGCTATCAAAAGCTTTACTGAAGTCAAGCAGTGCCAATGCCGTTGAGTTGCCCTCGTCACTTGCCTGAAATATGTCATCAGTATTAGTTAGCAGCGCTGTTGTGAAGCTATAACCTGACCTAAACTGACTGTGTGGGCGGCAAAATATCGTAGCTATCAAGATATTCTCTGAGTTGCATTTCCATTACTTATTCCATAAGTTTAGAGAGAACCGATAAAACACTAATTGGTCTAAGTTCGGCAAAAGTTTTTGGAGAAGATACTTTAGGAACAGGGTTACGATAGCTTTCTTTCAGGCAGACGGAAACTTTCCTGTAGTATAACTGAATTAATAATATTAACTAAAAACGGCAACAAATAAGGACAACAAAGTTTTAGAAACAGTGCCGTTACACCATTAGGTCGAGAATTTGGGTTGGCATATAGGATACGTTGAATAAAAATTAATAATTTCCGTTCTGTCCCCAGAAATTTTTGGGATACCCTCTATAAAATAATTATTATTCGCCTCAGGATCCTTCATTACATGCGGTAACTGGTATTTAGTTTTTGTAGATATATTTAACAGTTTAAGTTCCCTCCACAATTATTTAGAATTCTTATTAGCAGCGATATAACTAAAGTAAGCTCTCTTTTCGTTGGAAATTGCATGTGTTGTCAAATTGCGCATTTGCTTATAATATTTCCAATGTTGCTGTAACTTAGTTCTCCTAAAAGTAGTTTTTGCTCTGTCCCTTAACGTCATCATAAATCTGACATTTTCAATCAACCAAGGCGCCCTTTTTTTGTTATTTTGACAGTTTTTGTTGGCATGTGCTGATCAAATAAAATTAACAGATGAGATTAAGATAATCGACTTTGGAGTCAACATCACGAGTAGGAAAAATTTTTTTAAGTGGAAAACTTTCTAAATGTTGAAATTTATCTTCATCGAAATTTGTAAGGTCTCTAAATGTATATAGAAATGGTTCCACTTTAGGTATCGTATATCTTATAGTGCACTGTATTAATTCATGATCTGATATATTGAGGCCGCCAACACTCGAGGTTAATATACTGTCTGGATCATTTGTTAAGATTAGATCAATTAATGACACACCAGTATTAACTATGCTTTCAAAATTTGTTGCGTATCTTTTTTTATAAAATAAATATAAATCAGAAAACTGTTAGATCATTATTGCAACTAAATAAAAACTGATAAATACTAATAGATATATAGATTCGCTGTATAAATGATGAATGCTCATTAAGGAATAGTTATAGTATGTATAAGTTTTTTGAAACTGATACTACGTCAGCTGACACAGACTCAAATGTGATTTTAAAAATTTTCATTTATAAATCCTTTCATTCTCTAATTTTAAAAATGTCTTGTACTCGGCGATACGAATAACCGTTTTCACCCCAAATCAAAATAAACTAAGTAGAGAGCTGTAACAGGCATGATTGAAAATAAAATATGTACTTATATAAATTCCCACAAGGAAATTTGAAAAAGCAGTTTAATAGTGATGAACGTATTTATATATAATTACACAAATAGATAAACAAATACTGGTTTATAAAATGATAGTAGGAAACTTACAGTTGTATTAGTTGTAAGATGTATAAAGTAAATTAGTTATTCAAATTGGATGGTTAGATGCACCATTATCTGTTAGCAACCTTCGCCTATGTCTATTTCAGAAATAATGACGGATAATAGGCATCTTAAATAATACCGAAGTGAATAATTTATTAATCCATATAGGCAGATATCTTCATACCGCTTACGAATTAATATTATCTTCAGCAGTTTACATAATTATAGTTTGCGTACAAACAACATATTTGTTAGTCATAGCTTTACCTCTGTGGAATACATTAAAACATTTTGCATCCTGGCTTACACTGAATTTATGATCACGATATTGAATTAATATCTAACACACCTTCTAATAGAAAATTTGTTACGGTAATATTTAACACTGAAAATTCTTCAATGTCATTTGATTCCTCATATTGTAATATTCGGTCAGAAGTCTAACCTACTATCTCTAACCCGTCCATATATTTTGTCATATATAGGGACTCATATCTAGAGAGGGGTTAAGTAAAATAGATTCAAGATTCTATTAAATTAACTCATAAGTTGGAAATATAAATATGCATATAAAATAATTATACAGGGTGTCTCACCAGGAACTGAATCGATCGATATAGAGAAAAGTACGCACCAGAAAATTTTGAAAATTTAGATAATTACTAATGTCGGTGTGGCCAATCTAACTAAAATATTACGAGCAGCTGGCACTTTCGCTTATACCGGAAGTCGATACCAACTTGCCTATTTCAAACGGAACACCCTATATATTATGCGGTTTTCGAAAAAAGCATAAAATTCTGAGTCGAAAATATGTAGCATATCCTATACCTAAACCTAGCCGTTTCAGAGATATTTGACATTTTATAGAAAATTTGACAGGTGCTATGGTTTGCAAGAACCGTTATAACTTTCTTCGTGTAAAAGATCCTCATTTGCTTCTTGTCACGTAAAAGTAACACAAGGAGAACTACGTTCTACAACTGAAATAAATTCAATAATCCCCGTTCCGGATATATGGTATTGATTCTCCCACCCTCACTCCTAAATTATTTTCAGTGGAAAATCAATTCACAGATTTATTATTGCAATACCCAAGCTAGTCAGTTCACCTAACAATTTATTACCCGTTAAGCACTCTGTCCAGCACCATATATTGTCAGAGGGACATTTACCTTTTTGTCGCCCGCGTAGGCTTGATCCCATTAAATTGAACATTGCTAAAAATGAATTCAAACAGATGGTTGAGTTGGGAATTTGTGAACCATCCTCATTATCAGTTTCTTCACCTTTGCACATGGTTGCCAAGAAAAGATCTGACGATTGGCGACCTTGTGGCGACTATCGATAACTTAACACAAACACTTTCGATCGATATCCGTTGCCTCACATCCATGATTTTAATTCTCATTTACATGATACTACCATTTTTTCAAAAATCGATCTGGTCCGTGCATATCATCAGATCCCAGTTGCAAAAGAAGACGTTTATAAAACAGCAATAACTACCTCTTTAATTTTCTTAGAATGCCCTTTGGAGCTTGAAATGCTAGGCAAACCTTCCAACGATTTATGAACGAAGTTCTTAAAGATTTACCATTCATTTTTGTTTATTTAGACATTTTGTTTGCTAGAAAAAATCAAAACGAGCATTTATCGCATTTACATACTGTTTTTAAACGCCTCGAAGACTATTAAGCCATCTAAATGCGTCTTTGGTATGCCATCTTTAGATTTTCTCGGCCATCATATTTCCGCCAACGGCATTTCTCCTACCAGTGAACGTATTGATATTATTGGCAATTTTCTCAAACCATCAACCCTTAAACAAATACAGCGCCATATAGGAATGGTCAACTACTATCGTTTTATATTTCACTTTGCAGAAATTTCAACTTCTTTACATATTTTCAGTACTGTGTTAGTCCACAATAAAATTAAATAAGTTTTTGGCTAATTGACTGTACTGATAGTTTTTAGCTAAGCTAAGCAAGCTATAGCGAACGCGACATTTTCGTCTCATCCCAACTACAATGTTAACGTGTGTCTATGGGCGCAGGCGCAGTCTTAGAACAGAAATCTGCTACTTCTTCAACTTCCGCAAATTAAACGACACTCAAAAACGTTATTCCACTTTTGACAGAGAACTACTGTCACTTTATACTTAAGTCGGATGTTTTAGGCATTTATTAGATGGCTCATTTTTACCTGTTTTACTGATCACAAATTATTGGTTAGGGCTCTTTTCACACATGCTGAAAAGACTCGCTATTTAGAGTACATCGCCTAATTCACCAGTGATGTACGTCACAGTAGTGGTAAAGAAAACATCATTGTAGATACATTATCACGCGTAAATTATCTTTTTTTAATTCAATCCCATTCTAGCTTTACCACTACCTTAATTTTCTCTGTAAATTCAGACCGCTTCAACTTACAGCTTTTAAAAGATGCTCAAGCAAACGATTGCGAACTGTCATTTTTAATTATAAAACAATCCAACCGGAGCAGGAAAGCCAAGTGTTCTTTACAACAACTCATAATTCCTAGTTCAACTGATAAGATTTGGTGCGACGTATCTAACTCTAAATGTCGACCTTTCATACCAAAAGCCTTCACGGCGTGCAGTATTTGACGTCTTTCATAATTTAACACATCCAGGCATTCGCGCCACTAAAAACTTATAACTTCTAACTGTTTCTGGCCCAAAATGTATTCAGACTGTACCTTATGGGCAAAAATCTGTTTAAATTGCGAAACTTCTAAAATTAATAGGCACACCAAAAGTCCTATTTCAGATTTTGATGTTCCTAAATTGCTTTTCGAACACAGCCACATAGACCTCATTGGACCCTTACCACCTTCCAACGGGTGTCGTTACATCCTCACTGTAGTCGAACGATTCACACGCTGGCCGGAAGCGTACCCTTTACAAGACTATTTTTGAAAGATTCCATAGAACCCTGAACAGCCTTCAAAAAGTGATTCTCTGGAAGGTTGATTTTATCTCTTGCAAGGGGAGTATATATGTGATGGTGCACTCTCACCTAGCCTGTACCTAGCCACTTGATGGTCAACTATAAATGAGGTTTCGGTAACTAAGATTTGAAAAATAACAACAACATAGATTTTGTTGAAATGTGCTTTTAGAGGGCGGAATATTAAAACATAATATTTTATCCCCAAACTCCTCTATAAAATCCTTATTTTACTATAAGGAACGAAACCAGACTGCAACCAACAGCTACTCTCCGGGCTATGTTCCCCGCCGAGCGCTGAATTACAAGTTACAAGCCTGCCTCGTTAAGTGTAATAATTGCATATTACCATCAAAACGCTAATGCTTCTCTAAAATCTTTTATTTTATAGTCTTATCTTTCTATGTGATAGTCTCAAACTCATTAGCACTGAGCTCGGTGTATTGAGAAATCCTCATTTGTTGTAAATGTATATGACTCGTAACCAAATCCAGAAGGGCAACACCGTGTATCGCCCTTATACAACATCTATAATCCTCCTCCTCGAGCAGGAGGATGATATTTATAGTGCGATATTTATTTGTCGCAGCCTAATTTAATGGCAAATAGAGTAAAGTCTAGAAAAAAAGTCGAGTGTCTTATATTAGGTAAACCTTAAGATTTAAATGAGTGTATTCTTCCAACGTATGAGCATATGCTTAAATCTAACCAGTTGATAAGGAACAAAAAGAAGCAAAGTGCGAAATAATCCACTTTTAAGGAAATTTCTGCCGAACCGGCTACAAGATTGGAAAGTTTATGGCAGATGACTTCTATTCTCACTTTATTTCGAAAAATAATTTTAGATATAATCACTTACTATCACAATAAATATCAACAGTTAATAAAATCCCATAAAAGTCGACAGGTTGCACAATACACAATAATTCGATACGCATTTATCTTCGGTTAACAACAGAATTGCTGATTCTGCAGTGCAATTTATATACTAGTTAAGTCTTTCTCGGTTTATTTGAGTTTGATTTTTACATTGTATCTTACAATTATTATTGATATAAGACATTTTACTAACAGTAGGTAAGGTAGTAGTGCGCGGGACATATAATTTGCGTAATCGGTAGTTTTAATAACCTACTAAAAATGCTTATTAGATATATGTTGTGAAACAATGAAGTAATAATTACTTGCTATATGAAACACGTCTAAATGTGTCTAATATGTGATTAAAATAATTCAGATAATGAATGAAATTTTCTTCGTTTCAATATGTAAAACTTAGCTTTCCGTATATACAAGGTGTTTCAGTTAAAACTCTCTACGCCATTATTTCGAAAAATAATAAATATGTTTGATTTTTGTAAATAGAGAAAATGATCTCTGTTAAGAACGACTTTAAATAACTATACTTAGAATTTTGCAATTTCTTGCAAAAAAAATTAGATACATTTCACTATTCAATATGCCCTCGACGAAAAATGCATTTTTCACTTATTTCGCGTCATATCTCCAAAACGTTTAGGCGTACGAAAAAAATGTATAGGACTTTTAAGGAAGAGAATTTAAAGATGCACAATTTTTATAATAGGTGTTGTTCCCGTTTTGGGCCATAAAAACTGAGTTAATCGCGAATCCGCGATTTCCGCCACCTTCCGAAGCGATTTTCACGAATTCCTCCAGGTGTATCGTGGCGTAACTACCAACTGTTATTCGGGACGTCCAAATAAACACAATAAAAAAAAAATTCGTAAAGCACGAATTTGGCAGCAAAAGTCTAAAACGCCTGGATTACATTGGTTTTCAAGATAAATCGGAAAAAATTATTCAGTCAAATATTGGTAACTAGCAAAAACATTAAAATTCGCTCAAAGGTAGTCACTGCATACAATAGGTACTTAGTTTAAAGTGATTCGCAATCTTTCAAATGGTTGTACAAAGATGGCGTTGAAGTGCAAAATTATTTTTCGATAGCTGGAACATTGAAACATAGCATACACGAGAAGGAATCAAATAATATACATATAATTTTGTAATGACACATTTTAAAAAAGGCCCACGTCTTTCAAATGATCTAATAATTCATATTTTGAAATTTTGAAGTATAATTTTCATTAACCCCTGGATTGTTTTGTTAATTATATAAACTAGTGGTCCTGAGCCTAATTTAATAAAATAAAGTCAGGTCAGGTATGTTGTGTAGTAATCTATTTTGACGTTTGTTGACATACAATCAATTTTTAAGTTTTTGAATGCGTTTGTTATTACAGGATAATTCAGAAATGGTTGTGTAATGTGTACACCAACGAAGACAAATTAAATATGATTTTGATCTACGGAGAATGTAGAAAAAATTCCCATGAAGCTGAAAGGTTATTCTATTTACGTTTTCCCAATTTGCCTAAGCCAAATCATAAGACCTTTATTTATTTAACCAATAATTTGAAAAATTACGAAAGTTTTAAAAAGAAAAATAAGTACCGTCCATATAAAGTTCATTACGTTCATCATTTAACATCTGGTGATTTTCAGCGCCACATAAATTTTATTGCCGAATTGTCAGTATTACATGATGAAAATCCAAATTATTCGAAAAATGTGTTGTGGAGCGATGAGAGCTGCTTCCATAGTAATGGGCTTGTGACTACACAGAACGCTCGGTATTGGTCTCAAAATAATCCGAGGTGGGTACGAAGAGCCAGAAATCAAACGGTTTTTAAAGTAAATATATGGTGTGGAATATCGAACGGATACATAGTCGGGCCTTATCTATTTCATGAAACGTTAAATGGTGCTAGATATTGGAGGTTGCCAAATTTATTAAGAAACATTCCTCATGATGGGCACATAATCTGGTTTCATTAAGACGGGGCACCGGCACATAATTCGAGAATAGCAGTTAGACACTTACAACGAACATATTCTGGAAGATGGATAGGAACTAATGGAGTAATCAGGTGGCCAGCACAGTCACCTGATATAGCTCCTTTAGATTTCATCTTATGGGGCATCCAAAAAGTTACACTGAACCAATCGATGATAGGACCTATAGAACAAAATATATGTGAGTGTTGCCACAGTAGACAGATATACCTTATTGAAAGTAAGTGAGGAAGAAATAATTAAAACAGTTTAACATATGTATCCGTGAAAGTGAAAGCAATTTTGAACATTTACATTAAAAAATAAATACATACATATGTACATATTTTATTTAAAAGTCAAAACAAATTATTAAGAAAACTTATTTGACTTTGTATTATTTTGATTTATCTCGAAAACCAATTGTTTTAATAGAAAAATATATACTACAAAAAGTACTTAGAATTAAACAAACTTCAATAATATTATACTTTCAAAGTTCCAGTCATCGAAAATTTTCTTTCCGGCGTCGCGATGTCGCGGATGCCACTGTCATTCACAACATTTCAACGACAAAATAAAGCCACCAAAAATATATAACGACTGGCCTTTATAGAAATTGAACACCTCTTTTCGTTATCACGGAAACTGCCCATGGTTAAAATGCACTGGGTGAAGACTAGCTAAATTCTCCAAGTTAACGGATTATGCAGCAATCCTAGAATTTAATAACAAATAAGTGCATAAGTTTACTGTTTTTGGCAGCGAATGTGTTTCTCTATTGCACCGAAAATACAATCCGTTTCTGTTTCATTACATTGTTTCACATTGCACCAAAATTAAGATTTTGGTAAAAATGTATAATTAATTTTGTTTCTTTTATAAAACTACATTTGAAAGTACTTAATTCTCTGAGAAATCTGGATTGACCTGATAGCTGTCTCAAGTTACTTTTGAGTAAATACTCAGTCTTTGTTGTCAGATAAATAACTGGTAGCTTTAACAGAGTATAAACCGATACTAAGTAATGAACAATGAACATTTTTCTCCAGTTTCTAATGGGTATTCAGAACGGCGTCACAAAAACGAACATTAAGCAGTTTTTACAGCAGCATATGTGCACGCTATCCAATCACGTCACGTGAAGTATTACATAAACTCAATACATTTTAATGTGAGGTGGGTAGATATCAGAACTTGATGTAACACTCCAACGCATTCAGAATAATGTAATGCAATCGTATAATTTTGTTTTCATGAGAAAATCACAAAAGTGCAGTAGCGGTACTATTAATGGGAAAAAAGTAAAGATACTATTAATCAAGATATGAATCGTGTTTTGGGCTACTACACCCTTCCTGTAACATAAATTAATAAAAATTATCCAATATCTACAATATATAGGTATTATATTTGATTTTATTTTATTTTATGAAGCAATAATAATGATACATGTTATGTTATTCTTCCTAACAATTGTTTTAATACACTGAGGGAAATATGAGGCTTGAAATAAGTAAGAAGCCTTAGTTTTTTCAATTTAGTAGTTATCCTTTAGTATATTTAATACAGACAAATAATTATTCTAAAAAATTTTATTCCGACAAGAATATACCAAATATTCAATTAGTTGACAAAACTAAATGATTCATTTCCGCCGTATTTGTTCTTCCTAAGTAAATTACTGTACGGAAATGATAGATTTAGTTGAGACAAAGATATTTGCTTCTCCCAAATCTATTGCAATATTACATTTATTTCCTAGAAATAAATACATCAGCAAAGAGTTAATCATAATTCGTGAAGTAAATATTTAGTTCTGTATAGTAAATATTTACTACTCATTAATAAATTTACTTATGAAAACTAAATGTTCAAATGTCGCCCTCTGCTGTCGAAAAATTATACTGTGTACTTTATCGTTTTCGTTATAGACGCCATTAAGTGATCCCAGTTTTCTTCGCGATGCGTGGTGTTTTTAGTCAGCTTACGGTATTTATTTTTGAGAATGGATAATAATGATTGAATTGAGTGAATTTAATGTAATCTTGAGGCCTTGGATGCATCCAGCAAATATTTAAAGGTATGAACTAGTCTAGCTCGACTATTTGTGAGATCGCCATTTTATTCATTTTATAATATTAGTAAAAGTAAAGTTATCATGCACGTGCATTATTAAATTTTCTATATTATATGTGCATTATATCATATCTGATTGTCCTAGAATGCGAATATGCATAATGTTATTTATGATGATAAGTACGTTTACGAAAATCGGCCTACTTTGGTAAATTCTATCGCAGTTTTGGGACACAATGGAGTATACTAAAAAAGTTAAAAGTTAATAAGTGTGTTCGTGTACATTTTAGGTAACCTCAGTCTACTTATGTGATTATAAATTTTCTTGTTCTGTAATTTTTTAAATGCAGATATTTTACAATAAAAGTAATAAAACATTGTAATATAGTATATTGTTTTATTTGTTTGTTTAATGCTTTATTTTAGTATTATTAAATCCAAAAATTTATTCGGTACTTACTGTATATTAGTTGCATTTTCTAACGTCATGCTATGTTTAATTGATTTAAATAAAGGGTGAAAGTCATCCTGATAGAGTATAGTGCATGAAAATATAGGTATTACATTTATTAACATTATAGAAGCATATAGAGAGGGTGAAAAATAAAAAATATATAAAAAAATGTATAAACCTTTTTTAAGATCAAACACATATGATACTCAAATCAGTAGATTCATATTTTCTTCCAATTGATTTAAATATTTGTAAAAAAAATTGGTTTAAATATTTCAAGATGAACTTTTATATACATCAGGTATGTAGAAATGTAAATCCTTATTTTTAAGGTAAGCAATATTTGTTTATCGCATATATAGTGTGTTCCCGGTTTGTGCGTCGAAGAAGATTGTTTTATTTTAATGTTTAATGACAGTGCGGAAGAACAGGTTTTATTTATTGAAAGGTAAAAAGTCGCATAATGAAAAGCAGAATTTAATGTTGATTGAATTGATTTGTTTGAAAATGTACATATCCAAAAAAATTTAAGAAATGTCTAGCTAGATTACACTATACCTTCGTTTTTCGTTTACGACCAAATGCCAATATATGTATATATTGGAATGGCAAGACATAATTAAATACAAAAGTTCATAGAAAATTTAAAAACTATATAGAATATATAAATTTTTGTTGTTAATATTTGATTTCAAAATTTTATATAGATTTGACCGTATCTTGCAACTTATTTGATATTTTGCTTTTAACAAAAGTCAAACTAGTTTGGTTGCTTTCTGTTTCAATAAATATTAAAACATTTTTCCCAGTTATTTTTCAATTGTTGAAATTAACCCAATTTTTCCTCTCCAACAGATAATCCGGGGACACACTGTATATTAACATAAAATAAATATTTCTATATTGCAACTAAATCGAAAATTACACATTTATTAACCACAAGTAACCATATTTACTAACAACAAATTTAGAGTGTACTCAGTAAAAATTATTTTTGTTAAGAAAGAAATATTTTTTTATTACGCATATAAATTGAAAGGCAAATTCATTTACATGAAACAAACTTTGTTAATTACGAATAAATTAATGAAACTCTTATAAGAAGCTTTGTTTATGAGAAATAAATTTTTATTTCTCAGAACTATATATTTTTTACTCGTGAGTATTTGAATTTATTTGACAATACTAAATATTTAGTTTTCATTTTTAAATAAATGCTTTAGTATCCCCAACTAAATGTTTAATCGGCCGAATACGAATAAATCATTTAGTTGGGGGTAATAAAATTTATTTATCTCAATTAAATCATTCTCTCAGTGTAAGGTTTTATTTTTGTCCTATTTTTAGCGAATTCTATTTGTATGTTCCTCTCAATATTTTGTATGCCCCCCCCCCTCAATATGGGTCTGGATCCGCGCCTGCTTTTAACAAAAGGTATGATAAAGTACCTCCTCCTCTTTCTACTTTCTCATGTACGTAGTATATAGATTATGACCGTGCAATAATCAATTTTGAGATTTGGTGAATTTAAAGGTTTTCAGGTCTCCTGAAGCCAAAAAAGTGGTTTTTAAAAAATGTCTGTCTTTTGCCTGGTGTCTAGAGTCTGTGGTAGTACATAGAACTCAAACCACTTGATCGATTTTGCTCAAATTTTGTATGCATATCCAGGATGGCCACGCCACGCCTCGAGGTGAAATTACAAAATCGATCCTAGCTTATAATTGGGGCGAGTTAACACCTAAAAACCGATAAAAAACGTTGAATAATTTTTCCTCAAAAACGGCTCTAACAATTTTGATCAAGATTAACACATGGATACTCACTTAGTACTAGTATAAGATGACATAACTCATTACTCCCTAAAAATGCAGGGACTGAAGCTGTGGGGTGCAAGGTTAAAATCATTAAATTATTTCCTTTCTCTAAAACTGTTCTAATAATTTTGATTAAATTTAACAAATGGATACTTCCTTAGTTTCAGTATAAGATGACGAGACTAGTTGTTTCTAGAAAATTTAGAGAGGGATGTTGCTCCGGGTGCGGTTTGGGAAACTTTGTCCGATTTGTCACGGACCGATTTTTTTCTTATAGTTAGTGATAATGTTTGTAAGTAAATTGCTTTTAAAGATTTATATTAACTTGACATATATTATGCTGATTTGGAATCACTTTAGCTATTATCCACAACAAAAATAACGTTTGGTCGCCTGTTTATTTACTATCATAGATATTCGAAGTGATTTCGAGCGTTTATTGTAAATGTTGTCAAGATGTAGTGCTCAAAAATAAAAGTACCTTATTTGTTGTTTTTCGATTTAAATTTTTTAGTTTAAAGTTATTTTATGGTAAAATCGGAGGTGATATAAAAAATTACCACCTGTATAAAAGTCGGTTATGATCTAATTAAACAAAAGTTGAAAAATTAGTGTTTTTAATAACATGAACAACATCAAATAATACAACAGTCAACACTAATTTAAAAATGAGTAAATAACATAAACAAACGATTAGAGAAAATCGGAATTCGGCCGTTTCAAATTTTGGCGGGTCATCATTAATTGTTGTGGTGTTATTTTTCTGCATTCTAGTTCAATTCTTTCTCTTAATTCGTCAACATTTTGCGGTCACGTGCGGTAAACTTTTTTAAAATTCCTCATAAAGAAAAATCTAAAGGTGTTAGATCTGGCGTTAGATCCATCTGTTTGGAAAATTTTCATTAAGCCATCTACGTACAACCACCGAATAATATAGGGAAGCACCATCTAGTTAAAAAATAACTTGTCTGTTGTCTCCCTCATTTAGTACTTCCCAAAAATTTGTGCTCAAGAAATTAAGAAACCTTTCATTATTTAATGAATCTTGGAAAAACCCTAAACCCACTATACGATTATTGAAGATTCCAATCCATACATCAACTTTTTGAGAATATTGACTTTTTCAGTTTATCATCCAGCGTGGGTTCTCTGTTGCCCAGTACCTAGCGTTCTGAGTAGTAACCATTAGTAGTAAATAATAATAATAATAATAATAAACACCACGGAAATTAGACAACTCCCAATTCCAGATCCAGAAGCCAGAGACTTGTGCGGAAGGAGGCTACACATTGAAAAAACGCGGACATACAACCATTTCCTCCGACAGTGCCGGAGCCGGGATTAGAACCCGGTGGCGCGATACCCGTGTGATTAATCGCGATTGCTACCTCGCGCCTTAACTGCGGCTATCGGCTAGAGGCTGCCGCCTCATCTTTGAAGAGAAAATTTCTTTAAAGAATTTCGTTATTTAAACATTCTCCTTGGCATAATAAACAGAATTCCATTCTCCGTTCATCATCACCTTGTTCTAATGTGTGGATAATTTTTGGTTTAAAGGGAAGTACGGGAAGTGCGTATTTTTGATATACTTAAATGTAAATTCCGTGTAGCCTGCCTCAAGCTAGTTGTTGGATTTTCTTGGAAATATTGTAGAATTTCTTTGTCTGTTTCTACGTTTCTCTGCCGTGATTCTTTTCTTAGAGAAGCTTTAGCTGTTTCATTGAATATTGCGTTTATCCTGAAGAATGTTGTATGATGGATTGGTTCACTATCTGGATTTCTTCTGAAATTGATGAATTCAATAGAAATTGAATTCTTCAGAAGCTTCCCTCATCGATAGAGCATTATCACCAATGGGCTTGTTACCGATAATTTTTTTTCGTTATTTTTTTATGGTGTTCAATAGATTTCGATCATCTAGATAAACTGTTAAAATTTCAGCTTCAAAAAAGTATCCAATCCTTAGATATTCAATGTTAAAGATTGGGTTTCAGTACAAAGCGCTTCGCCGACTCGTGACGTCGTTCTGCATAAACACTACGGTGACCGCGACCGAGTTTGAGTTTGCTACAGTCAGGGTTGCCGTTTTGACAGTAATTACTGGCATTTGCCAGGAATAAAGAGTCCTGCCAGTAAACTTGCCAGGATTGACTTAACGCCAGGAATTTGCCAGGAATAGCATTCTCAAGGATGTCGATTTGCAAATAACTCCCAAAATTTGTTTCTTTTTTTTTTGTTAACAGACCGTATATGAATCATAAAGATTACTTTGATGGATTTTAAGAATGTCGATTCACGATACCACCACTAGGTGACATTGTGTCATGCCTCTTTACAACGGCTTCGACTTGTTTGCAATCGCGTATTGGCAGATATAGTATTCCATTGGGTGAAAAAGGAAAAACAAATTTTTAGTTCACCGGTTCTACATATTCTGCGTTCCTCCACTTGTGTGTGGAAACTGGCGGTCAGCAGTTTACGTTTCGTAAATGATTAGGATTATTATTAAATACCGCTTATTTTCGCTTTATTCATTTGAAAAAAACTGTTTGCGTGTTTGCCAACAATCCAGGCGCTAAATCTGAATGCCCTAGAGGACAAAAAGTTAAAAACTCATATTAAGGCAAAGGTACTAAACACCAAAATAATAAACATTATTAAATTGCCAGGAATTGCAAGGAATAAAATATTTAAATTTTGTCAGGAAATGCCAGGAATGCAAAACTGCAAAATGCCAGTAATTTCGTCTTGACCTCGTGACAACACTGGCTACAGTAGTAAAGTGTATACGAACTTAATTGAAACCATATAAAAACTAAAAGCTGGCAAAAACAGTCGGCATCTCTTTATTGTACATGGGCGGAGGTAAATAGAAATGCTTGTCATAAGAAAATGATAAGATTTTCGGGCGTTATTATATTATCCTCTGTTTCAAATGGTCTCCAGAAAGCAATGGTAAATTAGTAAATAATTAAAATATTTTACCTCTTATATAGTAGTAAATATTTATAAATATGAACAATAACTAACTAAACTCCTACGCTCGATATTATAATAGGTATTTATGCACTGCACTGGCACATCGACAGCACATCTCACAAGTCCACGTTGACTGCTGAGAAACGATTTACGATTTTTTTTATGCTAGTAGGCCTATCCGTTTTATTATCTTTAAACCAGTGCAGTGGTAGATGGTTCATTCAGGCTGAGTACTTTGGCAGTCTCGGACTCGCCTGCACAGTTTCAACTACCTTTCGAATCTCGAGACCATTGCTAAATATATAGGACAAAATATCAAGTTCAGTGCGCACGGTCCTGTGCTTTAACACTGACCAGTTTCAATTGTGCTCGTATAAAGTATAAGTACTGTCAGTATTCCATTATAATCCGCGTCAAAAAGGTGTTTGTTTCCAATTTACACAATATTTCCTTTCTTCATCGTTTTTATGTACATATAATTTTCTATGTCTGACGATCCTCACGGCAATAAACGTGGAATTTGTCAGAAACAAAAGCGTCACAACGCATAGCTTTCTGTCAAACTTTTCTAGTTGCAGGATCAAAAGCCACGCTTATAAACAGTTTTTCTGTGGCATTTCTGGAAGTATTACGGCACCCAGGAACCACACAATATTTATTAGAAGCTTTTTTTTCACTCGTTTTAAACTAACAAGAAGATTAAAAAATATATAATTTAACAATCAAACGCCGTTTGCGCATAGAAACACAATAACACGCGCCACACGCTTATTAAATTTCGACTGTCGTCTGACAGCATCTGCAAAGTGACATCACACGAAGCTCCTCCCAGTTTTCGCGCAGTCCAATTTCGGTAATTTATTTAAGGGTTTAAACGGCGGAATATAAATCTAAAAATTTGGAAATTGTCATAAAAAGTGTTCTACTTTCGATTTCTAAAATAAAAAATGCCGAACGGGCCTATTATGTGAATAATCTGTATTCTCTCGGCTAAGTTCAAATGTGCCATTTTTAATTTATTTAAGAACCGTCAATTCTTAATTTTTTAATTAACTACCTGTTCTGGACAGCTTGTTTAATAAACGATATCTGTCAACAATCTTGACTTTGCAATACAACACAGTATAAAAACAAGCAAGATTTTTACAAAGCCTACTATGTAGCAAATTCACATATTGGGTAATTGGTGTCGAGACACTCAATTTTGCAGAATTAAGTGTAGTTATTCTTTTAATTGGAAATGTTGTTACCTCCTTTCCCTTATTATTTATTTTTGGGAAAGAATTGAGACAACATATGCGGACGATTAGCTGGTTTAAGTCGGAGCAAAGAGCCGTGGATCTGGAGTATTCGTAAGACTGGGGAAACTTGCCCTTTTTGAAATAAATGCATAAATGACAGATTTCCGTTTATTTCGAGAAAAGGACACAAAAAAAAATTGATGTTAAATTGGGCACCATCTATAGTGAAAATAAGTAGAATTGTCTCTTTTTCTCGAATAGCCAGCCTATTATAGACCAGGCTGAAATTGTTGATAAGAGAAATAAAAAGATAGTTTAAAATGAATGATAAAATATATTACATGAATAGATAAATCGGATTGTATAAAGTGAAATTTTGAAGTTACTTAGTAATATCGGCTAATAAAGACTAATTAAAATTTAAAAGAAAATATATAACAAATCTATACCAGGATCCTAGATTCCGGGATTGAGTATTGTTGAGGTAACTGGTTCTGGAACAGCAATCCAGGCCCACAATTGTCTCTTGCAAAAATGGAGTCTAAAAGTTTCCTTGGCAATTTAATTTACGTCTCTTAATGAAATGAAGTTTGAAAATTGTAGGAAAATTGTCCAACTATGTGGTTTTTAAAAAGTTAATGAATGTAAATATGGATGCTCAAGTTTTCAATAAAAAATAAAGCTTAAAGATAAGGCTTAAAGCATAAAATAAGAAGAAAGTAAAATTTTCAATATGAAGATATTTTTTAAAGTATCAATATGCAGAGAGATATACATAAGCTGTGCAAAAGCTATGGAGAAAGAAATGTAGAAGCTATGCAGAAATGTAGAAATATATAAGCTGATTTTGTAAACTATAAATTGCCAAAAAGTGAAAAAGAAAGAAAAAATATTTTAAAACCATGTGGTACATATAGTATTTTAACTACTTATTAAATTAAAAAGAATTGAATTTAAATTTATTTTAAAAATAATTGAAATTACATCAGACAAAAATTGAAAATTACTGAAATTTTAAATTACTAATAAATGAAATTTAGCTTGATGTTAAACACTCAACGCGGATATCAAAATGTAATATTAATTACTGACGTCCACAGTTAAGTTTTATATACGTTAGAATCAGTACAAGAGCTGCAAGCAAATGATTTCTTGGTGAATCTTACTAATAAGGTAAACTTTATTTGTCCCACTTACTGCAAAATAATGCCACCACACAAACTTGAAAAATTTATTTCCACTAATTAAATGGAAAGCTGCAAAACGTAGAAATTGAACAGGTATCGCCGCCATCTGTCAATTGTTGGGTTAGCGCAACAACCTGCAGATCGCAAATTCTACAATTTCTTTTACTCGCAACTAAAATAGTGGCATATAATCGATAAAAGGAATCTATAATTAATAATAGTGCATACCACAGCTGATTCACTGTTCAATTTGTAATTTCTATACATAACCAAAAATACGAATACGAACTTCCGTAATAAATATTAAAACGTATACAAACCGTTGTGGGATTTCAGCAAATATATTACAACATATAGGATATAGTGTGTATAGTAATGGGAAAGGTAAGAAAAATGACCATATGTACTTACATAGTAAACAAAAATATAAAAATTGAAATATAGGTATATGAATATAAATAAATGTTTTGTAGACAATCGACAATTGTTTCCTGAGATGCTGTAATGGAACGGAAATACATATTAGTGTAAAAAAAAACATGACTGAGTTCCTAAGATATAAAAATTACATAAAACAGTGTGAGATGATTTAGCAGTTATACAAGTAACATTCTGCTTGTTGAAAACAGTTTCACTTACAAAACTGAATCAAAATGCTATACAGATCGTGTTAAATATAAATAAAATACTAATTTTTATATAAAACTGTTAAATGGACATAAGCCGTGTAATAATGTGGTTGGCCACCGAGAAAAATTTTGGAATAATTTAGCCGACAAATCCTCAGATAGTGAACCATTTGATGAACTTGATAATAAATTGAGGATGATTACCAATCATAGTAGATTTAGGATGATGTTTATAAGCGTTTTTTACCTAACTATATCGGTTGTGTAACGACTGGATAAAATAAAAATGAAAATGATTAATCAAACGTTATTCTACAATATTTCGAAGAAAATTCAGCAACTAGCTTGAGGCAGGCTATACGGGATTCACATGAACGTAGACGGCTTAATGAAAATTTTACAAGCAGATGGATAGCACGAAATAGCCCCCTTATTCATTGGCTGCCACGTTCGCCAGATCTAATACCTTTAGATTTTTTTGTGGGGAATTTTAAAAGTAAAAGTTTACCGTACGAGACCACAAACTGCTAAACAAATTAAGAGAAAGAATTGAACGAGAGTGCAGGGAAATATCACCACGACAATTAACAAGGACCCGTCAACACTTGAAACGGCGTTATGAAAAATGCATACGGTGTGAAGGAGAACACAGAAATTTGAAATACTTTGTTAAATTTTTGTGTTATTCCATCCATTTGTTGGCCGAATTTCGATTTTCTCCAATCATTTATTTGTTACTTATTCATTTTAAAATTAGTATTGACTGTTGTTGTTCATGTTATTAAAAACACTCATTTTTCAACTTTTGTTTCATTAGATCATAACAGACTTTTATACAGGTCCAGTCGAAATTTGAAAAATTTTCAAATTTGGCGATTGAGTAACAAACATCCTATATGAGATGTCGAGCTAAAATTTTGCTTATAGGACTATTTGAGATAATTTCGACCTTAGTAGGCCCTGAAAATATGAAAATGAATTTTTGTTTAAAATGATCAAATAGAGTTCATCGAGTACTATGTCCCAAAAGGGTAGGATATTTTTGGATTATTTTGAATTTTTGCTTAAAATATTTCATTTTTTGTATTTTTAACCTCTCCACAATAAAATTGTGAGAGGTTACTAAAATTGGTTCAAAAACAAAAATTGAGATAACATCAAATCTTTACGTTTTGAGGTCCTAGGAACCCAAAAAAGTGGTTTTTGAAAAATGTCTGTGTGTGTGTATGTGTGTTAGCACGATAGCACCGAAACTACTGAACGGATTTGAATGAAACTTTACATGTGCGTTCCTTTAGTGCCCCAGAAGAACTGAAAAGGTTTTGGTTGAGATCGGATTACGTTTAGTGCCATTTTGGAGCAACAAGTTGTTTATTTTATAATTATTTTCAATTTGCAATGGAACCATTGAAAAGCAGTTAAAATTCTAATTTCAACGATATATCACACTTCCACCTTTTCGATTTGGTTTCCGTGAAAAAAATTAAAAACAAAGCAAATATAAAGCATAGATCGCATTTCGCATGACATGATCGATGTGCGTAGCCGTTAACGGATTATGTTTAGTGCCGTTTTTATATGTATATACAGACAGATCGGAGAATTAAACTACAAATATTCCTCTAAAATCTAGTAAAATTACTGAAATGTTAATGTTTTATTTAACAAAGACAGCCGCGAGCGATCGGATTACAATGAGCAACTTTTGACGATTGTCATTGTCATCGTTTGTCATCCGATAACGTTGGTGTCATGTCATGTTAATAAGATTTCGGCATATTTGTAACTTTTAGTGGATTGTCACAAACTTTAAAGGTAGATGTAACAATATCAATATCATATGCTTTCTGTACCTTCGTTGATGAATTTATTATAGATTATCACTTTAACATTTTTCAGTTTATTGCTTTACAGATCTGTAGTATTTAGGATAACTAGACTTTCTTAGTCGTTCAAGTGATGTTAAAGTTGTTAATATCCTAATAGTATATTATTCAACGGGCGATAATGTAGGTAATAACTCGCATAGATGATTGTAAATTCATTGTTCATTGTTCAAGTTGAGGGTTTTTTTAGTGCCCCAGAAGATCTGAAAAGGTTTTGGATGAGATCAAATTACGTTTAGTAATTGATTTTTAAAGTACGTAATAGAGTAACGTAATTTTTGTATATATGGTTTCTCGTATCAGCGTTATCATATATCCCAAATATAAATCTGTTATTGTTTAAATTTGAGTAAATATCTCTATTTCGAAGAAAACGGTCGGTCCTCATTTAAACATATTAAATTTACAAATCCACAATTTTTTAGTTATACCAACCAGCATCGAATGAAAACTTAACTTTGAAAATTGAAAAGCACATATAATACTACTTTCATATTCACAAGGACTTTTTAGTTTGTCAGTAATGATTCAACGTAACCAAGTACACCTACGAAAAATAAAGGAGTATCAATACTGTGGATGCAAGTGAACTTATATTTATTTTCTAGTTGCATATTAGTATGCTACGAACGACCTTCACTGTAGAAATCCAATCCGGCATGTATGGTATCACCATCTTACGTACTTATTCATTAAAAGTGCAAAGCAAAATGGCCACAGTGGAATGTGCACGTATGTAAGTACATATTTATGTCGTCTAGTTTACAGAACGTCTGGCCTCGCCCCGGGCTGACTTTAATGGTAAACAACGTGAATTTCTTACCCAATAATAATATAATAATTTAGTTTTGTCGGAAAGAAAGCTCCTATAAAAGCAGTAACGACTAGCTAATTGATTGCAGACCTTGCTAATTGCTATAATATTTTATAATTGGAATTTTCTTGAAATCTCCAGTTCTTACGGAATGTTCGTGTTGGAATAACATCGTGCGGTTTTGAAATTTTCCGTTTCACTTAAAAAGAAAACAATGACAATCTACCTACCTGAAACTGTTTTAATGACGAGGTTTTTATGGTACTAAGATACCTCATAATTGATAATCTAATGTTAATTATGCAAATTATTCTCATTAAGCTGTTCAACAAATATAAGTTAAAAATATACTTGTTTGTATTTGCATAAGAATGTATACTAATCATTTGGACAGGATCCCACTAAACTTTAAAAATTACAAACATTTGCAGAAATGTTGTTTAATCGACCCCCCAACACTGTCAATATATACTACAAGCTAATTTTCTACGTGGCTTCCCCGCACCCCCTGACCATCCATCATGTTTATGTTTCACTATATACTTTACGATGAGCAACATAACCGTTGCTTAAACCAAACAGCAAGACAATAACAAAAAGCGCTTTACTTTATCGTAGTCCCTTGAACCTTCTGACCAGCTTTACTTTCTGATACACATTAAAAATTCATGGAATCGTGTAAAGCTCGTTTTATTGTAAAATATATTTTTTAAATATATAATGATAGCCAAAGGTAAGGGACTTCTTGGAGACAAACTTTATTTTCCAAACGTAAGTAAATAATTGATTACTTGAATTTCTATTTTGTCTTTACTTCTAGTAATACTACCGTAGTAGGGGTACCTTTTTTGCTAGCTAGGATACCCATTGAATTATGCAAGAAAAGCAGCAGCACAAAACATATTCCATATGTAATAGAAAAAAAATAGCGCTACTCATTTTTTCCACGTGCAGACAATTCCAAAAAGTTTCCTTTACATACGGTAATACATACAATATAATACATATACAGTCCAGCGCAATAATGCCTGGTACTTTTGAGATCTTCCGTCCTTTTCTGTCATTATAAGAACCTTAATGCCAGAAGAGGAAAGAAAATATCGAAAGTATCAGGCATTACTGCACGGGAAAAAATAAACTAGTGCAGAACTTTCGTATCGAGAGTGCGTACATTTTCGACTATTGACACCCAAAATTGGACAGTAAAACACTATCGTGGCGTCAGCACTTCACTACCGACACGCAACACTAGCGAAATACTTGTGTTTCAGTTCCGAAATCAACAGTAAATTACTCTTATTTGGCGTTTTTTTCGGAACTGCAGCACTGTTTGATCGGCAGTGTTTCGACTCGACAGTGTTTCAGTTAGAAATTTTTCAGCAGGGCCACTAAATTGAAATTTTTGTATCGTTGCTAGGAATTTTGAAGCTGCTCCGAGCTCCGAATCATATCGCCGTCGGCCTGATATCCGACACCTTCAGCCCGGATCAAGTTACAACGACCCCTTATAAATGCGGGTGTTACAAGAAATATAAATACGCGTATGACCAATAGTCATAAATGTGGACCAATTAAAAGAATATAAATAGAATTTATTACAAATTAAAAAAATGTTTCAATCCAGTCAACAAATACAAGGAAAATGAGTGCTAATTTTTTCTATTACATATGGAATGTGTTTTGTGCTGCTGCTTTTCTTGCATAATTCATTGGGTATCTCGGCCAGGTACCTACGTTTGAAAAATAATGTTTTTCTTCAACAAGTCCCGTGTTAGATTCCAACTGTGGAATCCAGCTTCAGATTTTTTGTTGTATTGTTATGAAAACAATGTTGAAACATTAACTGTGCATGATTTCAACAATTTATAACCTGTAATATTTTGCTTTTGGTTATCATTATGTATTTAAAAAATGTATTTCATAATAATCCAGGTTTAAAATAAGCTCTACACGATTTTAGAAATTTCTGATCGGTAATATTTTGTTCCTTGGCATCAATCAGTGTATATTAATAGGAGAAATAGAAAAAAAACTAAGTCTGTTAAAATGAATAGGGGTAAAAATTTGCTCTACACGATTTCATAAATTTATAACCTGTAATATTTTGCTTTTGGTTATCATTATGTATTTAAAAAATGTATTTCACAATAATCCAGGTTTAAAATAAGCCCTACACGATTTTTGATTTGATTCCATTTATTTTTTCATTATAAAACAGTACGTGGTTTCACAATTAGCTATTAAGACAGGTTATGTAAAAGAACCGTGAAATTTGAATATAGGCATACTTAAAAATTTATTTCTAATAGGCGAAGAAGAAAAGCACTACAAGTAGTAGTAAAGTACAATACCATATGATAGTTCTGCCATTTGCTTCAAGCGATGCTCTTCAATTAGTTGGACATATACATAATATAGTAAAAAAATATTTTATTTGTATTTTTAAATTACATTTTTTAGCCATATTTTTGGTTACCTTTTCGTCTTCTATACATTGCCAACCGGCTTTTCCATCTCGAATTAAAGTTGTGTATTTACTATTATGCACATATTCACCGCTGTGAAATATTGCACTCATTGCTTTATAAGTCATACGATCAACTGAAACGGATTCTGGGACTTTAGAAATTTTACAGTAGCTTTATTATATGAGGAATCATAAATATAAACACTGCAACCATCATAATAACTGCATGTCCAATGATTTAGACGATGCAAAAGTTGTATATGGTCTTTTCCAGATGGGATAGGTTGAAACGCATTATAATTTTCCACATAATTTGTAATTCGTATATCCTAATGAACATTTATATGTAAAATGTGCGAAAAAAATGAAAAGTAAAAATCTTCGAACCACTGACCGTCTTTGATAATTTTTACATCTGTTTTTGTTCATTCTCTGCACACAAATTCTTTATCCATATTGAGAATGAAAAAGAAATCCGAATGTAAAAAGAATTAAACTTTTACAATTACGTAAATGTCCGGTGCAAACGTAAACTTTATCGACGGTCCCCTAAAAATCTGTAAAACAATATGTACAATACTTAGAAAACATATATTTCACAACCTACCCGGCACGTAATCCGACACAACACTTAATGTGTTTTTGCGATTAAACATTTCCATTTTTTACATCAGATAATTACAAATTTGTTAGTTTGGATATTTTTAAAGTTAACACAATTAGTATTTTGGTGTTTGATTGAACCAAAAATCCGAAATCAAAACTGCACAAATGTGATTAATACTTCGTATTATTTTAACAGATCTCAAAATTCAAACATCAATTTAGCAATGCCGTGATAAGATGACAAGTTAAAGAACAAGTATTTATTTGAATGATGAAACGATAAACAACTTATTTCGCATGTAATTACCAATTCTGAATTATCATGTTTTTTTTTATAAATGAAAAGAAACATTCACTTGTATTTATTTATCCGCAAATTTATCCACTGTATGAATTAAGCGACTTAACTTCCGTATCCGTCGACCGACGTCACTTTCGTCTAGTACATTTTTATAACCGGAATGACATATCTCCAAATTCAGACATCAATAGCAATGCCGTAATATAAGATGATAAGTTAAGGAGGTATTTATTTGAAAGATGAAACGATAAACAACTCATTTCGCATATAACTACCAATGTTAAATGATTATGTTTTTTTTTATAACAGAAAAGAAATATCCAGATGGTGCAGAAATCAATATCTTGCTGTATATGAAGCCCGGTCTCGTTTCACTTTCGCATGGGAGAGAGAGAAAATTAGTTGTGAAATCCGACCAGGTTTCTTAATTCTAGCTATGGAAAATACCAAATATTAAATTTTTCATAGCGTATTTAAAATATTTAATTTTTTCATTAGTTAATTGTTTTTCATTATTTTCTTCCTCATTCTGCCGCCCCCAACGTGCCGTGCCGTCTGGGGCGCCTGCCCCTTTTTGCCTCTCAGATCCGGCACTTATATTTCGCGTAAAATATACCTTTCTACTAGAGAATTTAATTCTGTAAAATCTACAACGCTTTTTACTGTAAAATTAACAGCATCTTGTCACTTGTCACCTTTCTTTGAGTGTAGTAGAAAATGTAGACATTGTACGGGGCAAAAATTTTGTGGGTTCATCTGAGATTGAAAAAATAAAGAGATTGAAATATCTTCCACTTTTCTGGAAATAATTTACAAATTTAACCATCGGGTATAGAGCAATAATTGTTAATAAATGTTTTATATCCACTTTAATATAAGCAATTTAATATTAGCAATGCAGTGAAATTTTATCTGCCCTTTATGTTGGTATTACTGGTAAACGGGATGAAAGAACTAGCGCATATATCTTCCTATTTCTCGTTTTATATGTTGTTTAAAGTTATTTGCTAGGTAATAACCACTTTCAACCTAAGTATTTGCTTTTATTTCTGCGCCATACAAATGAAAGATTAAAATAAAATCAAGACAACATCTATTTACGAGACTTAGAAAGCGAAATTAATCTTCCATCTATAGCCTTAGTAATTACAGGTGTCTATCATAAATCAAAATAAAAAATGTTTAATGAATAATGCGAATCTAGATACAACCAATTTTAAACATGGCTACCTATGTGCATTCATTACTGGTTTTATTTTTATTTGGCTTCCAGATCTATAAATATAGCGCACTTTGAAGGACACTGGTGGTTGTTGTAGTTGTGTCGTAGTTTAAATCATACTTTAATACATGGCTTTTACAGGGTAACAATATTTATTCCTAGCATAATAATACGATTGTTTTTTTATTAAATACATAATATACCTTAAACTTTATGGTAAGCGTTCTAGCGCTCAATGTAGCCCAAACAGATTATTCAGGGTGTTAGAAGTATCATAGATTTAACATGTGACCTATTGAGTCTAAGGGAACAAAAATATATAAAAGTAAATAACTGGTCGATAGCCGAGTGGGTTAAGGCGCGAGGTGGCAATCGCGATTAATCACACGGACATCGCACCACCGGGTTCGAATCCTGGCTCGGTACTGGCAGTGTCGGAGGAAATTGTTGTATGTCCGCGTTTTTTCAATGTGTAACCCCCTTCCACACAAGCCCTGCCTTCTGGAATTGGCGGTTTTCTAATTTATGTGGTGTTTATTATTATTATTTATTTATAAATAAAATTGAAGTGTGTCAAGGATTTCTAACTATTTATGTTTTAAGTAATATACTGAACTATTTTCTTGGCAGCTAAACGCAAAAAAATATTTGATATTTCGTTATCTGTACTGGCTTCATTTTAATTAAAAAATTACTATTGCTGAAAATTGCACACTTTATAGACCAACTTAGTTTTCGTTTCATCTCGATATCTTAAATGGTTTCAAAGTTGCAAAATAAAACTTCTCGGAAACAACGCACTAGGATAGAAGCACGTCGCAGCGCGCGTACGCGTACTTAACGTCGCGGCTGAACTGCGAGACGGGAGGTCGAGGAGTTTGCACGCTTCCGAGTGCAGATCCGCATTTAACTGCATTGTTCGCTTGTTTCATCGGGCCGAAACATTTTTATATTATTAGATTTGATATTAAATTATAAGAAGGCTAACTTATACCTTCAATTAATTTTAAATAAATACTGGTAAGTAGACAAATAAATAATTGTTATAACCTATCTTATACTCACTATATACAAATTCGGCAAAAGTAGTTTTATATACCGTGAGGTAACCGAATGCGAGAAAGAAAACAACATAACAACAAAAATTAGGAACAGATATCGAATATACTATTCCCAGCACGCTGCACATTTCTTGAAATACTATTTCTATCGCCTTGTTGTGTATCATGAACACGGACAAGCCTCTTTATTATTGTTAACGTTGATGCCCCACGTTGGGCGCCATGAACACGGACAAACCTTTCCTTATTAGTTATGTAGCTCTAAGTTAGGTGCTATGAACACGCACAAGAATAAGAGCTATGAGCCTAGTAGAGACCCTTGAGGCTGTCCTGCACTTAATTTATAGTTGAATGATGTTTGGGGGATTGCACTTAAAAGGTTGGACCAGGATAAATTGCCTCACCCTGTATAAGCCCCTATCGATATCTTTCGCTGTCTTCCAATTGATAATTCAGCTAGCACCTTGGATTTCTCCGATTTATTATTGCTGACAGGGTCAATAGCTACACCCTATATATTAAGCGTTTGATTCCTTAAATGTATTTAGTCTAGATTCCAAAGTAGAATTTATTTGAATTAAGTTTTGACTCTTTTGTCAGGTGATTTCTCAACACCCTGTATATACTTCTCAAAGCATAACGCTTTTTAATGCAAGATTAGTGTTGAAGCACTTTTGTTTAGGTCAAAAATTTTAATTAGATATCCAGATTTTTTGATATGTAGTTGTTGCAGATTAAAACACTTCATTTTGAACGGGATCATAATATTTATTATTATTAGAACGAACACAAGTTTAAATAAAATAAAATAATTATTCTTTTACAGTTACTAGTGGGTAACTTTTCGACAACGACTAAATTCCGGCTTGGGAGATTTGATGTCAAAATATTCACTTAGAATTAGGTGCGCGGTGGCAGATTGGATTATTTAGAATGTCTAAAAATAATTATTTAAAAATTAACTCTCTTTTTTACTTGGTCTCGTCCAAGGAAGTGCGTGAGCACGAGTTACACTGACTTTTATACTATTTGCTATTTTCGTTGGTCGTGCCCCGTGAGTTCGCACGATTGTTTTTACACCCAATTTATTCTAGAAAATCGGCCCCCGGCATTCCGTTCGGGCGAGGGTTGCGTAATATTGCGCAATATTGCATCATCTTTGCTAAAAGTTAAAATTTGAAAATGAAACTACACGATTGTTTGGGCAATAGAAAGAGAAATCGTTCGGCGATTGAATGAAACTCGAATCGATTTTGGTTTAGAAGATATTGAATAAAAAAGAAGTTGAATATATTGATTCGTCCTCGTATAATCATTGTTTACGCACGCACATAATATGGACTTTGGGTTGTCTCGAGTGTCGAGACAACACAAAGTGGGTAAATATGGAATTGAAATGAAATGAAGGTGTGCTGATGCGTTGGAGCGAGAATAAGTTGTGATACTTATTTGGAAATGTGGACTGTTATGAAATAGATAAAATAGTTAGAGCGAAGGTTAATATTGAATAGAAAATAATTTATAGAAAGTTTATGAATACGAAACTGAACTTTATACCGGAAGTAAGGAAAGTAAGTTGGGTGCCGAATGCTATTATACGAGGGCTGTATTTTTTAGGTGAGTCATTTGAAAAGTTTAAGACGTAAAATTGATGAATGGAATATTGTAAACGTGTTTTTTTTATTGTTTTAGGATATTTTAGAATTATTGAAGTTTCGTGAATTTCTTCAGATTTTTTGTAACGTAGTTGTAGTTTTTGGTTGAAATGAAAATGAAACATACTTTTTGATTGGGGTTTGCCCTTTTGGACCGAAAGATTGAATTTTTTGACTATTTTTAACATTTTTTGTTTTGCATTTACTTATAGGAAATGGAATGTACTATAACAATCTACGCAGGGCAAATGGTATAGTAGAATGCGATCGCGGTGATCTCGGATAGTCTATGGAGGTCGAGAAATTTTCATTCGTGCCTCACTAATATAACCATCATATGTGTATGGTGTGCATTCTACATCCATTTCATATCATCTCATTCTGGCCCATATTGCACATGTACATAAGTGTATAGGATTCCCGTATACGGCTAGTAGCCTTCCCCGTACTGTACTGGCGGCTGACATTGACATATTGTACATAATTAGATTTATGTGTATCCCCGTATTCCAGGCGAACAAAGTCGGTGACGATTGTTAATTTTAATATATTTTAAAAAATTTCGTTTTACTGTGTAATTAAATAAAAGTGCCTAAGGCCACCGACAACATCATGCTAAACTAGTTATATAATGATTTATGACAATATGTTTTTCAACTTAAACTCTTTAACAGTAGTTGTGGTAAGTAGGGCTGTATGACACAATGATCTTTACATAATATTTTTATTGCCAACCCGTCGGTTAATGACGAAAAGGTGGAATGGCAAAAAAGCGCCCATTTTTAATCATATGTTTGGTGAAGGCATAGCCGTCATATATTAAAGGTTTTAAATGTTTATGGACAAATAATTTACACGAATGAGTAAAGACTCTGTCACTGGGCACCCATAAAATGATAAACTGTAACGAGTCGCCACCAAAAAGTAAATAACATTACGGTGCACCTTTAAAACGCATGATATTCGTAATCTGAACTATTCAGTCATGTAATTGAGGATAATAGATATCTGACCAAAGTCCAGTTTTTCACGGCGGGTTTATAAAGATGCCATATTCAACCAAACTAATCTAGAGTGACATAATATATTTTTATGATTAATATTTTTTCTAACCGAAGAACAGTGTTGAAGCGATATATTTATTATTATTATTGTATTGTGGCAAAAAATTAATTTGTGTGCAAATGAATTCTTTTGCCGAAAATAAAAAACAAATCAATTTTAATCTATGCTTCTTTTTGCCGCTACTCCACTGCCATCGATGATATCAAAGTGATCTTGAGGATTATTATAATTCTCACACATTTTGTATAGTAGCGAAAATTTCTGAACGTAGAGTCGGCAAACAGAATAATAAGTTTTGCCTGGGACCTGGGCTTGGGATTACAAAATTTAGTCAACTTAAAATATATATATATATATATATTATATACCTATTACTTTTAATATTTGCCGTGTTATAACTCGCGAGGATCTAGGCTCGAAAGCGAAAATCTGTTTACAAGTGCAATCTGAAGAAAACCAACAGAAGGATAGACGCCATTTGCATCTCCCCTATACAATAATTACGCGTCTCTTAATGCTGTCTATGTTTTGTACAGAGCTTTCAATAATGATCACAGGACACGTGATTTTTTAGTTCATCTTTTAGGCTTGTCATGTTTTGGCCATGTCAGAACCTTCCATACAAGGGATATTTTAATTCGTATGTATCTAAGGGTGCGTCTTCAATTATCTTTGCTGACGGTTTTTTTTCGACGAAGTTACACGAAATCTCGACAGAGCGCACGGTTTAATTGGCTCTGACACTGAACACACCCACTTGAATCAATAAGGCAACGGTTTGTCTATGCAGAAGATTTAGCGCCGTACAGTCTTCTTGTAGGCATATCCTAACATTTAACTATTTATTTTAATCTGTAATATCATATCATAGACGTAGTAGTAGTGTTTTGGTGAATATTGCATAATTATCAGTTCTTTTTCACGAGTTTTGAATTGTTTTATTTATTATTTGAGTACTAATCAGTTCTTTTCAGAACTACATAATTTACATCAGTTATCTTCTGGTGAGTAATGATAAAGAGAAAAAGAATGTTAGGTTAAGTAATGTCTTTTAAATTTTATTCTAGTCCTGTCTTGCAATGGTTTTTACGCCAGAGCAAGATGCCTTCATTTTGATGGCTCATTTTCGAAGTGGAACTCGCAACGAAGATGGATCATGGAAATATTCATTGCAATCATGCATCGAACAATTTATGGAAAAATTCCCTGACGCAAATATTCCATATGACACATTTTCAAATCGTAAATATGTACTCGTTGATGGTTTTGCAAAGAAACACTGCCTTTGCAAGGGAAAATCCACTGGTAGGCCAACTGTTTTAACTGAAGTGGTTATGAACGACGTTCGAGAAAGAATGAATCAAAGCCCGACAAAATCCATACCAAAGTTGTCGGTTCAAACAGGCAGGTACTTTTACACTAAATTTTTTAATTACTATTCAGTAATCGTATTCACGTTACATACCATTTAAATTTAGTTTCTTGAAAATATAAAATATGAATTTCTTTAGTGAAAATTATTATCAACAACTAATAACGATACCTACTAAAACTCTTGTTTATATATAATACCGGAATGCAAATAAAAAAAATATATAAAACTGGGAATCGGTTCTCTTCAGATGTCTTAATATACCTAAACGACAAAATCAACGAAATTTATTTTTTTAGGTCTTTCAATTGGAACAACCCATAAAGCACTCAAAAAACTCCATTTGCATCCATACAAGGTAACCGTTGTTCAAGAACTATTACCCCCCTGATTTTGAAAATCGAGTAAGATATTGTCGTTGGTTCAACGGACATTTAAATAACAACAATGTATTGGATTTAACCTATTTTACTGATGAAGTGTGGTTCCACTTAACAGGTTATATCAATAGTCAGAACTACAGGACATGGGCTACAGAAAACCCTCACACTTACGTAGAAACAAGTTTACACCCCTTAAAAGTTGTTGTATGGGTGGCAATATCCAGAAGGCGTATAGGCCCTATATTTTTTCGTGAAACAATTAATGCCCAAAGGTATCAAACTCTTTTTTTAGAGCTATTTCTGGCGCAGTTGCATGATGATGAACTGCAAGATGGTTATTTCCAGCAAGACGGTGCTACTGCCCATACAGCAAAAGCTTCACTTGATTTTTTACGGGAGTTTTACGATGACCGATTAGTCAGCCAGGGACTATGGCTTGCACGGTCTCCAGATCTAACGCCCTGTGATTATTTCTTATTTTGACACATGAACAATGTTTTTAAAAATAGATTACATACCATTGACAAATTACAAGATAGAAAGAGAAATCCGCAATATTACTGTTGATCAGTTACAGAACGTATTCGAAAATAGGAAACGAAGAGTCCCTTTGTGTTTAGAAACTCAAGGCAGCCATTTTGAGTATTTGTTATAATTTGTTGGCATTTTGTATTAAAATGTTTTCATTCATCTTCTAATTTAAATCTCATGTTACAAAAGTTTTTATTATGTAATTTCTTTTATTTATTGCGAATTGTTCGATTCGAATGTTTATATTCATGTTGTCTGTGGAAATAAAGATTATTTTGAATTAGGTGTAATAATTTATTTTTTGCGAATATTTCTTTATTCAGATAAAAGGCATCCCATTTAAATTTACTTTTAATATTAAAAAATTCTTAAATTTGATGACTAAATGAATTATCATAATTTTTTTACCTTTAACTAGGACGCCAATGGATTTAGGGTATTTCTGTTTAGTGCAATACCATCGTGTATAGTTGGTTGTCTATATTTTGCGGTCACGTGTCCTGTGATCATTACTGAAAGCTCTGTATATACATGTTTTACATATATTATAATGAAGAGATCAAATAATTGTTGAATATTCCAAACTGGATCGACCAAAATATTATAACAGTTTCAGGTTGTTAATGCCGGTAAAGTCGTGAGAACAACTTGTTATAAATCCAAGTGTATACCAAAGCTTTCATTGGTGATGGTGTTTATATGTCAATTAATGGATAATTTGCTATCAAATGTTACACCGAGGTCACGAAATGTTGGTGGACATGTAAGCACTGAATTTTCTAAACAATAATTAAGTCTCCTTTTCCGTGAACTCGCTTACTTACCCCAGTTTTTCGACTAATTGTTGTTCCCTCGAGTAGAACGAAAGGTCCCTCGAGGGATTTGACCTGAGCTACCCCTACCCCAGACTTTCATCCCTGTGGGGGTTGGAAAATTGATATTTTTTGTGAGAAAAAAATTGAAATTTTACAGGAAATGTTTTTTTGAATAAGATGGTAGGTGACCAGGGTTGTGTAACCACCCCCGGGGGTTGTTTTTACCCTTCAAATGAGTGGATTTTTTTTTTGTGTTGGGGGGGAATTGATATTTTGTAGCAGGCGTCTCTTTGAGGAAGGTGGTATATACATATTTACATATTCATTTACATATTTACATGTTTACATATTTACATCGGTTTTGTAAGACAAGCACAGCTCCCTGGTTTTTTTACACTAACGGGTTGATTTTTACACTATTGTTTAATTAATATTTTTGAAAAATGGTCAAATTGTCCTACAAATTTTCTGTTTTCCAGTCCTACGCCATGAAGGTGTTAGTCCCACGATCAATATGTTTAAAAGTTGGAAGACTCGTCAAAATGAAGCCACTCACGAAAATTCAGCCTGTACTAGGTTGTTGTTTAAATAAATAATAAATAAATCACAGTTACTGCGTGGCAGTATTAAATATGTTCTTTTGTGTATTAAAGAGCAAAATACAATCATGTGGATTAAGTTATACTTTATTTAATTTTAACTGTATAATTAGATATGTCTAATATGTAAATCGACAAAACTAGTTTTGCTTTAGCAGTTTTTGTTACTAAATTTGCCATCTGCCAAAAGTTATTAACTCAGAGTTCATGTCAGATTTTTAAAAGGAAAATAACATGTTGACGAACACGAAGCGTATTCTCGTTGATACCAATTAAATTTTACATTTTACATAATCATCGTGTTAAATGCGTTGTGGAATTTATTCTTAGCGCTGAATCAAAATCATTTTGATTCCAACGATGGTAATTATCGTAGAATCGAGCCTTTAAGCGTATATAAATTATTACTCGCATCAGAACAACGTGTTAAATTATATTCTCCTCGGGACATCTGATGTTTTATCTTTTATTTTGAAGTCTGAAAGCAAATTCACGGAATTGGATCAGATAAGTTGTAACGTAACAAGACATGCCCTGCCAAGTTAATCAGTTTAAAATAGGCATAACTATCAGTAAATTTATTACAAATTACTGCGCTTTATTCATTTGCATTCACTGTTTAATTGTTGTAATGTTTAATTTTAAAACCTGCAATACGGAAACGCGTACTACACTTCTTTGTAAAATTGCCGCCTAATTTTTTAAATTTAATTGGTCCAGATTCAAGAATGTTTCAGTTATTTCAAAGTGTTTATCAAAATTTTTTTTGGGCTATAAACAAATATTAATATAAATTTATAAATTGGTAGAAATATTATGTTCAGTACGCCATTCAACATACTAAACCCGCTGTCTTCTATTCAGTGTCTTGCGTGAATAAGGATGTAAGTCCAGATGCTGTTACTGAGAATTGAATTTAGAATATGTGTTTTCTATTGGAGAAAATTTTGTAACATTAAGTAAAATTCCTGGCCAAACCATAAATCCACTTATTTTCTTGTAGTTGTCATTGAGAATGCTTCAAACAATGACTTCAGAATAGGATAGACAAAGCATGTCCTATACATTAACACATGAGTTGTTGTGTTTCCCTACTATCTCATACATTCTATTATTAAAAAGGATGGAGATAGTTTTGTTTATGTTTTGGAACTCAGTGCCAGTGGCGTAAGAGGGTGATTATTTTGTATAATTAATATATTCATTTCTCTTTTAGTTTGACTTCAAAGTAATACGAATAACATTTCTTTTTTATTAAATGATTTATTTAAATATTAAATTTACACTTATAAATTGGTATAGATAAATGTCACATAAACAAAATGATTAATGCAGTTTTCCTTTTATTGCATTACTAACCCAAAAAATAAAAACATGTAATTATTCCCATCATGTACTACTTTTTTTAAATGATGACTTACCCAACTTGTACATTTTCCTTAGATAAACTTTAAGAACAACTCGGCTACTGGGACTTGTTGTGAAATCATCTGATAAGAAGTGATCTGAGCACACAACACTATCTTCAGGGATATTTTCATTTTCCAAATGTTTCAAAATGCGACAGGCCCATATTTTTCGGCGTTTAATATTCCTTGGAATTCTACAAATAATATAATATTGCACTTTTAAATAATATCTTTTCATTTTGCCCTTCAACTTTATATTCATTTAACTAAATTACTCAATTTTAAAACATAAAAACATTTTCTATACTTCCAATATTATTGCACTGAATATTTACAATTTTGCTTATTTGTCGTTCCAACCCGAGGTTACGCTTATGAGATAATTTCACCTACCTGTGAAAAGATCGATAATCTCCAATTTTAAAGAGACATCTACATACAACACAATATTTTCCCATTGTTTATTCACAATAACAAATTCTATCTTCAAAAACACTACAAAACCACTGTAATTACAACGTTTAACTTCGGTTTACACAAACACTTTAATGGCGGCCAACGCTGCAACTGGATTGTAAACAAAACGTGTTGAGAGGGACTGCGTGCGCATATACCCACGTGCCTTTAGCCAATAGACTGCTGAGTACCAGTATTTATTTATAAAGCAATGTAAACAAATAAATGACACAACAAACCAAGAAGATGCTTTGTCTATCCTATTCTGAAGTCATTGGCTTCAAGCATGTTCCGGCAATAATAATAATAATAATTTATTAATCCTGTCAATCATAAATACATGATATAGGATAAGTCAATTGAATTATAAATAGAATATAAAATGTACATCCACAAATGGACTTTGTCAAATTAAAGTATAAAAATTTATTGTTAGATATTTACATAACTTGGTACTTGTGTAATAATGATTCTAATTAAGCATTAGGACATATTTTTTCATACAAAACTCTATTATGAAATGAATATCTGAAAATTGGTAGCTATATTTTAAAATACTTAGAACTCGGCATACCATTATCTTTGTTAACATGGAATGCTTTGGAATGGATTTGACAATTGTATCGGATGTCAAATTAAACTTAAACATAGCTGGACAGCAATGAACTATTGCTGATAAAATTGAAATAATAAGAATTGTTGGTGACAGTGTGCACTCTTATCTTTAATTTGAGACATCCAGAACGCCCACAGATTCATTACACTACGGTTGATTCAATTAATAGAATAGTTAATAGAACTGGAGATGTATCCAAACTTAGAACCAAAAAATACAACGTTGCCGATTGTCCATTGGATCAAGGAATATTAGATGCTGTTAATGTAAACTTGGATGTAGACAGAAATAAAATTTGGAGGTGCCTTAAACGCCATTTAAAGCCATATAAGCCTAAGTTTTTACACGCTATTGAAGAAAGAGACGCAGAGAGGAGATTGGAATATTGCTTGTGAGCACAGGGTTTGTTTTTAAATTACATACATTTTTTGGAAGAAAGTATTTTCAGTTATGAGGCTACTTTTACAACAAATGGCGTGGTCTCAACTCAAAATATTGGTCAACAGTAAACCCACACTGGGTTATAAATTTTAAACGACAATACTACGAAAAAGTAAATGTCTGATGTGGAATTTTAAATGAGACCTAGATTGGACCATTTTTCTTTGATGATACTTTAAATATTGTGAGATTCCTACATTTTTTAACACACAAATTTCGAAATGTTCAAAATTTACCTTTAGCCGTACAATAAAACCTCTATAACTAGATTGGGCTTCCATTCATAATGCAGTAATAGTTAGAAATTAATAACTGAATAACAACTTCCTTCCATATGCGTTGGAGTGGAAGAAATAGTCCTTTAATTGCGTGGCCACCTAGATCACCAGACGTCACCCCTATGGATTTTTATTTTTAGAGTACCATAAAAAATAAAGTTTATAAAAATAGGCCACGAAATAGAGCGGAACTATGTGACAGAATTAGAGAAGCATGTAATGAAGTAACAGTTGAATAATTAAGAAAAGTTGTTAAAAATAATAAGACGAGAATTGAAAAATGTATCAGAATTGATGAAGGACTAGTGAAGAAAGATTATATTTAATATTTACTTTTTAAAATTATATTTTTGTTTCATTAATAATTTTAAGTGTTGTTTAAGTTACAATGACTTTACAAAAATGAATGTTTAGTTATTTGATAGTTTCTTTAAAGAAAAAATGTGTCCTAATGCTTAATTAGCGTCTTTATTACGCGACTAACAAGTTATGTAAATATCCGACAATAAATAACTCGAATAGTAGGGTGATTATTATTGAAATCTTAGTTGTGATTTTTTTGTAAAGGAATGATTATTTTTTAACAAAATTTTATATACTGAGGTTTTAGGTCATGCCGAACGAGATTCTGTAAAAACAAAAACCCTATCTCAATCGCTAATATAGATTCATAATTTTTGCCAATTTCTTTTGATCATAGTAGGCGTTTCTAATTTCGAAAAAAATTTGAAGTATCTGAAACACAAGAAGTATACCAAATTTGATCTATGTAGATCAACAAATAGCCGAGATATCGGAGTATAGTGGTGAAAAGTGAAACACACTGTATAAGTATAGAGTTAACAAGAGTATAAGTTCAATAAGTGTGTCGGTCCATACCACACATGGTGAGTATTAGGACGACTCGGGCAATGCAGTCTCCATCTACCATCCAATGATTCACTTTTAAGCAAACGATTGACACAAAAAGATTCAACTGAAAGTTTAATGTTTACGACTTTGTAGGCATTTAGTTTACCTGTCTGTCTTTGTACGCATTTAGAAATATATCATAAAAAATTTTGGCCGCTCGTTGAAGAGCTTGAAATGCTTGAATCGCAACAAATTTGAATGATAAAATTATCTTATATTCATACTTTCAGGCAAGGCGGTCCCATGCGCTATGTACATGAATACTTTTGTGACACCTAATCACTGAGAATCCCCATAAGGGCAAACACGACGGAAATCGTATAAGTTTACCGCCAAAACGATTGCAAAAAGTGAAATATTTACCCTCAAAAATTTTGTCGCTCGCGCCAAATCTCCCTTCAGAAACTTTAATACTTGACTTTTTACTTGTCCTCATATTTAGTATAATGCATAAGATGCAGTGCTACACAACGCCGGCGCCGGTTCGTAAACAAAGATTTAAAAAGTTGGTTTTCGAGGTAGTTGCTAAATTTCGAAACGACATTCACTATACCTACGTAAATTATATTCCATGCAGCCACATTCATTACAGTTACGTAAAAAACGCTTCGTGGAGCCTACATTTTGTGATAGTTCTCAAAAGTGAAATTTTTGTTGCAGTTGTGAAAAAATTGAAATATTGTTATAAATTTAAAAAACATATAATATCCATAATTACTTTCGCGGATCGAATTTTACCAATAATTTACAAAATTGAAATTTTCAAAAATTTTGTATAAATTGAAAAAACTTTCATTCACGGGTACGTCGTTTATTGCAGTTACAATAATTCCTCTCATGGAATTGATTTTTTGATGATAATTTGCAAAATATTGGATTTTTAGTGCAGTTTTTGACGTTTTTCTCAATAGTTTTGGGGTTATGTTGAAAAATAAGAGAAAGAATATAACAATAAAAGTTGTAGATCTTTCAGTTATTTACAACTTTTGCATTTAACGATAGGAGGTAAAAAACCATGTTTCACTCCTAAAAGCACACATTTCTCTACAGCCGGTCATTTGTTGGGATCCAATCGAGTTTTCCCCATTTATATACCATTAATCTTAAATTTTCCGGCCATCCATATACTTCGTAGGTTGTTTTGCAACGTTGCATCTTCAAGCAGTTTTTGTTCATCTAAAAGGGTTAGTCTAACCCATTGGCAATGTGAGTGGCGCCTTTGTGTAATAAATAATCTAAGTTTTTCTCACAAATGTTTCTTCAGGTTACGAGTGAATTTAGAAATATTTTTTTGTCAATAGCTGAATTAATTGCTAATTCCTCCCTTAATTGAGGCATTTGCCTATGGTAATTAAAGGGTGTAAAACGATTTTTTTAAATTTTACTTTTTCTCCAATAAAATTGTAACATATTACACTACTGCCTCCATTGCTATAGTGTAGTATAGTGAGGATTCCAAAAAATCAAATGGAATGAAAAATTTAAAAACACACAAAGTTGAGGTGTTTATTTGAATTTGAATTTACAGAAAAATTCATATAGTAATTTTTGATGAAATCTATGTTTTCACTGAGAATAATCTGCTACAAACCATTTGGTAAACACTGTATATATGCTAATGAGTAAACTATTATACTTGTAAAAGAAGTAAAACAAAACTATACAAGTTTTTGCAACGTTAAAGCCGTGGCTAATTTAAAATAACACTTTCAATTTTTAACATTCCCATATCTTCCTATTAACGTTGTCCTCGTGGGCAAAAAAATGTTACGTTAAGCAAGTTTTGTTTGAATAAAAAACTGGTTTCTATATTTTTGGCATCTTTAGTTTCGTGGGATTATTATCCTGTTCAGATTTGTTGCAAACATCGTAGGTTTTTGCAGACGTGGGTATGAAAGGACGTTCACTTTTAACAAGATGCCAACGAGATTTATTTCAAGACATAACACCTCTTATACAATTGGTATTATTTTATTATTAGCCATATTAAAAAATATACAGTTATATTTTATTGTAATTAGTGATAAACGCATCCGAACATAATAAATCGTCACGTGCAAATTCATTTTCACTTCGAACTCGTAACATTTATACTGTATTTATCGAGGTTTCTTTTTAATTTTTTATAAAAAACTTCCTTATGGAACATAAAATCTACTTTTTTCCACAAGTTTCTTTAAAATTTCACGATAGGCAACAATTTTCATTTACTATTAGTGATTTCATATACAGCGTGTCCCAAATTGAAGGCACACGTATGTCTCTTTTAATGTTTCAGATAGAATAACGATTAACAGCCAGTTTCACAATCGTTGGTTATCTTTTTAGTTGAATAACCTGAACCGGTCATTTGTTTTATGCTCAGTATTGTAACCAACAGTTAGACTTACAATTTGGATAGATAATAGTATTACGAAAGTTTATAAATTTTGCAACAACGAAGCGTTTTTCGTTACCGAAATATGCACAAGATATCATTATTTTTTTGAAAATCTTTTATAGGAATTGTTTTGTTATATTTATTTTCTAGATATATTGTACCGCCGTAAGCGAATTTGTTTGAAAATTAATAAAAGTATTAATTTACGGAAGCCCCACCTAGGCATACCAGTTGTAAAGTACAGATTAACTCGGGTGAGGGTAAGCGGCGAGAAGAGTTTCTATATCCAGGCAAGCCAAACCACGCGCGACTCAGAACAGTCTCCGCTACCGAACACGTTAGTTATGTAGAGCTCTCAGTCTGGTAATATCAAAGTAAATTAATAGAAATATTTCCTGTCCACAAATTGAGGTATGCGAATTTTTATAAATCGCGAAATATTAAGTTCGTAAATCTGTATTTGAAACATTTTCTAAGTCCGTCTGACGTCACGTTGATGTATCGCGCATCCGTTTTCTGCTGTTTCTTCCACTTATTCATATTTCAAGGAAGTAATTAAATTCATACCGTGTTGGCAGTCAGCCAAAGCGACTCGTCGCAAGCAGACGTGTTCATTTCGAGATTTGAACCTAAGGTACCGTTATTGTGATGTATTAAATTCCAAGCCGTGGAATTTTTGCTAAGTCCAGTCTACGTCATCGACCAATAGCGCATCCGTCTGGCGCCTACTCGCACTCCCACAATAAGTTGTTTCATCGATAGAAAAGTTCTTGTGGACCTGAAAAGAGGCTTGCTATCTTTGTCGCTTGAGTCATCTGGTACTACTAGAATTTTTGCTTGCTCCTCCCGGTAATGAGTAATTTATAGATTTTTGGTAGAAAATAAATAGTTAGAAAAGGTAGAGTTGTAAATAATATGATTATTTGAATATACTGATTTTATTGAAAAACTCTGAGTTTTACTGTTTGTGTGTGAATGTCTAATTTCCCATATATTGACCCACTGGAATATATTTTCTCCATTTGAGCTACTCAGCCTCGCGTACTCGGCTTGAACGTAGTGTGTCCTATTACTTAAACTAGGACTGGTGCCCGAGTAATTCAAAAACTTGTTTCCAAACTCGAGTGTCAATCGCGCGAGGTGGAGAGAAACGCATCGCAACATTGGAGGAGATAAAAAATAACAAATCCGTTTTCTGCCCTCCGGAACATTGTTAAATTAACCAAAAACGTAAATTTGTAATAACTTTTTGAAATTTCGAAATTTTTGCAAACCTTGGAGAATATTTTAATAACTATTATACATCTTTTATCAAGTAGTAGTGAGAGGTAAGTGAATCCTCTCATGTGGTCAATTGCTACTATACATCATAGATGTCTCCATGGTGTATGGTGACTTGCGATACTGCGAGTACCGAAAGCGGCAACCTTAAATACCCCGACCTGCATTGAATTATACCTTACAAATCATGAAAGATTGGTAAGCATAATGATGATAACTAATAAGTTCGAAACCATTCTATGCCTGGCCAGGGAGTTGACAAATGACATTGGCTACCAATCTTTCATGATTTGTAAGGTATAATTCAATGCAGGTCGGGGCATTTGCCCGCTGAGTAGTTGTTTCCTGCAAGTCATATATTACATCTTCTATCAAGTTTGCACTTTGCTACGATGACCGAAACTTTTAATAGATGATAAGCAAAAGAAATATAGCCAAGCGAGGGCTGTAATTGACGGAGATGTTATTTATTTAAATCATGTTTCGTATTAGGTAATAAATGGGTTGCAAATTGATCTGAAGCTATATAACGACGTAATTAAAACCGTAATAAATTTGCAACTTTTACCGAATTCTGATTGTATGAATGAAATTTTAAATAAACTGCAGAATATCTCGAAAGGATAGCGAAAACAGATAAAGTATGTTCTGGATGTTTTCCGAAGTTGATTATTTCAATACATTATTTGAATATTGCATGAAATTTGCGCCTTTTTCCATTTTTTTTTAGTTAAGCACAACTTTATTATTAAAATAATAGGTAATTTCATCAAATTCCGGGACATTTACGAGGTTGCAAATTCAGATTGTCAGTTATTAATGTCACAAATATTTGCAACCCGATTTTAAAACTTTCGTAATTGTTTAGACCTCCATTTATTATTTAAATCGTCAAAAGTGTGGCCGTGCCAGACAAAAAACTTGTGAAAAAAACCTTCCAGGGTGAAAAAAATTATGCAAACTACAAACGGATTATGTGACCCTATTCTGCTGTTTTAAATAATCATTTGCGTAAATTTCGCAATTTTTAATCGAAAAAGTATATCAAAGTAAAGTAAATAAACAACTATTTGCCAATGTTCCGGTCATCGTAGCAAGGTGCAAACTTAAGGGTGCGTTATTAAGGTCAAATAGTGCGTAAAATATCCTCATTCTTATTCTACACTCTTCTTAAAAACGAGCCAACAGAATTCAGAATTGATTTCATTATGTAATCTAGCAAACTTAAAACAAGGACCTATTATATTTTATATTTTATATTGAAATCCTAGTTAAAATTAATTTTCCAAAATTTTCTCCTCCTTGGTTATTCAATGTGAACGTTTTACTCATTCATCCTAAATTCACCATAAATTTTTTTGTATTCTACTAAGGGACTTAAATATTCAAATAAAATATAATACGATGTAGTATAAAATAACATGAAAAAAAGTGAAAAGTCTGCATAATATTTGTTCCTATTAAAGTTTAATGTCGAATACGAATTTGTTAAATTTCATCTAAAATAGTTGGGCGTTTTGCTACTAGAGGCAGCATCATAGCGATGACCATTAGATAGCCTATAAAGTAGAGACCTGCCACTCGGCCTCCACTCCACCCAATTGGATGCATCATAGCGGCGATGCTTCAGTGTGCGCGTGTATAGGGACTCTAGCGCGTGTGCATCAGCAACACTACTTAACATCTAGGTGGTGGTGGCATCAGTGTGTTTACAACGTAAAAAGCAAGGTTGCAGTATTTGTCTTGACAAAGTGGAAAAATATATGTAAGTAATAATGTTACCATTAATTGTTTCGTGACCAAATCAATCATAATAGACTGTTATTTTAATTTTAACTTATTACATTGAGTCTAATGACACTATGCTCGTCAAAATAAAAGCAACTCCGCCGCCATTATGCATCCACTTTTCATACGGATCAATCACTGCCTCCCACTCGAGTGGCCAGTTTCTACTTTATAGGGTCTCTAGATGACCATTGCTAGACGTGTGTCAAAGAAGGGTCGGGCTCATAATTTTTTGTTTAGCCTGAGAGCTTCGAGTGGCGGTATCATATGTAAATAAATATGTTATGTGTTCCTTATAGCTAAATTCGGTGATTTACTAATATTTTGTCTTTTATGCCAATTAAATACACGCAACCCACAGTACTTCAAGATGTTTTATGTGTCACCGGAGTTTTGTTTGTAAGGTACGTATAAGCATAAAATCACGTCGCGATTACATTCGTACGGTCCTGTACGCCGCTTAGACTAGTGTAGCTTCTGTGTTACCGACAGGACGATGTAATTTACTCGCGACTGACTGGTGCGTGCAAACCCACTCTTAACAGAAGATGTCTAATAATTATTAAAATGTTCTCCAAGGCTTGCATGAACTTCGGAATTTTTTTCAAAGATTTATTACAAATTTACGTCTTTTGTTAATTTACCAAAAATTTCCGGAGATTGGAAAAGGGTGCAAAGAAGAAATTAATAACCTATAAATCTTAAAATGCTTCATGTTATTTTGGTATGTTGCTCAGTTAGCCGTGTGAAAACAGCAACGGTTTACTAGCAACGGTTTTTAAAAATGATGTCTATTGAATTTTATTACGTGAGTCTATTGAGAGGGGCACTAGTAGTTAGTGTAGTAGAATAAGACAATTTTCCACCCCGTACCAAGGGCGCAGGCCACCCCCCCCCCCCCAAAATACAAAATAAATCATTTCTCCATTGTTTGTTGATATCTGTTGACTTTTTTACGTGATTCTGTTAAGAGAGACACTAGTTGTTGGATAAATGGCACGAAACAATTTTCCGCCCCTTACTAAGGGAATACGCACCCCCAAAATACAAAATAAATCCTTTCTCCATTGTTTGACGATGTCTGTTAAATTTTATTACGTAAGTCTGCAGATATTGCAGAAAAACTGAAATTTATTATCTCCTTTTAAGGGGTATGTCCTTATTAATCTTTTCTTTTTTTAACATGTATTTAACGTCGGTCTATTTCCGCTACTGAGGCCTATCATCGATGCCTGTAGACGAACTACCCCCAACCAGGAATTTTACCGAACCTCTTCCTTAAGAAGAGTAGGGATCTTTTACTTGCCTAACATTTAATAGACAAGCGACCGGCGCGACGGCTTTACATCCCCTCCGTAGGATGGTATATCACCTACACAACCTTCGCCTAAGGTTGCATAGCTTCCGCGCATACACTGATATACAAGCCGCTGGAAAATATGTGAGGCGAGGACACGATCTTCTTTGAAACGGTGGCCCATCTAAGTACTAACCGCGCCTAACATTGCTTTATATCGCATATCGAAGTATGTACATAGTATCTACGCATCTACGCTCGCCCATTAATCATTTTAAAAACAACTAAATATGATAAAATGAAAGTAGTAGTAGTTATTTATTTATAGGTATCATTAGTATCAACAGAATTGAGTAAATAGGTAAACAAAGCAAATATTAATCAAAATGGTTGTAGAATAGTCAGGAATATTTTAAAGGAGTGAATTTAAAATAAAACAGGAAAGGTAGCAGAAGATTGGGATTGTAATTGAGAATTAAGTGATATCGTATTTTGGGTTTAAATTCTTTCAAAATTTCGAGGCTTTCTAAGTTATTCAAGATTTGAAATATGTAAAACTTCTATATGTTATCAAAATTATGGTTATTGTCTAAAAGATGTTTGGTAAAATGGGAAAATCTTGAAGCTGGGATTAGACACCGTACATGTTATTTTAACATTTTTTAAATGTTTGTATATGTGCGTCCTACGTAGCGTTGCAAGAATTGCATGACAGTTTGTGAACACCATATCTGTTCCACTTTGTCTTTGTTATGTACAAAAAGTTTTCCGATAGGCACAGACGATTTAAAGTAAATAATAAAATGATTTTTTAAACAATTAACTATTTTATACGAGAATGAATTGAAAACGAATCAATTAATTATTTTAAAATGAGTTTTAAACTGTTTAACATTTTATAGTTCTTGTTTATTATTCAAATTATAGTTAAACCGGTATTGTTAGAAACCTTTTCAAATAGGTATGATATTTCAGATCATGTTACCAATATTTTCCTAAAATTTTTACAATAACAGCGTTTTAAATATTAACATATTTTTTGTCATACTACTCCATAGGGGTATATACTATATACAGGGTTACTGGTAATTCGATACATTCCTTTGGAGATGTGATGGGGCATGAGCTAAGGAGTAAATCTAGCCCTAACATACATTATGCAAAACTCAATAGTTTTTGAGATATTTCAATTTTTTTGTTTTTCTCAAAAAAGTAGATCTTAATGTCTTAAAAGTTAATTTCCGAAAAATCTACTTGACATTTAAAAATTTCTTTTTACTGGATTACTTGTCCAATATTATAGATATCCGTTTGGAATGAAAAATATCCGGAAACATTTCGATCATGTGAACATTTAAAATAAAAACTTGTAAATTTTTTTTTTAAATCAGTTATGAAATTTACTATTAGGTTTTTTCAAAAAAATATTAATGTAGCACGCGTACAAATTATTATAAAAACTTCCTTATTTCAATAGCTATCTAACTAGGTAGAAATGTTTAATGTACCCTTGATAGTTCTAACAAAAAATTAGTAAAGATAATGCTGGTGGCGGAATTTATTAAACGACTAATCGTTAATTTTCATTTAAGTCAGTCAGTCCTTGACTTTGACGTTTGTGCATATATGTCATTAACATTCTTATCTCCGTGTCCCTTAAGTTTGTTGGTCTTGTTAAATTAGTTATCGAAGATTTTGATTTTGCTCGTAGTTGTTGTTATTAGTTGTTGTTATTGTATTTTCTGTGCCATGGCCGCGTATGCCAACGCAGAATACGCTGATATCTTGTTTGTCTATGGACACTGTGGCGGCAACGCTGCTGAAGAGAATATGGTCTTTGGTACCCTAACCGCCGCTTACCAAATGCACGTGTATTCAGTACGGCATATCCAAATATCGCTGAAACTGGCTCCGTGAAATGTAGAAGAAGTGACGCTGGTGCTCCTCCCGTTTATGAACCAGATGATGAGGAAGAAATATTGAGATATTTTGAGGAAGACCCAACTATTTCAACTAATAAAGCCGCAAGACTAACCGGAGCGTCACAATGGAAAGTTTGGTCTACGATACGTAGAGTTGGATGTCATCCTTACCACTATACCCCTGTCGAAGGCTTGGAGGAAGGTGATCCTGGAAGGAGAGTGGAATTCTGCCGCTTTACGTTAAATTCAGATGCAGAAAGTGCAAATTTTTTAACAAGTATTTTATGGACGGACGAGTCGAAATTTAATCGCGAGGGTATAACAAATTTCCACAACCTACATTATTGGGCAGAGGAAAATCCCAAGTCAACACGTGAAACTAGTTTCCAAATGAAGTTTTCTATTAATGTGTGGATGGGAGTCATTGGCCACTATTTAATAGGGCCACACTTTCTTCCTCAAAATTTAAACGGGGAAATCTATGAAAATTTTTTAAGAAATGATCTGGCGGTGATTTTAGAAGATGTTCCTCTCGCCGTCAGACAGCGAATGATGTTTCAGAACGACGGTTGTCCAGCACATTATCGGCTGACAGTACGACAGTTACTTGATCAACGTTTCTCTAACCGTTGGATTGGAAGAGCGGGCCCAATACCTTGGCCAGCGCGAAGCCCTGACTTAACACCCCTTGATTATTACGTATGGGGTCATATGAAGGAGATGGTCTATGCCATACCAGTCAATACTATAGAAAACCTTAGACAAAGGATAGTCGATGCTGCCCAACACATAAGGCATAATCTGATAACCAGAGTAACAAGGACGGAAATAATAAGACGCTGCCGTGTCTATATACGGAATAGGGGCTCCCGTTTTGAGCAAGACATATAAAAAATAAAGTACAACTTTGAAATTAATGAAGAATTAAACTCTACTTTTAAAATGTTTTTTACTGTTTATCTAAAAATAAAATTCGTACTACTTGTGTTATTTTTACTAGTATTTTCTTAGAACTATTAAGGGTACATTGAACATTTGTACCTGGTTAGATAGCTATTGAAATATGGCAGTTTTTATAATAATTTATACGCGTGTTACGTTAATATTTTTTTGAAAAAACCTAATAGGTAAATTTCATAGCTGATTTAAAAAAAAAATTCTAAAGTTTTTATTTCAGATGTTCACATGATCGAAATGTTTTCAGATATTTTTCATTCCAAACGGACATTAAGATCTACTTTTTGAGAAAAACAAAAAAAATTTAATATCTCAAAAACTATTGAGTTTTGCATAATATATGTTAGGGCTAAATTTACTTCTTAGATCATGCCCCATCACATCTCCAAAGGAATGTATCGAATTACCAGTAACCCTGTATATTAGACAATGGATAAAATAATTTTTAACTTTTCAAATTTATTATTCTCTATGGGGATTAAGCGATATACCGGAACACCATGTATGTCATGTAAATCTTTACAGTTAAATCAGAACTTTACATTAATTACAACATTAACCATATTTCAACAGAGGCAATTCAGGGTCATTGTAGTCTCCGCTTCATTGGTAGTGGTAGTTGTTTATTTATATTTTTAATGCAATCGCGTAACTCTGTGAATGTTCTTATCTTTCCTTACCTGAAGTTAATTATTATCAAGGGTGGTAATTAATTCAAATTTACTGCATTTTGCGAGTAGTGTGATATATTTTTCATTATAATAAAAATAATAAAAAATCGTCTTTACTGAATTGCTAAAGTATATTTATGAATTTAATGTCAAGGCGGAATATAGCCCGTAGCTACTCTACTTAACCTTAGAATAACAAAGGAATTACAAAAGCAGTATTTGTTTAATATCATTATGAAATACAGCGTAAATAAATAAAATAAATTTGTTTAAGTATAGCAACTATAATAATAATAATAATGACAAGAAGAAAAAATGGATTGTTAAATGTTAATGTTAATAATAATAATAATTCATAAATTTGTAGAATATTACAATATAGCTGTTAAAAGTACAATTAAATAATTTCATTAAAATAATTATATAATATTTGACATCAATGGATCTTAAAATGTTAAATTTTAAAAACTTGTATATGGATGGGTAGTATTAATTATAATAACAAAAATATAATGCAGCGTGCCTATATAACATTATTATGCCTATAATTACATTATATTAAATTTATCATATCATTTATGTGAGATATTTCTTGTTCCCTCAATCATTTATTAATTTTTTTTTATACATTTATTTAACGTCGGCTTATTTCCGCTACTGAGGCCTATTTCCGCTACTGAGGCCGACGCCTGTAGACGAGCTACCCCCAACCAGGAATTTTGTCGAACCTCTTCCCTTAAGAAGAGTAGGGATCTTTTACTTGCCTAACATTTAATAGACAAGGGACCGACGGCTTTACATCCCCTCCGAAGGATGGTATATCTCCTATACAACCCTCGCCTAAGGTTGTATAGCTTCCGCGCATACACTGATATACAAGCCGCTGGAAGATGTGTGAGGCGAGAACGCGGTTTCCGTTGGAATGGTCACCCATCCAAGTACTAACTGCGCCCGTCGTTGCTTTACATCGCATACCGAAGTATGTACATAGTAAAGACGCACCTACGCTCGCCCCATTTATTAATTAGTCTTTTAAATATAGCTAAGCTACTGTCTCTTATATTTATTGGAAGTTCATTGTATAGCCTCTGGCTTAAATAAATGAAGTATCTTCTACTGTTCATTTTTTGCCACATGAGTTTTTATTAGCTCTTTGTGTATTCGTCTAGTGCCATATGAATGATCAATTTGTTTTAGAAGTCTTTTGTTTTTATAAAAGTGTATTAATATTATATTTGAATATATTTGTCTAATGTCTAATATTTCTGTTTCTTGGTATAATTCATCCGAGGGAAATCTAATAGTTTTATTGAACATTATTTTTATTATTCTTTTTTGTAAAATTTCAAGAGGCTTTAAGTAACTTTTTTACGCCACCCCAAGCTATTATCCTATATTGGAGGATGGATTCAACAAGAGCATAATATATTATTTTTAGTTGCTTGATGTTTAAGAAGCTTTTTAGGATTTGAAATTTATAGGATAAATGCCTGATTTTCTGTATAATATTTTGGACCTGGACATCCCACCGTAGATGGTTATCGACTGTTATCCCTAAGTATTTAACACTTGTAGTGGAACAAATTTCACGATCATCTATAGGTATCGTGTTAAAGTCTGGTAAGTATTTTTATATGATGAAGCTAACGCTAAAAAAAAATTATTAGACGTTTCATTTTTATATATACGCTAATCAGATTTTTATGTTTTTTGCTCCCTTTCATAATAGTGTGGGGGAGATAGTGAGGGGTGGGCTGACGCCAAACAAAATTTCGAGACCTTAACTTTTCGTACATGCCCTAAATTGCAATTGTATGGACTCTTACTTGCTTGCGTTGCCTATTCACCCTTATTTACCCCCGAACCCTTCAACGGAATTAGATCAAAATATAATCTAGTTCCAGATCTCGTTACAATACCAGTGTACCAAATTTCAAGTCAATATCATAAACGTTTCCAGAGTAAACGTGCGCATAAAGAAAGTTACAACAGACAGGAAATTTTTTTCGCTCAAATTTAAAATCTCGGCGTTTCTTGGCATTTTAAGCCTATTTCAACAAGCGTTACTACACTTCCACTGGACGTGGAAGTAATATTGCTGTGTCGTCAGTGTAGGAGATGATATTCCTTTCCGTGGATAGTGCAAGTAAATCGTTGATATGGATAGTAAACAGAACAAGCCCTAGAACAGTACCTTGTGGTACTCCAATAAATTACTGGTCTTTCATTGCTTGTTACATCTTCAATCATAACCCTCTGCTTTCGATCAGTTAAATAGTTTCGAAACAGCTCTAAAGAATTTCCGAAGTTTTTCTAATTTTTGTAACAAAAGCTTCTGACTGACAGTGTCGAACGCCTTGGCTAAGTCTATAAATACACATATATATAAAAGCATTACATATTATTTTCAGTTATATGTATAGGACAGAAAGCCATAAAATTAAGAATTTAGTGATTACTAATATAATAAGTACGTACACAAATAATTGGTTTCCCTAAAATTGCTTGCCCATTATTAGACTATACAGGGTGGGGTAATAGTTCGGTCGCATTCGATAGCTCGAGTTCTGCGATGTTAGGAATTAAAAAAAATACAGATAAAGCATATAAAACAGTCTATAACTGAAAATTATTCCAAATGTTATCTTCCTCTGGCATCTCAATTATTTTTTTAGAAGGACCACCATGTACATTTTCAATTTCAATCATGTCAATTAAACTCTAAATATTTTAATATTTTCCTATATCCTTAATTAACATGTTTTTAGAGCGACCACTCTGTATATTTGTCACTAAGACTGTATCACATTGTCTGCTTTGGCAGCCTGACGGAGTTCAAAAACCTGAATTTTCCTAATCGATATATTATTCTGCAACGTGGATCTAAATAAATCTCGGAGAGTAATTTTTAACGATTATACTACTGTACCCACATATATTTACAGATTGAATATTTAGCTCAGTCACTTTATACATAAACCTCTAAAAAAAATCCAACTGAAGGTTTTCCAGCGGAATTCTCTTTATTTTGGCGTCACAAATAATTTCTCAAAAGTCCATAAAGCCAACTGGTTGGCTACAAAATTTATAGAAGGTCAAAGGTAACGAAAATCAGTTTTCCTGAAATATCTCGTAAATTATCGGTTTTACGTTAATTTTGGTTGTTATAAAATTTGTTCGTAAGATAAAAAAGATCCTATACAAAATTTACGTGGAACCAATAGTTTTCGAGATATAGGGCTGAGAAAACTCGGAACTCGCACCATCTTTGAGGTAGAATGCTTAGAACGCGCGTTTTTACAAGGTATTTCCTGTAGGTCTGATCCATGGGTTACAAGTTATGTTATAATTTTGTCGATTATTGTTCGCCTTTGCCAACTTCTTCTTCGTCTCCGTCTATCTCTTCTATTTCCACTTCTTCAATATTTTCATCTTCATCAACAATTATCTCAGTGGAAAATAACGAAATGAGGTCGGTTTCATCATCGTTGAACACAGATTCAACGGTTTTATCCTGGGACATCGTATTGAGACACGGCTGGCCCCGACAAGAGCCACACACTACGGAGCATGGTATTCCTATTTTTCTGCATCCACAATTGTTGCCACAACCTTTTGGGTAATTGCAGAAAATAGAGTTGAGAAGTTTATCTGGTGGTTGTTGACTCTAATAAATTATTGTTTAAAGTCCAACCCCATTGCTGAGGGTCTAAATATTTTCCCAGCCAAGTTGTAACCTGGTAATATATCCTGAATAGATGTTGTTGAGTAGCTGCCGCTGTGGTGTCACAGTTTCCACGCTTCGCAAATAGTCTATATGATCGTCACCTCTTTCAACACTCGTATTTCTTACAGTTTCTAAACCGCGAACAACAGTCACAATTATACCATTTAACAAAGATTCATTACAGATAAAACAAGTGTTATCTGCTATTATAATCAATTACAAAATATTACGAGATGAATGAAACATCAGAATTCTGCAAAATGTAGCCTTAAACTAGATTTAAAACGTACGACGCATCATTCAATATTACACTACTATACGTATAGAATAGTGGCGCATACGCTTTGCTCCGAAGTTTTCTCAGCCCAATATCTCGAAAACTATTGGTTGAACGTAGATTTTGTATAGGATTTATGATGCAGATTTATCTCACAAACAAATTTTATAATAACCAAAATTAACGTAAAACCGATAATTTACGAGATATTTAAGAAAAATTGATTTTCGTGACCTTTGACCTTCTATAACTTTTGTAGCCATCCAAGGCTTTATGGACTTTTAAGAAATTATTTGTGGCGCCGAAATAAAGAGAATCCCGCTGGCAAATCTTCGGCGGGATTTTTTTTAGAGGTTTGCTTTTTTTGTATAAAGTGACTGGATTAATTTGACGGTTTAATCATTCTGCAATACATATAAATGTTTTTAATAGTAGCAAAATACGCATTTTTTTAATATTATATATTTGGATCAACCTGTGTGTAGGATGTGATATTTTTGAACCTCTGATCAAGGTTACTCGTCTAAGCGATAATTGCAATCTCCAATTAACTTGCAACGTATGCATTTATTGCATTAAAATTTATTAATTCTTTATCATTAGAATAATAATATTTTCTCTTTGGTCATCTAAAGTATATAATTTAAAAAAAATGGATTAATCTAAATACTATGTTGAGTAATTCTTTTACTTGAACTACTTGTTAGATTTTGTTTCTTAATAATTATTGCAAGTAATTAATAATCGAGAGTAGTTGTTTCTATTTAAGAATTTTTGTAGTTGGTCTATTTGGGTTTAACAATTTTTTATGTTTGAGATATTTAGATTTACTAATAGTAACATTATACAAATGAAAGTATTAAATGATTAATGTAGTCAAAACAGGATTTGAAGTGGAATTGTTTTCATCAGCAATTTTATGGTTGGTTCCTGTTGGAGAGATGCTCAGGACTACCAAAAAATATTTGTACTTCAAAGACCTTGTGCTCCAATCGTTATTAATAATTACATTTTTTTTTAACAAAAAAACAAAATCTTTGTAATTAAATTTTCTTCAAACCTACGTTTAGTGTAGGTCTTAGGAGTGCAACCATAACCTTACAAAAATGAAGAAAACTGGCCAAAAATTGTATTTTCTTCATTTTGCTGCTCAGATACAGTGTACGTGTAAGGTTTGAAAGAGCACAAAATAATCCAGCGCGTCTTTCCACTAGTAGATGTTCATTAGGTTGGAAAAAGATCATTAAAACAGTATTTTCATATGTAGTATATTATGGCAATTCTTACTGTCTAATAAAGTAAATTTGTAAGGAAAATTTTAAAGTATGGAAATGTTAAGTAAGTGTTAAAGAAGTAAAGTTAATATTTTAGGCGTTTAGCACTGTACGGAGTTTCATCTTCTTCACGCTCTCTTCATCGTCTACCAGTGCGTCCATAATCATTTCTTCTTCGTGCTCCCCTTCTGCTTCTTCATCCTGGAGATCAGGCTCTGGCGAATTTTCGCATGCATGTCCCGAGCAGTTCTTGCAAAAGTTGGAGCACCGCAGTCCTTCTTTCTTGCAGCTGCCGGTTGTATTGCTACACCATTTTTTGCATTTACAAAAGACGATGTTCAATATGTTGTCTGGGGCTGTATTACATGTGGTTCTGATGGGGACGACTCCTCGTCTCGTCAGCGACCACCTCCAAACTGACGGTACAATGTCGTTACCCAGCCATGGTTGGAGCTGGAGATATGTTCGGAAAATATGATGGGTGGCTACGTCATTGGTAGGTGGCAGTCTGGCCAATTGGCATTTAGGTTTGGCCACCGACTTAGTAAAAAGTTGGTATCGAAGGTTGTTGAGGGAATCTGTTTCCACGTTCCCTCCGTACAGTGTCACCAGAAACTTCTCGCCTGCCTCGGAAATCTGGTAGGGAGTGACTTCCGGGTCTTTTAATACAGCTACTAGGTCGTGTAGGGAAGTGTTCTTCTCGTAAATTCTGCAGACCTTCTTCTTCCCTCGTCCGAAGGAGGTTGAAGTAGTGTCGCACCCACTTAATGCATGCAGAAAGAAAATATCTTGTGGGTCGATTGAAGCTGCTGAATATAATGATGGGGCATTACCTCTCCCATTCTCCTCGATATAGATGTTTTTGTGGGAAGTGGAGGCTAGGGCTGTCAGTAACACGACGAGATCTACACCTTCACTTGCAATAATTACACTGTCATATTAAGGAGCCTTCGATATTGCTGTGTGTACGATCATCACGTCTGCATCTTCAGTAACCCGTTTCACCTCAATCCCTTTCGCTGTCATTTCTGTCATCAGCATTGTGATGAAGTTCCTTTTGTTGGTGTCGTTTGATGAGAACGTTTCTTTACCCATTGTCACTTCAGTTGACGCTGAAAATACAAATTTGGTGGACGAGTGCAGTACAGCCCGGCGAGATCTTTCTGCGGTTTTGGTGCTTTGGTTAGAATATCCATCAAATATTACTGTGGTATTGCACCCAAAGTCTGGCACGCTGACTGGAATGTGGGTGTTTTTAACAATTCCTTGAGGTCTTCGTCAAACTGCCTGTCAATGCAAACTACTTTCACAAATAAAACACTGTTCTGGGTCGGTGGTAGATGCCGTTGAAGATCCTATTACGGTCACATGTACGCGTATCGGCTATTCACTGTCAATATCATCCACATTGAAACGAACAAGCACACGCCTTGAACGGCTGGAACACAACTGAATTGTGTGCAGTGGGTGATTCGAGTCAGTTATGGGGGGGCGGGGGTAGTTGAACCTATGCAAATGGAAGTAGATACCGCAAGTCCATTAAATAAGTTGAAAAATGGAAAATAAATATCGAGAACCAGCCGTTTCAGCAGTTTTTTATGATTCTGTGAAATTTTGCCGTCTTTTGAAACTCTGTATCTCGGTACCTATGGGGCAAAAAATACGTTTTACCATGCAAATTCCAGGAAATTTAATCAGCTACAGTTTATTAACTTGAAGTTGTCCACTAAAATCAACCATTTTCGAAATATTTCGAAAAAGCCAAAAAAGTGCAAACATTTGGGTGTATCACTACTGAATACCAACAAACAACATCCCAAATTTCATTAAGTTCGGAATTTTTCGAAGGCACAAATTACATGGCGAAGGGTTTAATACTTAAATTAAGTTTTCCTATTGTGAGATATTGGAATTTTTGCATAGTATGTGTTATTATGGAAATTTTAACCTTTGATGGGATATAACTGGTACGCCGAGTCGCTGTTTTCTTTTCTCTCCACACCTTAGAAACAGAAGCCAGTTTTGTCAAGTTCAGGAGGACCTGAAATTATTTTAAAGTTTAGGAAGAAACCCTCTGGCAACAGTGCCAGTGCCGGAGCCAGGATTCGAACCCGGTGGTGCGATGTCCGTGTGATTAATCGCGATTGCCACCTCACGCCTTAACCCACTCGGCTATTGACCAGACAATATTGTTGGTATAAGATTTACTGTATTTTTAACCAAATGGTGTTTATAAGATTACTCACCTAAGCGTCTCTTAATCTTCACTATTTAAATCTCTTTTTGTACATGAATACACAATAATACACATAATTGATATCAACAGTACCTGCTTTTACTCCACATGCTCGAGTCGCTGATTTTATTTCATAAATCTTTATCGAATGTATGGTTATTTTATATCATAGCAAATACTTTAAAATCAAGATTAGGTAATGTGTTTCAGAAAGAAGGATATGTAGTGAATTTAGTTGTAAACGCAGGTACTGCAAAAATGCCTTATTTTCAGAGGTGGGCTTGACACCACTAGTGAAGCTAGTTAAAAAATAACATTAATTTATGAAATGTAGATGAAAAGGCTCTGAAAGCTCAAAAGGAGGACATATTTAGGGAATATTTTGCTACGCTTTTTTAAGGAGAATGTATAATATTGTTAAGCATTGCCCCAAATTTATCTTAAAACGCTTTTGTAATTTTGTATTTTGTAAGTGGTATTTTCACAAGGTTTTCTAAAAAAGTTGGCGGCAGGCAATTCCTGAAGTAGTTTGGTAAAATTTTATGAAATTCAATGATTTGTGGTTAAGCTACGTAGCATAATTATTTCTTTTAACCATTTTATAGTGTAGCAATAATCTGAAATTAATAGGGTTTTAATGAGATTTTACACATTTACTTCTGGTATACCACGATATAAAAGTTTTAGTCGAGTATATATTTTGCGAACTGGTTTTAAATTGTTATCTGTCTAGTCAATTAACATTCTTGTTGTTATTCTTAAAGATATTGGTATTAGACTTTAAGTTTCAAGCAGGATTGTGCAAATTCAGGGGCTACTATTTTCGTTATAATAGGGACAGTTCAAAATAAGGCTCAGTTTCATTCTATTACTATATGTATTAATGGGTTATTTTAAAAATAAATTGTGCGCTCTAAATGGGCTATTTTAATCGTTATCTTAGAGAACTGATACGTCAGTTTTATTCAGCTGTTTTTAAAAATTATGCAAATAATGTTTAACTCAAGATTTAACAAAAAAAAAAAACTTTTATTTCATATGGTGCGCCCGGTAATCTTCTCCCAATAAACATTGAATAGAGAAGTCTCTGTTCTCATTCAACATTAAATTGATGCTAAAAAAGTAAGCAACGTAGAGGAAATAATATTTAGGTATTATAAAACTAACTTATCTTTTGGAATATAACAAACCGCTTTCTATTGTAGTATATATCGAAATTATTAGTAAGTATTAGTAGTAATACTGAAATTATTATAGTCCCAGTAAGGATTTCCCGAGACATAAAAAACGTAACAAAAACTTTGCGACATAATTATTATCCCCGCGGGCCACGGCGGCATGCCTGCATCAAACGACTCGATGCACATTAAAACCTATGAAGGTAAGCGAGATGATTTGCGGTCGAGGTAGCACAAAGAGTAATGGTATTTTAATGAGGTCGTAAAGTTCCTGTTGCGTTTTTTATGTATCGGGAAATTACTACATGAACTATACGTGTGTGTATACACACTCCAGTAAACACCCTAAACGTAGGTCCAATAATTGCTACAAAAATTTTCACTAACTAATTTAAAAATTGTAACAAACATTTTGACTTCAAATATAGTGTGATAGTTCTAGATGTAACCCGTTAGCATAATACCGGGTTAGACCCCCTTTTTACGTTATTTTTTATAATATCAGAATGAAACTTGGTAGATGTATTATATGACCAAGAAGACACTTTGTGGCATAACTGTCATTTTTCTCCTTTCTAGTTTCACCGGAAATGACCCCAACTATTGATTTTTAAATTGAACACCCTGTATATTATTATATTTTTGGAATTCTTGAAAAACTCTTGAGTACGGTAATACCCCAGAAGTGACATTTCGACTCCATGAAAACAATTTGACTCGAAATTTGTTGATGCATCTAGAGTGCCATGACCATAAAAAATTGCCTGTAATGGACGGGTGTGATGTCATAAAAATCAAATCAAACATAAAAATTTGAGAATGTGTGGACCATCAAATTTGACCTGAACATTTTTTTAAGAAAACTTAATTTTTTCAAATGGACCCATAATTTATTTATTTATTTATTTATTTACGTATAAATACATTTACATGGCAGACAAGAGCATTAGCAATTAAAATAAACATTATATGAAAGAGATGTGAAGACAAATAAATACAAATACTAAAGACTAATAACAAGTATAATATATAAGTAAAAATATGATTATTTATAAGGATTACTGCAGTATAGCACGTTTTGCCTGATTTTTAAAACCATCAAGAGATTTATTAAATAAATCAAGTTCGTTGTAGAATTTGTTCACAGTTGAACTTATTCTATTTACAGGACTGAACATTGCATACGTTGTTCTACAATAAGGTATAAATAAAATGGACACATTTCTAGTGTTGAAAGATGGTACCCTTAAAATACATAGACTCCAAGCAATCAGACTGATGTAATTGTCGATAATTTTGAATGCGAAACAAACATCGTAATATTGACGCCTGGTATGTAAGGAATTGATACCCAAATATAATTTCGTTTCCTCGCAGTTTAAAAAAATTCCGCTTATGCCAAGTTTATAGCACATGAGTCGGAATGAATTTATTTTGAACAGATTCGAACCTATTGATATATACGTTATAGTAAGGTGACCAAACAATGTTGGAGTATTCCATAACAGATCTAACCAGAGAAATATACATATATAATGTAGTTAACGCACGAGGATCTGAAAAGTCTTGAGCCATTCTTTTAAGAAACTCCAATTTATTATTTGCTTTCGCAATCATTTTTTCAAAATGCTCTGAGAAAGAAAGTTTAGAATCAAATATAACTCCTAAGTCTTTCACAGTGGTTACATTACGTAATATCACATTGTCAATGCTGTAGTCAGAATTAATGGGTGATAGCCTGCGACTAAACGACATGGAGTAGCATTTCTCGACATTAAGAATCATGTCATTATCAACAAACCAAGCATAAATTGTTTGAAGATCTTTTTGAATCTGTGCACAATCGACCTGAGAACGGATATTACTAAATATTTTTAGGTCATCCGCAAACAGTAAAAATTTATATTCGATACACTTAGCAATGTCGTTGATGAACAAGTTAAACAATAAGGGACCAATATGGGAACCCTGAGGCACTTCAGATGTTACCGAAAATGACTCAGATGTATAACCATCAACGAGAACTTGTTGAGTTCTCTCAGAGAGATACAACTGAATCCACGATAATAAAGGAGGACCAAGTCCAGTGCTATGAAGTTTTTTTATAAGAAGATAGTGATTTATCTTATCGAATGCTTTACTAAAGTCCATGTATATGGCATGAACGTCAGCACCTTCTACTAATGATTTAACAATGAAATTTGTGTAGATATACAAGTTAGAATCGACAGAAATACCTTGGAGGAATCCGTGCTGCTCTGGAATGATGACATTACTTAAAGAGACAGATATATTTTTTCCACTAATGACTCAAATAGTTTTGATATTGCAGATAGGTTACACACTAGTCTATAGTTGCCGATGAAAGATTTGTTGCCGGATTTGTAAATCGGAGTTACGTATGAACTTTTCCAATAAAATGGAAACGTGCCTGTTTTAAGGATAAAGAAAATATAAGAAAAAGTGGTAGAAAGAGCGATTTCGAACAAGATTTTAAAAAGAGCGGTGAGATTTTGTCAATAATGCTAGAGTACGACCATAAAATAACGGATGTTCTAAGGAATCAGTGGATATACCCAAAATCAATTTTTTCTGCTCCTACTATCCTAGATGCACCGACAAATTTTGAGTCAAATTTTTTTCATTTAGACGGTACTTATGGGGTATCACCGTATTCGGAGTTTTTCAAGGATTCTAAAAATACAATAATATACAGGGTGTTCCAGTTAAAAATCAAAAGTTGGGGTCATTTCCGGGGAAACCGGAAGGGGGGAAAATGACAGTTATGTCACAAAGTGTCTTCTTGATCATATAACACATCTAACAAGTTTCATTCTGATATTCTAAAAAAAAGGGAAAAAAGAGGGATATATTCTTCAAGTTTTATAAAAATATATTGAATATTTTCAGAGATACGTTAATTTGTTTAAAATCGCCAAGATTCTCGAATAAATAAAATTTGCAAAACAACCAACAATCCAATTGGCTCTGCAAATCTATGGTTTTGTTGGAAATATCTTCGTAAACAATGTTCAGTTTTGTAGTTTTGTAATTTTACTACTAGAAATAGAGCTATTAACAAAATACCGCGGTAAAATATTAACTTGAAAAAAATATTGAAGAAATATAATATTCCCAACCAATTTGTTTCTAAAAAAATTTAACTATGAACATGTGGTAAAAACACCAGACCTGTTTAAGATGATTTGTTCGAGTCTATTTCGCGTCCACTATAAACCCATCACTTGGAATAAATTGTAATAAAGCGGAGGATAAATAATTTATTATAAGCACCTCTACTTGTTATGAATGTTTCACTGAAATAGATACCAATTGTTAACGAAGTCTGACAAATAAATCTTCTTTCTAAGGTCAAAAAAGCTAGTTATGAAAAAGGTAACTAATTATTCTCAAGTATAAAATTTTGCATTATATCTTATTGTATTTCTTAAGTATATACGGTACGGTACAGTGGGTAGCGCGTCTAGTTTTCACTCTGAGCATTCCTAGCGAAGTGGGTTCGAGTCCCACATACTGCAAAGTAATTTTCGATTATAAATTACCCCCCCTTAGAAGTGGTTCGGATCCCACCATATCACAAATATTTAAATTATTGCATCTATAAAACTTTTGAATTAACTTTCGAGGAATATATAATGAAATTTTATAGACGTTTTATGAGTGGGATACTTTATAGTTGGCCCTAGAGTTACTGTTTTAAATTCAATTTAATGCTTTAATAAAATTATGCATATTATCTAAAGTGAAAGCGGACTTATTAATATTTAGTTCTCTATCTATATTATTATATAAACTTAGTAATATGCTGTGTTTAATTGCGTACTAAAAACAATTTACTTTACTTTCAGGACTTATGTACAAGGCCAGGCTTTGTGCAAGATGGACCAGCACAATTCGATATTACTCCAGGAAAAATGGGTAAATATATAATAACAAAATGTTTAGATGTCTAAACGCAGTGTGTATGCAAATGGTGAACTTGTACATATCTTTCACTAGATAATAGTTATTTGTGTATCAAGGCCGTAAAGTTGATCTTTCTCGGCTCAATCCGAAGTTTGCGGCCGAGGCACAACCGAAACCAAGCAAACTTCGGATAAGGCCGAGATAGATCATTTGGTCGAGGACACACTGCACACAACATTTTTTAGGCAAGCGTACAAATTACTGGAAACATGGACAACATTTTGTAAGAAGCCTACTAGGCTGATGGTTTTAATTCATTTTCAAGTTAATAACGAAAACGAATTAAAACGTCACTAGATAGTTTATTGACAAGTCGTGACATATTTCAAAAATCAATGATGGTCAAGTAATACATGAGGCCGCGAAGTAAAGGCCCCTAAAAAGATAAGATTGATAAATGAGTGCAAAAAGATGACACTTTAGGAATGCTGTCAGATCTGACAAACGTAATTTTTTGTGATAGTTGCCTAAAATAGTTATTTGTGTATCGAGGCCGTAAAGTTGAACTTTCTCGACTGAATCCGAAGTTTGCGGCCGAGGCAGAGCCGAGGCCAAGCAAATTTCGGTTAAGGCTGAGATAGATCATTTGGCCGAGGTGCATAGATAATTTTTTAAGCAACTGTCTCAAAAACCAAAACAAAATATTTTTTAAATTATTATACAAATTACTGGAAATATGGACAACATTTTGCAGGAGGCTTACCAGGCTGACAGTTTTAATTCGTTTTCAAGTTAATAACGAAAACAAATGAAAACTTCACTAGATAGTTTATTGTTAAGCCGTGGCATGTTTAAGAAATTAATTATGATCAAATAATACATGATGCCGTGAAGTAAAAGCGGCCAAAAAAATAAGATTGACACATGAGTACAAAGCGATGTCACTTTAGGAATGCTGTCAGATCCGATAAACCTCATTTTTTGTGACAATTGCCTAAAAAATATTTATACCTTGCACGTTGACGTGGAGAAAAGGGCGCGACCACTCATTGACACACGAGCTCCGGAAACAAGTTATCGGTTTACTCGGGCGCCAGTCCTAGTTTAAGTGATAGGACTCACTACCCTCAAGCCGAGTATGCGATGCTGAGTAGCTTAAGTGGAGAAAGTTTACTCCAGGGGGTCAATGTATGGGAAATTAGACGTTCACACACAAACAGTCAAACTCAGAGTTTCTCAATAAAACCAGTATATTACGATAACCTAAAATTACAACATTAATTTTTTAAACATTCAACCTTAACTTTAAAACGTCCAGAGATACAATAAATAAAAATTAATTTAATAATTTTTGAAAGCACTTTATCACGTCATTAGTTCTTTTTTGAAAACTGGAAAAATATCGGAAACAGGAAGACGAAGACGATGACGAACAAGAGGAATATTAAGCTGCATCTTGCTATTGATAATCAAAATAACAGAAAAAGTCCCCCTTACATTTAAACTTGCAATTGTAATAGATTTGCCATAAACTGATGGTAAATAAAAATATAATATCTATAAATATAATTTATTAATTAGTAAATAACTAAGGTTTCTTAATAATTACAATATTTTTAGTAGTTTAGTTTTAGTAGATAAAACCGGTTTTGGCGATCTTTGACCTTGAATATCTTGACTAGCGTACACGAGATTCTATGAGACTTTCGAGCTAACTTATAAAATGTCAAAACAAAGATTTATACAGATTTATAGCTTATTATCTTTCATTCCGAGGTTTACTTCTTTTTCTACATTATGTGACTGCATTATACACATAGACAGTTACATAACGACCATGTCCTACGATAGTGCTATCTGCTGCAGCTGAGGCTCGAACTCAAGAGAGGAAAGGATCTAGCCGTATTGCGTATAACACAACAGCGGTCTAGCCTACTGCTACTGTCCCGGCAGCACGTAAATAGCCCACTAAATATCCACACCATAGTCAGGATTCGAACTCGGAGCTCCTTGGTCTCAAGCCTAACATATAAGAACTAGTTAAAGCTTTTGTAACTTCTGTAAAATTTAGTAAATTGTCCCTTTCCTATTAAGCAAATGCAACGATTACAATGCGGCAAATAATCGAAATGGAAAACACGTGGCTCGACATTTTATGAACCTGTAAAATATGCCTATTGTAATTTAACGCCTGCAGTTAAGAGTCATAAATCACCGTTCATGTAGTACTAGAACTAAAATGTTACACATGCCCATCATCCAGTTGCTTCTTGAGTTATAGTAGTATTGGAAGTAAAGGTAAAATTTATTACTTATGTGATACAAGTACACAAAGAACAAATACATGAGCGTGAAGTTTTAAGTTACTGACAATCAGAATTGGTTTATTACTATTATAAGTTCTTAGCACGGACAAGGTTACCAGGCGTTTGTGAAGATATCTATTACTCATAGCGTACAGTTGTTGATTCAAGCATAGTAAATAAATATTATTTACAAATATTTCTCGATATTGAAAGTAATTATCAGATATAACCAATATGTTTCCTTTCTTTTTCACACCAGCTAATGTGAGGAACGTCATGAGATTGTATATTGCCAGAAAAAACAAGTATTAATTGAAATTTAAGACTAATTGAATATAAATTTAATTCTACATTCTTTCAATTGAAATGTATGCTATTTATTTCTTGGTCTACTCTATAGCCCAGTTGCCAGGTGTTTTAAGTCGGAATTAATTGTTGCCTCGTCGAAAAAGGCTTGTAGGTAAAAAAATATTTTTTTTACCCAACTAAAAAAATAGTACATTATACACTAAGGGAGAGAAACGTCTTATTTTTCCTGAGGTGTAATTTGAGGCCTGAGGGCGAAGCCCGAGGGCAACAAATAACATCGAGGGAAAAATGGCGGTTTCTCCCGAGGTGTATATACTATTTTTCCACGATCGGGAGTAGAAACATTTGTTTCGTAAATAAAGAATTATAATAAATTGGAGCGAAATTACAATATTTAGAAGCCTTTGGGATATTTTCATTCAACGTATCATGGCAACAGATATTTTGATTAGAGTTATTTATTTAAATTTTATTTACGTCACTTTGACGTTTATATTTTTATTATCAATGTTAATAAATAAGAATTACATTTTGTTTAACTATTGGGCATGAAATAAAAATTCCCCTAGGGAAATTATTGTCTTATTTCGTCCCTAGGGAGTAAATGCTTTACTTCTGTCACAATTTTGATGCCATAGAAATCGATTTGTACTCCCGATCGTGGAAAAATATATTTTTTCTGCTCCTTACATAGAAAATACTATTTTGTTCCCTCATTTCAGGGAGCAAAGTAGTACTTTTCCTCCCTCGGTAGGAAAATACTTTGGCTCCCTCTGGAAGCAAACAAGTAGAAACTTCAAATAGCTGTAATGGTAGTGTATACACTTCTTTTATTGATACACAAACTTCCTGAAAATGTATAATAATACTTTTCTTTGAGATTTTGTATTACTTATTTTTATTTATAAAAATTGAAAACAGTCTAAATACCTATTATGACATTTTGACATATTTGGTTTTTTGATTGTCATGCATAAGAAAATATAATAAAATATATGTAAAACCAATGTAAAACACTATAAATGGTCGTAGAAAGAATCATATGTATTACACAAGAGCAAAGGGCCATTTCCTCCCTTGGATATTGATGCCCCCCGCTCTATCCGCGGGAGGAAATTATGCACTTTTCTCCCTTGTCATACAAATAGCTATTTTTACTTACAAGCCTTTTTTGACCGTTTTAGACAAGTTTTCAACTCTAAAAAATTTAAAAAATACCAATGATTTAAAAGTTATTTTTTTACCCTGGATATTTTAGAGCATAAAAATTAATTTTAGATTGAAGTTTAAGTTATAGACAAGATATGTCTACAAAGATTAAAAAAAAAATAGTATTTTATTTCATATTTATGTTTTAATATACCGGGTGTAACAGGATCATGGTATACTCCCTTTCTCCTTTCGTTTTGAAGATAATTGATTGAAATTTAGGATATACTACATACATAATAAGCGACACCTTTTGACATACAATTGATTTTTTTTTTCACTTCCGGTTTTCGCTGATTTTTAAATAGAACACCCTGTATATTATTGCATTTTTGAATTCTGCATAATTTTCTCAATCCAACGATGCCAAATAAGGGACATTTCAAACATAAATTTTTTTTATAATATAATTTTTAGTTTTCCATTTAAGTGTGCCATGACGGTTCCGATTTATTTTAAATGACCCGTGTAATGCTACAAAAATCGAAATCCCGTTAAAAACACTAAATTACGTGATTTATGAGCAAATGAAATTCACCAATTGTTTTTGGAGCAAAACTCAATTTTTTCAAATGGAACCATATCGGTACCGTGGTACCATTTATTAGTACTATTACTAAGGAATTTATTCATATGTCGTATTAAAATGTGCGATAAATACAAATAAAATTACAGCCAAAAGAAAATAAGAAAATATAATTTTGTTCTAATTAAATGTTACGGAGTAACTAAGGTGGCTTTGAAAACAATGAAATATGTAGCTTGTCAAACATTTGTTGGTTTAACGGTGTTTTTATTGTGTCTTCAAAAATTGTTTAAAATTCTTGTTAATTGTGTTCAAAATCCCGCAAATATATACAAGGGATGAAAAAGTGGAAACCTGAGGAAGAGGTGGCTGAGGTCAAATCCCTCGAAGGACCTTCCGTTTTACTCGAGGAAACAACAATTAGTCGAGAAACTGGGGAAAATAAATGGATTCACGGAAAAGGGGACTTAGGGGGTGGTTTTTGGCCAATTTGAGGGGTTGCCGAGATGGAAAAATTGGTTTGACCCCGGGAATCGATTGAGCACCCTCGAAAACGGAGAGGGGACATTGTGTAGTCCCAGTCGCCAACATTCGGTAATTTCGTCATAAATTCCGACTCTTTAAATGGACTAAATAAAATTATATATATTATAAAAGTTCATCGTACCATTGAACGGAATTAGCCCGGACAGGCAAAGTAGTTTTTAAGGTTCTATGAAATCGTTGAACCATACCATTGCTCCGTGGATGGTATGTAGTTGTATGAATTCAATGGAAATCCAAAAATTTTGAAAATTCATGAAATAGATTTGGTTCAAACTGAACTCCTTAATCAGTAGTGAAATGAAGTGAAGTGAAATGCCAAAACGACAAATATAATTTCGAAATAAAGTTCTAGCAACGGTTTCAGCAGTAATATTTGGTATAGGGCAAGCTTCCAGCCAGCGAGTGAACCGTTCTACTAAAGTAAATATGTAAGAAAAACCACGTAAAGTTGGTAATGGACCAACAAGATCTATATGAATATGCTCAAAACGACCTCTGGGAATATCAAAATTACCGATTTGAGTTTTCGTGTGCTTATTGATTTTGGAAATCTGACAATTTATAAATAAATAAATAAACACCTTTATTTCCCCACAGATTACAAAGGAATCCAATTACAGGACAAAATTAATAGTTTATAACTAAGCTAAACTAAACTAAGCTGAATTAAAATTATTGAATCTTCAAGTTAAATTACAGAAAGAACACAAAAATGATCAATATTAACAAAAGTAAGGGGTATAAATAAACAAATATATAATTCTACATTAAAATTATTGAATCATCGAATTAAGTTATAGTAAAATAAAAAATTACATTAAATTGAATTAGGTAGAGAAAGAAAAAACATATAACACAGAAAAAGGATCAATAGTGACAAAAATAAGGGGTAAAAATAAACTAACAGAATAGACAAATGAAGAGTAAAAAACGAAAAAAAAAGGAGAAAGGGAAAAAAGAAAAATAAATAAATAATATACAACAAGTAACAAGGAGAAGTACAAAATTAATTAAATTGATTTAAGTTAAAAGTCAATGAAATAAGAACAAACAGTCAAACAGTTAGGTGAGGTTGCCATGATCTATGACAATTTTGGTCAGCTCATTTAAGCTATTGTGGTGTATATCGCAGACCATGCCAACGCTATTCACACTGTTGCACATAGTATATTATACCGGGTGTTAGAAAAGTATCGGAACAGTGGAAAATCTCGAACAGTTTGCATCAAATCGAAAAATAAAAAAATACATGTCAAAAATTTTTCAAAAAACTATCTACTGATACCAAAATGACCTCCCCACCCACCACCCTGTGGGGCGAGGGGCAACTTTAAAATTTCAAATGGAAACCCCTAATTTTTATTGCGGAATCGGATTCTATGGCAAAAATACGTAAATTTTATTCCGGACATTTTTTTAGATTCTTGTATGGTGTCGCTGTAATCGCAAAAAATGAAAAGAAAACATTACTGTTTCAAGAGTAGCTAGCGTCTTGTGCCCATAAAAAAAAACCTCCAATTCAAAAACTGAAAAATACATATTTGTTATTTTTACGAAATCTATCCAATGACATTGGATTCGACTCTCCCACCCCTAACCCAGTGGGTGGGGCGGGGGGCAACTTGAATTTGTAATGAAAATCCCTATTTTTTATAGCGGATTCGGATTCTACGGCCAAAAATACGTGAATTTTGTATCGGGCATTTTTTTCGATTCTCGCAAGGTGTCGCTGCAATCGCACAAAATTGAAATAAATCTTAAGGGTCCATAAGTTTGTAAATATTTACAAACTCTAGCTACTCGTGTTGACAAAAAAACATTCAGTTTAAAAAACAATACCTGTAATCTTGGTTTTTATGAATGTTTTTTAAGTGTTCTTAATAACAGTATTTGTTTTGTGAAATTTTTACGAGAACGTTCAGTTCCTTCCAACTTTTGTAGAGGCAGGAGCGCACTTTTGTACGGAAAAAGTTATTTCATTTTTCATTAGTTCACGTTTTTTTTTTCTGCAAAATGGCTACTTTAACAGAGGAAGAGAGAGTTTCTCTTTTAATGATGCGAGGGTAGGGCGATAAAGAAAGGTCCTATGATGAAGTTGTGATTTTATTCAACGAAACTTTCCATGTAGGTCAAGTGGGAATTTCGAAATCTACTGTGTCCCGTACCATCAAACGATTCCTAGACACAAGGACAAATAAAAATCGCCCAAAATCTGGAATATCAAAATCTGAAACATCGGAAGCTCGACAAATGGAAGTGGCTCAGGCATTTGTTGAAAATCGAAGGTTATCAATCAGAAAAGCCAGTCAACAGCTTGATATGAGTGCATTTTCAGTTCATAAGAATTTGAAACTTTTGAAATTTCATCCTTACAAAATCCACCTTCACCAAGAGTTAAATGAAGATGATTTTGATCGGCGACTTGAAATTAGTGAATTAATGATGGAAAGGAGTAACCAAAACCCAAATTTTTTGTCATCTCTACTTGTCTTCTCAGATGAAGCAACTTTCGAACTCAGTGGAAAAGTTAATCGCCATAATTTCAGATATTGGAGTGACGAAAACCCTCACTGGATGCTTGAAACACACACGCAGTATCCACAAAAATTAAATGTTTGGGCAGGAGTTTTCAGGGATCGAATCATAGGACCGTTTTTCATAGATGGAAATTTGAATGGAGAAAAATACCTGGAAATGTTAACAAATCAAATAGTTCCCGCAATACATGAGGTTGCTGGTGATGAGTTCGATAATGTTTGGTTCCAGCAAGATGGGGCTCCTCCACACTATCGGGATATTGTTAGGGACTATTTGAATGGTACTTTCGAAAATCGATGGATAGGTCGAAGAGAAACTATTGAATGGCCAGCAAGATCTCCCGACCTCGCGCCACTTGATTATTTTGTTTGGGGCTACGTGAAGGGTAAGGTTTATTTCACTAAACCTCGTGATTTGGAGCAGCTGAGGCAACGCATAATAAACATTTTTGCAGAAATACCACCTCAAATGATAAAAAGTCTATTGAAAATGTTTACATTCGTCTCGGACAATGCCAAGAAGTTAATGGGCACCATTTTGAACACCTGCTATAATCTTGAAATTAAAACCTGCTAGTGTAGCAGTTAAGCTGTAAACTAACTGCCTCAACTGACCGAAATCCTCACCTTGCCTTAAAAGGCTGAGTTACCTCCTTACCTTCACTGGCTGGGATCAAGAACTTGTCTGAAGTGGCTGAATTAAGAGGTAAAACCACTGTTAGTTTTTTAAAATCGAGTTTTTGTTATTACCCTGTAAAAAATGTAAATTGAAAATTACTTAGCTACTAATAAATGTACAGAATGGTAACAGTTGTTTTAATTTTCGCACGACCGTGTAAAATCACTGTTCTCAAAACAGCTCGGGAAATCATTCACTCTGACATCAGTAGATTTACTTTTCGTATTTTTTTAAGTATGCGTTCAAAACTTTCATGTTTCCACTCAATTTTGTAAGAGTTAGGCTTTTACATTTTTGCTTGTTTAATTGGAGATTATTTTCTTCACACCAGACTTCAATCTTTTTCAGCTGGTTTTGAATAAATATGCAATCTTCAAAATTTTCTATAGCATGGTAAATTTTGAGACCATCAGCAAATAGCACCTTTTCACAATCGATAACCTCCATCAAATCATTAATAAAAAGCAGGAATAGTAAGGGACCAAGATTAGATTCTTGTGGTAGTCCAGAGGTAGCAATGAATTGCTTAGAATCGAACCCGTTGTTAGAAACATACTGAATTCCGTTGGTTAAGTACAACCTAATAAGTGCTATAACTTATGCAAATCTTCGTCCACAAGATGCAATCAGTGTTGCGACTGAGAGAGCGGCGGGTGTTCAAGCAAGATCGATTTCGGCAATTAGAACAATAATTACTAGTAGTGAAAGGAGTTGATTGAGTTGGAGAAGAGTTAGATCGCAATGTCTGCAACTCAAGTGATTGTTGTTAAGTACAATATTGTTCAATGTTGGCTTTAGTTCGTGGAAAAGGTACGGAATTGATTAAGTAAAGATATAGTCGGCGATGGATTAGAAGAATTTAGTAAATGGTTAGAAGGTATTTCTGATTGTTGATTTACTTGTAACATAACAGTGGTATGCTTTTAAAATACATATTATGCAACAATTATTTGATGGTGATCCAGACCGAAGAATGGAATTCTGTTAAATATTAATGAATATGTTCAGTTAAATTTTTTCGGACGAGTCGACTTTCACATTAAATGGTGAAGTCAACAGCCAAAATTGTAGATACTGGGCAAAGAAAAGCCCTCGACGGATGCGAGGGCAGCACACTCAGTATCCACAAAAGGTAAATGTGTAGGCTGAAACAGTTGGAAATAGGCTAATCAGTGCCTTTATGACATATATGTAATTAAATTCGTTTGTAAATTCACTAATTTTCAAGTTATCTAATTCATCTATAATTCCTACGGCGCATGTTTTGATTAATAATATATTACGCTATTTATAAATAATATTGTTGATATATTTAACAGGTTTATCTCACTATAATAGTAAATTGTAGTATTAATGTATATTTAAATAATAATGCTGTCTATATCCAATATAATTGAAAGAAAGTATTATACATACATATCTGAAAGTTATTTATTTTTTGCTCGTGATTATTCTCATATTTGTCTTTTAAAGTAATTATTTTAATTATTTTAGTAGTATATTAGCTGCAAATCTGGAACACAGGTGAAACAATGAGGTCATATTCACATGTATTGTGAGTTTGATATATTTACCCAGGATGTAATTAGTTTCTTGTTATTAAAAAAAAATGATTACAGGGAATAGCCAGATAAAAACCTATTATTGAACTAAAAGGTTTTGAGGAAAATGTCTGGGTTGTGAAATTTTTGTTGAAATGTGAAATACAAATGCAAAGAACTATGATTGAAATTTTTAGATATCCTACGTCGTCTGAAACATATTTTAAACAACTGAATTTGCAAGACATTGTTTTTTATCCTTTTTTCGCAAATATCTCCGATCATATTGATCGTATTTAAAAAAAAAGAAAATGAAAATTATTCGCAATAAAATTCTAAATAATATGATTTTATATGTAATGTCTAACATATTCTTTTATCTCCTAATTTCTTTCTTTTTATTTTCTATTTTCATTGTTTAGATACTTTTTCCGCGGTGTATATTTTCAGCTTCTCTAACATTGAGACGATTTAAATATTTATAAACACTCTACATACAAAAAAATTGATTGATAATAAAAACATACTTATATATTATTATTTTTCACATTTACCTGTCCGTTACATAAATCAGCACTGACCACCATACATTGAACTTTTTTTATAAACACTGTACGTCGACCTCACAGGATAAATAAATAGTTTTTTGTATTTAACATGCCGTTTATTGAATAGCTATATATTTCTTTAGTGAATACTAATGCTAAAATCAATGTCAACATCAGCATAATCAATTCATTACTTATTTCAATATTTGCATAAGTATTTTACTGTCGAGGAACATTATTTGAAGACGATAAATAAATGTATTGTTAAAAATAACTAATGCGCGAATGTGTCTTATAATAATGAATTTTATATTGATTGCAACTGTAGTGAAAATCCATTTAAATAATAATAATTTTATTGGTCATAAAATATAACGTTTTGACACGTCACAGATATGAAAAACAAACAAAATAAACAGTGACATAAAAATGTACAAACCGAAAAAAGTAAGCGTATAAAACACTAGGATGTAATCCTAGAATTGTCAATAATATAATACAGGACAAAAATCCAATAAAGAGACTTGAAGAATAAAGATTTACCTAATTTTATCATTATATAAAATCTCTAACTGTAATAAGCATTTACTAAAAGTTATTGGAACAGTGAAGAAACTAGTATAGTGGCAATAAGTAGTGAATTTATAGTAGTTAAAAGTCATAGTTAGTGTGTAACGATAAGGACTAATTATTGTAAGTAATTTAGTACTGACTATATCAGTGGTTAGTGGCAATCTGTGTTACAATTATTGAACCTGCGTTAGGGTGTTTACTGGAGGGTGTAAACACGTAACGTATCATTACAACACTTTAGACACATAATTAATGAACTGTTTGCTTTTCCAACATTTATAGCTAATGAAAGGGGAACACCGAGAAGAGCTGTTTTCGAGTCATGATGACTGACTGAATGATCACTATTTTAACATACGATTTTGGCATCTCTTACTTATACAGGGTGTCTTTCAAAGGTCTATAGAAAACATCACATATTCCTTAGATTAAAATAGAATGATTTAATCAAACTTATTTCTATCTAAAAACTGAGAAAAATTAGGAAAATAATATAAAATTATATAAGTACAAAAAAAAATTATAAGACTAATGCATACAAATTATCTATTCGACAGCAACCAGGCTTTGACTGGTTTGTTAAATGAAGTAATATTAGAAAGATTTAAGATTTAAGGGTAAATTGTTAAACATTTTGACGGCGTTATATGTGAACTCCTTATGCTTGGGGAAATTATGCAGGTACTTAAAATCAGTAGAACGTTCATGTGTATCGCTACCTTTTAAAAGGTTTCAATACAGATAGCCAGATGTTTGATATTTATCAATCTTGTAAACAAGACAGGTTAAATGGTGTTTGAATCTTTCATTTAAATTTAACCATTTACTTTCTGAAAAACGTTCAGTAATATGCTCAAATTTGCACAAGTTGAAACTAAATTTTATACAAACATTTTGTATTTTTTGGAGGATGCTTTTGTTTCTGCCTAATAGAGCAGGCCAATACACGATTCGCAATAAGCAAGATGGGAGAGAATTAAAGAATCACATAACATCAGCTTTATATCAGAACTAAGTCCCTCCCTATACATGTATACTAATTTCAACTTACCATCTGATTTTTGTACCAATTTAGTAATGTGAGTGGAAAATCTTAACTTAAGATCGAGATATAACCCTAAATTTTTTGCTTCATCAACGGAGGTTTCTGTCTAAGGGTAATTTTAAAATTACGATCACTAACCATTTTGCACTTACGCTTACTAATAACTCAATTTTAGACCCATTTAGAGCTAAACCATGAGCATTGAAGGCTTCAGCAGAGGGTAGGTCAGAGTTAACCTGATCGTTTGCTAGTAAATAATCATTAAAACCGAACGAAAAATATAATTGGGTGTCGTCCGCATATTGATGGATTGAGCAAAACTCAAAAATTAATGAAAATCGGAAACATATATAGACAATAAAAGAGGCCCGAGGATACTACTTTGTGGAACATCCTTAGCAATTGATTCAAAATCAGAAAATTATTGTTAACGCAAACCCTTTGACGACGGTTACTTAAATAGTTAGTTAGTTGTTGATTAAACTAGGATCGGTATAGTCACATGAAATATCGTTGGTTTTATTTACATTAAATGATTTTAAAGTATGCCAGAACATTTTAGGATCCGATTTTCTGTTAACAAAATTACGCATTTCTTTATATTCACTCCACGAGACATCGGTGTTTAGTTTTACTTCCACGTCCAGTGGAAGTATAGTAACGCAAAAAAAAATTATTTTTTATTGAAATAGGCTTAAAATGTCATGAAACGTCGAGATTTTAAATTTGAGCGGAAAATATTCCTGTCGGCCTGTCTGTAACTTTTTTTTGTGCGTACGTTTACTCTTGAATCGTTTATGATATTGACTTGAAACTTGATACACTTATGTATTGTAACGATATCTGGAACTAGATTATATTTTGATCTAATTCCGTTGAAGGGTTCGAGGGTAAATGGGGTAAATAAAATTAAATAGGCAAAACAAGCAGGTAAAGAGTCCATAAAATTGTAATTTAGGGCATGCACGAAAGGTCAAGGTCTCCAAATTTTTTTTGGCATCAGCCACCCCCCGCACTATCACCCCCAATACCACCTCTACATTATTATGAAATGGAGCAAACAAAATTAAAATGTGATTTAGTGTATATACAAAAACGAAACGTCTAAAAAAATTTTTTAGCGTTAACGTTTTTCTAATATTTTCTATCAAGTAAATATAACTCCAATTTACAGATAACGGATCCTGCAGAAAGTCTTGATAATTAAAGAAAAATCTCGGAAGGTAAGACATTGTTTGTCTTTCTTAATTTTTAGTTTACATATTACAAAGAAGGTGATTTGAACGAGATTATAAATTATGGACCAATTACAATCATTTGTAACTTTGGAAAAATTTTTGAAGTAATTCTTCATTCCTCCATATAATCTCATGTCTGGCACAATATCTATCGAACAACATGGTTTTATGAAAGGTAGGTCAACTGCCACAAATCTTGTATGCAAAACACAATTTCTTTGTGAAAGTCTGGATAGAGGTGGTCAAGTTGATATTATCTACACGGACTTCTCCAAGGCTTTTGACAAGCTAGATCATAGTATCTTGATTAGTAAACTAGACACCTTCGGTCTTCCTTATTCGTTATTACAATTAATTGAAACATATCTGCAGGATCGATATCAATTTGTTCAGTACCGAGGTTATAAATCTGGCAGTTTCTTACGAAAATCCGGTGTGCCACAAGAGTCTATACTTGGTCCGCTTTTTTTTGTTATGTTCATTAATGATATTTTGGGGGGGCTTCGATAGTAACACCCATTTCCTCCTGTACGCAGATGATCTAAAAATATATCGATTGATTGACTCAATAGATGACTGTGTTAATCTTCAAAACTGCTTAAATACCATTAATACATGGTGCAATGACAACTATTTACCTCTTAATGCCAGCAAATGTAATGTAATGTCATTTGGCAGACAAACCAACATGTACAAGTTTAATTATAACATTGGCAAATAAAGTTTACAAATGCCTGTTGGATTTTGTAAATAAATAAATAAATAAATAAATAAATAAATAAAAATATGACAAGTAAGTGGTCTGAAGTATCATCCATTTCCAGAACATTTGACCCAACTACTACTTATATCATTAGTAGATGTAATAATCAATCAAAGAAGATTGCCGAAATAACGATGGTAACATTCAAATAGGCCAATGTACGTTTGAGCAGTTTAATAAATTGTCGTACCTAGGATCAGAAGTAAACAACACTCACATCGCATTCGATGAAATAAAACCTCATTCGTTACGAGAAACAAATAGCAAAGCCAAATTAGTGGTTTTAAGAAAGGTGTTTACTAAAGTTAAAGAAGTGTTCTAATCATATTTAATGTATCAGGCAGTGTCTAGTGAACGGTATAACACCGAAACACATGAGGATTCAATGCAATCATGAATCACACATAGCACAAGAGGCGGTTAAATCAACTTACAAGACTTGGCTTCAAATGGAGGGAAAGTATTGGTTTACCAGAAGAGACAACTTAGGCCTACATCCAAAATTAATACATACAGAATTACTACATAAAGAAAGCCACTTTGTTTTTCAACATCTGGACCGTTAAATTAGGGAATACGTACAAGAAAAGGTCTATCTTCAACATTTAAAAAAATTAATCAACATTAACAGTTTAATACGTGAAAAAAAATATCATTACGGCATCTAGGGGTACTCCACAATCTGAACAAAATTTCATTTTCTTTGCTAGAGGTTTAATATATTCCCCACATAATGTCAACAAGAAGGATTTTGAACTTCTCGCAGTCAACACAGAGCTAGCTAGCTACTATTTCAACGGAGAATATCTCGGATTTCGATAGACATAGTTTAGCAAATGTTTTCGATTTGTCAAAATATAACACTAATAGGGAAGAAATGAAGTTATTAAAAAGCATTAAACAAAAATTAGATAACTATGATTTGGTACTCTGTAAACCGGATAAAGGTAACACCATAACAATTTAAACTAAATTAGAATATAATGAGAAGAATTTTAAATAGCAACGACGAAAATATTAGCAAAAATCCCACGAAGTTCAATCTGAAATTGTCTCTAATTCAAAAAATCTGGTACTATTATTCAAAACAACGAGGTGTATAAATTGAGGATTATGAACCCTTCAGCTCCCATCCTTTAAGGCCTTCCGAAAATTCACAAAGAAAATAACTCTATACGTCCCGTTGTATCCTATATTAATGCTCCATGTTATAAGTTTTTTAAAGAACTAAATTACATCTTACCAAAATTAACCAATTTTAAATCTAAATATTCTATAAAAAACTCTTTCGAATTTATAGAAAATACAAAAAAATTTGATAGTACTAAATGACGAAAAATTAGTTTCCTTTGAGGTTAAAATCCTGTTCGCCTCAGTCCCGGTCACACAACTAAAATTAATTTTGAATAATTTAATAGATAATTCAGAAACGAAAAAATGGAATTAAAAAGTCTGTCAAAGGTTTGTATTGAACAGAATTATTTTCAGTGTAATGGCGAGTTTTATAGACAAAAAGACGGCTTACCAATGGATTCACCTATCTCTTCTTTGTTAGCCGAGATATTTATGGCGAACTTAATTTTCAACAGTAATAATAATTTAAATACACATTTTTTCTATTGGACTCTTTATGTAGACGATGTTTTTTGCATATGGACTGGCAGAGAAAGAAACATAAGTAATTACCTTAATTTCTTGAATTCCTTTAATAGTAAAATTCAGTTCACAATGGAGTTTCAACAGAATAGTCAATTAAACTTTTTAGATATTAATATTAGAAAACATAATAATAAGTTAAAATTCAGTATTTACCGTAAACCTACTACCACAGATACAGTCATCCATTATAATTCACAAGAATCGTGGCAAATTAAGCTCTCACCTTTTCATAGTCAAATGCATAGACAGACTTACAAATTTTCCTTTCGACGAAAACAATTTTGCTAATTAAATGAATTACAAGAAATAACGGATACAACGAATCGTTAATAGATAATATGGTTAAAAACAAACAACGCAAAATGCTTCAACGCACCTAACAAATCAACAAAATATAGTTTTATTAATTATATCCCAAAATATAGTGGCAAAATTTTTATTAAATTAAATAATTTAGGTATCTCTACAATAAATGTCTATATAGGTCAGAGCGGTAGAAGCATTGAGAACAGGGTAAAAGAACATAAAGAATCAATTTTAAATAACAATAAAAATGCGGGAATGTCAACACGCTGCATTGAAAATAAACACATTTAACATAAATTTGCTTCATACAGATGGAAAAGGTAAACGTCTAAGTCTTCTTGAACAATTTGAAATTAAAAAAATCCCTTAAAAAACCCTTTTACGACGAATGACCAGCAAAATTTCTTAAATACTCCTATACTAGAACAATTATTCGTTGATTTACATTATTACGGTAGGTCTGCCCGAAAAATTCCCATAACTAAAGTTTAAGTCATAAGATATTAAGTCATAAATGTTTTTAGGTATATATTTTTAGAATAACCACTTCAGTTACTTTAGTATACACTTTGTACTCTTGATAAAGGCCTAAAATATCGAAATATTTGTAGAGAATTTTAAACGTAGTAATTTGATACATCTAAAAGCAGTGTTAAAAACAATTTTGAAATTAATAGTCTCAAATTGAATAGCACCTGCTTTTTATTTTCTTTTATGAAACAAAAAAAGTCTCTTGAGATGTTCACGGAAGTTGGGATCTACTGATTCCAAGATAATTTTCTCTTCATTTATTGACTACACCAGAATGTTGTAGATCTATTACTTATATGAAAGCAAAAGCAATTCTGTTAGTTTTAAAAAGTGAAAATTTGTTACATTTGCATTGCTCTTCCGTATAAGATTATCGAGCATTGGCTAATGAAATACTATGGCTTTAACTAATCTGCAAGCAATATAATGCTTACCTTTTAATTAGCACCTGTAAAGCATGACAACTTTCCCATTTTAAATTTTCATTTTTAGACACATTGAAATTCTAATCGCTGATATCTCCGGAAGTAGATACTATTATTTGTCAACACTCCGGATGTTGGCATATATATTGCTCAACCCGTATCGTAAAATGAATTTTAATATAAATATGTACACATTACTGTCCTAGTCATTATTTGGATATGAAATGGTGTAAATGTTTGTACACCTTATAAAGAGCGCTAAAACAAATATATATATTTTATCGTTATTCTATTGCTCATCCTTTTATGTAGAAGGTGTGTAGCAATTTTCTTTGCAAATTTAATAGACTCTAGTGGAAGGTGTTTAAATCTTAGCATAAGTTTTTATTAATGAAAATGGCTCACTTGATGAAATCGTAGTGAACTCCCCTAGCTGATCCACGACTAATTTAAAATTAAAATTTTATTAATTTTTAAAAATAATATCAATTACCAGCAACAAATTCTACAGTTTATCTATTTATTTAACTTGCACCATTCAACAGTATAACACCAATTACTGAATGGGTACAATACAAAGTTATATATAACAAAGGGTGGCTAATGCCAAAATAAATTTTAGAGGCCATTGGTTCTCGTACACACACTAAATCCCAACTTAATTTTTTGCTCCTTTTAATAATAGGGTGTGGGTGGCAATGGGAGTGGTAGAGGAGGTAGCTAATGCCAAAAAATTTGTTTGAGACGTTTCGTTCTTGTATACATACTAAATCACATTTTAATTTTTTTACTCCCTTTCATAATAGGTGGTGGTATTGGGCGTGATAGTGGGCGGTGGCTGATGTAAAAAATAAATTTGAGACCTTGACTTTTCGTACGTGCCCTAAATTGAAATTTTATGGACTCTTACCTGCTTGCTTTGTCTATTTATCTTTATTGACCCCATTTACCCCCGAACCCTTCAACAGAATTAGATCAAACTATAATCCAGTTCCAGATCTCGTTATAATACATAAGTGTACCAAATTTCAAGTCATTGTCATAAACGGTTCCAGAGTAAACGTGCGCACAAGAAAGTTACAGATCGACAAACAGACAGAAATTTTCTTCGCTCAAATTTAAAATATCGACGTTTCATGACATTTTAAGCCCATTTCAACCAAAAAAAGAATTTTTTTGCGTTACTACCCTTCCACTGGACGTGAAAGTAAAAAAATACAAAAAGTGCTGAGAATTAAAAATTAAGTATCGCTAAATTATTAGAAGTTCAGATATAATAAACGTCGGTACACTATAGTTTTAGGCTTTTTATCAAGGCTACGTTGCAGTTGAACAGATCAAATTTGGTTTGAACAGTGTGATAATTAGTTCAAATGTGCTCTTAGAGGGCGGAATATTAAACATAATATTTTTAGTCGCAAACTCCTCTATAAATCCTTATTTTACTATAAGGAAAGTAACCAGACTGCAACCAAAGTTACAAGTCTGGCGCGTTAAGTGCAATAATTGCATATTACCATCAAAACGCTAATGCTTCGATTGCAACAAACACCAGCCGAAAGACTGATCCTACTTAAAGGAGCTATCTTGCCAGTCGTCACAAACCACTTGCAGACTGCAGTTTCGAGCTGTTGGCTCTCGTCAGTGCAAGGTAGGCATGCGACGACCGACACGAGGATCCTTTGACTACTTGGTACATCCCGGTATTTTTACAATAGCGACATGTAAAATAGTCAGCAGGCGCCATCTAGCGGTCCAGTGTCGGTTGCAATCGAAAAATAAATAGCTTGACTGGGCTTAGCATAGTTCAAATGTGCTCTTAGAGGGCGGAATATTAAACATAATATTTTTAGTCGCAAACTCCTCTATAAATCCTTATTTTACTATAAGGAAAGTAACCAGACTGCAACCAAAGTTACAAGTCTGGCGCGTTAAGTGTAATAATTGCATATTACCATCAAAACGCTAATACTTCGATTGTAACAAACACCAGCTGAAAGACTGATCCTACTTAAAGGAGCTCTCTTGCCAGTCGTCACACACCACTTGTCATTCGTCGAATGTCATTCGTTATTAGATTGCGTAAGAAAACTAGTTGGGTAATAATACGGAGATTTTCAAGAGCGTCGAATGAGTGTCTAAATAGTAATTCTTTATGCGAAAATTCAATTGGTGGATATAAATTATCATCCTTGAAACTGACATATTTTAAGAAAAGTCTGAACTTTTTCTATATTTTGCACATGAACATTGTAGTGAGGACACCACATGATGGAGGCATATTCAACGCAAGGTATAACTATAACAAGAGCGCAGTATAATAACTTGATGGTATTAATATCATTAAATTCTCATGTATTCCGTATCACAAAGCCCAGAGATCTGAAGGATTTTGTTACTTTATCATTTATATCGTCAGTATAGGTTAGAATCGAAAATTACGGCAAGGTCACGGATGGTGTTAGGTCTATGCAGGGAAATTTCATCAACAAAATAGTCATATTTTATGACATTGTGTTTCAGAAAGAAGGACATTTATAATGGCATTAATGTCTATATTAAATAATAATGATCTCGGTATAGATTCTTGAGGGACCCCAGAGGTGACAGATATCTCAGTAGTTTGTTGACCGCAACATTGTACGAACTGTTTTCTGTCTTTAAGGTAAGATTTGAAAAAAATATAGTAGATTTTTTGACTAGCCAAAAGGATATAATTATTAAGCAAAATACCATGATAGAGTCTATCGAATGCCTTCGAGAAGTCAGTGTATATGACATGACGTCCACCTGCAGACCGGTGTCAAATGTATCAGCTATGAATTACGTTATACAGAATAAGTTCCTAGTAGTAGATCTTCGCTTCATGAAACCGTGTTGCTTAGGCGTGATTTTATTTTTTAAATGAAAAAAGAGGAAATCATGGAGAAGCATTTCAAGACACTTCAATAACTTCACTTGAATTTATCACTGTAATAACTTTTAAGTTTGGTGTTTCCTATTAAATCAGAAGCGTACAATACGGGATATCTACGTTTTTCATTTTCCTTTTCATATTGGGGTACATATAAAACAAGTATCGAATACAAATTCATTAAGAAATGCCTAATCTGTGTTAAGTAACGCAACATATAATATTGGATAGTTCGCTCTACGAAAATTGGAAAATTGTTATTATTCTCGTTGGGAAATTTTCGTTGTTTGATTACTTTAGTCGACAAGGTTATATAGAGAGCAGTGTGATGTAAGTCTTCCCTTACTAGTGGTGCATTATCACGATTTATATTACATCTTAAAGTGTTCAGTACCAGATCTAATAAACGACCGTTCTCATTAGGTACATTATTTTCTGAAATTGAGATTTGACATCATAGACACTATCATCATTTAAAAAAGGTCACATTAAAGTCGCCCGTAATTATAATATTATTTTGGCCACTTATCTATACCCAAATTCATCAAAATGCCTTAAAATCATGATGTTTCAATATGCAAAGTTTATATATATATGAATGAACCTATTTATTATTAATATTTTTATATTCAATCAAATCATCGTAGGTTAATCATTCATTTATTAGTAATATAATGTGTAGTATAAAGATCTATATTCAATTTATTCTAAAAATTAAAAAATGATTCATATATTGGCCATTTTTGGATTATTCTGAGATTGGAAAAGCTCTACTATTTTGATACAATCAAAATAAGAAATTAACTTTGGAATGCTATGTTACACTATTATGTCAGTTGTTATCTGTATTCTATATACTTAATACAAGTGTACATAAATATAGTAAAGTTAATAGTCATGCTGGTAAAAACACAATAAGATAAAAAGTGATTCCTCAAAATTAAAGAGTAATAGAAAATAAAACACTTTCGTTATTCTTGCTTCGTCGAGCATGGAAGAGTAGGTATACAATCATACTACATTACAAATGCGTTTTAAATTCGTTACGTTCTAGAAGTTCAAATTATATGCATAATTTTAATTATAAAGCGCAAATATTCCAATAGAATTAATTATAACCATGTAGATCCGCATAATCAATATGTAATTTCATGTTTTATGAGAATATACAAGGTGCCCCGAATCGAATGGGTTACAGCTAAAGTGTAGACAATTCTCAATTTCTCAAATTTCCAATAATTCTATTATTTTGTAGATTCGGTGATTTGTTTTGAAGAGGATAATAGTACATGTGGTAGAAAACCCAAATAATAGGAAAGAATATTCGTAGAATGCCACAAATAACTTTCAGACAATACTTTATCCAATTGTTCAGTTTAGAACGATATAAAAAACAAGAAGTGTGAGTAGTTTTTGCCAGGATGGGAAGGTTATTTGGCCATAAAAGGAAATGGTAACATCAACAAATATCCGAAAACTATTGCTTTCTTGAAGCGTCAAGCTGTAGGATATATACCGAAAAAGTCTCAGAGTTTTAACAGCAGAACAAGTAACCAAATTTTTATGTGAAGCTCCAGATGAACAATATCTACTAGCAAACACAATTTTAGTGTTTGGGATCTTTGATGCGTGTCGAAGAGATGATTTAATACATTTAAATTTAGACGATGTGGTAGATAATGAGCGCTTTCTTGTCGCGTTTTTACGAGATAGTAAAACTCATACATCAAGAAGTTTCACCATTACCAATGAAGGATGTAGATTTGAACCCTGCACACTCTGTCGTAAATATACAGCTCTACGATCTAAAAATATGAACAGCAGAAGATTATTTGTTCCATATCCAAACAGCAGGTGTTACGCTTAACATGCTGGATGCTATATCATCAGTGGTGTTCCGAAAATTGGTGCAGAATATCTAAAACTAGAAAATCCCCGAGAGTATACCGGGTATGGACTAAGGCGTTCTTCGGCAAGCATGCTGGTGGAAAGCGGCTGTGATTTACTCACTCTGAAAAGGCACAGAAGATATGGCGTTCTTCCAATGTAGCAGAAGGATATACAGGAGAATCCATAAAAAAGTGAGGTATCACGAAAACTGTTTAACCCTTCTCACTCGCAAAATACAACAAGTGTATCATTCCTTCAAGATAATCAATACATTTGAGAATAGCTTGCTTCAATAATTGCAATAATACCAATTGCACAATAAACATACCCATTATAATAACAATTCAAACTAAAAGTTAATTTTCAATATTTTTACTCTAGTAGTTACATGTTTTTTTATTCCTATAACTTATGAAAATAAACATGTTCCAAGTTTCTTTCGTATGTCTTTTTTTGTTATATATTTTGTTTTTATGTTATCGTTTTCAAAGAAGTATAATAAAAAATATCATTCATTACACGTCCAGAAATAGATTTTTCCGTGTGTGCATAACTTCCCGTACTCAGCTTGAGAATTTGTCACGCGCACAGAAAAATCCTTATTTCCAACTCCTAATGAAATATACTACTTAATAGTCGGCCACTGAAAAACTATAACAAAGCAATATTTTGTAAAACAGTTATTTTTAATAAACTAACAGGCAGACAATGCCTACTTATTTATCTTTACTATCAAGACAACCATTGTTTTTGGAGTAAAGACTACTACGTTTAAATATTCGAAATGTTGATGTCCATTGAAGTAATCCTACCGAATGTTTGCGCCTCGAACTAGACAATGTCCCCTATCTTTTTCGACGGTTCTGAATAATTTCCCGGGGTCAAACCAATTTTTCCACCTCGGCAACCCCCTCAAATTGGCCAAAAACCACCCCCATCGTCCTATTTTTCATGAACCCGTTTATTTTCCCCAGTTTTTCGACTGATTGTTGTTTCCTCAAGTAGAATGGAAGGTCCCTCGAGGGATTTGACCTCAGCCACCCCTCCTCCAGTCTTCCAACCCAAGTAGGGGGTGGAAAATTGATATTTGTTTTCGTGAGAGAAAAATTTATATATTTAAAGGTAGTAGGTGACCAGGATTGCGCCTCCTACAAAATATAAATTTTTTTCCCCAGAAAAAATCAATTGTCCACTATTGAGTAGGCCGTTGTGTCAAAAGAACGGCTTATCATAAATTAAATTTGAACGTCAACATTGTTTGCATTCTACATATTGCTGAAAGTAGCTCAGTTTCACATCCTCAAAATAGTATAGTGCGAGAAACCTATAATTGAGAAGGGGGTGCGAGGTGAGACGCTAAGAAGGCGGTCCCTGCAAACACATGGTTGACCTTCTCTCTCACTTTAATGCACGCGACATAAAAGACGTGATGATGCATCGCCGCACTGCCCACCACTATTCCCACTACGTCTGTGATTGTTTTCATTTATCGTTTTCCTCTACAATACTTATAAATTTCTTCAGTAAAAATTGTTTCCACAATTGTAACTGGCCATAAATTCTAGTAAAAATGACGAGACTGCACTCAAATTGAAGATGTACGGTCGTGAGCAATTGAAATAGGACAAGTCTTATAACGGTATTTTGCTAAAATCTAGTTGTGTACATCTAACTTTAATTTTTGTGACATTGTCAGTTAGTTGTATAATTTATTGCAAGTGTGCAAAAAACTAATATGCCTCATATAAGCGATTTAGTTAAATCTGGAGTTATTGCTAAAGTAGAAGATGGATGGTCAATGAGACAAATTGCGCTGCGTTATAATATTGACAAAAATTCGGTGTGTAACATTTTAAAAAAGTGGAGAATAAAGGGTACGATTAGTAGAAATCCTGGATCAGGGCGACGAAGGATATCAACTCAACAACAAGATTTGCAATTGGTAAATGCTTTAGTAGAAAATCCATTTCACTCAGTTATTCAGGCTGCTGAACGAATTTTCCTGGATCGAGTAGTACTAGTCGCCGGCGAGTAAGAGAATAGAACAGAAATACTTACTTAAAGCTGAACAAAAAGAAGCTCGAGTAGGATTTGCGCTTGAATTTTTAGCGCATGATGTACATTTTTGGAACAATGTAATCTACCGCCCTCCGAATACTCGATTCGATGAGAAATATATATCTAACAATGATGAAATTGATAGATTTTCCGTCAATATGTGGGCTTGGATATCGGCACGTGGTCCTGGTGTTTTGTGGCATATTGAGGAACGATTTAATAGTAAAACGTATATTAGGATTTTAGACAATATTATGCTCCTTTCTGTGTCACAATTATTTCCTAATAATGAGCTCATATTTCAACAAGACAATTGTTCTGTTCATACTGCTCATACCGTAATTAACTGGTTTCAAGATAACAACATCAATGTTCTTAACTGGCCCAGTCATAGTCCAGATCTTAACCCTGTGGAAGAAGTATGGGGACTATTCATAAGAGGTATCCAAAAACGAAATGTGAGACCACGGAATGCCGAAGAATTACTGGAAGTAGTAAATAATGCATGAGAAAATATTATTACTAATGATTATTGTATAAGGTTATTTAATTCTATGCCAAACAGATTTATAGAAGTTATAAATAGAAATGGTGCAATAACGAAATATTAATAGTTATAGTTTCTTGTTAAGTAGGATATTCTTTGTCCTTTGATCCAGGATTTCTACTAATCGTACAGTTTATTCTCCACTTTTTTAAAAGGTTACACACCAAATTTTTGTTAATGTTATAACGCAGTGCAATTTGTCCTATTAACCATCCATAATTTACTATAGCGATAACTACAGCATTAAAATAAAAAATAAATTATTATTATCTGTTTTATTTCGGCTACTCATTACATATTCAAATAGAGACAGATTTTACATTAGGAAAAAAAGTTGTCCTATTTTTTTCTGCTCACGACAGTACCTGCTAGTAGTGATTAATGATTGATCACTGATAGAAGTGAATAATGTATATAATTATAATTGAAGAAACGCAAGTACAATTATTGGTATGTTATAAAATAGTCGTGGACAAAATATATTATATGTTATGGAGAATATTAATGTTGTGTTTCCTATTTTACCTTTAGAATATGTAATTTCTAAAACATTTGGCAAATATATAGTTTTTTTAAGATTTCCAGCTACCAGTTTGTCCAATTTGCTCGCACCAATTCGTCTAAAGCAGTTCTTATTATTTCATATATAGGGGAGTTTTTCACCCTCAGCCTCTTATTTCAAGAATTGGATCCATTCAGTTGCTTTTCTAGGGTATTCTACTTGACGTGTAATGATTTCTACGTTTCATATCGCAAAATAATGTGCAACGACAGCGTTATTTTTCTATGATTTTTTTACTATTTGAAATAAGGGGTTGGATACGCTTTCTCACCCTCAGTCATATTTAGTGGAGCGGACAATTCGTGTTATTTTTATATTCCCTATATAGTATTTCAATATTATAACAGCAATACATCAAATATATTATTATTTTTTAAAATAGATACTCTTTAATTAGGGCATCTAGTTAATATTTCATCCCTTCTTCCGGCTTCATGTGGCAGTCCCCTCCCTTCCGCGAGGCATTATTCTTGATTGTAAGACTCCAAAACATACACATTTTTGTTTAACTAATATTAATATCTGCCTTTTAAGAGTATATGCAATATTTATCTGGTCCACTGTAAAAAATAAATCTAAATCTAAATGCAACTTCAGCCACGTCTCTTCTTGGTACCATGGTGGTGTGAATATAGAAAATTTGTATTTACTTATCAAGAGCATATAGGAGCTATGGCAGAATAAGTTAATATCACTAATTCATTTTCCAATTCCTCTCTCTTTAAATATTTTTTATTTATCATTTTAAAATGGAGGTTTTGAAAATAGTGTTAATTTAATTTTATGAACACAGATGACTTTTATTACCATTTTATTAATATGGAAACACACGATATAAACTTATATAAAGTATTTATTAATCCTTTGCTTGGTATATGACACTAAATTAATAAAGTAATAATTATTACAGCCTATGTTAAAATTTGTGATTGGATTGGCCACTAACTATACTACTACAAACGTGTTTCATTTAACAAAGAACATAGTACATTGATAATAAACTAATATAAAGTATAATGGCGTTGTCCTCCACGTATTCGACGTGCCAACCGAATATTTTTTGCCATTATAGTTGACCTCCTTGCGTGAGTGGCGCACAAGTTAGTATCTTCAAATAAACCTGTAATATATGCTTCACTTGCTTCCTGCAGGGTAACCATGGCAGCTGTTTGAAAACGAAGATTAATTCTGAATTTTTGGGCGATTTCTCTTACCAAACGTTGAAAGGGCAGCTTTGCGATAAATAGTTCTGTTGACTTTTGATATCCTCTGATTTCTTTTAAATCCAGTAACCCTGGGCGAAAACGGCGTGGTTTTTTTAAACCGCATGTCTTTGTTGATCTGAATTGTTTTGGTCCGGTAGATTTTCGAGCGGTTCGTTTTATACGGACCATTTAAATTTTTACGCTTAAAATTATAGTAATTAAATTAACTCAATTTGTAATGTCAATTTCTGACAGATTTAACGTGACGTTATCAGTGACATTTGTAGTGGCAGCACATATGTCATAGCCAAGCAGCGGCGACTTGTGAAATTTAGGTTAGGCATTAGTAGCGTTAGATCGTGAAATTCAGACATTATAACGCGGAACAAAATTGTGGTAGATTTCAAAAAAGCAAAAAAGTTTAAAACATTTGCGGCAATGTTATTTAACCAATATGCACAAAATTATTGTGTTCATATGTAACTAGGTGCGCGATTTCCCTGCTGTAAAAAATAAAATAGTATATTTCATTAGGAGTGCTTTTCCCGTGCGCACGTTATACATTCCCTTGTGAGGTGTAGCTGAACACAGGAAGCCTTACAAACAAAAGAACAGCTATTTATATTATAATCATTGTAAGTATTTGTCCCCTTTCTGGGGTACATTGGCTATCCACCCGAAGGTGCTTGCCGCAGGATAAAAATGTTACTGTCATGTCGTGCTCGTGGCTGGCTGGTGTATGAGATGAAAAGTGTGTATGATTGTGGTGAAACGTGTGAATCTGGATGAGTTGTGTTAGTGTAATTATTTATTGTTAGGATATTAGGTTTGTAGCTAGTGTGGTATAGTGGCATCTTTTCTACTAAACGAATCATAATTTAAAAAATGGCTCTTTTCAGTTGATTCAGCCTGAAGGACATAATAGTGTGATAATAATGCATGTATTTTATTTTTATTTTTATGTATTTTATTTTTTTTTGGTTTATTTTATTTTTTATGTAATATTTTTTTTTATATTTTTTTAGTTTTTATATTTTTTTGTAATTTTTTCAATCTTTTCAGACAACAAGTACATTCATTAGGGAGTGAAAATATAGTTTAGGGATGGGTATTTAGGGGCGGAATAAAATTTGGGAGTGAGGGGATCAAGGAGGGTAGGATTGTTGGAGGAGACTAATGTATTTGCGAAGTTTGGCAGTAGCCTTTTAAGAATGAAATCCGAGAGCATCGGGGTACCTGTAATGTTGTGGAGATCAGAGTTACGAGTGCGAGATGGTAAATGTAATGAAATTTTGAGTGTTTTGTTTTGGACTGTTTGAAGCTGGGATTGTAAATAAGGGGCAATTAGGGGATACGAGATAGGAGAGGCGTAGGTGAGGATGGGACGGAGATAGGATTTGTAGATTAAAGTGGCTACGTGGGATGGGGAGTTTTTAAGGTAGGGAATAAGGGAGAGGTACGCCGCCAGCATTTCCCTGTAACGTTTGACACATGCTTTTTAAGGTAAAGTTTTCTGTCAAGAGTGACACCAAGATATGTGATGTCCTCTTGCCAGGGGATGTTATGGCCGTGCAGTATTAAAGTAGTGGTGACAGGTTTCTGCTTTTTGCAGAAATAGATGGCTTGTGTTTTTGTCAGATTAGTAGTCAGTCCCCAGTCTTGGTAGTAAGTTATTGTGGCGTCCGTCTGTCGTTGTAGTAAGTTTGTCATGATGGCTGGGTTTACGGAGGTGGTAAGGATGGCGGTGTCATCTGCGTAAAGACAGAGGGTAGTACGGTGATCTAAGGGAGGAGGTAAATTGTTGATATATAGGTTGAATAAGACGGGACTAAGGGATGACCCCTGGGGGATGCCAGATAATATGGGGGTGATTGGGGAGCAATCCTTATTGACTTTGACACGGAATTTGCGATTAGATATATATGATTGCATGCGATGATGCGAATCGGAATATTCGCGACATGGAGTTGATATAAAAGTCCAGGATACCAAACTTTGTCAAAAGCTTTTTCGAGGTCTAGGGCGACAAATCTTGTGAAAAGACCTCGATTGAAGTTAGTTGTGACAATTTCGCCGACTCGATAGAGCTGCTGGGTGGTGGAATGGCCGGTACGAAAACCGTACTGGTATTTGTTTAGAAATCCAGAGGCATCCAGACTACTCTGGACCCGACTTAGGATAAGGATGTCGAGGATTTTAGCCAAGGATGAAACAAGGCTAATAGGGCGGTAGGAAGATGGTAGATTGGGTGGTTTGCGAGGTTTAAGGACACTAACTATTCTGATTTCCCGCCATGCGTGCGGGTAGTGCAGGCAACGCATGCACAAGTTGTACAGCCTAGTTAGGAATAGGTAAGCGGAAATGGGTAAGTGTTTAAGGGCAAAAGTGGGGATGTCGTCGGGCCCAGGGGCTTTTTTACCGCTCATGGAATTGAGTGCCCTTCGTATTTCTGAAGGCGAGTAAAAAATTGGTTCGTAACCAGTCATTAGGGTAGTTAGGTTAAGGGTGTCGACAAAGGGTGTAACAATATCAAGGGTAGATTGGGGAATCGGGTTAGGTTGAAAAACGGTGGAATAATAGTTGGCAAAGGAAGCAGCCTTATCAGGGTCGGTAACCGCCACACCAACTGGGGTGTTTAAGGGTGGGATAGGGGTAGTTTTACGGTTGAAAATACGTGGGGCAAAATGTGGATCATCAGGATGGGAGGCAACTAGTTGTGCGACAGATTCGCTGCGAAATAATTTTATAGCAGAATCAATTTGACGTTTTAATTGGTTGAATTGAATTTTTAAATTAGGGTTTCTGGTACGATGGAATTGCTTTCTAATTCTGTTTTTGTACTGTATTAAATCAACTAGTTGTCTAGGGAGTTGTAAATTATAGGATATGGCAGGGAGTATTTTCTGGCTTAAGGAAAGAACCTGGGTAATATGTCGAGTTAAGTAGTCAACTGCTTGGTCGATTTCGTCAGGCGAATCGCAGGATGGATTATTAGGGATGTTATGTGATAGGTAGGTGGAAAATGTCAGCCAGTCATAGTCGTCCTCATGAGGACGCTTAATTTGTGGCGAGTGTTGTATTTTTATGTTAAATGTTGTTTTAACGGGATAATGGTCGCTATTTAATGCATGTACAACCATGTTATCGAATGCATAATTAAAATTGTTTGTTATACCTATGTCTATGACTGACTGACTTGGGAGGGGGCGGGTGGGTTCGTTAGGGGCGATTAATTGTAAATTAGGGTAATGATTCAAATATTGAGATAGGGTGTTGCCAGAGGAGTTTGGGATTAAGGAGTGGTTCCAGGAGGGATGTTTCGAATTGAGGTCGCCAAGCAGGACAAGGGAATTGTACGTACTAGTAAGGTAGTCGAGGTCTCATATGTCTAGGATGGTTTGTGGTCTCTTGTAGGCGGATACTACAGCCACATCTCTTTGAGGGAGATGCAGCATTATAGCAGCCGCCTCAAGAGAATGTAAGGGTGGTAACAGTATTTGTGTATGTTTTAGTGTCTTCCTGACCACAACGGCCGTGCCGCCACCCCTGGTGGGGCGGTCGGAGCGGTATATGCTGTAGTCAGGAAATGTCAGTCTGTGTTGAGTCTTGAGTAACGTCTCACATAAGCAACAGATGTCGATATTATGTGTCTGAAGGAGGTGCTCGAGCTCCGTTTTTTGCCTAATGATGCCATTACTTTTGCTGTGTATGATTAATATGTTTATTCATTTTACTTTGTTATTCACTTATTTATTTCTATTTCTACTTATATTTATATTTATAGTTCTATTTCTTTGCTTACCCTCCTGTTCTGTAGTTGGGTTTAATTACCTGTAGAACAGTGTTTCTAAATAAATAAATAAATAAATAAATAAAAAAATTAGCATTAAACTGTAGAAAGGTAAGCAAGGCCTTTTGATTAGATAGTTTATCTGTTAAAATAATTTAGTAAGATGTTCTAAGATAACAAAAATCTTTTCAAGTGGATCAGAAGTTGTTTTAAGGGTCGACATCAATTGCTTAAGTGTGTCCCATATATGTTTAATATTAAATGATTTTAAACATTCAATAATCTCACGGAGGGGGTTGGAAGCAGTTTCGGTGTGAGATGGGGGTGGAGCGTTGGCCGACTGCGTAGCTGCCCTTTGCCGAACTCTACAATTCTGCCAAGCTCTGACATTTTGGGTGTTAACAATGTCAGCGGTTTCCTGCGACAAGGGTGGCAGATTGGGAGGGGCAGTTTGTGTATTCGGCTGAGGCCGAGAAGTTGCGTTGTATGCCTGGGCTGGGGTGGGTTGGTTCTGGGAGATACCAGTGGCTCTAGTGGCCAAAGTTCGATTTTGGGTGCGGCGTACTGGTGATGAATTGTTGACTAGGGGTGGGGGGAGATGAAATATGAGTTTTTATCTCCTGTGAAGACGAGAAGGATAAAGGGGCAAGGGGGAGGTCGTCAGGGGCGGCTGAAGGGGTGGGAGTAATTTGAATTGGCCTTGGAGGCGGTGACTGTAATTTAACGTGGATTATCTGGGCTCTGCGCTTACGCTTTACCCTTTGTTTAGGACGCTGTATGAGGTCTTTTATGGCATGCGTCTGCAATTTGCAGAATGAACCGAAAGTGAGCTCTGTAAACAGACAAGTGCTATGAAATACCTTATATAGCACGTATAGACAAGATTTTATCTACTCTCGACTTATTAATTTTTTTATACATAATAAAACTATTGATTAATCAATATTATTTATTGCCAACATACAACATCTACAAGTAATAAATAATCAACACTACTTGATGTAAATATTAATCATAGAACTTTGACAATCTATGATATTAAGGGCCAGTTTTTCAATACCCAGTTAAAAGCGTCTGCTACGTAGCTAGTAGTTAAGATTAACTGTCAGGCAATGTTCTAGTTAACGTTGTGACCGTTTTTCCAAGCAATATTTAGCTTCCAGCTAGCTAACTTTTGGCTAGCGAATTTATTACAACGATTGATAATCCTAACAGCTGGAAAATCAAACTTACGCATGCGCTCATAGCTTATTAACATAAGTGTTGACGCTCGGCCCTATTTTATAACCTATAAATACTGGCACGATTTAGCGGGTGACAGACAGTAACAGTGTTTTTATGTAAATAAAAGATATTAATCGTTTTTATATAGTGTTGTTTGTAGCAACGTATAAGTTGAGTGAAATATAACATAAAATAAATATCAGTTCCAAATAAATAACAAAATGTTCCTCTTTGCTGGGTAATTATATAATACAGAATTTATATCCATAACACAAGAGATAATACCCTGTCTGTGATGGTCTCAATTGTATGTTCTATCTGTTCCAAAATTAATAAAACTGTCTCTTTTCGCAAACGAAATCTCATGAAGAAATCCATATCATTAAATTTCTCAAAGGGATTGTTTCGTTCCCTTACTACATACGGCCTTCTCTCATATTCTATAAATTCTATAAACTCTAAGTTCATCGTCGCTTACAAAATCAAATGCTTCCATATTATCACCGTTTACTATTTACTTCGAATAAAACTTAAAAACAAATATGTTAGGTTAAAATCAAAGAAGGTAAACAAATTAACCTCTCATTTAAAAAAAATAATAAAAGCATTAGCGCGACGTCACGTATGCATTAAGTATATAGCTATCAGTTAGATTAGCAAACAGACACATTCAAGTATCAGCTACTTTAGCCGAGAATTTGACTGGTAGTTAGGTGAAACTGACTTGAAAAAACGGTTTGACTAGCGGTTAAGAGTTAGCTGTTGGTTAGATTAGCTTAACTGTGCATTGAAATACCAGCACTTGGTGCTAAAAACAACGCATTGCTGATTGACATTAATCAGCTAAGTACACTTTGCTGTCAATCGGCGAAAAACTATTTTTTCGCATTTTGTGTTGGTAGGTAATTATAAGCAATAGTGATAGTCCCCCCAACATTCCAACACATTTGTGCTCAGGAAGTCAAAGGGGGGGGGGGGTAATGACATGTTAAATGTATGGGAAAATGGTTACAGTTGTTAAATAAATAATAAATCTTATATTGGTCAAACCTCTCGGACACTTAATGGTCGTATAACTTCACATAAAAGTGATTGTAACAGAAACGTGAAATCTTGTGCATTAGCAGAACATGTCATCAACACCAGTCATAAAATGAATTATGAAAGTGCTAAGGTTTTGGCCGTAGAGAGTAACTTTAAAAAAAGATCATTCCTTGAAATGATCCATATTAATAATGAGACAAATAGCTTAAATAAAAAATCTGATATCGATAATTTAAGTAAGATTTATACATACATCCTCAAATTAGAAAAAGAGAATTTTAGCATTTTTCAAAATTCAAACCTCCCGCTGGATCACAGTTGGTAACAGTCACGTTGGAATTAATGTTCCTAACTTAATTCCTAGTACAAGCCAGCCAATTGTAATACCTTTCTGTCATTTAAAAATTTTTTGTATACAGTTTGATAAAGAAATTTAGTTCTATACTCACATGTGATAGTTATTCATGTTCATTTTGTTATATCTATTTTAATCATGGTTTTAATCCTTAATTTTAAATAATCAGTAATTGTTTACCTTAAATTGTGTACCTGTAAAGGAATTTGTGTATGAATTTGTCTACATTAAGTTAAAAAAATGCGACTATTTTATAATACATGTGACCTTAACTTTTAACCTCAAGTTAGTAAGTATTTTACCGAACTATATTATATGACTCTTATTAAATAATAATTTTATTTATAGATATCTTGATAAAGGGAATAAATAATTTCCGAAAGCTTGACAAAGTAACAAAAGAGTTTTTCTTTTTCTGTTTTGTGGCCGTAAACTTTTCACCACTGACTGCAACCTCAAGATACACTACGTGTGTTTAATTTTGGTTTTCTTAACTAGTCAGTCAAGACTACCCTTCTTCTTTATATGTATATATATATATGCATTTCTCTGGTAAATAAATATTATCTTTATTTTAAAAATATATTCGCGAAGTTTTAAATCATAAAAAGGATTCTAATGTAATGGCTTAGAAACAATGCCAGTTTATAATATACATATTAAATATGCCTTCTACATTTTCTTAATGAAATTCAGTGATTTTGTTTATATTTCAGGTGACAGATGGCTGGTTTCCTGTCTTGGTGTGCTATATCTCAACAAAGGACTATTTTATAGAGTAGTACCCGCAGACCAATCTTTTAATGGTGAACAGTATTCAGGCGTCTTCCGATTTCGATTATGGTGGTGTGGCGAGTGGACAGAAGTACTGGTTGATGATCGACTGCCAACTGTACACGGAAGGCTAGCTTTCCTACAGTCACAACACTCGGATCATTTTTGGCCAGGCCTGCTAGAAAAAGCATACGCAAAGTGAGTTGAACATTAAAAGTAATAAGTTACAATGATGTATTTTCCGCAAATACATTTCTCTCAAAATGGTGATGATTAAAAAAATAATTTAATTCATAGTCTTTGAGTGTGGTGTGAAAATATTAAACGTAACTCCCGAACACAATACCTCAAGATCTGTATAATACTTATATGAGTGTATTATTCAGTGTGTTTTGGTCTTTATGGACACTACTTCAACGTAACACATGTACACCATATCTGTGACATTTTTATATGTCTTTAATGATCACATTTATGAATTCTTAACATCTTCAGTTGTACAATCAGCTCAGATATTAGCCCTGGGAAATGTAAATGGTCATTTCAATGATATGAATGTTCCCATTTTCTTTGGCTCCACAGTGTGAATAATCACATAAATAATAATGGTAAAAATTTACAAGAATCACATCTAGCTTATGTTATTCGCAATATCATTTTTTATCAACGGTGAATGTAGTGTTACAAATAAACTACTACAAGTAAATTATAGATGTCAACTAAAACTTAATATAATCTAGTATACTTTAACTTGGCGTGTGTATGTATGAGTTAATATTTCCGTACGATTTCATTTTCTCCCATATTGTACACAAAGTTAAAGCAATAGTCCAGAAACATTGTCTACGTGGGCGATATTTCTGGATCTTTGTGTACAAGAGAAAATGAAATCGTACGGAAATATTAACTCATACATACACACGCCAAGTTAAAGTATACTAGACTATAGACCAAGAGCTATTTTTCAATGAGCGTCTGAGTACCGCCTTCAACAATTTTGATGGGCACTTCTGGAGATAACCCTATGCTGGGTCTTGGGTCCTGGCGGTAGGGACGTTTTCGTATGAGGGTTACTTTTCGCAAGTTAATATCTTTGGCGTTTAAAAACCACTTTTGCAAAACACCTATACATTTGAACACTACACTCGAATACACTGGTCGACGAGTGTTTGGCTTACAATGTCAACATAATCGGGAGAGGTTCTCAAACGTTCATTGAAAAATTCAGTAGCTATTGGTTTATGAAGGACAAAATTCAAGTACACCATCGCCTAAACTAAGTTCTTGATATTACTAAATAATGCAAGGAGCAAAAATAAACAGGTATTTAGTTTCAACAATACAACAAAATGATTTAATCTAACTCACCTATTATAGTCCTATTTACTTACTTACTTATTTGGTCAAGATCAAAACTACACACCCTGTATATGACTTTTTTTGAAAGTTCTTGAAATTATAACACATTTTATAAAACGAAATGAACAGTATTTATTTTAACAAAGTTCGTAACGACTTTTAAAACTAAATATTTAATTTAACGAAGTTGTGAATAATATTTTAACTATTTTGTTCGTAAATGAAAATAATAAGAAGCGAAAAAATAAATGAAAATAAAATGAGTAAAATAGAAAATGTAATTAAAACTGATAAAATTTACTTTACTTGCGAAGCGCGACGGTGAAGGCTCTGTTTAGTTGATCGCGCAAGGAAGCAGGAACATAACCCGGTTACAGGGAAGCTCACTCGCGGCGACGAAGTAATGAATTAGGTACAGAAAACGCACTCGGAAGGTTGGCACGAAAACCAAAATATGTACACCTTCTTGAAGGTTTACCAAAATTAACCCGCGACAACGAGGTAGTGGGTAGCAGGTACAAAAAATGCACTAGACCAGGGTACTAAAATTCATACCAAATATCATCTAGAATACACTTCTTTGAAGGTTTACCAAAGTACACATAAACGAAAGTATATAACGCTTAATAGATCACTGAGGGCTGACTTGCTGGAGTGTAAATATAGGTCTGGTAGCGTTTTATCTAGACGGGGACAGTACCTCGCCGGAACGTTTTGTCCTATTTTTTGCTTTCGTTTGCCGTGCCCCATCCATTCTTTCGCATAGAAAACGGAATATCTTTAAACTGAAATATATATATATATATATATATTAATTGAAAAAGTGGCCATTGATAAGGGGCATCTTTTGAAGTAAGAACGGAGACTGTATCTGAAACGGCTATTGAATTAATTAGGAGTAACTACAATTCTAAGACGAACGGACGTTTATGTGAGTAGGTAACGTATCACGAAGGCATCCACTTCCATCTGAATGGCAAATGTGTATCGGAGACCATTTTTGCAGTTAATCCGCGAGCTTTGGAGTTTACGCGAGAGCTTTAGCGTATAGGCATCTGGTCTGCATTCGTTGAAAAGGATATAAGTTTTGATGAAAAAAGTTACCATTTGGGAACGGCAAGTTTTTATGGGTTCACTATGGAAATTGGAAAGGACCTGATGCAAAATTAAACGTTGAATAATATGAAGGGAAATTGATGGAAATATATATAAAATGTTTGAATATGGATTTGTGAGGCAATTTAGATGTGATCGAAGTTCATGTGTGGATTTTATTTTTTAGGGCGGCAATTTGTAATTATTTGACTGTAAAATTGTTATTTTGAAAATTTGAAAGCTATTATCGGCAATTCTGGTTTATTTGAGAATTATCGAGTGTTTTCAGGATCTGATTAGAAAAATTGTCGTTTTTGATAGATTTAAATACCTGATTAACTTTCTTCATATAAAGAAAATAATGTATACGCATAATTCCATTTTTTCGCTTTTTTCTGCAAATATCTCCGGATGTACTCATGATACCAGCAGACTTACAAGAAAATGTAAGATTTACTAAAGGCATTTGATATTCTTCGATTGCTCTTGCTGATCTTATTAAAACAGGTAAAACCTGAAATGTATACAATGATTTATATTGATTACCCACCGGTTTATTAATTAAATCAATATACAATTCACTCGTAATTATTCCCTCAGGAATTATTAATTTATTATTCGAAATAAAACAAATTACACGTACATAAATATTTCTAGAAAATTACATCTATATGTTTACTTTGTAAGAATTAAAAGATGTATGCATTTGAGCTCATTTATAATTGCTGTGCTAATCAAATAGTGATGGTGATATTTTCTTACTGATTTGCATATAAATAAATTAATGCGAAACTCTTAATTAACTCTTAGCTGCAACTAGTTACATATATAACAATAAAAACACGTAAACAGTTGTTTAGCTGTAGAAAACTCAACCTTAGATGTTATCGGATTAATTTGATATATTTTACGCCTTTGTTTATTGTCGTTCCTACTTTTCATATAATAATGTTAGATAAATAAATAGACTAAAACAACGACTCAGAATATTATCAGCACATTTCCATTTAGAAAACGTTTTGTTCAGGTAGAGAAATATTGTTATTAATTTAGTTTATTTATTTTCTTACAAGAACTGATTCTATTTGCAGATAAGAGCAACTATAAAGGTTAGTCATAAAATTATACAATTTTTATATATGAAAGACAAGTACATATGTCTGCTACTTGAAAAGAAAAAACACAAAGATATCCCTTTGTTGTAAAGAAGTAACAAGAAATATGTAAAAGCAGTTAGTAAAAAGCTGTTTTAATCTTATACAAAAATTACTTCTTAGTCCGATACAATTAGTGCCCTACCCGGAACAAATTAACATTCAAGTGAGCCAAGCCAGATTGTTAACTTTATAGGTAATAATTAACATACTAAAGGTCCCCATGCCTCGGTTTTGCAAGACCCTTAAATTCGGTCCGCCTTCTTGAATTTTGTGTTTTTGTGTTAAAAAATTCTAATAACTTAAAAACTATTACTCTAATCAATGAATACGATTGATCTTGCAAAAGGTCGGGAAGTTTTGAAACTTGGCACATACCTAGATCTTGAAGTCCTTAATGACCACCTGATTTTGCGAACACGGCGCCGCGCCGCTCGCGACGCCATCTTAGAAAAATGGCGCATGATATTAGAGAATTAGCCATATCTTCCTTTCCGTAAGTTTTATTAGAAAAATACCTTTATTCTAAATTATTCCTTATAAAATTATCTACAATTTATCTCTTTACTATTTTTTGTACGATCAATATTTACAGAGATATAGCTTCTCAAATTCGGAAAAAAAGAGTTTTCTCGTCGTGTAATAAATATAAAGCAATTGTTTCACCAACTATTGGCAATGTTTGCACGACATTAGCGAGACAATGTTTTATCACATATAGCGACGCTATATGTGGAAAAAATTGTAGGTTGTGATATTTTTCTCGTTGCCACGCCACCTATGAGGTAGAGAAATCGGCGCGTTTTTTTTATGTAGTATCCCCAGTAGGCCTCATCCACAGTTCCGACTCTAAATCAAAGACCCGACGAACCGGCGCAATCATCATCCGACATATCTGCATCTTCTATGACATCCTCAGCAACACTATTTATGTTCTTAAGCACGTCAAGTTCGTTGTCATGATCGTCATCCAAACATATATCGGCTACATTGCAGCATACATTTCCGTTGCAAACAGCACACATTCTGGAGCATTTCAAATACGCTTTGCGGCAGCTGCACGCGGAACCACAACCTTTTTGACATTTGCAAGAAATGCAATTATTGAGAAGGTTAGCTGGAGCAGGTTCTTTCTGCGTAGTTATGGCAATCAGGCCATATCTGGATTTTTTCCACCCCCAATCGAGTGGATTTTTCTGCACACCAAGCCACTGTTGAACTTGATGGTATCTATATGAATGCTATCGGGCGGCCTCGTTTGTTGGTGGTAGAGAAGCAAGATGGAAAGTATGTTTTGCAGCACACTTGGCAAAAAGGTTATACCGAAGTGAGTTGAGGGTCGATTGGTTTTCGCGTATAATTCAATAATTATAGTAATGTAGATAATTTTGTAAGGAATAATTCTGAATAGAGGTATTTTTCTAATAAAGTGTACGGTAAGGAAGATATGGCTAATTCTCTAATTTCATGCGCCATTTTTTCAAGATGGCGTCACGAGAATGATATTCATCGAACCATGGTCTTTTTATGTTTATATTATGCAACCAGCTCTTCTTCTTCTTCGTTTCTTCTTCCTCTGACAATAAGCAAATTATAATAACATCTTTTTCATTAATAACTGACGACATAACGCGTACTCCTCTTAACACGAATTAGTTAACTGCGGAGGGAAAATGCCGATGCCGACAATACCGATGATCCGGAGCAGTAAAAGCAGTCTACAAAATAAATCCGATTCGTGCGATGCGTACCGTCCGTTCGATGCCGATCAGTGGACGCTTACCCTTAAACGTAAGTGTTCTATTATATGTACTTACTATCAAAAAAGCAATGGCTAAAAATTCATTCAACCTTCGTTCTTTACCACCTACTCGTGCAGTAGCACGACAGCATGCATACAGAGTGTACCATCAAATACAAAGATGGGGAGACATTGATTTGGAACCAACCGAATGGGTGTGGAAACGGACGGTTTTCTCCCAGTTACCACTGAAAAAGAAGCTGCACCACCAGCATTGATGAAAATAATATCTTGTCGAGGTGTATACAAGGAAAACTGCGGGTGCCGTAAACATGGGCTGAAATGTTCCATCATTTGCTCCCATTGCGAAGGTCAAACTTGCTCCAATGTCGAACGAAGCACTCAGAATTAACATTGAAGAAGACATTGATGAACATATTGACATCGATCTCGAGGAGTTTTTTAATGTTGAGATGTCAAATGAAGGTGATGAAGGGACGAGAGAAGTTGAAGAGACTGAAGAACCTGAAGAGATTGGAGAGATTGAAAGAACCAAGGAATAGCAAGAAATCAGAGGACCAGAAATAGAGCAACGCGCTCTTGGGCACCAACCTAAACGCAAAAGGAGGAGAATGGTTGTAAGAATAACAATAAATATAATATGTAGCATAATTCTGAATAAACAATCATTTCAATTATTTCTCCAGAATTCGTGTCTTAAATTCTTTAACTACCACATTCATAATAGTTTCAACTTTTTGCTCTTACGCCGATGTGACCCGCGACTCGCTCCTTCCCACGGTTCTATCTTCAAAACTATTACACTAATCGAAAAAAATGTAGAGGCCTTTTTTATGTGAGTTTATTGATATGAAAATATTTGAAACTTATTACACTTAAGTTATATGAACGCTTAGATAACGAATGAAAGTGAATTTTTTAATACCAAAATCTAATCACGTCAAATTGGATTTAAAATGCCGCAAAAAAATCGCAATATAAATCTAATTTGTGCTACCGTTTGCTTGTGGATACAGACAATTTCATTCGTAGTCGTGCAAACAGGATTAACTATAACGAAAAACGAATTGTATTATATAATTGCTATGCAATTATTAAAAGCAGTCGTACAAGTAATAACGGACGACTTGGAGATGCTCCAGTTTTCTGTCACATAATATTAAGACACGATTAAAAGAACAGTTAACTTGCTACTTACGTTATAGAATTTATTCTTATTTAATATGCATGTGAAATCAGAGATATATGAATGGTGGTTTACAGTTTGTTTATAGCTATTTATGGAAGAAGTAAATTTTAGCTTATCATTTTATAAATATAGTTAATATTTGAATTGTTGTTTAGTTTGTATTAGAATTTGTGTGAAGTTATAGTACCAAGTTTATAACATTCTTTTTATAATATTCTTTAAATTGCCTGAGAAATCTGAAAATTGTCTCATTCTGTCGTTTCTTGAAAATTAAGAAAAGTTATTTGATAAACTAAGTTATTTGATAACATAAACTAAACAATAGTGTAATCGAATTTGAAATTTTTTATATAATTTGAAGTTATCTACTTGTAGGTTATTTTATCTACTGAGAATCGTAATACCGACGTATCTCCCTTATAAATTCCTTTGTTTATGATAAAATTGTTACTAATATATTTGATCTTTCAACTGAAGGATTTGTTTACAAATTTTTGTAACAATCTGCTTTACCGACAAATCAGCTGATGCAGTTGCACCAACTCTTCTGTATCGTGGTGGTATATGTGTATATGGGGAAACAAATGTGTCTTGGAGCCAGTTGACAAGCCCACTTAATTACTCTAGTCTATTCCAACTCTCTGGTATTCACCACAACGATACAGACTAGTTGGTGCAACTGCATCAGCTGATTTGTCGGTAAAGCAGATTGTTATATGTGATAATATCACCGCTAAAAACTGAAATTCGAAAACTTGAATGTTGAACATACTTAGAACGCTGTACAGAAAATTGGTGAAGCAAGTATAGTTCAAGTAATAAGTTCCCGAGGCAGACAAACGCAACAAAAACTTTACGACATAATTATTATCGCTGCGGGCCATGGCGCTAGTTGAAGTAAATAGATCCCAGTAAATAAAAAATGCAACAAAAACTTTACGACATGATTATATCGTCGCGAACCATGGCGCCAAGCCTGACATTAAACATTCCCGACCCACATTAAAAACCTATAAAGGTAAGCGAGTCAATTTGCGAACAGCATTAAAAAGAGTCTCGGCATTTTAATTAGGTCGTAAAGTTTTTGTTGAGTTTTTTATATCTCGGTTTATTCCTACTTGAACTATACCCTTTAATAATTTTGTTTTTAAATAAATTTGAAAATATGGATGAGAGCTAGCTGCCACATTCAGAAAGACTGATCAGAATAGTAAACAGCTCGCTCTTCTCCTTATTTTCAAATTTATTTAAAAAATACAATTATTGACAAAAATTAATGTTGAGGTTAATTTGTGTCTGGTTCCCGCTTAAGGATAGATTTTAATATACATAAGATATCTTATCCTTGAACTAATGCGCCATATTAAATACACAGGGAGAAATAAAAAAGTTATTTATACCTTAATTTACAGTAAACTGTAATGTAACGGCAGTAAATAGGAACATGTCAAATTTCCAAAAGGAAAAATAACCAATTTCTTCTTCATTATTCGGCGACCGAGAACCACAAATTTGTTGATTTAATTAATGTTCCTTTCTTGCAAGCTAGCAGAACATGCGAAAAAAAATATACAGTGTGTTTCACTTCTCGTGAAGACACCCCTGTATCTCCTTTATTTGTGGCCGAATTCATTTCTAATTCTTATCAGATATACAACTCTATAAGGCGGCTTTACATGACACATAAATGTCGTCTAAATCTAAAACGCCGGCCTACTGCGATAAAAAGAAAATCGCAATTTTCGAGAAATCATAGTAGGCTTAGAAATAGACAAAAATTTTGTTAATGGAAGTCGTTCAGAATTACGAGATATGCCTCCCTATAAAATTTGGTGAAAATCGGAAAACTTTCAAAAAAAAATGTTTGTTTCACTTCTCGTGAAGACACCCCTGTATCTCCTTTATTTGTGGCCGAATTTCAAGACTAATTCATGGAGTTATACAGCTCCATAAAGCGACTTTGTCCAACACATAGAGATAACTTTTTCCAACAAATGAAAGTCGTGCACAATTATTATTAAAATTATTTATTAAATAAAAGATGAAGCAAGTGTTTACAATGAATGACTATATTATTATATTCGGCCCCTTTCTACTAACCCACCATCAAGTGTAATACACTTCTCAATCCGCTTTCTGTTATATATTACAACTCTTCGCAATTCTTGAGCTGTAACTTCTAAACACGCTTGCCTTATCCTCTCACAAAGCTGCTCCACATTTTGAGGTCTGGTCTTATAATCTTTGTTTTTAATATGACCCCAAAAATAAAAATCTATGGGAGTGAAATCAGGAGATCTGGGTGGCCAATGGTGGCCTATTTCGTCCTATCCATCTTTGGGGAAAATGTTCATTTATCCATGCTCTTACTACTACGGAATTATGGATAGATGCTCCATCGAGTTGGAAATACAATTGTTCCAAAGGAAAATCGATTATTGCATTCCACAGATCATTATTTAATAATTGTCGCAAATGTAACGTATTTATATTTTTGAAAATAGAAGAACGGCCCTATTATTGTTTCGTTTAAAATTCCGCACCACACATTTACCTTCTGGGAATATTGCCTTTTACAATTTATTACTGCCCAGTACTTAGAGTTTTGTGATGATACCACCCCGTTGGTGGAGAAAGTTGCTTCATCCGTGAAAATTATTTTCTTCAAGAAGTCTCGATTGTTTAAATAATTACCTTGGATCCATAAACAATATTCCAGTCTTCTCTCTTCATCACCTTCCTCTAAAGTGTGTAAAAATTTTGGTTTATACGGTTGTAGTTTATGGCGTTTTAAACATCTCCAAATTTTTGACACCGACAAATTCAGGTCACGAGCCATATTTCTAAGGCTGGTAGTGGGATTGGCGTTAAACGCCGCTAATATAACATTATCATCTTCATGCCTTCGATTAAGATGTACTCTCGGTTTAAGCACATTACCAGTTGTATTGAACAAGTGACAATATTCTTGCTATGGTACCATGGTGTATTGGTTGTCTTAGAGGATGTCTTAAATTAAATTCTTCTGCTGCTTCTCTTGAAGACCGTACATTTTCACCGACTATCTTTATTATTTCTGCTTTTTCATCAGCAGTTAAAAGTATTCTAGCCATTACGAGTAAAGAAATCAAATAAGGAAACTAACAAACTCAACAATAGATAACAACAATCACTTCTGTCATAAAAGTAATAATATTGACAGTTCATTTCACGGCATTCTTAACATTTAAAACAAAAAAACCGCTCCTAAATCTCTGAGGCGATAAGGAGGAAGGATTATGATGGAGCGTTACTTCTCAAGAACAGTGACAACAAAAAAAACTGTATTACATTGTTAACTTGATGTGTAATAATAAGAGGTGACTCTTTTAGCGTTTTATTGAATCATGATTTTTGCTCACAACTTTCATTTGTTGGAAAAAGATCTCTATGTGTTGGACAAAGTCGCTTTATGGAGCTGTATAACTCCATGAATTAGTCTTCAAATTCGGCCACAAATAAAGGAGATACAGGGGTGTCTTCACGAGAAGTGAAACAAACATTTCTTTTTTTAAGTTTTCCGATTTTCACCAAATTTTATAGGGGGGCATATCTCGTGATTCTGAACAACTTTTATTAACAAATTTTTTGTCTATTTCTAAGCCTACTATGATATGAAAATTGCGATTTTCTTTTTATCGCAGTAGGCCGGCGTTTTAGATCTAGACGATATTTATGTGTCATGTAAAGTCACCTTATAGAGTTGTATATCTGATAAAAATTAGAAATGGATTCGGCCACAAATAAAGGAGATGCAGGGGTGCTTTCACGAGAAGTGAAACACACTGTATATGAGGTGGAAATTTTTTTCTTGCGCATTTAATTATCATTTAATGTGCTCTTATTGTTCCGCGGTTGAAAATCACGAATTTGTTATTTTACACGTTAATATTCTGCTATCTTTTTTGCAAGTTAGCAGAACATGCGATAAAAAAATTATATTAGAGCACAAAAATTTTTCTTGCGCATTTAATTAGCATTTAATGAGCATTTAAAACTCTTTATGAAATAATTATGTTCTGCTAACTGAAAAGACATATCTTGCTCAGGGTAACCACTGATCTTATTTGCTCATAGCAATTAGGGTTTTATTAACGTTTATATACTTAACTTTAACTAGATTTCTACAATTCGTTTATTTTCTGAAAGTAGATGATTTATACTCATGTTTAGTTTCCCATTTTTATTGCACTTTCAAATTAGTTCACTTTTTTAGCATTACTAAATAACAAGATTACTGCTATATCCAATTTAAACAATATTTGGCAGAATTCTAATTTTAAAGAAGATGCATTGATTAACATTTACTATATCACTAAGTTATAACGTGGCCTGAAGATGTTTTCTTTGCCAGCATTTTTCAGTTCTGACATCACCACACGCTCTTATTATTAAATTATAATATTAAACAGGTTTGATATTGACACAAATGTTCTTTTGTATTGACATATAATTTTAGCCTTATGTATATGGAAGAAACATATTTTTCGCCATGTTGTTTGGATCATTTCAAAGAAGTTTTCGTTAATACGTTTACTACTTTTTACTATTCCTCGAAAACATTATAGAACATTATTGTATAGTGTAACTTCCCCGTTCTTTGCAACAGTCAGCTCTAAATTTCGTGAAGGATATCTAACAGTATTCACGTTAATCGGTACATCCCTAATATAGTGTCGAACTAAGCAAAAATAACACTATACTAAAAAGATAATTAAAAAACAAAAATCAAGGTCGAAAACAGTTTAAAGGATCAAATGATGTTGAAGATTATATATAAGGCAGAATTTAAATCTGAGAACGAGAAGCCTACAAGTAAATTGAATGATTTAGAAGCGAATCCCAACAACGTTTGATTCTTCTTAAGATCTAATAGAGGTCGATCATCTGTACCGCTCAACATCAAATATGACAAAAAATAAATTGGATGACTCTTAACAGGTTGTTTCAGCTTTTGCAGAAGAAACCTTTAAGCCGGATATTCTGGGGTGCTTACAGTATGTGGAATAAATATTTATTTTTTGATTTATATCAATAAATCTTTAAAAAATTGAAGGAAATAGAAAAATGTATTGAAAAAATTGTAAAAATCCGATTCTATCGTTCAGTCTGTTCGCAATTCATTGTTAAAATTTGGGGACCCCTACAAGTTGTTACTTACCCTATAAGATAGTAATTCTACTACGTTGTACAAAAATTGTATGGTGCAGAGCAGTTGTAGAGGGCTTTTTCCAAAAAAATAAATAAAAATAGAAAATAAATTTGTACAAAGTTGACATATCTATACGCTAACAAAAAATTGAAATGATATTATGTGTAGTTTTTTTATAAAAGAAAATAAAGAAAATGAAATTTGTATTGTTTTACATGCGATAGAAAAGTTATTAACTTAATTCCTGCGTAATTATTAAGGTGTTCCAAATTTTTGTGTATATAACACTTAATATCTCAATAACCACTGCATTAATAAAAAAATATTTCAGTAAATGCTGTTCGCAATTTTATTGTGTTTATCATACTACCTACTATGGGATTAATGAAATTAAATTATCACAGGGATACTATGCATACATTTTTAAATTATTAATAAATAATATAATATAGTTCACAATTAATGTCGTTAAATATAATCATTATTGGCTAATCAAGAAAAAATAGATTGATAGATAGATTGTTTAAAAGTACAAAATTAAAAAATGTATATTCAGTAAAATAGAACATATATTTATATTTATTATATTATTTGAATCAGAGCTGTTCCTAAGCACTGTGCTTAGTGTTCGTCTAAGCACTCAAAGCACTTTTGTGCTCGGGAGTACTATGCATAGGAGCAATTTTTAAACGATGCTTAGTGCTTTCAAGCACTCTGGAAGTGCGTACGAGCACTTTAGAAGTCTAGCGAGAGAGGAATTGTTTTTACATGAAATTTTTATACTGAACATGGGTATATAAACGCCGTTAAACTTTAAACTCACATCCAATTTCGGACATGCCTCGAAAATACGTTGGAGCGCGTGCAGCGCGATTCAATCAAAACTATGAGGAACGATATTTGCTAGAGGCACTCCGCCACCTCCGAAATCGAAGGATGACACTTCGGGAAGCCTCCGAGATATATAAAGTTCCGAAAAGTGCACTTCATCATCACTTGCGACAAGGGAGGAATCTTAAATCGGTCCGAGGACAAACTCAGTTGTCAAAACGCGAGGAGGAAAGCATTAGCAAGATGAGGATATCCACCATTCTATCTCAATGGGATATTCCTTTGATAGCGGTGATATAAGGTATTTAGTGAAAGGACATCTCGACAGTAGGACAGAGGTCTCCAAAATTTGTAGATAATTTGCCTGGTGAAGGTTGACTCACATTATTCCTAAAACGACATCAGGAACTATCTATGCGAATGGCTGAAAATAAAGAGAGCACGGGCTGCTGTTTGTCCGGAATCAATAAACCAATATTTCGATAATTTGATTGCCAATATTGATGGAGTAAACCCTAAAATATCATCAACTACGATGAAACGAATTTTGTGGATGATCCCGGCAGGAAAATGGTGATTGTGAGAACATCAGTCAAACATGCAGAAAGAATAGTGGACTCATCAAAATCTGCTACATATGTCATGTTTGCTGCAAGTGCCTCTGGTGAACTTTTGAACCCTTATGTAGTATACAAAAGCGAGAACCTGTGACAACTGGACGAAAAATGGACCAAGAGGTTGTCGTTCTGCAAGAAGCAAAAGTGGATGGTTCGTCGGAGACTTGTTTGAAGATTATTTCATGAAAGTTGCACTTACTTATTTCCGCAGATTAACAGGTCCTAAGGTCATCATTGGAGACAATTTGTCCCTCAAAGTGATTCAGGAATGCGAAAATAATGAAATAAATTTCCTTTTTCTTCCCCCTAACAGCACTCACCTCATACAACCATTAGATGTCGCTGTATTCGGGCCAGTTAAGAAGAGGAAAATGGAAATGAAAAAAGAAAAATAAAGGATGTATCTCCAAACAATTATTTCTGAGTTTGTTAAACCAATGCCTCATAGAAGTGAGTGCTAGAAATAGTGAAAACATAAAAAGTGGGTTTCACGCCACAGGTATAGTTTCTCTTGACAGAAATCAGGTGTTAAAAAAACTACCACAAACAAGGCAAGAGCCCGCACAGCCAGCTATGAATGATGTCTGAACTAATACAATCAATGACTTCCTAGCTGATGTTCGAGAGGCGCAAAGACCTGGGATAACAAAGAAGAAAAATCTTCAAGTTGCTCCTGGGAAAAGTGTTTTGGTTGCAGATGTAGAAGCAGCACTTGCTGCTGTTGATGCTAGAGCAACTACAAAGAAAAAACCGAAGAAAATGGAAAAGAGAAAGTTTCCATCAATCGGAGATAGTGAAGATAATAATGAAGCAGCAACTGCTGTTTCAATTCCAACGAAAAGACAAAATATAATGACAAAAAGCATGCTTCTATCGGACCCAAGCCCAAGAGATCGAAGAAATAGAATCCAAGAGAGAACACAAGGAAGACTATTTCGGTGAAGAGGCAACAGAGCGACATGAGAAAAACGAAGAAATTTCTTTAGATCACATCAATGTAGGTGATTTTGTTGAAGTAAAGTTCTTGATAACGAAAACGGAAAAGTATTTCTTGGGCCAAAAATCACAAACAATGTGAAAGACGAAGATATTATTACTGTAAACTTTTTGTGACCAAATAGAAAATTAAGAAATGCCTTTATTTTCCCGCAAACATCGGACTGTAGCGACGACATAGAAAAAAAACCGAATTACAAAAATTCTTGAGAAGCCTATAACACTGCGAAGAGGAGTAGACAGTTCTCGTGCCTATACGTAAAATTAATTTTATTTGGTTTTCTTAGGTTTATGTTGTTTTTATGTTTTATTGTTTTGTTTAAACAACCTTTAGTTGTGCGTTGATTTGATTTTGAATAAATTATTAACTTATTAAGCAATTAGTTATTTTGTATTCAAATTAATGTTATTATTAAATTATGAGCCATTTATAAATTCTTTCAATATTTTTTCACTTTTTATGTTCCGATAGACTCCATAAGAAACGTAATTCGGAAAATATATAAAATATAAGACTCTGTTCAGATTCACCCCAAACACGAGGTGGGTCGGTACAAATTTATTTTTTTCTTATAACACAGGGATTCATTGTTTTGTGAATCTTATAGGTAAGATATCATAGACCCATGAGCCAAAAACTGATTCGTATATCTTGATACATTTCCTTATAATTTGTGGAAATAATAAAAAATTGTCCCGATTCACCCAGGTTGCTTTTGGGCACATGTAATGTAGTTTGTTCCTTGTATTTCGTTTTTGGCACGTTGTATTTTGTAAAATTGTGCTGTAACTGGATTAGTCTGTTGGGCAATAAATTTTTTATTATTTTTATTAGTTATTGGCGTTTCCGCTAAATTTCAAACATCAATTTTTTTATAATATAATTTTTAGTTTTCCATTTAAGTGTGCCATGATGGTTCCGATTTATTCTAAATAACCAGTGTAACGCTACAAAAATCGAAATCCCGTTAAAAACACTAAATTACGTGATTTATGAGCGAATAAAATTCACCAAAAGTATTTTTGGGGCAAAACTCATTTTTTTCAAATAGAACCATATCAGTACCGTGGTATCATTTATTAGTGCTATTAATAAATAATTTATTCATATGTCCTATTAAAATGTGCGATATATACAAATAAAATTACAGCTAAAATAAAATAAGGATATACAATTTTATTCTAATTACCTTGTTACACATAAGGTGGTTTTGGAATACAAAAAATTAACACAAAACATTACAACAGTTGTTCAAAATGCTGTCCATTAACGTCAATGCACTTCTGAACTCGCATAGCTGTTTCTCGAAGAACGTTCGCCAATTGCTGGGCTGTTATGCTATTAATTACTTGTCTTACTAGTAGCTCCAGGTCTTCACGGGTTGCAACGGAGGTTGCATAGACAATATTTTTTAAATGACCCCAAACAAAGAAATCAAGTGGCGTCAAATCAGGTGACCTTGGAGGACACCTCACAGGACCATTCGTCAAAATTACGTTTTCTCCGAATCTCCGTTGAAAGTAATCAATTAATATCCTTGAATTATGGGGAGAAGCGCTATCTTGTTGGAAATACATTCCCTGTCCCAAATCTAAAGGTAGCTCATCTAAAATGTCCTCAATCTCATTTTCCAGGAATCTCAAGTATCTGGCACCAGTCAGAGGTTTTTCAAATATTATTGGATCATTCTACTACCGACTATTCCAAGCCAAACATTGAAACCGAACTGCACTTGAAAGTTACCTTCCCGTAATAAATTTTGATTTTCTTGTGTCCAATATTTTGTATTTTGTCGGTTAAATAATAATCTCAAATTTGTAAACCTAGACTCGTCCGAAAATAAAATCAGTCCCAAATAATCATTGTTTGGCTGCACGTTATTATACAAAGTTGCAATATTCCATCCTACGTTCGTAATCACTTTCGTACAAAAGTTGGTACAATTGCTATGAGTGGTATTTGTGCAAAATTCGGCTTACTGTTTCGTGACTGATGTCCAATTCAAACCCAACTTGCCTTGAAGAAACAGTCTTATCAATTTCTATTCGAGCCACAACATTAATTTCCGTTCCTTCGTCAATAATGAATTTTTCTTCGGGATCATTGTTGGGCTCTCTTCGGAATTGGTTTTCAACACGTTTAAAATAATTTTTCGCTGGACATGTCATTCAGGATATCGTTGGGCATAAAGGTCGGTAGCTGTAACTGCATTTCTTTTACATTCCCCATAAATAATTATTATGTCCACTTTTTTATCTCTTGTATAAATTTGCGGCATTTTGAATACAATTAACAAGAATTTTAAACAATTTTTAAAGACACAATAAAAATACCGTTAAGCCAACAAATGTTTGACAAGCTAAATATTTCATTGTTTTCAAAGCCACCTTAGTAACTTGTAACATTTAATTAACACAAAATTATATTTTCATATTTTCTTTTAGCTGTAATTTTGATTGTATTTATCGCACATTTTAATACGACGTATGAATAAATTCCTTATTAATAGTACTAATAAATGGTACCACGACACCATGGTTCCATTTGAAAAAATTGAGTTTTGCCCCAAAAACAATTTTGGTGAATTTTATTTGCCCATAAATCACGTAATTCAGTGTTTTTAATGGGATTTCGATTTTTGTAGCATTACACGGGTCATTTAGAATAACTCGGAACCGTCATGGCACACTTAAATGGAGAACTAAAAATTATATTATAAAAAAAAATATGTTTGAAATATCACTTATTTGGCATCGTTCGATTCAGAAAATTATGCAGAATTCAAAAATGCAATAATATATAGGGTGTTCTATTTAAAAATCGAAAGTTAGTGTCACTTCCGGCGGAACCGGAAATGAAATTCAAAAAGTGACGCTTATTATGTATGTAGTATATCCTAAATTTCAATCAATTATATTCAAAACTAAAGGAGAAAAGATGATCCTGTTACACCCGGTATAGTGCATTCAGCAAATTATACTTTTCCTACATTATTTTACTGGGCTGCTTTTGTTGGCTTTTGTCCTTTTTTATAAATAACACTGAATTCAATTGAGTTCTAGCCTCAATATATAGATAGTATTTAAATGTTTGAAAAGTGCTTAGTGTTCGTGAAATTTAAGCACTTTTTCAGAGTGCTTAGTAATGGTGAGCACTTTACTATTAACAGTGCCTAGTTCTCGAAAAATGTAAGCACTTTTTTTCAGTGCTTAATTCTCGCGAGCACTTTTTGTCAGTGCTCATCGGCACAGGTCTGATTTGAGTATATTTATCAAACTAGAATATAAGATGTTCTAATCTGAGTCTGACTCAGAATCACAAGTTCACAAATCAATATATTTAGTGCGTCTAACAACTACTTTTACAAAACGCCAAAATATTTTAACACTACACTTAAATGCACTACCCGATGCTCGTTTCGCTAACCATGTTAGCATCATCGGGAGATGATTAAAACTGAAAACCAGTCTTATTTGTCCCCCAATAATGTTGATATGGTTAGTGAAACGCGCGTCGAATAGCGTATTATATTGTAGTGTTCAAATGTTCTGGCGTTTTGTAAGAGTGGTTTTTAGAGACCAAAGATATTTATTTGAGGAAAATAGCTCTCACGCGAAAACGCCGCCACCGCCAAGGCCGTTCCCAGCGTAGGGTTGGCTCCTTAAGCAGGACTACGCACCATAAAAGTTGAAGGAGACGCTCATTGAAAAATTCAGTAGTTCTTGGACTATAATTTAATCAGTGTTTTTGGGTCGACGCGCGACGGTTTCTTAATTTGTAATTAAATTTTTGGTTACAATTTTCGGCATTCTCTGCAGTTGCACATATTTCTTATGTGATTTATTTCGATAATTACTAGCAAATATAATCTTAATTTAATTTTTTTGCCTCATTAATATCATTCCGTTTTTTTACAATACTAAATTAAGCAAAACTTAGGTCAACTGCGGTATTTCATTATACACTCAGTTAGGTTAATGAACTTATTACCACAATTTATAATCAGATATAGGTAGTACTTAATTAATGGTCAACTATTTATGCAATATTTTTCATAACTTCTTGTATAACTGGTTTAAGTATAAAAGTAAAAGTATTACTTGCTCTAGTGTACAAATTAAATGTAAACATCTTAAATATCAATGCAAGGCTGTCGTGTTTGCGCTTTTATTATTAAATATGGTATAAATAATAATTAGAATCGATCAACCGTGATATTCAAAAAAGGGAAATAATTTGTCTATTAGTTTTTGGAATATTTATCGATTTCTTTTCAAGGTTCTTTTCAAAGACATTAAAAATAGTATGAGAATGTGCAAATTAAGTAATAATTTAATTGTATTACTGTAGGAGAAAGTGATGCGAAAAACAACATTAAAGAAATAATTAAATTCTGTTAGAGAAAAAATTATTAAAATAATTTCTTAAATGGAAATCATTTAAATAAGTAATTTTTAAGTTGCAAAAGTATTTATTACCAAATACCACTAATTTTTATAATTATATTGAAATAATAGTGAATGGATGTATAGTTTCTTAATTGAAATATTAAAATTTATTGTAATATTTGTTTTTAATCATTTATTTAACGTGGGCCTATTTCCGCTACCAAGGACAATCACCGACGCCAGGGGATAAGCTCATCAATGTGGGTGTAGGTGTGAACGGGGCCATCTTTACACGTCTGAAGGACTTTCATTTTATTTTCCAAAGTGGATATTAAACGTTCACAAAGAAGGGTTCAAATCGACTGTTTCAGACAGAATAGTACAAAATTTATACTTACTGTTTCGTTTTTGCTCAACTGCTTCATTGATGGTACCAATTGAACGCCGTAATACTATAAACCTAACACAGTAAATACTAACACTTCCTTAAATTTAAACCTGAAAAGTTTTGAAACACAAGAAAAAGACAATATAAAGTTCAAAATTATATATTAAATCTTTTAAAAAATTATGTTTTTACCAAAACATTCAAGAAAAATGTATTGACAAACTATAGTCTGGCCCGTGTACAATACATAGTGAGGAAAGGAACGACTCATAATGTACCAACTACCGTCCAATGTTTAGTTTTTAGCTAACGATTACACAAAAAGATTCGGTAAAAAGTTCAATGTTTATAATTTTGGTAGGCTTTTACTTGCCTGTCTATTGACGTATTTTCAATTCAACATCAATTTAGCTCGCTCCTCAGAGCTTAAAAATGCTTGAATAGCGACGACTTTGAATTATATTCTGCAATTATAGATTCATACGTTCAGGCAAGGCGGTCCCATGCACGTTCTGAGTACATGGTAACTATACTTTTTTGACACCGAATCACTGATGAACCGGTTTAGAGCAAATATCGTTAAAACCCATCGTTTTCCCGTCAAAATCGACTGCTAGAAAATGATAGGGCATCTTCGACGCTAAGAGTTATTTTCGCTGAAACTCTCGAAGTACTTTGACTAGAGACTGGTTAACTTGTCCCTCATATTTAACACAACGTATGAGGTGCCAGTGCTTAACAACGTGGATTCGTAAAAAGGTGTTTATTTTCAAAATTTCGGTATTCGTTATATCTTCTAAATTTTGTGGTCGGGGTGACATTACGTCCCCATGCAGCGACATTTACTACACTTTCTAAAATTACACTCCTTGATGAGTTTCCAAGATTTTGGCATAAAAAATGCTCCGTAGAGCGAAAATATGAATGAATGTATAAAAAACCTCTTCCAACGGCATTTTTACGTGAAGCACGCTTCTCATGCGAAATGTTTCGGATTTTGTTACAATTTCGAAAATTTCATCGAGGGTGTCTTTAACATAGACACTGGGACCCCTAACCTGTAAATTTTGTCGAACCCCCGCAGTTTGTCGTGGGGTAGGGATCTTTAACGTGCTCACATCGTAGATACACGGAACCCACAGTTTTACATCTCTTTCGAAAGATAGTGACGCGAGCAGATCCGCTCATCTACTATATCTCATCGACTTGCTGTGACCCGGTTTTGAACCCGGGCTCTCTGCGTGGGAGGATGCGCCAATTACCAATTAAAAGATTCTTTATTTTATTTTACATACATTTCATTTTATTTAATTGATTTGTCCCTAGTCTAGTTTTTTACAGTCCTGCACAAATGCATACAAAAACTGGTGTATCCCAATAGCTGCAGGTTGGCTGGTGGAAGCCGAAATCAATATGCTCATAAATTTAAATTATTAGGATTTTGTTTGTTATTTCTTAAAAATTTTATAACATTTATGTGTGTGACCATCTGCGTACAGTTCAATTATTTAAATGCTTTTTTCCTGAGTGAATTCCACTGTCCATCACACCACCAAGCCGACCATTGTAATATTACTATTGCTACCATTAATAAAGCTAATTTGCCATTCACGAGCTCTGAGTGGCAATAAAAGTTTTAACTGCCGCTCACGAGCCTCACTAAAAGTATTTGAAGATAAGATATTAATATTGTCATAGTAGTTAGTTCAGTTCAATTTAGTTAACATCAAAAGGGTGACGTGGGAAGAACAGATAAGTGAAGTGCATGGTAAATGTCTCTGTATAAACACCACAGAAATTAGACAACCCCCAATTCCAGAAGCCAGAGGCTTGTGCGGAAGAGGGTTACACATTGAAAAAGCGCGGACATATAACCATTTCCTTCGACAGTGCCGGAGCCGGGATTCGAACCCGGTGGCGCGGTATCCGTGTGATTTATCGCGATTGGCACCTCGCGCGAGAGAGGTTAAGTTGTAGACAAAATTTCAGAATTTCGAAAGACTTTTACTGTCTAATATGAATAATTTGAGGCAACCAGAAGAATTGCCGTTATAAGGTGATATTGCATAAAACTTCAAAAACTGGAAACAAGGGTTTGAATTTTTTATGCTGGCCTCGGAAGATAACAAAAAGTCAAAAGAAGCTAAAAGTAGCAATATTGTCGCATACAATAGGATGCAAAGCACTTGATGTGTATAATACACTTGATATAGCTGAAGAAAAGCCCAAAGATTACAAAAAAAACTCTTAATTTATTGGAAAATTATCCAATCTTAATCAAATGAAACTGTCAATCGACACATATTTTTCACATGAAAGCAGAAAGAAGGTGAGAGTTTCGACATCTTCCTTGCGGATTTGAGAAATTTGAGTCGGGATTGCAATTTTGGAGATTTATAGGACAGTTTAATAAGGAACAACATTATTTGTGGAAAGAGGAGTCAAAGATCGATTGTTAAGAGAACCAAATTTAATTTTGACTAAAACGATAAACGTTAGTAAAGCTGCAGAATTGGCAGAAAATCAAACAAAACAATAATTGTTAGATGATGAAGGAGGAGACAGAGCAGTTTCTGAAGTTAAAAAACAAGAAAAACCAAAGAATAATAATTATGAATGTAAGAAAACATACAAAAAATATGAAAACGAAATGTAACTAATTGTGGATATCTTCATGTACCCAAGCATTGTCCTGCATTTAAAAAGATGTGTATGAACTGCAAAAAATATAATCTGCAAAAATGTGTAAAAGTAGAAAAATGACTATGATAGAAAAACTGTGGAGGATGAGCCAGAAGAATTGTTTATAGGCGTTATGATCACAAAAATATAGTAAAACAGTTAAAGTTACAGTTACATGAATTGAAACAAAAGCTAGATTGCAAAATTATAATGGTACACCAATATCTGCAATGGAAGAAGTTTCATCTGTGACTTCTTAAGGAAATAGACATGTGTGCCCCATTTGTTATAGGTTTGCCCTCGGCAGTTAAATTCCGGTTAATTGATGTTTCTAAAGGGAGTGAAAAACGTTTGGATACAGTTGAGCAAAAAGAAAGTTCAATTTATACTCTGAAGGAAGAATTTAAAAATGTTTTGAAGGAATGGGTGAGCTGGATATATTTACAGTATTAAGTTAAAAGAAGATTGTGTTCCAGTTAGTGAGCCATCTCGAAAAATTCCATTTAAATCGGAAGATGGTGTTAGAAGAGAGGTAGAAAAATTTAAAAAAGAAGGAATAATTATGACAGTAAATGAGCCTACGGAATGGATGAGTTCACTTGTTGTTGTACAAAAACCAGATAAGTCCTTGAGATTGTGCTCAGATCCTCAAAATCTTACAAAGCTATATAGGATTCAAACTTCCAACATTTGAGGTATTGGTATGTAGAACGCCAAATGCTAAAGTTTTTTCAATTTTGGATGGAAATAAAGGTTTCTACCAAATAAAATCGTCAATTGATAGCCAGGTATTAACTACATTTACGCAGGAAACTTTAGACACTACTGTTACTTAAGAATTCCATATGGCTTGAGCTGAGCACCTGAAGTATTTCACATGTCATTTTAAAAAGTGTTCGAAGGACTTCTAGTAGTTGAAGTTTATATCGATGATGTAATTATTTGGGGGGGATGCAAATCAGCATAATGTCAGAAGGTCAGAAGGTTGGTTCTGCAGAGAGCTCAAGAAGCCAATGTAAAATTTAATAATAGAAAGTGCAAGTTCGGCTTGAGTAAGGTGAAATATGTTGGGCATGTGATAAATACAGAAGGAGTACAGCTTGACAGAGACAAAATGGAGGACATTCAAGATAAGGAAGAACCCGAAACGAAAAAAGAATTACAGACTGTTTTAGGTATAGTTACTTATGTTTTGCTGGATCTCTCTAATGTAACTTACTTTATGGGGTAATTGTTAAAGAAATATTCTGAGTTTTTGGTGGACAGAAAATTAGAAAAGAGATTTCAACAAATTAAAAGAAATGTTAACTAATGTACCAGTTTTAAAGTTCTATGGCGTAAACAAACCAGTTGTTCTTTCGATTAATAATATTAACAAAAAACAAATAATACTAATATAATTTTTTTCAAATATTTAATACGCTATTGTAAAGAAATTTAAATTTGTATTTAATGTTGATTTAGGTAACTGTTCCTAATCATATCAGTTATTTGATACTTAGTGAATATTATTTATTAGATTTTAAAAATACGTTTAATTATGGTGACACCCAACCTTTTTTTTGTATTGTCAACAAGTTGTCACTGCAAATAATTGAAATACTAAATAAATGCCAATATTGAAATAAAGTATATTTAATGTATAACATAACAGATGAATGGTTTGAATAAAAAATCGAGTAGGAAGCAATATTTGTGATATAAACCTATATAATAATTTTATTTAAATTGCGTCCTTGCTAAAATATTTTGTAATTCAATTTATTCACAAAAGTTATACGCAGAATTTATATTTCAAGTTCACATTGTTGTGTATTTAATAACCAAAGCAAATTAACGTTTTTAAATTATTTTGGAAAATGTGTACTTTAAAGTCGGCATCTAGCAAATCTATACAAAGAAAATGTCTGGCTAAAATAGATTAACTAAATATTGCTACGTGTATACTCCCTTACAGAGTTCTCCGTAGGTAATCTTTCTTAACAGAGAGAAGCTAGCAATCGAATGGTAGTTCGCCACTCAGGCCAAAGATGGCGCTATTAATGAGTTTGGTACTTGCTACCATAGAGCATTTTTTACTAGATAGTTCAGGACCTATCCGGAGCGCAGACCAGAATAATATGGGAGGTCTGAATTAAGAATCACGGAGTATAAAGGAAGCGGAACTAAGTCACTAGAGTAGTTCTAGTTAGGAAAGCAAAGTGATCAGATCAAGTGAAAGAACAAAGTGATCAGACTAGTAAAAAGTACAGTAACAAATAATGAGTTATAGTTGTTAATAGTTGTAATTATTAGCGTAATTATAGGGATTAATTATTACAAGTCAATTAGTAGTTAAATGAATCAGTATTATTCGTGTTGCAATTAATGAATCCACGCTTGGGGTGCTTAGCAAAGGATGCAAGCACGTAACAGTATGAGAACCATATTAAAAAGATAAAAAATGGAATATTGATAAATCTTTTCACTTTTTAACGTGTTTTTATTAGCTCGACAGGTATCATATAACTTTGTATGTAAGTAAACACATCTTGCAACTCAAATTTGTCCTATTTTCACTTAAGGTGCCAGTCGGATTTCGTCCTATATTGTTATGCACTGCGTTAGGAGTCTATTATTTTAGTAAATAAGTGATTAAGTAAGGAATTAAGTTTATCTTTATTAGAACTGCCCAACTTCCATTTATGGTCATCGATTTATGAACTATTAGCACGCAGGTAGTCTTCAAAATATCAATGTCACACTTTTTTTTTAAATTTTTTCTGTTTTAGCAAAACATGTTTTAGACAAAATATGTAGGTATAGATGAGTACTATAATACAACGACGTACCACATGTACATATTTGATTCAAAATAAAAAAATTAAGACTTTGAACCGCTGCCATTTTTTAAATTCGCTCTTATTAGAAGAAACAAAAAAGTATTAAATAATTTTTTATGTATAACTTCTTAAATGTAAAAACTCAATCTCAATCGGCTATTATATTGTCATCAATTTTTCGAGAGTGCGATGGAGTCGATTTGACGAGACCGTATTTGACGTTAATAATTTGAATAAAGCCCGAGAGCCACATAAAAGGAATATTTAAATAAGGATGGATGGTTAACTGCTTTGTGTTTTGCAACTACATACATATGTACAATTTATTGATAAATTAAATATGAAAGGGTAACCTCTATGATTTTATAAAATGGTGTTATGTATACATCTACGCCAATGCCCCATAGAAAATTCTAGAAGGATTAGAAATATCTCGAATGATGCATTGGAACGTTCTAGAATAAGCGAGTACATTCGATGCGGTTATATATAGAGTGGATCCAAGCGCACGGAGGGCAGTTATGTATGAGATGAGCAAGTCATAAGATTAGATAAAGAACAGTAACAAGTTCTGAATTATAGTAGAGAGATAATCTACTATAAAGTACAATAAACTTGTAATTAGTGTGTACTAATATTAATGTAGTTAATATAAAGTAGTGGTTTATGAAAGTTCTTGTTGCAATTTATTGAACCTACATACAGGGTGTTTACTGGAGGGTGTAAACACGTAACAATTGGTGTCGGAAGCGGGATTGCAACAGAATTTCTGAAGAATTCTAGAAAGTTCCATAGTGTTCTATTCGGAAACCACTGGAGGTAGTGAAGTGCCTTGAACTGGAAAATGATATAGACATTGAATAAAGACCTATTGTGACATTTTGCGAAAATTTCCAGAATATTCTATTTGGAAACTAGTGCAGTTAGCTAAGTTCTGCCAACTGGGAAGTAGTATAGACATTAAATAAGACGTAATTTTTGACATTTTGAGAAAATTTCTAGAACAATCTACTCTGGATTTTGTGGATATATTTGACGTATACCTGATATAGACTTTAAATAAGACGTGGTAGTGCTGTTTGTTAGTTTTTGAATGGAAACAAAAGGCATGGCCGCCGAAAAGCAAATACAAGACATGTTCGCGGAATTCAGAAAAACGATGCTAGACCAGAAAGAAGAACAAGAGAAATGACGCTAAGAAGAAAAAGAAGAACAATAGAAACGTGCAGAAGAAAAAGAAAGAATACGCCAAGAAGAAAAAGAACTCGAGAAAGAAAAGCAAGAAAGATGGTGACAGGAAGAAAAAGAAGAACAAGGGAGACATGAAGAAGAATTAAGGAAAATCATACGGGTACAGCGATCCTTCCTACTACAGAAGGATTAAAAAATGAAATCAAGGAGGATATAGGCGTTGTAAAGGCTGAAGTTAGTGACATTAAGGGAAAAGTTAGTGACCTTGAAGGGAAAGTGAATACAGTCGAAGAAGAAATAAGTGAAGTCAAAGGGTAGGTAAATATGATCGGAGAAAAATAAAACCACTTAAACGGCAGCTGAGAGAATAAGGAGGCCAGTTAGTAATGTCATCAGGTCCTCGATTACAACCCCCCTCCTGGGGGGCCCAATCAGAGGAAATGAATTTGGACACTAATCTGAAGGATATACATAAGATGTTTACTCAATTAATGATCAATACAAGTTCTCCAGGGAAACAGGAAAACCGACAAAGAGGTATACAGCCCAGCGGAGGTATCCGATGTTACCAGTGCAGTAAACCAAGGCATTCAGGGTGTTGCATCATGAGAGGGACATAGCTTAATAGGAGGTAGAGAACATCAGTGGTAACCGGAACTTCCCATAGAAATGTCTCATTGGGCCTTCATTACGAAGTTACAGGGTGTTAAATAATTTTTGGCCAAACCTGTTTTTTGTCATAACTTTGACAGGGAATGAAATAACGGATTTATATTTGGTACGGCTAATGTACTAACGAGCCCCAAGAGGTACATGTATAAAAAAAAATATATCCCGGTCCGGACTCACTATAATTTATGTTTCTTCTTTGCATCAATAAAACATCACCCTGTATATATTTTTTTGAAATTTCGATACAATATTCGAAAAGAGCAAGAAAAAACAAACAAAATGGCCTATTTCATTTTTTTGTTACACCTTCGTGGTTATTTAAATACGTTGTTAACTGTGCAAGAAAATGGATTACAGAACCCTATTAAATGAGAGGCACGTAAAATAAATAGTTTTATAACTAAAATTTGCAAAAATTCTATTGAGCCTAGGTGGTCTGGGTGAATCCTAATTCCGGCACGTTTTAAAGGTCCATTTTGGTAAAAAACTGTGGTCCTAATAAGTAATCGGGTATGAAATAACAAAATTTTTAATCAATCACAGTAGGCTTGTTCAAAGTGACAGATAATAAAAAGAAATCTCCTAAACAGTTGAATAATTATTTGTTAGTAATTTAATGTGTCAATGATCCGCATTTAGTTAGTGAAAACTGGTGAAAATATTTTAACTATGCCAGTAAAATTTACAAACGTGGAATATGCTGACATAATATTCATCTATGGTTTCTGTAATGGAAATGGTAGGTCGGCGGAAAGAGAATATCGGCTGCGTTTTCCTGGTCGTCGATGCCCTAATCATAAAACCTTTAGTACGGTGTTCCAGTATGCAAGACAACACGGAAAGTTTCCTACTTCTGCAGTTGTGGAGCGTGTTTTACAACAAGGTGTGCAGGAACAAAACAATATTATAAACGTAGTTCAAGAAAACCCAAATATGAGCACTAGACGAATCAGTTTGGCAACTGGTATTCCTCATTGGCGAGTATGGAGAACCCTAAAAAGAGAACGTTACCATCCATATCATATCCAGCAGGTACAGCGTCTTCAACAAGGCGACGATATCCCCCGCCTGGCATTTTGTCATTGGTTGTCTAACCATCGCCCAGTCATTTACAGAACCTTATTTACGGATGAGGCACAATTTACAAGGGATGGAGTAAACAATTCACGAAATAATCATAAATGGGCACAGGAAAACCCACATGCGGTACGCCAACGCCGTTCGCAACACAGGTTTTCTGTAAATGTTTGGGTCGGACTTGTGAATAGACATTTGATAGGGCCACATTTTTTTGAAGAAAGATTGAATGGTGAAATTTACTTTGATTTTCTTCAAAACATTTTACCGAATATGTTAGAAAATATCGGTATAAGAGGCATGTTGTTTCAGCATGATGGGGCCCCACCACATTTTAACCTTCAAGTAAGAGAACACTTAAACAATGTGTATCCTAATAGATGGATTGGACGCGGGGGTCCACATGAATGGCCACCAAGATCTCCTGACTGTAACCCTTGTGATTACTTTTTATGGGGCCACTTAAAAAACGAGGTTTTTAGCATTGAAATTGAAAGTAGACAACATTTAATCCAGCGCATCGTTACAACCTGCGACGAAATACGGAATAATCCAGAAATGATACGTCGAGCAATTGGTGACCTTTCTAAACGCGCAAGAAAATGCACAGAATGTGGGGGAGGACATTTTGAAAATTTACTTTAGTGTCAATTACGTTTTATTTTTAAACACATTTAGTTATTGTTTTGTTATTTATTGTTAATTGAATGGAAAATATTTTATTTATTTAGATTTTAGTTTGTTCTCTTTTCCAATTTATATTAAGTATAAAATGTTGATGATTTTCTTGATCAAAGTAACTGGTTGCTTAGGCCTAAATGGTTTAAATTATCTGCCACTTTTATTCTTTGAACAAGCCTACTGTGATTGATTAAAAATTTTGTTATTTCATACCCGATTACTTATTAGGACCACAGTTTTTTACCAAAATGGACCTTTAAAACGTGCCGGAATTAGGATTCACCCAGACCACCTAGGCTCAATAGAATTTTTGCAAATTTTAGTTATAAAACTATTTATTTCACGTGCCTCTCATTTAATAGGGTTCTGTAATCCATTTTCTTGCACATTTAACAACGTATTTAAATAACCACGAAGGTGTAACAAAAAAATGAAATAGGCCATTTTGTTTGTTTTTTCTTGCTCTTTTCGAAATTTCAAAAAAATATATACAGGGTGATGTTTTATTGATGCAAAGAAGAAACATAAATTATAGTGAGTCCGGACCTGGATATATTTTTTTTATACATGTAGCTCTTGGGGCTCGTTAGTACATTAGCCGTACCAAATATGAAAGTAGTGTCTTAATGACAGAGGTTCGGAGCGGAGGAGCGGAGCAGTGATCAGTGATCAGTGATCAGATTAGGGGTGGGGGGCAATTAGTGTGGTGGGGGTAAATATGGTGGTGGGGGGCAATTAGTGTGGTGGGGGTAATTAGAATGGTGGGGGGTAATTAGATTAGTGAGAAGTAATTAGAGTGATGAGATGTAAGTACGGTGGTGGGAGGTAATTAGACTAATATGATGTAATTAGAGTGGTGGGAGGTAATTAAGGGGCGGGGCTTAGGGGATGGGACGTTAGAGGGCGGGGCCTATGAAAGGTGGTGGTGGGGGGCAATTAGATTAGTAAGAAGTAATTAAAGTGGTGTGATGTAATTGTAGTGGTGGGAGGTAATTAGAGTGATGTGATGTAATTGTGGTGTGATGTAATTGTAGTAGTGGGAGGTAATTAGGGTGATGTGATGTAATTGTGGTGGTGGGGGGCAATTAGATTAGTAAGAAGTAATTAAAGTGGTGTGATGTAATTGTAGTGGTGGGAGGTAATTAGGGTGATGTGATGTAATTGTAGTGGTGGGAGGTAATTAGAATGGTGTGATGTAATTGTAGTGGTGGGGGGGTAACTAGAGTGGCCTATGAAAGGTGGTGGTGGGGGGCAATTAGGATGGTAATTAGATTAGTAAGAAGTAATTAAAGTGGCCTGATGTAATTGTGGTGGTGGGGGGCAATTAAAGTGGTGGGTGGTAATTAAAGTCGTGTGGTGTAATTGTAGTGGTGGGGGGTAATTGGAGTGGTATGGTAATTAGAGTGGTGGGTGGCAATTATAGTGGTGGGAGGTAATTAAAGTCGTGTGATGTAATTGTAGTGGTGGGGGGTAATTGAAGTGGTGTGATGTAATTGTAGTGGTGGGGGGTAATTGGAGTGGTGTGGTAATTAGAGTGATGGGATGCAATTAGAGTGGTGGGAGGTAATTAAAGTACTGTGGTAATTAGAGGACAATTACAGGTAATTTAAGTAAAAATAAAGGTAATTGCAGTAAAAATAATGGTGATTAAAGCAATTATGGTCAATCCACCCGTCTAGCCGTTCGTATGCAGACAGTTAAATAATTTTCTATTATGTTGTATTGTCTTATTGCACTTTGTATTTTTTTACGATGAGATAACAAACATTCATTCATGATTATATACCTAACCACTTTATTTACCTGCCTTATCCTTATGCTGATAAACAATTGCGACCTATCTGTCTTATCTTTATATCGATCAACAATTATTTTACCTGTCTTATCTTTAGGGACATCTGTCTTATCCTATGCTGATTTATGAGATGTACATTTACGACCTGCCTGTCTTATCCACCGAGATTTTTATCAGTGAATTTGTGAAAGGGGACATTTGCATTGTTATTTCAGTACATGCAGCGTACCCTCTTTATGGCTTTTGTGTACTTAACATCTTGACATCACAAGTGAGGAGAACGTGTAGCTGTTTATTTTAGTTTTTATTTTTTAGAATTGAAACACATGATTTACATTTTCTTATATTATTTATTACCTATTCTGTCACATTACTATTTTCATACTATTTATTACCTATTCTACTACATTACTAACTAATTGTCTTTTTAATTTATCTTGCACCAAAAAATCCACCTTGAACTGATCCATCCAATGCATTATAGGTCAAGTAGGCATCGTGAAGTATAAGTTCAGGGAACTTTGTTTTTCGTGTCTCAAACTCTGTTATTATGTCAACTCTATAGTGTGGTAATAATTAGAATGGTGGGAGGTAATTGTATTCTTCTGATCATGCGTGGTGAGAGTGACTACTAATATAAATAGAATGCTTCTGCATCACACAATTAAAACCTATCGTCGATAAGTCAAGAGCTAGCAAGTGAATGTTGTGCAACCATCCGATAGTAAACAATAATAAATTGACAATATATTTTCATCATCACATTTTGTGTAAGTTGATAAAAAAAATTATCCTTTCTGAATATGTATGATTAATATGTTTGTTTTATTTTATTTATTTTTTTATTTTAGTCCAACTGACAATGTGGATGCAATATTCAGCTCAACGGTGGGTACGGGCAGAAGACATTAAATCGGCCATTGAAAGGTTGTCTTGTGAACTGAGTGACTTAATCAAGGATTCGCAGCATTCATTAGTTTATGATACAAATGTCTTCTACGATATTGAAGAAACTGAACGCATTGAAAAAGATTGCAGGACGTATGCTGCTGGTGCAAATCTATGTTACAAATATTCACGAGGCTTTTTAAATTTGGACGAATTTTGTGAGCATATGATTAGAATAGAATTAAGACACTTTCTATATGACTTAGTGAAGTACCTGCCTAAGGAACTTATTGAAAAATATCAACTGGACCAGTCTGATGGTGATACGGGCAGTTAAATAATTCTCTATATTGTATTTATTGTTAGATATAAATAATTATTATATTGTCATATTGCACAATTATAGTATCTTAAAAAAATTTCTTTGTATTTTCATATATTATGGTGAGGTTAGAAATAAAACAAATATTAAAATAATGCATGTATTTCATTACCTATCTTGATTACATAACTAAGAGGTATACCTTAATAAACCTAAAGAGTTTTTATTCCAATTTTACATTTAAATCTATGATATATTTTGTAAAGAAAGTGAACATTGCAAGAGCATAATGACAATAATTATTATTAAGAAGCCAGTATACAGTACCGAACACGGTAGCTCGGGTAATACCATCACCATCTATTAGACCCTACAATAGTGTACCTAAAGTGTGTTTACTTTAAGCAGAAATCCGCCTTACCTTAAATTTACTTCATCTTATGTAGTTTCAAAACCTCATGAGCTTTGCCTTCATATGCAAAGATACATAACTTCGGCCATCGCGTCGGTCGGCTCAATTACATGAATACTGATCTCCGGTTTTGTGTTGTTTTAAATATTGTTTAAAGACTATATGCATACTACTGTATTAGTATTAATCACTATAATTGAAACATATAAGTAATTTATTTTGTCAAACTTATGTAACGAGGTATATGGTAGATAACTGAGTAAATGTTTTCAAAATGTACTCATAACGGGCGCATTTCATGGGGGTTTTGAAAGTACTCTACACGTTCAAACAAAGTTAGGAATTAGAAAAGAGTATATTTATGCCATTTAGTTTGATACCTGGTAGACGACGCATAAAGTGATAATAGTATGTGGTGTATATTGTCTTGGACTATGTTTTCAATATGTAGGGTTAGAATTACTATCCCGTCGAAGTCTAGAAAATAAATTATTAAAGGTTTTAAGTATCAACTAAATTCGTGTACATCAAGGCAATTTGATTAGTATTGAGAGCTCGTTACATTGGTACGTGTTTATTTATGCCTACGCACGCCTGTGTTATTTTACACCACCACGTACATTACTCCTTAAAATCGGAGACATTAGAAATTTAGATTGTTGAAATGGCGAACAAAATAATGGGGTCTCATAAGCCCCTCCTATCTATTGGAAACAAATAAAACGTATATGTTTACAAATAATTTATTTAAAAATAATGAAGTTATCTTCAACGAAGTCGCGAACGGCGTTATCGGTAAAGAGAATTTCATCTGTTATAATAATTTTATAATAGTTTTTTTACTTAACATTTACTAACATAATTTTGTACTTGTCATTATTGTGCTCTAACATCAGTTTTGTAACATTCTTAGTAAATAGTTTTAAATGACCAGAGGTTTTAATTTCACTGGGTAAAACATTGTATAAGCGTAAACAATCACTAAACGTACGCTTTTTTTATAATTTTCAATAGATCCCACTGGATAATTGTGCAATTTAGCTCTTAACTAAGAAAGGTGATTAAGATAGGTGTACTCGATTTTTTGTCTATTTTATACATTAAAACGCTAGCAAAACTTTACTGATATGCTTGTGAAAAATAACAAAATAAATGAAAATTACTAAACTAGAATACAAACGTGCATAAATTTAAGTACCTCTGCTGTACTTTAGGCTAGAATTAGAAGGACAACAACCATAACAAACAATAATTACAAGGCGGCTCTCTTTACGGTCTGTAAAAAAGTTTGCATTTAACGAGTAAAGAGAATTTACTCAATAACTCCAAATCTAAAATGTTATACTTCACTTAACACCCATTTACAATTTGATTTTGTATGTACTTCTTTATATTTACTATTTAAATCCATAATTAGAGGGCAATAAGTATATATCTAACTCGCCAACAGAGGTACCTCATATTAATGGCATTTCAAAGCCGTCCATGACTACTGGTTCACTGCTGTCAATCTTAAGTATTTTTAATTTGTTAATGTATTGCATTGTACTATATTTTTATCCTTTTACCTTCGTAAAGATATGGTAGTACTTTATACCACGAAACCAGTAGCCGCCTATTATAGAGTTTGTGAGGTAAAAGACCTTTAAATTTTTCTAATTTCGAACCTATAAAAAATTGTACCTACCCGTAATTTCGTTTTAAGTTGCATTTAAAATCGCATATAATGACAGGTAACACTGTAACAGTTGGGATTCTCTGTTGTTAAATCCTAACATATGAGATCTGTTTACTGCCAGGCAGTGCCAGGCGGTAGATAGAATATCCTTGAAATCAAATAACAATGTTTACGTATCTGTTTGCGGTCAAAAATTTACTATAACAAATAATCTACGTCGACACTAGAGATTTAGCTGTAATGTAAATTCGCAACAAAACGTTACATTTATGTCAAATTTATGTAATAATACGAAAAATAAGTTAAGTAAAAATTTGTTGCTCCGCATAAACGACAGCCACTTACAAAAAGCTATGTACTATGTGATGGAGTCGACGTGATCGCGCAAAACAAATAAAAATATATATCATTTATAAAACACCTTATATGCACGACTATGTTGGTAGGCAGAGTGAACTGAGAAAGACGTCTGATATACTTATAATATATGAATTGAAATGGGAAAGAAAAAAAATGGCTTTATATATCCCATCCTATCTACGGAAACCATAGAAAACGCAAGTGTTTAGAAATAATTTATTTAAAAAATGAAGTTCTACAACAAATGAAGTATGAAGTCCTAAAAAGCATGTGTTATAATTTTAGATCAGAATAGATTTTTTATTTAGCGTAAGCTATTCACAATAGTAATATAATTTTGTACCTAGTCATTATTGTGTTGTAACATCTATTGTATATAGTTTTGTAAAACGTAGGAGCGTAAACAATCACTAAAAGTTGACAATTTTTATAGTTTTCAGCTGATCTCACCGGATAATTGTGCAATTTAGCTAGGTAGACACTAGATTTTTGTCAATTCTATATATTAAAACGTTAGCACATCAATTTCAGGAAATTTTATAGATGAATTCCTGGCAGATTTAATAAAAAGTTATTATAGCCGCTAATTAATACTAAGTCAATTAATTTAATATGGTAATTACTTTTACACAATTAATATCGATATAATATGCTAATTTATCGCTCAATTAAATCCATTATTGTATATTGCATTAAAAATAGCTTCTTTTTCTGTTCTATGTACTTTCAAAATTTTTAACTGTATCGAGACTGCCAATATAGAGGTCGATGTAAGTACTATTTACAATAGGTATATGAAAGACATAGTGTCTACACTAATAGATCTTGAAAGATAAGACTCTCATGCTACCTATATAAGTAACGAATCTTGGAAATAAATAAATAACACAGAAATTAGACAACCCCCAATTCCAGAAGCCAGAGCTAGTGCGATTGCCCTATCGACCAGACCAGACAAATACATTTATATATAGAACAACGTTGATTGTGCGGCATATAAACTAATGTTAGTATTATTAGAAAAGCAATCTAAGACGACGAGACAAATATAAACTTAGTATATACCTACATAAATCTTTTTACACAAAAAGTTTACTAAAATGGGTCAGCAAAAGGTAGTTTATAACAAACCAATTTATGTGGGTTTTTGCATCTTGGAATTGTCAAAGACGGTATTGTACAACGCGATCAAAGAGAGTTTGGGGATAAGACGTCTCTTTTATACTGTGATACTGATAGTTTGATTCTAAAAATAATGACAGAAAATTTGTATGACTTTATACTAGATAACCGGGACAAATTCGATACTTCAAATTATCAAGAAGGAAATATATTTGATATCCCGAAGGATCCATCAATTTCAGGAAATTTTTATAGTTCAAAGATAAGATTATATGTGGTATCAATGTCTAACTGACTCTTCAAATAGTAATTTTGTACTATATTGTTTCGATTGGTTGAGAATAATTTTAATAAAGCGCTTTTGAATTATGTTTTAATTTATCTAAAGTCGTATCATAGGTCGATCCCCCAAATGACTATTCCATTTTTATTATTGATTCAATCAATGCCTTGAAAACGTTAATTGTGGTTTTTTGTATTAAAGATGTTTCGGATCTAATAAAATTTATGTAATAATTTGCATAATTTGTTATTCAGAAATCTATGTGTTGATGTCACTTTAAAAACTGGAAGTGGATACCTAAATACTTCATTTGGTCTGTTATCTCTATAAATTTGCCGCAATTACAAATTAATATGTTGTTGCAGTCATGCTATGTGATATTTATATTGGTTTGACCCATTGTATTCGGCGAGAAAGTGATATATTTTGTTTTTTGTATTCAAGGACAATAAGTTCGAATTTGGCCATTACCATTGCTTGTTTAATGTTTACGACTTCTAAAATCACGTAGTCATAAATTTTTATGCCATAAAATTCTTTAATTGTCTACCTTTGACAACCGGGCTCATCCATTTAAAAGTACAATGGTGTTATCTTTAGTAAATCCTTAGATGCTAATCTGTAATTTAGATACACATTTTTTTATAGACACGTATCGTTTTACCATAGAAGAACTTTTTAACTTATGGCTCCAAGAGGACATTAAAAAAAGAGGTGAAGTACTCATGGCTTTTTGATTACGTGAATATACAGATTAATAAAAATATTGATTCCACCCATGAACAAAGAATTCGGGGGAAATTACGTCATTTGCTGCCTGTAATACTGACACTAATAAATTATTATCTAATTGTGATAAATAACAATATTTACAAGAATTTTTTCTCTTCTATTATATCTAACTCAATAAATGGTCCTTCTGTTTAAGACATATCTGTATAAATATTATTTTATTTACTAGGTCTTTAGGATTTAACTCCGCCATTGCTGCGAGTAATACATCTAACTTATCGTTTTCCACAGAACTATGCTCAACATCATTTATGGCAGCCATTAACCGCCGCATGTTTTGTTCTGATTCGGTTTTAAAAAAATTGTATATCAGAGCGACCCCACGGTAAAGCCTTTGTTGTAATGGGAATAAGAAAACGTTTATCGTCGTGGTAAGACAAAGCTACTTTATTCTTCATTCCTGTATAAATATCATGCAAAACGCTGCGAAACGTGTTCATTTTTCTAAATACTACACCACCTTTTTCAACAATTTGTCTGTAATCATGTGCCGATAGCTCTTTTTGAATAACTAATCTTTTCACGCCTTTGGCTTTCTTTAGTTCTTTACCTACAGATCGTACGTGATATGCTTTTGCTCCGGTACCATAAAACTTATTATTGGATCTGCCGGGAATTCATCTTTAAAATTTCCTGAAATTGATGGATCCTTCGGGATATCAAATATATTTCCTTCTTGATAATTTGAAGTATCGAATTTGTCCCGGTTATCTAGTATAAAGTCATACAAATTTTCTGTCATTATTTTTAGAATCAAACTATCAGTATCACAGTATAAAAGAGACGTCTTATCCCCAAACTCTCTTTGATCGCGTTGTACAATACCGTCTTTGACAATTCCAAGATGCAAAAACCCACATAAATTGGTTTGTTATAAACTACCTTTTGCTGACCCATTTTAGTAAACTTTTTGTGTAAAAAGATTTATGTAGGTATATACTAAGTTTATATTTGTCTCGTCGTCTTAGATTGCTTTTCTAATAATACTAACATTAGTTTATATGCCGCACAATCAACGTTGTTCTATATATAAATGTATTTGTCTGGTCTGGTCGATAGGGCAATCGCACTAGCTCTGGCTTCTGGAATTGGGGGTTGTCTAATTTCTGTGTTATTTATTTATTTCCAAGATTCGTTACTTATATAGGTAGCATGAGAGTCTTATCTTTCAAGATCTATTAGTGTAGACACTATGTCTTTCATATACCTATTGTAAATAGTACTTACATCGACCTCTATATTGGCAGTCTCGATACAGTTAAAAATTTTGAAAGTACATAGAACAGAAAAAGAAGCTATTTTTAATGCAATATACAATAATGGATTTAATTGAGCGATAAATTAGCATATTATATCGATATTAATTGTGTAAAAGTAATTACCATATTAAATTAATTGACTTAGTATTAATTAGCGGCTATAATAACTTTTTATTAAATCTGCCAGGAATTCATCTATAAAATTTCCTGAAATTGATGTGCTAACGTTTTAATATATAGAATTGACAAAAATCTAGTGTCTACCTAGCTAAATTGCACAATTATCCGGTGAGATCAGCTGAAAACTATAAAAATTGTCAACTTTTAGTGATTGTTTACGCTCCTACGTTTTACAAAACTATATACAATAGATGTTACAACACAATAATGACTAGGTACAAAATTATATTACTATTGTGAATAGCTTACGCTAAATAAAAAATCTATTCTGATCTAAAATTATAACACACGCTTTTTAGGACTTCATACTTCATTTGTTGTAGAACTTCATTTTTTAAATAAATTATTTCTAAACACTTGCGTTTTCTATGGTTTCCGTAGATAGGATGGGATATATAAAGCCATTTTTTTTCTTTCCCATTTCAATTCATATATTATAAGTATATCAGACGTCTTTCTCAGTTCACTCTGCCTACCAACATAGTCGTGCATATAAGGTGTTTTGTAAATGATATATATTTTTATTTGTTTTGCGCGATCACGTCGACTCCATCACATAGTACATAGCTTTTTGTAAGTGGCTGTCGTTTATGCGGAGCAACAAATTTTTACTTAACTTATTTTTCGTATTATTACATAAATTTGACATAAATGTAACGTTTTGTTGCGAATTTACATTACAGCTAAATCTCTAGTGTCGACGTAGATTATTTGTTATAGTAAATTTTTGACCGCAAACAGATACGTAAACATTGTTATTTGATTTCAAGGATATTCTATCTACCGCCTGGCACTGCCTGGCAGTAAACAGATCTCATATATTAGGATTTAACAACAGAGAATCCCAACTGTTACAGTGTTACCTGTCATTATATGCGATTTTAAATGCAACTTAAAACGAAATTACGGGTAGGTACAATTTTTTATAGGTTCGAAATTAGAAAAATTTAAAGGTCTTTTACCTCACAAACTCTATAATAGGCGGCTACTGGTTTCGTGGTATAAAGTACTACCATATCTTTACGAAGGTAAAAGGATAAAAATATAGTACAATGCAATACATTAACAAATTAAAAATACTTAAGATTGACAGCAGTGAACCAGTAGTCATGGACGGCTTTGAAATGCCATTAATATGAGGTACCTCTGTTGGCGAGTTAGATATATACTTATTGCCCTCTAATTATGGATTTAAATAGTAAATATAAAGAAGTACATACAAAATCAAATTGTAAATGGGTGTTAAGTGAAGTATAACATTTTAGATTTGGAGTTATTGAGTAAATTCTCTTTACTCGTTAAATGCAAACTTTTTTACAGACCGTAAAGAGAGCCGCCTTGTAATTATTGTTTGTTATGGTTGTTGTCCTTCTAATTCTAGCCTAAAGTACAGCAGAGGTACTTAAATTTATGCACGTTTGTATTCTAGTTTAGTAATTTTCATTTATTTTGTTATTTTTCACAAGCATATCAGTAAAGTTTTGCTAGCGTTTTAATGTATAAAATAGACAAAAAATCGAGTACACCTATCTTAATCACCTTTCTTAGTTAAGAGCTAAATTGCACAATTATCCAGTGGGATCTATTGAAAATTATAAAAAAAGCGTACGTTTAGTGATTGTTTACGCTTATACAATGTTTTACCCAGTGAAATTAAAACCTCTGGTCATTTAAAACTATTTACTAAGAATGTTACAAAACTGATGTTAGAGCACAATAATGACAAGTACAAAATTATGTTAGTAAATGTTAAGTAAAAAAACTATTATAAAATTATTATAACAGATGAAATTCTCTTTACCGATAACGCCGTTCGCGACTTCGTTGAAGATAACTTCATTATTTTTAAATAAATTATTTGTAAACATATACGTTTTATTTGTTTCCAATAGATAGGAGGGGCTTATGAGACCCCATTATTTTGTTCGCCATTTCAACAATCTAAATTTCTAATGTCTCCGATTTTAAGGAGTAATGTACGTGGTGGTGTAAAATAACACAGGCGTGCGTAGGCATAAATAAACACGTACCAATGTAACGAGCTCTCAATACTAATCAAATTGCCTTGATGTACACGAATTTAGTTGATACTTAAAACCTTTAATAATTTATTTTCTAGACTTCGACGGGATAGTAATTCTAACCCTACATATTGAAAACATAGTCCAAGACAATATACACCACATACTATTATCACTTTATGCGTCGTCTACCAGGTATCAAACTAAATGGCATAAATATACTCTTTTCTAATTCCTAACTTTGTTTGAACGTGTAGAGTACTTTCAAAACCCCCATGAAATGCGCCCGTTATGAGTACATTTTGAAAACATTTACTCAGTTATCTACCATATACCTCGTTACATAAGTTTGACAAAATAAATTACTTATATGTTTCAATTATAGTGATTAATACTAATACAGTAGTATGCATATAGTCTTTAAACAATATTTAAAACAACACAAAACCGGAGATCAGTATTCATGTAATTGAGCCGACCGACGCGATGGCCGAAGTTATGTATCTTTGCATATGAAGGCAAAGCTCATGAGGTTTTGAAACTACATAAGATGAAGTAAATTTAAGGTAAGGCGGATTTCTGCTTAAAGTAAACACACTTTAGGTACACTATTGTAGGGTCTAATAGATGGTGATGGTATTACCCGAGCTACCGTGTTCGGTACTGTATACTGGCTTCTTAATAATAATTATTGTCATTATGCTCTTGCAATGTTCACTTTCTTTACAAAATATATCATAGATTTAAATGTAAAATTGGAATAAAAACTCTTTAGGTTTATTAAGGTATACCTCTTAGTTATGTAATCAAGATAGGTAATGAAATACATGCATTATTTTAATATTTGTTTTATTTCTAACCTCACCATAATATATGAAAATACAAAGAAATTTTTTTAAGATACTATAATTGTGCAATATGACAATATAATAATTATTTATATCTAACAATAAATACAATATAGAGAATTATTTAACTGCCCGTATCACCATCAGACTGGTCCAGTTGATATTTTTCAATAAGTTCCTTAGGCAGGTACTTCACTAAGTCATATAGAAAGTGTCTTAATTCTATTCTAATCATATGCTCACAAAATTCGTCCAAATTTAAAAAGCCTCGTGAATATTTGTAACATAGATTTGCACCAGCAGCATACGTCCTGCAATCTTTTTCAATGCGTTCAGTTTCTTCAATATCGTAGAAGACATTTGTATCATAAACTAATGAATGCTGCGAATCCTTGATTAAGTCACTCAGTTCACAAGACAACCTTTCAATGGCCGATTTAATGTCTTCTGCCCGTACCCACCGTTGAGCTGAATATTGCATCCACATTGTCAGTTGGACTAAAATAAAAAAATAAATAAAATAAAACAAACATATTAATCATACATATTCAGAAAGGATAATTTTTTTTATCAACTTACACAAAATGTGATGATGAAAATATATTGTCAATTTATTATTGTTTACTATCGGATGGTTGCACAACATTCACTTGCTAGCTCTTGACTTATCGACGATAGGTTTTAATTGTGTGATGCAGAAGCATTCTATTTATATTAGTAGTCACTCTCACCACGCATGATCAGAAGAATACAATTACCTCCCACCATTCTAATTATTACCACACTATAGAGTTGACATAATAACAGAGTTTGAGACACGAAAAACAAAGTTCCCTGAACTTATACTTCACGATGCCTACTTGACCTATAATGCATTGGATGGATCAGTTCAAGGTGGATTTTTTGGTGCAAGATAAATTAAAAAGACAATTAGTTAGTAATGTAGTAGAATAGGTAATAAATAGTATGAAAATAGTAATGTGACAGAATAGGTAATAAATAATATAAGAAAATGTAAATCATGTGTTTCAATTCTAAAAAATAAAAACTAAAATAAACAGCTACACGTTCTCCTCACTTGTGATGTCAAGATGTTAAGTACACAAAAGCCATAAAGAGGGTACGCTGCATGTACTGAAATAACAATGCAAATGTCCCCTTTCACAAATTCACTGATAAAAATCTCGGTGGATAAGACAGGCAGGTCGTAAATGTACATCTCATAAATCAGCATAGGATAAGACAGATGTCCCTAAAGATAAGACAGGTAAAATAATTGTTGATCGATATAAAGATAAGACAGATAGGTCGCAATTGTTTATCAGCATAAGGATAAGGCAGGTAAATAAAGTGGTTAGGTATATAATCATGAATGAATGTTTGTTATCTCATCGTAAAAAAATACAAAGTGCAATAAGACAATACAACATAATAGAAAATTATTTAACTGTCTGCATACGAACGGCTAGACGGGTGGATTGACCATAATTGCTTTAATCACCATTATTTTTACTGCAATTACCTTTATTTTTACTTAAATTACCTGTAATTGTCCTCTAATTACCACAGTACTTTAATTACCTCCCACCACTCTAATTGCATCCCATCACTCTAATTACCACACCACTCCAATTACCCCCCACCACTACAATTACATCACACCACTTCAATTACCCCCCACCACTACAATTACATCACACGACTTTAATTACCTCCCACCACTATAATTGCCACCCACCACTCTAATTACCATACCACTCCAATTACCCCCCACCACTACAATTACACCACACGACTTTAATTACCACCCACCACTTTAATTGCCCCCCACCACCACAATTACATCAGGCCACTTTAATTACTTCTTACTAATCTAATTACCATCCTAATTGCCCCCCACCACCACCTTTCATAGGCCACTCTAGTTACCCCCCCACCACTACAATTACATCACACCATTCTAATTACCTCCCACCACTACAATTACATCACATCACCCTAATTACCTCCCACCACTACAATTACATCACACCACTTTAATTACTTCTTACTAATCTAATTGCCCCCCACCACCACAATTACATCACATCACCCTAATTACCTCCCACTACTACAATTACATCACACCACAATTACATCACATCACTCTAATTACCTCCCACCACTACAATTACATCACACCACTTTAATTACTTCTTACTAATCTAATTGCCCCCCACCACCACCTTTCATAGGCCCCGCCCTCTAACGTCCCATCCCCTAAGCCCCGCCCCTTAATTACCTCCCACCACTCTAATTACATCATATTAGTCTAATTACCTCCCACCACCGTACTTACATCTCATCACTCTAATTACTTCTCACTAATCTAATTACCCCCCACCATTCTAATTACCCCCACCACACTAATTGCCCCCCACCACCATATTTACCCCCACCACACTAATTGCCCCCCACCCCTAATCTGATCACTGATCACTGATCACTGCTCCGCTCCTCCGCTCCGAACCTCTGTCATTAAGACACTACTTATGAATCCGTTATTTCATTCCCTGTCAAAGTTATGACAAAATACAGGTTTGGCCAAAAATTATTTAACACCCTGTAACTTCGTAATGAAGGCCCAATGAGACATTTCTATGGGAGGTTCCGGTTACCACTGACGTTGTCTACCTCCTATTAAGCTATGTCCCTCTCATGATGCAACACCCTGTATAATAATAGTAAATAAACACCACAGAAATTAGATATGATGCGTGATTGTCGAAAATGGAACCCAATGGAAGTAAACGCTGTAAAGAAAGAAGAAATTCACTCCGATAAGACGATATTGATTGTTATGCTAACAGATATACAGAAAATGGTTGCACAAGTACTGAGCAAATTATGTTCGCAACCGGAGTCGAGACAGGAACCGCAACCACCGAAACAGGAGCCGAAGCAGCAGCGAAGTGATGAAAGTCTGACAAAAGGAATCCGCTGTTATAATGGCGGCAAACTGGGACATGTCAAAAGGTACTGTCTCCAGAGGCACCCTAAGAAAGTAACTGCCGAGGATGTAAAAAGACAGCGAGATGTAGCGAAAGTAAAGACGGTTAAGATAGAGGTTCCGAAGGAAAGGCCCGCGACCAGAATGGAAGGATGTTTCAGATAAAAGTGCCGAGCTGAAGGCTTTGTGGGAGCAATGGAATTCCCTAAGGCTTGAAGATGTACTATTACGGAGAGCATGGGAGAGCCCGGATGAGAAAGAAGTTACTATGGGTTTGGTGATACTCAGGTGCCGTGTACCAAAAACACTTCGGGAAGTACACGAAGGAATATCCGGAGAGCATTTTGGCAATATAAGACCTTAGCTAGAGTACGGGTACGTCAGGACGTAGAGATGGCGCCGGAGATGCAAGGCTTGTGCGGATGCGGCCATCAAGGGGCCACCTACAGGAAGTGGTGACCGAATGAAAGCTCGATATGACCGAAACATGAGTTCGGCGGGATTTAGGGTGGGGAACTTAAGGAAGGGGCAGTGTTATGTGCACATCTACGCTACTGCCTCATAGAAAGCACTTGAAGGACTGGAAAGATCTCAAACGATACATTGGAACATTCTATAATAATCGAGTACATTCGCCGCGGGTATATATAGAGTGGATTCAAGCGCACTGGGGACAGTTATGTATGAGATGAGTAAGCGATAAGATGAGATAAAGAACAGTAACAAGTTGTAAGTTCTAGTAAGAGATTATAGTAGAAACTAATGTGAATGAGGACTAGTTATTGTAATTAAGTGATTAATAAATCAGTGGTTTGTGAAGATTCTTGTTGCAATTTATTGAACTTACGGATAGGGTATATACTGAAAATTGTAAACACGTAACAATATTATTACCTACAGCAGAATAAGTCTGCCTACCATTTTATAAATATTAAGATCATTGCAGTAGGGTGTGATATGTAGTATACAACCTACATGTTAAAAAACCTGAAACATGCATATCAGTTGGACTTTATGTCGAAAGCGGTCTATTAAAAAACAGTAGAACCATTTAGAGTGCAATTTAGAGCCTACGCACATTACCACAGATTTAAATAGATTAAGCACAAGTTTATTGTTACTTGCCTACTTCATTATTAACGTTAGGTTTACATTAATTTTACTAACAATATCATTTAATTACATAATATCACAAGCCATATATGCGCTAAAGTATCATCTGCATATAGGTGAAACTTGCAGTTGGTGGTTGGGACTAGTATAACATTTGTGTTTATTTGTTATTTATTATGTTGTAAATCTTTGTAAAATATGTTTAGGAATACTAATTATAATTAATATAGGGAGAATCATAGAACGCCGTGTATTTCTTCTTTCTTTCGCGCAATAAACATTTTTATTATTATACTTGAGGTGAATAAAGTAAACAGAATAGGTCCCAAAATGCTACCTTGAAGGACACTGTGATGAATTTCTAATCAGTAGAATAGTTATCACAAATTTCTATAACTTGACATCGATTAGATAAGTAGCCTTTAAACCAAATAAGCACTTCTTGACCGAGATTGAAATTTCATGATTTTGAATATCGTGTTTGTTACAATATAGAAAACCACACACGGAATTTGCTTGTTATCAATATTACTCGCTGAGTTTAGCGTGGCTTTTAAAACAGATGTAGCTACTATGATATATATTTTAAATCCCAACTGGAATATAGGTAAAATATTATTTTTGTTATTATGGTTAATTCACTTGATGCTAACATTTCTTAAAATTTTGATACAGTTGGTAGTGAACTAATGAGCCAAAATTCTGAATAATTGCATATACAGTGTGTCCCAATAACACGTCAAAGTCCAATAACGGCCTTATTTAGAAGACTTTGAAAAATTATTTTTTTGATGGAAGTGGTATAATGTCAAAAGGCGCACATTTTAAAAATATTTTGAAATATACAGGGTGACTCGCTACAGCGGAGCATCTTCGAGGTAATTTTTTTTAAATGGAATACCCTATATATTTTTACATTTATGAATTCAGCGTAAAATTACCTTTCCAACGACCTTCAGATTTTTTGTTTTTGACGTAGCGTTGTCGAGTTATTCGAAAAAATATCAAAATTTTGGTCGGAATAAGGTTTAACAATTCAATTCGTTGTGTGTGTATTACTATTAATTAAGAAGATTTATTTTGCAGTTATTTAGACAAGGGATGTACTACAATGACTCAACCACCAAATATTGATTATAATTATACAGGGTGTAATTAATACTAGCGCTAGTTCAGGATATTTCAAAGTGAATTTTCTCAATTTTTTCAAACGGAACACTCTGTATATTATTCTATTTTTGAATTAGCACGTTAATTCTCTACAGTTTTTGTGAATAATATCTCTTATACATAAAATCTATATTTTCAGAGATATTTTTATGTTTTCGTTAAATACCGTTAAATTATAATACTTTTTATTTCGAACTGATCTCATACGCTAATTTAGAAGTTATAAACAGATCGAGGTATCTATGTTGAACTCGTGGGGTTTTTCTAGTATTTGGCGTAGTACAAGAATCTGATTTATATTTGATCGGCAGGTCTAAAACGACTTTGATATTCACCAAGTAAATCCTCAGAGTACACATTTAAGTGACTATATAGAACACTTGAAAATATTTTATAAATAGTATTAAGTCCTCTATAGTTTTTACACTCTAGTTTGTCGCCTTTTTTGTACCGAGGGCAGATGATTCCATCCCACCACTCTTCTCTCATTTGTTCTTCCTTTTAGGCTCTGCCTATTATCTTGTATATTTGATCGACAAGTGTTTCTCCTCCATATTTAAAAAGTTCTGCAGGATTGCCATCAGTTTCTGGGGATTTGTTATTTTTTAGTCGATTTATTATATGGGTGTATTGTTTCTTTCCCTTTGAGGAGGTATATTTTGATCCTCTTTTTTGGAGCATAATAATTATTTAAAGTATTCGACCCATCTATGACTATTTGCACACATCTTCAATCTTGATTTGTACTCTTTTCTTAGGTTATTCAGAATTTTATAGAATTTTCTGGACCCGTTTTTCCTTTTAACTGCTCCACAGTCTACAATAACAATAACTTTTGCATGGATTTTTGCACCAAATAGGTAATGATCTGAATCAATATTAGCGCCCCGAGATTGACAAAGTATCTACAAGCAAGTGATCGATTTGACTTTTTGTTTGTCACTCAGACGTGGTTCACATTACCTTGTGGATATTTTTATGTGGAAATATGTGCTTTCCACTACCTACCATATTCCTGGAGGCTGCAAAACAAACTACTCTATTTCCATTGCTGTTGGTGTGTTGTCGTGGACACAAAATTATCCAAGGTTATCCTTTTTCTATTTTTATATTAAGATCTCCAGTTATGATGTTAATGTCATTGCTAGGGCATCCATCGTACGCATTTATTGGTGCTTGACTTTAAAGTCCATGACCATGTGTTTTACTTTGTTATCAGCAATGAAGGTTGTTCCGAACTCGTGCTTGGGTTTATGGCAACTGTAGTAGATGCCACATTGTCTCTTCTGGATTATCCCTTACCTCAGCGTCCTTCCTAAATAGTGGTGATATGTGTTTTATATTGGACTTGTATAACTTAGTTTTCGAAGATTTCCCCATGTATATCAAAATAGTTAATGTTGCTTCGTTTAAGAAATAAATCCTTGAGTTTATATCGTGAAGGATTTCAATAGAATTCCAAAAAATAGAGCGAGCATCTTTGGAGAATTATTCGTCAGGGTCGAAAGTTGGAAAATCCTCTTTTAGGGAATCAATGTTAAGGTCGCTTGATATTAAGGAATTCAGCCGAGGAGTTTGGTTTGGAACATAGCGTGACTTGAGGCGTCATATTCGATTTCTCTGCTGAATATAGTCAACCGTTAACGGTATACCAACAGCGAAAAAATATTAGAAAATGCGCAATAAAAAAAATCAATGTACGATCATTCTTGTTATATACTGTATAACTTACTGTTACAGAAACTGTCATAGCTTTCCCAAACGGTGCAATTATTAAACAAACACCAAAATATGTTTAAGATTATTATTATTATTAGCCGTTACTCGAGTCCGAGTATAAAAATGTTACAGTCGATAAATTTTGTACAATAAGAAACAAGTAAAAGGTGTAGTCTATTGTAATTCCCATTCATCTACGGTGCACACGACTATGGCTATAGAGGCCAATTCGGGAGAGCACATGTCGACCGCAGTCAGGACAAACGTAGACCTGGTTAGGTCTTGGATTCGGCCTTCTTGCAGCAACATTTCCTTGATAGCTGGCCACAACCCCTCGCCATTCGGTTCTGTCCGCTGCAAGTTGTTCCCATTGCTCGTCTGCAATACCGCAGGATTTTAGATTTTCATGGAGAGCATCTTTGAACCTCTTTCGTTGACCGCCACGCCTTCTTCTACCGCTTAGCAATTCACCATAAAGTGTACATTTAGGAAGGCGGTTATCATGCATACGATGAACGTGACCTGCCCATCTTAGGCGTGCTCTTGAAATAAGCACCTCAATTGGAAGGCTGTTTGCTCTCCTGAGTACTTCCACGTTTGATATGTGATGGAACCAACGGATTTTCATCATACTTCTGAGGTGTCTTTGCTGAAAACGTTCTAATTCTTTCACATGACGACGGTAAGTGACCCAGCTTTCACATCCATATAGCAGTGTTGGAATGACAACTGCTCTGTAGACAGCCATTTTCGTTGGCAAAGCAAGGTCGTGGTTATCAAATACTCTCTCTCTAAGTCCCCAGAGTGCTCTAGATGCAGCGTTAATTCTATTGCGAATCTCGCTATCCATGTTTGCTTTGTCATTAACAATGTTTAAGATATATCTTCGATGACACACTACCATTGTGTTTAAAGTATTTGTATGCATTTTAAGTTAATTCTGAATAATTAAAGAATATATATTATCAATTAGTTTCTAGATTAATTGCATTCATAGAACGCATCGAGCACATCTGAAACGGCCACATCGTACAATTGATTTTCGAGACGTAAACGGCGTTTGAAATATAGTTCCTATAACTGACATGTGGTGAACTTTCTAAATAACTTGCCAACAATGACAAACTCAATATTGTACAACAAAATCAGTAACATTTATTATACTTTAGATAGAAAAGTAGATTAGGAATGACAAGTAGTTTATGTTACAATTTCTATTATACATATTGCTATTTCGTTTATTGTTTAATTTTAGGTGGGAGTTCATTTCAAACAGGTGTAACAGAACGTGACCTTTATAGTCAGCGTCGTGTTGCATATAATAATGTAAATATATCACTGCAGGAAATGAATTATTCAAATCATATGATGGCGTTTCTAGGAACCCTCTTGCGAACTGTAATGAAAACGCGTGGACATTTCTGAATTAATGACTCGGTAGCTTGGAAAAAACTAGGTTTAGTAAATGTGTCCTCAAATTGTCAAAAGTTGGCTAACTGATACGATTTATGTATTAGAACATGTTTGCAATATTCTCTATAGTTATTACGAACGTACAGATACTGAATAAAATTTTGGTGTAAAACAATATTGTACTTTCTAATAGTTTCAAATCGTCAAAATAAATATAAATAAACGTAAGGAACCCGCCCAGAAAAATTCTGTTTTAAACATATTTTCTTAACATGTCTTTCTAAATATGTTTGATTCCTCTAAAATTAAATTCAAGATGAATTTATAACCGACCCCAGAATTTAAAGAAATATATGAACTTTCATCAAGATGGGGCAGGACTTCATAAAGCTCATATCGTTCACACTTACCTAAATGAAACTTATGGAGAACGATAAATTGGTACCAATCGTCCAGTAAGGTGGCCACTTGCCTCACCTAATCTGACTCCCCTCGATTTTTATTTGCAGGATATCTTGAAAATAAAGTTTACTATAGTCCACCAACTACAAACGTCAATATATATTTTAGCTTAATTTTTCATTCATGTGTCATGACTAATTTATTCTAATTGACCGATGTAATATTAGAGAAATAGAAATCCGGTCGAAAATAGTATATTAAACGATTTATGAGCAAATAAAGTATACATCAAAATTGTTTTTGGAACAAAACATTTTTTTTTTCAAATTCATTAGTACTATTAATAAGGAATTTAGATGCAGAAACACAACGTGTCTTTATTTACAGAAAAAAATTATTCGCCTCATGCCACTAGATTCGTGTCGATCAGTATTTATAGAAAATAACATACTGACTTTTGTGCCCAACAATGTCCTACGAGAAATTATTTTTGTCGTGTTGAAAATCAATTCCGCAGAAAGTCCAACAATAATCCAGAAGAAAACATTATTATTGAAGAAAGAATGGAAATTAATATTTTGGTTCGAGTGGAAATTGAAAGTACTATTTCTTCAAGGCAAATTTCGTTTGAATTACAAATCAGTCATCAAAGAGTAAGCCGAATTTTGCGCCAGCATCAGCATTTGTACGAAAATTATCGCGAACGTAGGATGGACTATTGCAAATGGATTTTACAGAATAACTTGCAGCCAAACAATGATTTTTTGGGAAGGATTTTATTTTTGAACGACTCTAGGTTCAGAAATGTGTGGTTATTTAACCGACAAAATACTGTATACAGATTTTTCAGAGACATTGACAATCTTGATCATGGTTTATTAATAAATAAACTTCAAATTATGGGCTTCTCTCAGTTTATTTAAATCATGTATTAACAATAGAACACAATATGAGGCATATATGGTCATAGGTCAGTTAAAATTAATACCACCTCAGGAGTACTGCAGGGCTCTATCTTGGGACCTCTGTTGTTCGTACTATTTATTAATAGCATCGTGGTGGACCCGAATGCCGATATCTTATTTTATGTCGGTATGTCAAACTGCTTTCTGCTATAAATACTCCAGCTGACTATAAAATACAAACTTGGTGCGACCATAATGACCTGCCTCTCAACGTCTAGGAAAAAAGAAACGTTTCTCTATGACTATAAACTTGACTTTACATCACTAAAAAGAGTAGAAGTCTTCAAAGACCTAGGCGTCTTGTTTAGCAACAAACTGACACGAATTTGGATATGAAAATCATATCACCGTATCGGCATTGAAAAGGAAAATTTTTTGATATATGAACGAAGTTTGAATCTATTTGAATTCAAAAGTTATTAACGATAATTAGTTGAAAAGATTGATTAAGTCGTCTCGAAGGTCGGTGCACAAAGAGTTGAATATGATATGAAATTGTGCCGATCGGTCTGCGGTGATTAAGTGACGTGTATTCAATTTGATACACAGCTTATGTTTCGGAAATAAGTTTTGATATTAATGAGCCAGCAAGCGGAACATACGAAATGGAAATAAGCTTTGATTTCAATGGGAACATGCGAAACAGAAATAGGTTTGGATTAATGCTCAGCTGGCATCTCGGGAAAGTAAATGAAGTGTGTTTTGAAGCATGACTTGAAATTTCAATGGGAAGTTAAAATTTTCAGAAAAATGTTTAATAAAAATTGATAAAAGTGAAGTCTTACGTCTTAAGGACTTTTTTATTATAGTTTGACAAGGTGAGGTGAAAGGGCTGATTTTTTGACAAATGTTGAGACTTTTGCAATTTTTTCTGTTTCTTGTTTATGGAATAGGCTATAACACCTTATGAACACGCACGAGCCTTCTGTGATTGGAAAAATAAAAAAGTTTGGTGTGGAGAGCTTTAGTTAAGACCCCAGAGGCCGTGTCTGCACTTTATTTTTATTGATTCGAAGTTGGGGTGGTTAGTTCTTAAAAAGTTGAAACGGGCCAAATGCTTCGCCCTGTATATATTTCAGAGCTAATGTTCACTTGTAGTTAATATTTAGAGAGTCTGACTAGCACTTTTGTTAAATTTATTTTTTATGGTATAGTCAACGACTACACCCTGTATGTACTTCTTGAAATTAAAACGCTTTGTTTTAAACGAAAATTAAAAATTATTTTATTAAGCGTAAATAACAGAGTTGATTATTTTATTTTATTTCAATGAAAATTATTTTACACTAGTTAAGATGGTTAACTTATCCGCTCTATAGGGCTCAAGTTGTGAAATATTGCGCAATTAATGTTAAAAATTTTAATTTTAAACTGAAAAATATATGAAAATTTCGGCGATGAAAAATAGGATTTATTGATATATGAATGGGAGTTGAATCTAAATTATTTTTAGAAATATGAACAATATCTACCGGAATAAAGTGTTTATATAGAATTGGTCCGTGATGTAATGTTGGAAGTCGTAATTTAATTCATATTGATGTTCCATCGCCAGCGCTGAACGGATTGGACGTAAGATTTGGGGAATTGAAGTGAAGTTAGTTGTTCTTCAGATAGCTCTTAGTGATTCTGAGCAAGTAAGCAGCTAATCCCACTCTCCTTAGACTGCTGTCAATCTCAGCCCACCCCACCGTGTTAAACGCATTTCTGACATCCAGGGTCACTACTGCATAGACCCTTTTAGAGTTCGTGGCCTCTCTCGCAATCTCCGTAATCCTCCTTACAGCATCCACCGTCGATTTGCCTTTCCTAAAGCCGTACTGATCATCCGCCAATGCCCCTTTCTGGTCTATTTCAGTCTCTAGTCTTCCCAATACAAGGTATTCTAGCAACTTGCTCCATGTGTCCAACAAACACAGTGGCATGTAAGAGGATGGTTCCTCTGGCGGTTTATTCCTTTTGGAATTTTTTATCGCATCTCTGAGTCATTTCCTTGCTTCTTGGTAGTCTTGGAGAACTAGGTTTTCAGCCTCTCTTCCTTGCCTTCTATTTTCCCTAACACACATTGCCTCCTGAGATTGCTGATATCGTCTGTCCACCAATATACTTCTCCTTTGGTCCTCCTCGTTCTTCTTCTGGGCATTGCTTGGTCACAAGCTCTAGAGACCACCCTTATCAGGGTTTCATCCGTCGTCACCATGCCACTTCTCACCTGTTCTTCTAGTGAACCTTTGAAGGCCTCTCTGTCTAGTAGACCCAGCTTCCATCCACTCACTTTTATCACCGGCGTTTTCTCCTGCTGCCCCACCACGTACCCGATGTAGCGGTGGTCGCTCAGCATCTCTTCCTCTCGCAAGACTTTCCATTCGCTTATTCTCCTAGCAGCGCCCGCTGAGGCCAATGATATATCCGGAATGGAGCCACCTTCCCCTCACACGAATGTGAACACCGAACCTTCATTGAGCACTTGCAGATCATTCTGCGCCATCCAATCCACAACGAGGTTACCTCTAGCATCCACCTCCTCCATCCCCCACTCTGGGGCCCTGGCATTGAAGTTGCCGGCGACAATGATACCTTTTCCCGATCTCCTGCCCTCTTCCACGATCGTGTCCTGTAGATCTTGCAGGGACCATTCTAGGTCTCTTAAACCAGCATTGGGTGAGAAGTAGCAGCTGAATATTATCTCTTCTTTTAGATCCACCCATACAAATCCATGTCCTCTCCCACAGCCCACAACAGGTCATAAGCGGCCCGGCACTTGTTTAAGCTAACCTGCCTCACTTTGAAGGCAGCAGGCTACCCTCTTCCCCACGCTCTGCCCCGTTCAGCGCTTTCCTATATATCGGATATTCCGCCGAATCCACACGACGCCCACTTTTATCGCATTTAGGGCAGTATGCCGTGCCTTTGCATTCTCGGACTTGATGTCCCTCCTTCTCACATCTAAGGCAAGCCTTCGCCCTGTCTCGGCCCTGGCATTTCACTCGTACTCCCAACACTTTTAGCACATATGTACAGCCACTCTCTCACGTACTCTACACCTATCCATCCAACTCTTACACTTCCCTTTTGGAGCAGCTCTATCACGGCTTTCTCCGGCAGTCTCACATCAGCAGTCTGGTTTTCTACAAATGCTGGTTTCAGTATTTCCATGACTATTTATTCTTCCTTTAGCTTCGTTTCCTCTTCTATCACCTTTTCCGTCAAAATCGACTGCTAGACAATGATATGGCACCCTCGACGCTAAGGGCTATTTTCGTTAAAACTCCACAAATACTTTCACTAGAGACTAGATAACTTGTCCTCATATTTAACATAGCGCATGAGTTGCAGTGCTGCACAACGTGGATTCGTAAAAGAGTTTTCATTTTCAAAATTTCCGAAGTTATAAGTTCGCTTTCTAAATTTTGTGGTCGGGGCGACATTACGTGCCGGTGCAGCGACATTTACTACACTTCCAAAATTACACTCCTTGGTGAGTTTCTGATATGTCTGCATAAAAAACGCTCCATAGAGCGAAAATGTGGTTTAATGTATAAAAACCTCTTCCAACGGCATTTTTACGTGAAACACGCTTTTCATGCGAAATGCAAAATTTTGTTACAGTTTCGAAAAGTTCATCGAGGGTTTTGGCGTGTTCCTAACATTCTCAGGATTATTTTTGAAAAATTGTAGTTTTTTAGTGTTTGAAGTGTCTGAAGGACTTTTTTTATTGTTTTTTGACTAGTTGACCTTGAAGATTGAATTATTTCGCAAATTATAGTGCTTAACTTGACTATATAGTTAAAGTGAGAAACGTGCTATAACACCTGAAACGGTCACCCATCTAAGTACTAACCGCACCTACGCTCGCCCCCCTTTGATAGTTCATAGTAATCTTTTATCGCACTCACCAAAACTATAATTTGACAAATTTTGTTGTTATATTATTATAAATTTTACTTAAATGATCTGTGTCTGTTTTTTTATTTATGGTGTTATGCTTATTAATTAGTTTCATTTCATTTATTATTCTTTCCTTATAATTTTCTTCTTTGTCTAAAATATTTACGTTAGCAAATATAAAATCGTGGTTTGGCTCAAAATGAAGTGTTGCAAGACCAGTTTTTCTTTTTTTTTATTATTATGTCTTTCACTGCAAAAGTAGGTTTTGCAGACAGTCAATATAGACATATATCTACAATCTTCCAATAAATATAGCATCAGAATATTTCAAATAGCCAAACTAATAACATATTGGAAAAAAAAATACATAGAGTAAGTTTTGCTATTGGATATATATTTATGATTTTTATGTTAAACTGGTAACGATGATATTATGTCTATTTTAATGATTGGTAACTTATCACCTCATTAGGTAAGTGTGATTATCTTAATAAAATTATAAAATAAGATAATTATAAGTATTTATATAATAAGAGAATGTTCAAAATTATTTTTCAAATTTTAAAATCTTTGAAAAAAATTAAATCTTTTACTATAAATTAATATTGTGATGTTTAAAAAAAGATCAACTATTGTTTCTAATTAATTATTTTAATCTGTTCTTAATACGACCAAATTTATTTTAATATGTTTTGTACTCCTAAAGAAAACAATAGAAATTGTTGAAACGTTGGCTTTAAGAAGAAATAAGGTTTGTTTTTTCTTTCTTTTTTCTTATCCAATTTTTGTGGATACGAAACTTATGTACTATCAAAATTTATTGAGGGGGTAATATCAAGGTCGATTTTGACTGTTAGCTCTTAATGTGAAAGCAAAGAAAATATTTTCTTGCGATAGCTTTAATTTATTTAAAAAAATGGAAAACAACAAATTAGGAAATTCTCCCACCATGCAACTACAATTTAAAGATAATAATCTAGAAATCCGAGGATTCATTTTTAAAAAACTGATCAGCTAAGTAATCCCATTCATGTAAGTTTATCGCTTCGGCTGGGTTGATCTTCAGACAACCCTTGTTGTGTCTTTAATTAGAATCATCTTATTTCCGTGACGATCAGTCATGCTGGTATTGAAACCTGATGGTATGGTTCATTTGTTTACAAATGTCGTTCAAGTATAGTTTTTATTACACAATATTGGATTTAAATTCTATTATCATTTACTGCGACACTATCGAAAAAGGATATGAGGAATTACACAGTCAATAACGTGGAACGTCGAGTAATATACATTGGATTCTTTTTCGATAAATTAATTAAGTAATTAAATCTTTGTGAGATATTTATTAATTATATTATTGCACAGTCGTTCACGGTTGAGTAATGTACTTACGAAGTTATGTAAAAAAGAGAAACTTTTTTAGAACACCGCCACTGTTTTTTATGTGACAATAATTAGAAACTTCACTAAGAGAGTATCTCTTATAATCAACTATTAACTAAAACATATAATAATGATTATTTTGCAGTATTAACTTTAATGGACATTAATAAAACGTAATTCCAAGACAAAAAATAATAAAGACGCAAGTACTTGACAAAGAGAAACTAAACCTTAAAAATGCCGTTAGATTTGAAAACTGGGTATATTTTTACAAAAATTCGTGGTCAATATTCTGGTAGAAAAAATACAACAGTTGCCTGGGTATAGATAGAGAAACCGTCAAAACTATTAAATACATACATATACACGTTATAAAACCACTAAAACATATTATTAATTTAATATTTAAAACAGGTGTCATCGTGCCTAAACAATATAATACTTCCATTATACCACCTATTTATAAAGCAGGGAACCATAATACAATTAATAACTACAGACCCATCAGTTTAATAAACAACTTCGCCAAAATTATTGAAAAATATCTGAAAGAACGCCTAATCATTTTTTTAAATATTAACAAAGTATTTTCACAACATCAATATGGTTTTACAGAAGGTCTAAGCACCAACGATGCCGCTTATGAACTGATAAAACAGGTCACAAACCAGCTAAATAATAATACAAAATGTATCGCAGTCTTTTTGGACCTGATAAAACCCTTCGATACGGTACTTCACAATAAGATACTAAATGTGCTGGAGCAGTGAGGCGTTAGAGGTGAAATATTAGAGGTCTTTGACAACTACTTATCAGACAGAATACAGCAGGTAAGAATCAGAGATACCCTAAGTGATCCAAAGAACGTACAAATTGGCATACCACAAGGTACAGCTTTAGATCCTATACTGTTCAACATACAAGCAATATAAGCTCCCATAAGCAATACATTGGTTAGAATATTGGCCTCAAATTCATTATCAGAGTCATCTTCGTCTGAACTCAGATCTAATAAATGCTTCTCAATTTCGTTGTTTGAAATCCGGGTTGAAATCAGTTTATGGTATTGTTAAATAGTCTAGTAAGCATTGCGAAAGAATACTTTCACACAGCACCAGTGGACGGTCAAGCCACCGCTTCCGTCAGCTTAGCATAGCGCTGCACAGCACAGCACCGCATCCAATTTAATTCAAAAAAGATTTATTAACATTAATAATACAAATAGTTGCCTCACCAGGACCTGCCCCGTAACCGATTGTGCAACCACCGCATTGACGCAGTGGTGGACTGAAGGACCGGGCGGGATAGGCCTGGATTAGCGAAAACGACAATAAAAAACAATTAAACCTAAACTTCTTTTTTTACAAAATTAAAATAGGTAGTGAAATAAAACAATTACTTGAAACAAGCTTAACTAAAACTTAAGACTACAAAATTTTTGAAACATTAGCGCACAATACTATTTAATTTTGAATCTGGACGCAGGCACCACAACTTGAACAAGGTGCCTTCCATGAGATGTTCCAACGTGGGGCTGCGTAGGGCCGGCCTAAACTTTGAGTTTAAAAATTTTTATTTCGAAAAGTTTAAATTTTTTAAAAAGGTTAATGGTGTGAAGTAAATTTAGAAACAAAAATGTACAAAAAGAAACGAAGAAAAAACAAACAAACGCGACAATAATACACAAACAGAAAGGAAGAGGAGGACAGGAAAGATTTAAAGATAATCAAAAGGTATGAAATAGTAGTGAAAGGTGGATAGGTTTAGAGAGAGGTATAGTTGTTGAAATTTGGCTAAAGTGGCTGCCAGAAAATCGATAACATCTGGTACGGTAAAGGGTGTTTAATCTGATGCGGCATTATGCTGTCTAATTTGCGTTATGTGTCTTGTTAGCGGACTATCGCCCAGCTTGAACGAGTAGAAGTTTTGGGAGATATGCTGGACGTAATACGCTTACGGGTTATGCCATTGCAACGTTCGTAGAAATCTCTTGAGGGAGAGGTGTACCTTCCAGAATTTGAAATGAGGCGCATAAATTTGTGTTCTAGCACTTTTAGTTTTCTCATTGTCGTGGCCGGTATGCTTCACCAAACCGGCGGCGCCGCATATGTGATGGACGGCCTGACCACTCGTGTACAACAATTCTTTATTTTGTCTGTTGAGTCTGCTACCCCTGATCATGAGCGGACACAGACTCCTGGACAGGGAGTAGACCGTCCGTACTGTCTCATTAATGTGCGTATTAAACGTCAGTCGTTGGTCCAGTCTGATCCCCAAGTACTTCACGCATCATTTGGTTGGAATTTATTTTCCCCGGATCGAAATTGGAGTTAATATTCTATTCTCAGTAAAGCGACGCGTGAAGACTATCGGTTAGTTCTCATAGCTGCGGATTGCAAATTTCCGCTTACGGATTTTTTTTAGTTCGATATATGCGTTCCTGTTTTGGTGGAACAAATTTTATAAAAATCCGCACCAAAAATTCGCATTCCGCAACTAATTGAACGGGACTTATCGCCTCAGACTTCTCAGCAACTCAGCATCGTAATACTCCGTGGCAAGAGTCATGTGCGCCTTCAGCAGCATATTCGCTGCTTGTGCATTATGAGAATGCGCGTACATGACTGTGTCATCGGCGTACTTGGCCCGCTTTGTATTCGGGAACTTTGGGAAATTGGACACGTATAAGTTGTACAATTTCAATGACAGGCACGATCCTTGCGGGGGTAAACGTAAATGAAATTAAAACTGCTGCAACTTCCACTTTTTTCCGCAAATCGCTCAGGAAACGTGAGATTGTGTACTAATGTGCCTACTTTGACTTCCGCTCATGTATTTTCAATTTCCGCCATAAATAAACAAATGGTTGCGAAATAACCAATTTATTGTTATTATTGTTTTTAGAAAAAGTCATTTTTCGTCAGGAAGGAAAGGAATGGGGGAGATTGGTTTTCGCCATCGGATATGGAATTTTTTCCTCTTTGATTTGAGCCCGACCGGTTTGCAATCGGATGATTAGGAGGAGAGGGAGGGGGGCCGCAAAATTTTTGCCCTGTAAAAAGGCAAGGGAAAGGGTTAGGGACTTCAAGCTGGGGTCATTTTGAAGGGCAATCAATTCTCTTTCAAGCTCTAACTTCATTAGGGCCTGCACGCGCGTGTGATACATTTATAAAAACGAGTGCGGCAATTCAGCAGCCGTGCAGCGAGATGCCGGGTGAGGAGCCTAGCGCTTCCACCTTTCTCCCTTCTCTCTCACAAATACATGTCCTACTCCGCTCGTCCATCTTTTCATAAATTCATTCTTGGACATTTTTCTCTGTAAAATCGATTTTTACCTGTACGCTCCAAACTACCCCTCAGTTTAAACGCTGTTACTCCGAAACGGTGTGAATAAGCTACAAAGTCAATGGGACATTTTTTATATAAAATTTAACGTCAATTTTTTTATTTCTAATACTTTTTTCTCTTCCACCGAACGGTTTACAAGATAGAAGTGAAAGAGCAGCGTTAAGTCACCATCAGGGGTGGTTTTTTTGCAAAAAGAGGACTTTTCGGATATCTATTTCTAACCCTATCAACAGTACACATCTAAAATATTATTTCTTTATAAATTCTTCTAAAATGTCTAATTTGCGTGGACAAAAAATAATTGTTAGATGTCTGAAATTATTATTGTTAACATATTTGTCGAACTGTAGGATCTACAGCGTCTATATTAATTTTTGTTTATATTCTTTGCAGGTTACATGGCTCCTACGAAGCTCTAAAATACGGCTCTATGTTAGATGGTTTAGCCGATCTGACAGGAGGAATCACGGAAAATATTCTAATTAGACAGGACGCAGCTTCTTGCTCCAGACTTTTACACAAACTCTTAGATATGACGTCAATAATTACGTGTGCAGTACAACCTCCAAACCAAGTTAGATCTCATACTGAAAAATTAGCAAATGGTGTACAAATAGGAATAAATTACCGAATATACTCAGTAGAGAGAGTCGAGGCGTTTAACAGTGAAGCGGTCCAGTTGATTAAAATAAGAAATCCGCTGGGTGAGTCATCAGAATACACAGGCTCGTGGTCTATAGATTCTGCAGAATGGTCGGATATTTCACCTCAAGAACTGGAAAGGGTTCAAGGAAAATTACAGGAAGGAGAATTCTGGATGTCTTATTCAGATTTTATTAAGACTTTTACTAATTTAGAAGTTGTACATTTAGACAGTGACACCAGTAGAGATGAACCAAGTTTGCACCATAAGAATACGTGGCAAATGCGGCTCTATCAGGGAAACTGGCAGAAGGGCGTATCTGCGGGTGGGTGTCGGAATAATCCAGATACATTTCACATAAATCCCCAACTGCACTTACTTCTAAGTGAAATGGAAGAAGTTGTTGTATCACTTAATCAACATAGCATAATGGAACCCAAAGTTATAGGATTTACTTCATATTCATTACCAAAAAGTAGCACTGAAACGATAGGGAAAGCATTTTTCAAGAAAAACAAGTCCTTGTTCAATTCACAGTACACGAACAGTCGACAAGTTAGTCATAGGTGTCAGCTAGAGCAAGGGGGTTATTTAATAATCCCGACTACTTTTGAGCCCGGACAAGAATCTGGTTTTACTCTAAGAGTATATTCCAGTAAACCATTAAAGTTAAAATTATTGGACACTGTACCACTTTTGGTTAAATCAGCAATAGTTAAGGCCCCACCTTTGCTAGATGGCAAGAGTTTTAGCCAATACGAAGCAGTTTTTCTACAATTAGCAGATGAACACCGAACCGTAAACTCTTTTGAATTGCAAGAATTATTGGACGCCTGCCTTCCAAATGACTATATAAAAAGCTGCGCTTCAATAGAAGTTTGTCGACAGATCGTTCTAACATTTGAGGTGAGATGGTTTGAAATGTAGTCTAAACTAATTATATAGTATAATAAAATCATTCTTCTTCTAAAATATTATAGGTGATTTTAAAGAATTTTAAGGACTATTATAATTACAAATTTGTAATTTTATTTTTCAATCAAACAGGACATCTGTAGATCCAGGGTATTGTGAATGTAGAAGACGTTGCTCCATTAATTTTATGTTTTTTTCAACTTATAGTCACGTATCACAGTATTATAGTGGTGTGCGCATTCTCTTTTCATATTTAATTTACTCTATATCTTCGAAATTGTCGTTTCCACGAAAAAGTATATTTAGGAACTTTTTCCTTCTCTTCTGCTTTTTCTTTTTTATTTATATTAGCATCCTGGCGGAGCTTAGCCATAGACTATCCCACCACATAACACAACACCCATTCCCTGCAACATTGCCATCTACCGCAGCTAAGACTCGAACTCAGAAGAGGTAACAACAGCTAGCCGTGCTGTTTCTCACAATCGCGGTCTACCACGATGTGTGTCATCGCGGCGGACGGAAAGCTGGACGAAGAAAATTAAAATAACCAATCTAGTTTAAAAGAATATTTCTTCACAGAAGAAATTTAAAACACTAGACCACACACAACTAACAGAGGCAATAATGTAACTTTGTCTCTAACGATAAATTGCTCAAATGCTTCAATGGGTGCAGTGTTGGAAAAATATGTGATGGAAATTGTAAGCCTTTTGCTCTCTTTTCACTATAACTTAATGATGCTTAATAATTTTGATAAAGGACTTACGTTTTTATATTCAGGCGTCAAACATTTCAGATATCTTTTGGAGGGAAGGAAGTTTATGTGTTTCAAAGGTCACAAACCTTTTAACAACCCCAGACAAATACGTCATATGGAATTTATGGCGCAATTTACCAACAACATTCAACATGTTAAAAGTAAAGACAATATCATTGCTGATACGCTTTCACGTATAGATGATATATCTCTGGAACAATGTATTGCTAATAATGCTCAAACTGACACACGAGTAGATTATATATCTCATGCGCAAACTCACACAGTAGTATATCAAATATCTGCAGTAAATTTTCCAGATTTGAATTTAAAATCGCTGAACGACGAACAAATTGGAGATGTGGAACTAGAAACATTATTAAAAAATCAATTATCAAAAAAAACAAATGTTAAATATGTATTAGATAAAGTTGAAATTCCAAATTCGCAAGATGAGATTTGGTGTGATATTTCTAATTCCAATTTTCGACCTAATAGACTTAGAGAGACGCACCATTTGTCTTTTAAATGTTGTTAACCCAGATGTGAGTAATTCAGTTTCTAAAAAAAGAGTTTCGCCATTGATTGTTTAAATGTTTGACTGCTTCTTTTTAAGAGGGAAATATATGTGGCGTATCTACTACTACTTAGTTATTTATTTTTATATTAAGAAAGATACCTCTAGTATCTAGGTCTGTAAGTATGTTTATGGTATCTATGATATATAATAATCATTCAAGATTTTTATGATTATAATTCAATATTTGGTATTGAAAAAAGTATACATAATTGTACGTAATTAAGTACAATAAATTATGTCAATATACATATCAACATTCCTTTTTTAGAAAGTGACTACTGCACGGTCCGACCGTAAAGCAATTTTATTTTCAAGCACGGTCGGATATGCGCGGGCACTCCATGCCGCCCATGTGCGATTGACGTTGAAACCTATTGATATAATAAGTATGTAGGTTCCTAATCAGCAATCCGTGGTGTAATTGTTAGACATACACACAGATTAATTCACGAGAAACTACCACTCTACAACGAACCAACACCTGACTGACGACGTTTTCCTCCATCAAATCTCCCTTCCTCTTTGCCCCTCATCTCCTCTACATTTCACCCTACCTTCCACTGCTCCATTATCCCCCGGCTGATTTCTTACGTCATCACCCTTCAGGTCCAAAAATATAATCTGTTATAACCTTTTAAATTTTCCCTATATATTTCACTTTAAATAGCATGGGCATTAGCTGAAGCAGGTTTTTTGTATATTTTTCCTGCACAATATAAGGAGTACTCTCATTTACTCGAATGTTTGTTTCCTCAATTATTTTCAGCCTATTGCTGGCAAAATCATTAATTTTAATATACCGAATGCTGGTGCGAGCGCTTATTAATCGACAGATATTACCAAATGTGTTAGTTTCTCTGCAGGCCTTACCAACCGGCCCCTGTGAACGTGTCTTGGCTGTGTGTCTTGTGTCACGTCGCAGTTTAATATTTGACTACCTATTGTTAAATAAAATCAATGAGATAGCATGGAAATAACACGTATATTGTATATATATTTTAATTGATAATAAATGTTTTTAATTGGCAAAAAATTGGCCCGATTCTCACACATGAGGTCGAGGGTTCGAATCAACCTTTTACGGTTTTTTTACTACATTTTGTTAACAACTAAATTACGTAATACGAATATTCCTTTAGGTTAGTTCGTTAGGTTAAATATGTTAATATTATTTGATGTAGTATATAGTTGCTTATGATAGATAATTTCCCTTGCAATTGGCATTTTGTTAACAATTAAAATACGTTATACTAATATTTCTTTAGGTTAGTTCGTTAGGTTAAATATGTTAATATTATTTTGTGTCGTGTGGGGGAAAAACCGGCAAACAGCTGACGGCGTTGATGCGTTTGTGCATATCCGACCGTGCTTGAAAATAAAATTGCTTTGCGGTCGGACCGTGCAGTAGTCACTCCCTTCCTTTTATTGTGGTTGAACCCATACATTGAGCTGCTCGGCCGGTACAGAATCTTATGAGCCACAATTTCATAACTATTTTTCTATAAAAATTGATAGTTTTCGAGATCATGGCAAAAACTAACCAATCCCCGTTTCACCCCCTAAAGAAAACCCACGGGTCAAATTATGGGTATCTTTCAGGAATTCATTACAACAAAATAAAAGCCTCCACAAAAATCCAGCCTGGTTGGAATTTTTACGAAGTTAAAGTCTAATTTTACTGTATTGGGAATAAATTTAATATGACATTGTGCATTGTGTACATTTATCAAGTTTGATAGTGTCTACGAACGGCGGTGTCTGCGGCTTGTTGGAGAGCCGGGCCCGTTTCCGCCCCGTACGATGCCGGCTGTGGTTGTATTGGTGACGTGTCATGCTGTAATTCCGATTCCGGAAGTGGCTGTGAGGTTGGTTGCATAGGGCCCGAAGTGGCCCGGGGCGAAGCCGGGGGGTCGTGGCTTGTCCTCGTCTGTAGGGCTAGGTGCTGCAGGAGTATTTCGGTGGTGTTCGTTAGCTGTTGCAACGCTTTCGTGAGTGCATGTGTTACTGCATCAGCTTGGCTTGTGTTCCTCCCACTTGGGGTGAGAGCAGGGGTAGCAGGCATTACTAATGGCGGTGGCTGTACTCCTTGAAGGCTTCTGGTTGTGGAGTCCGTGGTTGCAGTAGGTAGGCGTTGGCTACTGGATGGTGTGAGGAAGGGCTGTGCTTCTTGTCCCCTTCCTGGGGTTGGATATGCATTAGGGCTAGGGGCAGCCCCCTGGCTGGCCGGGGCTGAATCCCATTGACCGGTGAAAAATCGTCGGGCCGCGACGTTGGGCGACAAGGGGTCCACCGTTTCCATTACCAGACCTGCATCCTGTTGACCAGTGAGAAATTGACGGGCCGCGACGTTGGGCGACAAGGGGTTCACCATTTCCCCTACCAGACCTGAGTCCTCTTGACTGATAAGAATTTGACGGGCCGCGACGTTGGGCGACAAGGGGTTCACCATTTCCCTTACCAGACCTGAGTCCTCTTGATTAGTAAAGAGAGCGTCCGGGACCTGGGGCGAACGGCTCTGTGTTGGTGGCGAGTCTACCTGGCTAGATGGGACGCCGTCCCTCTGCCTAGATCGACTCCTGGTGTCCATAACGATTTCTTTTATATTACACTAACACCCACTTCACTTTTCACCACTACTGTGCACTCCAAACTACTAATTAGGCAGGTTGTGGAATAAAAGAGATATTTACTACAATACAATACAGTCTTCAGGTAGAGGTGTCAAAGGCAGGCGCGAACTGATTGATCGATGTGTAGCGGACGACGGATGCGAGCGGACTGATGCAGGGCTAGCGGGCGTGCGCATATTTATAGTTTCCCGGCGGTGTGACGTAGCACGGGCTTTGCCGGTCGCGAGCTGTTGCGCTGCAGGGCCTCGCCGCGTGGCTATTTTGTGCTATGTGTTGGGGCTGTTTTGCCCTATATCTTTTTGGTGTTTATCGTATCGAGCTGTACGATACGTCAAATGAAAGGTCTTTTCCTGTAGTTTCCGAAAATGACTTTGTGAATGCGCGTACTTTAATGTTTATGAAGTTATAGTGAATTTTGTGTGGAAAAAATAATTTTGGTCCCGAATTTTCGCGGTTTTTTCACTCATCTGCCGATGACACCACCCCCCTAAATTGTGACTTTTATTTATAAAAGGCATGGATATGAATAATAGATAATGTACAAGATAAGATAGGGTGAAGATATTTCAACTTAAACTAATGTAATTCAACTTAAACTAATGTAATTCAACTTAAACTAATGTAATTCAACTTAAACTAGTGTATATCATTTTACAAAAATAAATGTGTTGGTTAGTTCGCTTACAAAATCGCGAGGATGTCGCGGGTGAGGTCTTGGTTCCGGGATGGGCCTGGTTCTGGCTGCCTTTCGTCTGAGGGTCCCTTTCCCTCAGGGTTGGGTTGAAATCCGTCTTCTGGGGGTTGCCCCCCAGGGTCATGTTGCGCCTCGTCCTGGTCGGACTCGGCGTTTCCTTCCTCGGGTTGGAAAAGCTGCTGCACCTCGGGAGGTACCTGGACACGTTGCTGTGATCTGGGCATCGGCCTGAGGTCATCGATATGAATTGGGGCCTGGATTCCGTTGCGATCTACTTCGTAAGTGTTATCTCCCAACACTTTTACGACTGGGTATGGACCTTCCCATGTTGGGCCGAAGGCTGGCCGAGCTTCCTTGAATCCTCTCGTAATTACCATATCTCCTACTTCGAAATGGACTTTGGCTTGTCTGGGCCTGGGGTAGAGGTTCCTCTGGAAGATTATCTGGCGTCGTTTGGCTTGCTTCCTTCTTTCCTCGGCTGCTTGTTTGGGCTCTGGTAACGGCTGGCGTTGCTGAGGATGTTGCCATTCGCCTGGCCTGGGTAATGGCGTTCCCAACAACATTTCGCTTGGCGAGTATCCAGTGGCGGCATTTTGTCTGTTCCGGAGGGTAAAGAGAATTTGATTGATGACGGCGTCCCATTTTCTGGCGTCTTTGTTGCGGAGCTTCTCCCTAAGGGCCTTCTTGATTTCTTGGCAGCGACGTTCGACCGGGTTGGCTCGTTGGTGGTATACTGGGGACGTATACTGCTGGATACCATGGTCGGTCAGAAATTTGGAAAATGCTCTGGCGCGGAAGGCGGTGGCGTTGTCCGAAATGACTGCTTCTGGGTATCCCCATCTTTGACAGACTTCCTCCAGGAAATTGCGGATGGTAGTTGCAGTGGCATTTGGGACGGCTTTGGCCTCAACCCATTTCGAGCAGGTATCTGTAACAACAATAAGAAAGCGATTTTTAGTAACAGTAGGCACATAAGGGCCCATGACGTCGATGCTGAGGACTTGCCATGGCCTGGTTGGTGGCCTGGGACGTAGTGGGGCGGCTTCTTGGAGTGGGCCTCTTTTGGTTGCCGTGCATACCATGCACAGGCGGACGTGGGATCGTACGTTGCGGCGAATTCCTGCCCAGTGGTAGAGTCTGTCAATGGCTCGGAAGGTTTCATCACGACCTGGGTGTCCTGCGAAGACGGAGTCGTGGTAAGTGTGGATAACTCTTGCCCATAGGTTTTCTGGTACTACGAGCTGCCTTCGATCGTCCGTTGTTTTGTGCCAGAGGTGGCCGTCTTCTACGATGAAGTCGTCTCGCAGTCGTCTCTCCCGTGGTTCTAATGGTATGTCTGGGTCCGGCTGCTGGAAGACTCGCCAGAAATGGATAGCGGCTGAGATGGTTTCGTCACGGAGTTGTTCCTGCTGGATTTGTTGGAAGAGATTTGCTGGCCTATCGTCGTCGTCCTCCTCGTCGTTGACCTCGTCGTTAGCCTCCTCGTCGTTGTGCTCCTCGACCTGGTTCAGCGCTGCTTCCTGCAGCGGAGCGTATTCCCCAGTTGGCCTTGGAGCTGGGGGCTGAGGTGGGTTGTGTTTAGGAAGGTCCTCCTCGTCGTCCTCCTCGGAGTTGGTTTCGGTGTCCGTGGTGGAGTACGATCGCTTCTCGTCTTCTTCGTCGTCCGAATCGAAGATTACCTCGGGAACATCGGGGGGTTCTTGGTGAGCGGCATTGACTTTCCCTGGGATCATGCGGCCGTTGACATCGGGGATGGCCTCCGCCATGGTGGTTGAGACGTCGCGGTGGTTCTCGGGAGGTAGCAGGCGGTCATCGTCGCCGATGGAGCTTGGCATGGGCTCCCTGGGGTGTCTTGACAGGAAATCTGGGAGTTGATTTACCAGGGCAGTGTTCCACAGTGAAGTTGTACTCTTGGAGTTGGAGCGCCCATCTGGTTAGCTTCGCACGTTCATCCTTGAATTGGTTGAGCCAGGTGAGTGCTCGACTATCGGTGACCAGTGTGAATGTCTGGCCTTCCAGCCAGTGGCGGTACCTCCGGCACGCCCACACTACTGCCAATGTCTCTTGCTCGTTTACATGATATCGTTTTTCTGGTCCTGTGAATTTGGCACTGGAGCACGAGATGATTCTCCTTTCGCCTTGCGGAGTACGCTGGAACAGGACTGCGCCCATCCCCATGGTGCTGGCGTCCGTCTGGAGGACGTAGGGGAGCCCTGGTTCTGGTCTGAAGAGCGAAAGTGGTTTGGAGAGGACTTCCTTCACCTTCTGGAATGCTGCGTCTGCCTCCGGTGTCCACTGGAAGCGCTGTTTTCCGGTGAGGGTTGTCATGGGTGCTGTGATTTCGGTGAATTCCGGGACGAATTCACGGAGCCAGTTTGCAGTTCCTAGGAAGGCCTGCAGTTCCTTCTTAGTCTTGGGTGTGGGGAATTCCTGGATCTGGATAACATGCTTCTCTTGAGGTGTGTTCTTTGTTGCGGTGATTCGATACCCTAAGTATTCCAGTTCTTCTGCCCCGAAGCGACATTTCTGAATTCCGCAGTGCAGCTCGTGGATCTGGAGCCTCTCCAGGACTAACGTCAAATGTCCGATGTGGTCTTCATGGGTCTCAGAATAGACAATTATATCATCAAGATATACCTTGACGAACACATCCACGTAGTCGGCGAGTACTTCCGTCATCAGCTTCTGAAATGTTGAGGGTGCGTTACGGAGTCCAAATGGCATCACCAAAAATTCGTACGTTGCCCCGTCCGGGGTACTGAATGCGGTGAGGGGTATACTGGCTTCGGCCATGGGTACCTGCCAGTACCCGCTCTTGAGGTCGAGGGAGGTGAATATCTTCGCAGCTCCAAGTTCCCTTATCGTTTCTCGAATGGGCGGCAGCTGACTCACTTCCTCATAGGTTTGGGAGTTTAGTTTACGGTAGTCTACGCAGAACCTTGGTTGGCCGTTTTTCTTGTTGACGATAACTATTGGCGAACAATACCTGCTGTGGCTTCGTCGGATGACCCCAGCGGCTAACATTTTCTTCACTTCTTCCGTGATGATGGCTTTGTTGTTGGCGGAGTATTGGTATCGTCGAATCTTGAAAGGAGCGTCTTCCTTCAGGCGGATCTCGTGCATGGCCAACTTCGTTGTGGGTTGATGAAGCGCCTCGTCAAAGACCTCCTGGAAGTTGTGGATCAGGCGAATGTATTTTTCCTGGTGGGTGGTGGGTAGCTGATCAGGGCTGACGTCGAACTCGCTAGCTTGGGTTGGTGCTTGACGGTCCATGAGCCAAAATAGTGTGTGCCTCTGGTGCAGGCCCACATGAACGCAACCTCGCTGGAAATCCATGATCGCCTGGTGTTGACGTAGCCAGTCTTGTCCTAGAATGGCGTCCTCGGTGATGGCATCTAGGAGGTGAAATTCTGTGGTTGCTGTGTACTCTCCAGCTACCAGGTTAACTTGGATGCTTCCCCTGGAGTAGTAAACGTGGTCAGTGGCAGCTAATCGTACGCGCATCTGGGTGGGCTGGATTGCTTCGGGTTGCACGTACTCTTTTTTGATGAAGCTATGGGTGGCACCACTGTCCAGTAGTGCCAGTAGTCTACGTCCATTGACTTCCGTCCATATTCGTGATGAAGGGCCAATGGCGGATGTGGTGCTGACGGTGGCGTCTACGATTGTTGGGGTCGCGCGCCCTGGCTTGCGCCGACCCTGTTCGCGTTTCCCTGATTCCTTGTTGCTTCGTTGGAGGGCCCAGGTTGTGGTCCTTGCTGCTGCTGCTGTGGCGGTCTTGATGGCTGTTGCTGTTGCTGACGTTGCCTTACTTGTTCCTTGAGTACTGGGCAGTCACGGTGGAAGTGCCATCCACCGCATCCTCTGCATGGACTGGGGGGCTCCTGGGGTAGTTCCGATTGGCGATTGACGGGTGGTCGAGTTGTAGGTGGTGCTGGCCTTGGTATTGGTCGCAGGTGGCGTTGGAGCTCTTGGAAATCGACCTCGGCCCAGTCGGCGGCCCGACCTAAGTCCTCTAGGGTTTTAATTGTCATGGTCCTGGTAGCGTATCGGATTTCTGGTCGAAGCAGTTCCCGTACCTCGCATGTGATTTGTTCTTCCGAAGTGTACGGCTCTACTCTTCTGTGCAGTCCCATCTTGCGTTGAATGAACACTGCAGCTAGCTCGTCCTCTCTTTGTCGTTCGCCGTGCAGGCGAGACCTCAAACTTCCCAAGAGGGAAGGGTCGTTGTATTTGAGGATCAAGCGATGCCTCAAAGTTTCGAAGTCCAGGTTGAGGGGCTGGAACACCTCAAACATCCCTTTGGCATGGCCTTCCAGTTGTCCAAGAGTGATCCTCACCCTGTCTCTTGCTTGGATTTGATTCCTGTCCATTGCTTCCTCTAATGTATTTAGGAATTTTTCTGGATCTTCCCATTCCCTTCCTGCGAATGTGGGTAGGGTCCTTACGTCTAGCTGCCCAGTCCTAGCTTCCGTGGCCGCTTGAACTGCTGCTTTCGTTGCTGTAGCCACGACTTCCATGAGTTGCTTGTGCATGGCCTGTTGTAGCATCGTTTGCGCTGTCGGTCCCGACTCCACTGTTGGCATCATCAGGGGAGCTGGTTGTGTTGTTTGCTCTGCTTGAGGTTCGGCCGAGACTGGCTGCATCGTTGGTTGTTGTTGGTGAGTGGTGTCTTGTTGTTGCACTGCCTGCATTGCTGGTTGTTGTTGGTTTGTGGGACCTTGTTGTTGTTCAGTTGGGCGCCACTGGGCTTGTTCTCCCAGAATTCTGTTTGATAGCTTTGATTTGTGCTCAGGGTCATGAGCATCCCCATCCAGGGATCCTTCCGTTGCGTGTGTGGAAGCTCTTGAAGCCCCACGTTGCTGGGAGCCATGTCTACGAACGGCGGTGTCTGCGGCTTGTTGGAGAGCCGGGCCCGTTTCCGCCCCGTACGATGCCGGCTGTGGTTGTATTGGTGACGTGTCATGCTGTAATTCCGATTCCGGAAGTGGCTGTGAGGTTGGTTGCATAGGGCCCGAAGTGGCCCGGGGCGAAGCCGGGGGGTCGTGGCTTGTCCTCGTCTGTAGGGCTAGGTGCTGCAGGAGTATTTCGGTGGTGTTCGTTAGCTGTTGCAACGCTTTCGTGAGTGCATGTGTTACTGCATCAGCTTGGCTTGTGTTCCTCCCACTTGGGGTGAGAGCAGGGGTAGCAGGCATTACTAATGGCGGTGGCTGTACTCCTTGAAGGCTTCTGGTTGTGGAGTCCGTGGTTGCAGTAGGTAGGCGTTGGCTACTGGATGGTGTGAGGAAGGGCTGTGCTTCTTGTCCCCTTCCTGGGGTTGGATATGCATTAGGGCTAGGGGCAGCCCCCTGGCTGGCCGGGGCTGAATCCCATTGACCGGTGAAAAATCGTCGGGCCGCGACGTTGGGCGACAAGGGGTCCACCGTTTCCATTACCAGACCTGCATCCTGTTGACCAGTGAGAAATTGACGGGCCGCGACGTTGGGCGACAAGGGGTTCACCATTTCCCTTACCAGACCTGAGTCCTCTTGATTAGTAAAGAGAGCGTCCGGGACCTGGGGCGAACGGCTCTGTGTTGGTGGCGAGTCTACCTGGCTAGATGGGACGCCGTCCCTCTGCCTAGATCGACTCCTGGTGTCCATAACGATTTCTTTTATATTACACTAACACCCACTTCACTTTTCACCACTACTGTGCACTCCAAACTACTAATTAGGCAGGTTGTGGAATAAAAGAGATATTTACTACAATACAATACAGTCTTCAGGTAGAGGTGTCAAAGGCAGGCGCGAACTGATTGATCGATGTGTAGCGGACGACGGATGCGAGCGGACTGATGCAGGGCTAGCGGGCGTGCGCATATTTATAGTTTCCCGGCGGTGTGACGTAGCACGGGCTTTGCCGGTCGCGAGCTGTTGCGCTGCAGGGCCTCGCCGCGTGGCTATTTTGTGCTATGTGTTGGGGCTGTTTTGCCCTATATCTTTTTGGTGTTTATCGTATCGAGCTGTACGATACGTCAAATGAAAGGTCTTTTCCTGTAGTTTCCGAAAATGACTTTGTGAATGCGCGTACTTTAATGTTTATGAAGTTATAGTGAATTTTGTGTGGAAAAAATAATTTTGGTCCCGAATTTTCGCGGTTTTTTCACTCATCTGCCGATGACAATAGGGTTTAGGGGCGTACACAAAAAGTTTCGAATTTAGTTGCTAATGTTTCAAAAACTAAATAATTATATTCCGCTTTTTAATATGGATAATATTGATGGAAATGTAATATTAAAAAACTGACTTTTTGAATACATTTTATTGACGTTCCCAAAGGACAGCCTAGAAAACATCATCGAAAGTTTGAAGGATGAATGATCAATAATATAATAATACATTTGAAGCAATTGTGTCTTGGACTTAGCCTTCATGTTTCTTGAATTTCTTAAGCTACAATTTAGACGCCGAAACTAATTTCTCAAAGCAACTTTCTTTTAAGAAATGCTAAAATTTTCTTTCATAGGTATAGTATAGAATTTCAAACGTCCTTGCATATTATCTTTACGGATTTTCCTTTCACATTTTTAGTGAGTCGTCAATTACAAATAAAAAAATATCAAGATTTGGGTATCTGTTGTTTATAGATTAGCAACGGCCGTTGAAATTTTAAGGTTATTTTACCTGGGGTACTTACGTTAATACTTGCATAAAATGACGATATAAGTTTATCAAACGAATTGTATTCTTCTTTTTTAGACTACTGGAACTGGAAGATTAAAATTTAGTGACTTCAAAGATTTAATGTGTAGTTTAAAATTTTGGCAGACAGCTTTCAAGAATCACACAAAAGAAAAAACGGGAATTTTAAAAGCAGAAAGGTTACGAGATGCTCTATTGGAGGTTGGATTTCAATTGAGTAGCGATGTGTTAGCTACGCTGATTTTACGATATATGAGAAAAGATGGTACCCTCCGTTTTGGAGATTTTGTTTCTGCCATATTACATTTAACTGTATCATTTAGTAAGTATTTTAGCAACATGTATACATATCTCAAAGTAATATTTTAATATTTAGTTTTAAGTACTGACTATAAGTTCAGTGATTTATTCAGTATTCAGTATACCGAGTGACACAGGAGACATGTAACACCTCGTAGCATGTTTATTTAAAGATATTATTTTGAAATTTGGTACACTTATATAAAGCGTGATTGTCCTTTTTTAAGTACAAAAAATTTTTCCCACCATTTCCGATTTCACCGGAAGTGACATCTACTCTGTTATTTTAAATGAAACCCTGTATATTTTCTTACCTATCTGATTCGTCTCTAGATTCTCTCTTCAACCATGTATCGGAACACGGCATTTGTTTTTAAAATGACAGTTAATATCAATTTTAGTTTGTTAAGTCTAGGTGGCCCTGATATGAACCTTGGCAGATATTGATGCGTAGTGTGCCGTGATATCGAAAGACCTCTGGTATGCGACTTTGTGCCTCATATTTTTTTGGGAATAACCAGTAGCTGAACAGACATAAGATCTAACTTATTTAAAAAAGATATCTTTAAACAACCCACGATATCATAAAAACCAAGATAGGAACCCCATCTTTTTATTTCACCGAGTTAAAAAATACTTATTTATCTTTTATTTTTGTCCAATACAATTGCTGTGCCTATCCTATTTTACTTTCTTCATTAAAATTAGTATCGAATGTTATTGCATACTAATGAATATTGTACTTCAACAAAAATATTTAGTAAGCAGGTGGTGGAAACAAAATAAAAGTAGGTAAGACGATTTTTTTAATAAATAAGAAACATCAGTAAAACACATATGAACAAAATTGATGAAAAACCATTACACTATGTAATACGTTTTTACAACGAATGAATGAAATTAAAATGAAATATTTACTGAAGTACTACATACAAAAGCATTTTTTACTGCAGATGCAGATGAAAATGTTGTCCGTTATTATCCCTGCATAATCGTGTTTTTGTGACGGTAGCCCTAAGCACATTATCTAACTGTAATTCAGTAATCCCATCGATTGCTCTTCTGACTCTCATTTCCATGTCTTCTCTGTTTGTTGGTGGAGTTCTATAAACGTTTTCCTTGAGGTGGCCCCATACAAAAAAATCAAGCGGTGTAAGGTTTGGTGATCTTGCAGGCCATCGAACGGGCCCATTTGTTCCCATCTAGTTTTCTCCAAACCTTTCATTTAAATAATTCACCACAACTCTGTTGTTATGTGGCGGAGCCCTATCCTGTTGAAAAATTATTGGGTTAACATTAGGTGGCAGTTCTTCCAAAAAATCTTGTATCTGGTTTTGCAAAAATCCCAAATATCTTTCTCCATTTAATGGACCATCAAATATTATTGGCCCAATAATTCTTCTGCCAATTACTCCTAACCATACATTAAAACTAAATCGCTCCTAATATGCACTTTCTCTCATATTTCTGGGATTTTCTTGTGCCCAATAACGGGTGTCGTTACGATTAAATAATCCCAAATTAGTGAACCTGGACTCGTCGGAACATAAAATTTGTTCATGAAATTTATTGTCCAAATTGTGTCTGTTCAGAAACCAATTGCAATAGTTCAATCTTCTTCGAAAATCATTTTCGTATAAATGCTGATGTATTTGGTACTTGTATGATTTAAATTTAGGTTTTTTCAAAATGCGTCGAGCTGATTCCCGATTTACATCGGTTTGGTCCTCAATCTGTCTTATAGAAATCGTGGGATCTGCCTCGACAATTGCAAGTACATTGATTTCCGACTCTTCATCGATAATGAAATTATTTTCCGGTACATCTGGTTCACTTCTGAATTGCTGTTCAACTCTTATAAAATAGGTGTTTGGTGGATGAATTCTTTCGAGAAATCTTTCTTGATATAAGTCAGCAGCCCGCCTGCTATTTTTCTTACATTCGCCATAGATTAGTAGCATATCTGTTATATGAAAATATACCCTGTATCTCTGAGACATTGGCCTCACCACTCTCAGCGGTATTATATTACATAGATATCAAATAACGACTCCTCTCAGCATCCGCTCTCCCGAGAATTAGATAAGATTGTATTCTTGCAAAACTGCATAATTGCAGTTCCTTTGTTCCCAAAGGTTATAAATGGGAGTAGTGTACTTTCAGACGGCAGTCTTAAACTCATGTTGGAATAAACAAGTCAAAATTATTATTGTTCTAATTTATAAAGAGTCAACGTTGACTCCATTAATAAATAAATAAAGTTTTTAAAAAGTGATTTCAACAATCGATTATCTAACATTGGCGCAGTCCGTAGGATCTGAAAAACACCCTGTAACCCAGAGGTGGTGGATTTCAATCCTTCAATCAGCAAAGAATCTACGAGAAACAAGAAAAATACAATTTCAAGCAGACAAGCAACGTCTCAACAAGCTCACAAGAAGCATCATATACACATCGAGAAATAATTAGCAAGTAAGAAACATTCCTGGCCCCTGAAAGTCGGTGTCTTCGGCACTTGGAACACGTCACCGTGGATAGGAACACCTAGTGATAACCCTGACGGTACATCCCAGTGTAGCAACGCTCACGAAACCGCATTCGACCTTCCATCTGGACCCCAGGCATGAAGATAGTAATGTAAGTAATTTAAGAATCATCTCGATTTATTTTCTATTTCAAACTGCACTAAACATTTATATTTTATCATTCGTACATTGCATTCACATTTGCATTAAACCCACGACAGTTCTGCAATCTAATTTAGTTGAATATATTATCTAAATATCGTATTACTTTAACCGATATTTTATTTTATTTTAACACATAAATATTTTCATTGCAACTTAATATAGGTCAAGTTAACTTCTATATAAAGTTTAGTTCTATATCAAGTTTAATCTTTATCTTGTAACGTTTTTTATTGGAACTTAATACTACTATACATCAACCTTTATACCATATGACTATAATATCTGAATAAGTGCAAATAGCCATTGCAAAAATAATTTGTTACATACTTTATAAAGAAAAGAATACAATCTCATTTCCTTTTATTCATTATTATTGCCAGTGGCGTACTCTTGCACCTTTTACAATTAATTTTTATTATTTTTTTGTGTGTACCAAATTAATTTTTGTTTGTTTATCTGAAATTTATATACAAATCCTAATAATACAAAATGGCGAACCAACCAAATACTACAGTAAATAATACTACAGCAAATAATACCAATAGTTCAAATAACGCTGATGAAACCCTTACCATCGAACCCTACAGGTTAAGTGAGATTTTCTCAATAGTTCCAGAGTTCGACGGGAACCCCATTTTCTTACAAACTTTTATTTCCGCGTGTGTTTACGCATACGGTATGTCCATAGAAGACCAGCGTATTTTACTCACCCTGCATATTAAAAACAAACTTCGCGGAAAAGCTGCCGAATTAATAAATTCGAGAAACCCTGCCACTTGGGCAGAAATTAAAAGCCTACTTGAGGCGCATTTCGGTGATTCACGCGACTTGACAGCCCTTATACAAGACTTACAACGGATTCACCAACTACCTAATGAAACTGCCCTGACATTCGTATCTCGTTTACAAACACATAATGCCAAAATGCACGCTGCTGTGCAAAAACAGACTTTGACGTTGGAAGAAAAGACAGCCCAATCATCCTTAATTGAAACCATGACTCTAACAACACTACTTACCGGACTAGAACCCAAACTTGGACAAATAATCCGTGCCGGAAATCCCAGCGACATGCTAGAAGCAATTAATAGAATCAAACGCGAACTCCAACTGTCCTACTTCGAGTCACAAAAATTCCCAAAACAAACTATCAACAAAAACCCCATCCAGAATCAACAGAGGCGTCCCAACTCCCAACAATTCTGTAATTTTTGCAAACGTAACGGGCACAATTTTAATGAGTGCCGTACAAGACTACAATTCTCACAACAAAATCAGAACTTTAGACAAAACAATTTTGCCAGTCCTCCACAATTTTCTAGACCGAATTTCCAAAATTCTCCCAACCAGCAATATCAAAGAAATTTCACGCCGCAACAAGATTTTCAACAGAATAGGCCTTCTGTAATAAGACCTAATCCGAACTTTCAGAGATCCCCAAATCAACAAAATTCAAATTTCAATCCTAACTTTAACAGACAAAACCCGCAGAGAACACATCACGTTAATTTTGACAATCATTTCGAATTATGATACTAATTTTTACCATGAAACTGATAATTTCAGTGACCCGCAATTCCATAACTTCGGAAACTATCAAACTAATTCTAGCCTTGATAATATGGCAAACATGCCACAAATAAATTATGAAGATTACCCCCATTTCCCGCAAAATAACGACGATAACATGCCATGCCAAAATGAGAATTATACAGCTAATTCTCAGATGTCGCAGGATTATACTGCTAATCCTCAGGATTTTCCATTAGGCCCGGAGTATTCCATGAATACTCCAACCCAAGAAATAAATTTCGAAGTGGACCAAATGTCCAACCAAATCCAAACATTAAACCTGAAAGACAATTCCGACCCACATTCGAATCCCCAAGAACAGTGTTTCATGTAAAATCACCATCTAACCCTCCGTTTCAAATAAGTTCGACAAACCTGTATTTCATGAAAGACCCAACAAATAAATTTAATATTCTAATCAATTTAGGTGCAGATATTTCCATTTTCAAACCCAAAGCAACAGAAAATTATAACCTAAGACGCCCCGAAAATTTAAATATACAAGTAACAGGTCAAAAAATTAAAATCACTGAATCTGTTCTTATACCGTTCAATTTTAACGATCCACACAAAGTTTATGTATACGATTTAGATACAGACTTCGATGGCTTTATAGGTAACGACTTTCTAGAATATTACGAATGCATTATAGATTTCAAAAACAATCAACTAATTACCAATTTTGAAAATATACCATTATTTAAAGTTAACGATTATTTACCTTTACAACCAGTTACGAATTCAAACGAAAATATTAACAATCACCTTTCAGATAACACCATTAATCAAAACCTTATTTTTTTCGAACCAGACACTGAAGAAATATTTGAATTTTATTGTGACACTGACGCTATACCGCTAGCTCAGGAACAAGAAAAAATACACTTACCTAACACCTTTGCAAAGACAAACATACAAAGCGAATTTTTCGAGACAACGTCTGATGAAAACTATCAAAATTCAGACTCCCATCAAATAGACAAAAGTTCTAAACTTTCAGACATCTCCTGTAAAGACAAAAACCAAAATTCCATCTTTACCGAATCTCGTATCAAAGGAATAATTAAACATAAGGTACAAGAAACAAAAACAATTTCAAATGTAACCCCTACGGTTAACCAACAAAAAATGAACCTTTCAGAAACAAAATCATCTCCTACAGGCAAATTTAAATTGACAACCTTAAATCCAAACATGTCCAATAACAATTCGAAGCAAACAATAACATTAAACAGAAAAATGTTTATTTCGCAAACAGTATTCAAAATTAATAATAAAATATTCAGGAAATCGAAAATTCGAAAAACAAATAAAGTAAAGAACAATCCAGGAAACACGCATACGATCTTGCGTAATCAAAACAAAAGAAAAATTTATATACCCCACACAATCAGGAAAATATACCAACGAAATTCATTTTTATCCCCGGTAAAAACAATACCGAAAATAGTAGAATTTTCTAATTTAATATTTGAACCAGTTCAAAAATTCAAATCTATATTTAAACCTAATTAATAACGATAATACCGATTTCAGTCTCAACTATATGCCGACCCTGCAAATAAAACAGTTACAAAAATTTGCAACCCAAAATTACTTTCAAAATTATCTCACAAATATTTTTAGTCACCTAAACTAAATCTTTTAGAATATTATTAAAAATTAACAGTTTACATTAAAAGTATTTTCCATTTTCTTAGACCTTTCTAAATTAATACTACCAGAAAAATTTGACAAAAAAAAACCATTGTATAACAAATTAATTAACTATCAAAACACTTCTCATGTAAATAATTTTATTTCTTCTCTCTATTACTAGGAAACTTCTCCTGTAGTAAATTCTACTTTATGAAACAAAACCTTAATTATAACGAAATATTTTTGTTCATTTAAATAAATGCACATAAAATATTTACAAATAATTCAAAGAACTCATAATAGTAGTCCTGTATATTTATGGACTTAAACATATTAATAAGAATTGCACGATATCCAGCACCATAGTATCGCATTGCACTCATTATGATTTCTCCCTACACCAATATAAACGCTTTACAAGCACAAGTAATAACAGCTGTTAACTATATAATAATTAATACCAAGGGCAGAAAAATTAAATAATATGCAGTAAGAACTTTTCAGAATTTAATTAAAACTTAAAATCAGGACATACCTTTTCCAAATTAAATAATTGAACTACTCGTAAACCCTGAAAGAAACTCACAAACGTTCAGAAGAAATTTCAGAAACTGAAAATCAAACATTCTTCAAAATGTTCAAAAAATATATATTTTTTATTTGAGAGGCCCTAAGTAAAAACAAATGAATATATTTACAAGATCACAAACGAACAAACTTCTCAGAAATTTAACACATTTTCTAGACTTTACAAAAGTGAATATTCAATAGATTATTCTAAAAATTCAAACTTCAAATAAACAACTCTTGGACCGAGAAAACAAAGACATCATAACTTTTTTTCAACAAAATAAACCTAAGAGATCTTCATCACCAAATTATTGATGACATTTTCGAGGAAAACCCCGAATTTTACGACGACAAAATAAATATCCTCTCCAGTAGATCGGTTAGACATAGGAAATACTATATCATTCCTCTACCCTTTGACCCTGAATCTGCAGTAGAACATTTGTTCCTAGCAATATACAAAAATCAACATGAACTAGATCTTTCTAATACTTACCATGTCGAAAACAACTTAGACCTCCCCATACTTGAAATTCTATCATTTATCTTCGCAGAAAAAGATTTAAAACTCATTATCTGTCAAAACCTAGTACAAACACCTGACGAAGACCAAAGACCAATAATTCTTGACCAAAACCATACCGGCAAAAACAACCTACATCGCGGAATAAACGAGACTATGCGTAGGATCAAAAATAAATACAATTGGCAAGGACTAACCAAAGATGTTGAAAATTTCATAAAAAATTGCGAAATTTGTCAACGGACTAAAGTTTGCCGTAAAAACCTTAACAACCCTCTAGTAATCACTGAAACTCCAAGAACGCCTTTCGAAAGAATTAACATCGACCTATTCGAATTTCCTACACGAAATTACGCTCTAACTATCCGTGACGAACTTACAAAATTCACACAAGCCTATGCAGTACCGGATAAAAGCGCAAAATCTGTGGTAAACACCCTATTGTTATATTTTCAACATTACGGTACCCCACTAAGGATTCACTGTGATTACGGCGGTGAATTCGACAACAACTTACTAAAAGACCTCTGTACCCTCTACGATATAAAACTGACATATTCTAGCGTAGGACACCCCCAATCTAACGGTTCTATAGAACGCTTTCACGCTACCTTAGCCGAAATGATCCGAATTCACAAAACTGAAAACCCAAATGAACACCCTTTTACCATATTACCATATGCAGTAATATGCTATAACAATTCGGTTAATAAAACGCATGGTTTTACACCATACGAACTGGTTTTTGGACACACAGCTAATAGACCACCAGAGACCCTGTACAACCAAAAAGACCTAATAACTAAATATGTTAGGGACTTAAATAATAGGATATCTCACTATTACCAAATTGCACGCAGTCGGACTGAAGCGCAAAAACAAAAAGCTAAAGTCAGATTCGACAGAAATATCCCAGAAAATCGCCCCACGTATAACGTTGGAGACGAAGTATATGTAAAGAAATCCCAAATCAAAAGTAAGTCACAAAATAAATTCAACGGCCCTTTCGAGATCAAAGAAATTTTCCAAAATTCTGCCACTTTGTTAAATCCCGAGACAAATCAAACAAGTAAAGTAAATTTTGATAGAATGAAACCATATACTGAAGATTAAAATTTATTTTCAGGTTTCTACTGCTGTTCGGATCAGCATTTTCTCAATACGAAATAACACCAATAAACAATACTATCGGTGTTTACTATCACAAAGACACGGACATTGTCATCTCACACAAGAAATGGACGTTACTCGTACATAAAAATATATCGACCTTTAAGACAGCTCTTGACAGAAACGACAAAATTTTACAGACAATCCTTACCACCCTTGACCCAGCATACAAAAACATGAACGAATTCGCGAGTGAGGTTAAAACGCATTTAAGCCTCCTAGGACAAATCTCAAAATCCATACAAACTAAATTTGACGAAATACATCTCGACACGAAACGCTACAAACGCGGAATCATAAACGGAATTGGTTCAATATTCAAAGCAATTACCGGAAATTTAGACGCAGAAGACGGTAAATACTACTCTGACTGTATCAATAAACTAAACCAAGACGAACGTCAGATAGAAAATTTGATGAAAAATCAAATATCAGTTACAAATTCAGTTATTAAAAATTTTAACACGACAATTCAAAAACTACTAATAGACGAGGAGACATTCAACAAAGACAAAAGAAATCGAATACGCAATCTTAGACATTACGTATAACGTACGAGCAGTTGAAACAAAATTAAAATTCTTGGAAATTTGTGAACAACTCATGGCGAGCTACCTATTTATAGAGGACAACCTCAACGATATTTTAAATTCGATCACTTTCGCGAGACTCAAAGTAATTCATACGTCTATCATTAATCCCCAGGATTTGGTAAACTCATTGCAGGAAATTTCACAAAACCTACAAAAGGACAATTTGCCACTCCCAATTAAACTTTCAAATATTGCACAGTATTTAGATATTATTGAATTAAAAGCTTTCCAAATGAACTCAGAATTAGTATTTGTATTAGATATACCCCTAGTAAACCCTCAAACGTACTCTGTTTTCCAATTATACCCCATTCCTATCTTAGATAGTAGAACTGGTCTGTATCATATTTTGTCAACTTCTCAAAAATATATCGCGAGAGATGATGATTCTTTGATGTACATACCCGTTGCTGACCTCAGAGAATGCAAGCCACTCCATACCAATACTAAATTATGTCCAAATTTGTTTGCATATCCAATTGACAACAACGCCATATGCGAAGCCCGCCTTTTCAAGGATCTACAAACCCTACCAGAAAACTGTCAAACGTCAACTACCATCGGCCAAGGATACAACATCCAAAAACTAGATGAAAACGTGTGGATGATCATCAATACAGAGCCACTACAAATGAATATCAATTGCCCGAAGGAGACTTCAAAAACCGACACCATCTTCAAAAACTCTATAATTAAATTACAACCAAATTGCTACGCCTTCATAGGCATCACGAAGATCCAAGCTAGCACAGACGAAACGACAGACGTGAAGAACGACGCTCACCCCATACAAATCCCTTTCGAGTGTTGCAACCAGGTTCCGGACAAAGTTCGAGTGCCCAATCTGAAACCACTAAAACTAAGTGATCTGAACACCGAAGACCTCGATATCGCCAGACACCAATTAGACCAGTATTCAAAAGACTTAGACGACCTAATCAAGGAACCCTTCATCACGAGACACATTTCTTGGTTTACCTACCTTACCATAGTGCTAATTTTCGGACTCTTATTCTTGTATCTATTCTGTAAGTGTAAAGCAAGAAGACGAAGACTAGCCATCAACGTTTCCACGACTCCTTCATCTCCACCAAGGCCTAGTGAACCCCTCAGGACATTTACTAGCCTATTTCATCAACGAAGACGACCCCCACTAAGAAGAGAGGACGAAGAAGGTGAAGACATCGAACTTAATTAAACCAGACTGTTTGTGCCTTTTACTGACTTTTTGTACCAAGACTCTTCAGTGAATTTTTACTTCATTTCATTGTTTATTTAGTGTATTTTATTATTCCTATTTTTTTGTTACTTTCAAATGACTAACATTTTAACATGCTTTTCGTAACACAAACAAGCTAATACGCTTGCGTCTTACGCCTAGCATTTTTACATTTTATGCTTTTACATTTTATATTTTTATATTTTTCAATCTTACAATTTTGCCATTTTACATTACTTTATATTTTTGAATTCTTGTTAAATCACAAATTTTGTTCAACTTAAAAGTTGCTGTATAAACAACAACTTTTTTTATAAGGGGGAAGTTGTTATATGAAAATATACCCTGTATCTCTGAGACATTGGCCTCACCACTCTCAGCGGTATTATATTACATAGATATCAAATAACGACTCCTCTCAGCATCCGCTCTCCCGAGAATTAGATAAGATTGTATTCTTGCAAAACTGCATAATTGCAGTTCCTTTGTTCCCAAAGGTTATAAATGGGAGTAGTGTACTTTCAGACGGCAGTCTTAAACTCATGTTGGAATAAACAAGTCAAAATTATTATTGTTCTAATTTATAAAGAGTCAACGTTGACTCCATTAATAAATAAATAAAGTTTTTAAAAAGTGATTTCAACAATCGATTATCTAACATATCTACTTTTTTATTTCGTAAACACATGGCAAAACAGAGTTAAAAACGTGATAACTTGGGTATAATTTAATGAAAAATACTTAAATTGCTGCCAAGTAAACAATTCTTAATTGTCAAATCAAAATGACGCCTCATTTTACATTCTTTTGTTTCCACCGCCTGCTTACTATTTTTGTTGCAGTACAATATTCATTACTATGCAATAACATTCGATACTAACTTAAATGAAGAAAGTAAAATAGGATAGGCACAGCAATTGTATTGGGCAAATATAAAAGATAAATAAGTATTTTTTAACTAGGTGAAAAAAAGAAATAGGGTTCCTATCTTGGTTTTATGATATCGTGGGTTGTTTAAAGATATTTTTTTTAAATAAGTTAGATCTTATTATCTGTTCAGCTACTGGTTATTCTCAAAAAAAATATGAGGCACAAAGTCGCATATCAGAGGTCTTTCGATATCACGGCACACTACGCATCAATATCTGCCAAGGTTCATATCAGGCCCACCTAGACTTAACAAACTAAAATTGATATTAACTGTCATTTTAAAAACAAATGCCGTGTTCCGATACATGGTTGAAAAGAGAATCTAGAGACGAATCAGATAGGTAAAAAAATATACAGGGTGCCATTTAAAATAACAGAGCAGATCTCACTTCCGGTGCAACTGGAAGTGGTGGGAAAAAAAATTTTGTACTTAAAAAAGGACAATCACGCATTATATAAGTGTACCGAATTTCAAAATAATATCTTTTTAAATAAACATGCTACGGGGTGTTACATGTCTCCTGTGTCACCCGATATACTTACTAAAGCTTAAATTATTGGTTTTTGAAAACGATACGCCTCATTATATCGTAAACTGTCGTTTAGATTGGGCATAAGTATCTGAATTTGTGTGAGTTGCTTGTTTATTTGACAAATCGTGATACAAATTCTCATAGTTCTTGTCGGACATTTTGTGTACGCAGTAATAGTGCGTTGACAGTCCCTCATACATTGTTTATATGAAATTAATTCAATATACATGACAAATCTCCGCATACTTTTATAATTTGTGTTGGTTTTGGAAGCCCTGACGTATAAAAAATGTCGTGGACATATAGTTTCTGAAACAAGTCCCAACGTTAATTCAAAAAACATGTTGTAGGCCCCGTGATTTTCCCTGTATTTCAGAAATGTACGTTGCCATCATCTGCATTTTTGACACTTCTTTTTTAATTTATAAATATAAGAGATCATGCACTTAAAAAGAGAAAATTATTCGCAATTTCGTGAGACATTAACGAACTTTTTAAATGTGAATGCTTTATAGTCCATTTAACGAGGTACCTACAAAAAGCATAAAAAATTTGTAGGATCTTTTGCAATTAATTTCCTCCCCTGTTTTTGTGAGTGAGAAAAACGATGATGATGGTTTCGAGTTCTGAAATTCTTGCGTACTACCCCTATCAAGAAAAAACCATCCCTGTTTCCTACTTCTCGGTCTTAGGCTTGCAAGGGATCGTCAGGTCGGGTTTTTTGGGGATTAATTTTCCTGATATTTCCATAAAAATCCCGATCCGACGAATCTCCGCATGGACAGCATGGAAGAGGGGGTGGTTTTATACGTTGGGGGTAGTTGCGAGAGGGTAAGGTGAAAATAATACCTCCATCATGATCCCTGCCCTCGAAACCCATAGAAAACCTTGTCGAGTCCGAATTTTCTTATTTTTTTAAGATATTGCTATTACGGGCGAGGGTAGGTTCAACCCCGGGGGTGGCCCCAGGGCACTCTAATGTAAATTAACTGAATTTATTGTTATTCCCCCAAAAAAATCCGATCCGACAATCCCTCGCAAGCCCAAGTCCGAGAAGCCGGAAATAGGGGTGGTTTTTCCTTGATTGGGGTAGTACGCAAGGATTTCAGAACTCAAAACCATCGTCATCGTTTTTCTCGCCCTCGAAAAAAGCGGAACAAATTAACTATTATCATACCTCAGACATACAGGGTGTCCCGTAATAACGTGCAAAAAATTTAAGTGTAGATTCCCTGTCGAAAATTAAGACGGGTTCTTCGAATAAAATTTTTCAAAATAACCTATTCCTGTCTCTCTTAAAGGAGTGTGCCAAAAAACTGTTTTTAATTTGTATCTCAAAATAACGTCATTGGAGAAAAACGAAATTTGGCACATCTCGGTGACTCATCAAAAGGCATCTAACGAAATCATTTCATCCACCTAAAATATAAAGGGGTGAAATTAATTACCCTTCTTGAAATTTTGTAAATATCTTTCTGCCTCCTATTTTTTTTGGATTAAAAAAAATAACTACATTATTATTATTATTATTATACATTTAGAAACTTTTTTATCTCTTGAGAAAATTTCGTAAAATCGACCATTTTTGAGAAAAAAATTAAATAACATCTGCCTAAGTGATCAATCAAAAACGATGAGCACAATTATATTAGTGTAAAATACTAAAAGTAGGCTGGTGTCAAATTATAATTTGACAATATTACGTTGTTTCTTGACTTTAAAATAACAAGATAATATAATAATGATAATAATAATAATGTTTATTTATAAATCATCAGGATACATTTCTGAGTTATAAATTATAAATGATTATTTATATACCTACATAAATAAACAGATAACCCACAAAAATTAATTTGTACGTGGGTACGTGTTCATTAGCAATGGCCTCATGTACTCTCTTATTATGTATTACACTATTGTAATCTATTTAGAATATAACTATTTTTACTTTTTTATATTGATTAAGGAATGTATAAAACACCTGTCCGAGTTTAGAATATACACTGCATTTAGATTTAAATTGTTGTAATGATTTAGATTGTCTTACGTCAATAGGCAAAATATTATAAAGGCGAGGTGAAAGAAAGATGTAGCCTCTTTGGCCTATAGTTTTGGCAGACGTGGGAATTTTTGCTTGTAAGTTTGATTTATTTCTTGTTGTGTATCTGTGAATGGGTAACTCTATGGAACCGCCTGGATTGTACGAACAGTAAGTCACTCGAATAAGTTGTTTTATTTAGCAGCATTTCTAATATTTTCATATGAGTATTTAAAGCACCGCTCCATGCCAGAATTCCATATCATAGTCTCGACTCTACTAGTGCGTAGTATATGATTTTCATTTGTTTCATGTCCAATATTTTACTTAAAAAATTAAATTTATTATAACAAACTTCTGAGTGTTTTAGTGACACCATTAATATGTATATCCCATCTTAGATGTTTGTCGATATAGACACCAAATATCTAGTAAAATCTGAACTCTTTACTTCAATCAAGTCATCAGGAAACTGTATTTCAAGTTTATTATAGTTCGGTAGATTGTTTGTGTAGCAACTGAAGGGGACGTAGGTGGTTTTGTTATAGTTAATAGTCAATAGCTTATGATCAAACCTGTTTGTTAAATTTTTTAAATCATTCTGTACTTTTATTTTTAGAACTGCCCAAGATGATGCTTCATAAAAAATTGCTGTATCATCGGCAAAACTAATTATTTTTCCAGTGCTGCGGATAATCAATAAGTGGTCAATCATTCCTTACTACTTAATACTAGTAATTTTCTAACCAGATTTTAAAATGCATAGTTTTAGTAATGTGGAATATGCAGACATACATTTAATTTATGATGAATGTAAAGGAAATGTTTCAGCGGCAAAGAACTATACCGTCGTAAGTTCCCTACTCGTACTGTACCAAATGTTCGTGCTTTTTCTAATATTCACTTGAGGTTAAGAGAGAGTTTTAAAAAAAGAAGTCATGATTGTGGTCGTCGGAAACAAATAGGAGATGCAATGGAGGTACAAATATTACATTATTTTGGTGAACATCCTGGATGTAGTATTAGCCAAGCTGATCTTCAATTCCACATACAGATTGTTACATGGCCTATGTCCATTTAACAACAGTTTTATATAAAAACTAGTATTTTGTTTATATTTAGCATGATTGTGTAACATTTTGATTCAGTTTTTGTAAGTGAAACTGTTTTCAACTAGCAGAATTTTACTTGTATAACTGCTAAATCATTTCACACTGTTTTATTTACATATTTTTATATCTTAGGAACTCAGTCATGTTTTTTTGCACTATTATGTATTTCCGTTCTATTACAGCATCCCAGGAAACGATTGTCTACAAAACATTTATTTACACTCATATACATATATTTCAATTTTTATATTTTTGTATAATAACAAGATAGTACAAGAGCTGTTCCCTCATGACTTTCCACACGCTGTTGTAAATGTAAGATATCAATACAACTTGTCAATAAATATTTGGGCCGGAATTATAGGCAATAAATTAATAGGGCCTTTTGCGCTACCTCATTATTCATTAGAGGTTCGAGAATGGCTACACTAAACATTTAGGAATCGATGGATTGGAAGGGGGCGAGAAGCCACAGTTAAATGGCCCCCTCGGTCCCCAGATATGAATCCATTGGACTTTCTTACTTTTGAGGCCACTTGAAAAATGTTGTTTACTCGACACCTGTCTCTAACGTCGAAGTTTTAAGAGAGAGAATTTTTTTGTGCTGCCAATGAAGTTTGAAACGCTCAACAGGTTTGGAAAAGGCTTGCATGGTAATTTTAGGAAACGGTTGCAAACGTGTATTCAAGTTGGAGGTCGTCATTTTGAACAAATGCTTTAATATCTAAAAACAACAGTCATTGTCTTGATATTTAAATTTTTATACTGTTTAAATTCATTTTGTGTGTATTTTGTGTTAGTTTTTTTTTAAGTTACTAAATAAATTTGCTTTTCAATACTTTTGTGTTTAATTTGTAATGTCTCGTGCAATTTATAAGCACCAAATGATCATATCAGCACGTAATATTGTCAAATTATAATTTGACACCAGCCTACTTTTACACTAATATAATTAATTAATTAATTGTGTTCATCGCTTCTGATTTAATTTTTTTCTGAAAAGTGATCGATTTTACGAAATTTTTTCAAAGATAAAAAAGATTCTAAATGAATCATAATGTTTAGTTATTTTTTAATTGAAAAAAAAATAGCAGGCAGAAAGATATTTACAAAATTTCAAGAAGGGTAGTTATTTCATCCCTTTGTATATATGTTATATTAGAAATATACTATGATATATAATATTATCGAGACAGGCTTAACCTTCTCAAACATATCGTATTACATACTGCGTAACAGCTCTTCTCAATAACCGCTCACGCTGCATGAGCATTGTATTTCAATTCTAAGTAATCCTGATTGTGCTGAATCAGCAACACTGTTTCCTTTGTTCTCAAAACATTATAAATATTACCAACAACCTTTTTGTAATCAGTCTTATACTCACTTTCGAATAAACCTCATCTAAATTATTATTGTATTTTTCTAAAGAGTCAACGTAGACTCCAGTGTAACAAATAAAGTTCCTTTTTAAAAAGTTATTCAAACAATCCACTATCTAACATATATGCTAGGCTAGGTGGATGAAATGATTTCGTTAGATGCCTTTTGATGAGTAACCGAGATGTGCCAAATTTCGTCTTTTTCCTCTTTTGAGATACAAATTAAAAACCGTTTTTTGGCACACTCCTTTACGGGAGTGTAACTGGACAGGAAAGGGTTATTTTGAAAAATTTTATACGAAGAACCCGTCTTAATTTTCGACATGCCTATGAAGGCGTAACAATTTGGTTGTAATTTTACTATTGAATTTTTGTAGATGACTTCAGTTTTTGAATTTCTTTCTGGACAGTTGATGGTTGTTTGTAGAGGTTCTGCGTTAATAACTAACCATGTGTTTTCGTCTATTTTTTGGACGTTGTAGCCTTGGCTGATGATAAATGACGTCTGGCAGTTTTCTGGCAGAGTTTTGAGGTTCTTGAAGAGACGGGCTTCGCATATGGCATTGTTGTCAATAGGGTAGGCAAATAAATTTGGACATAATTTGGTGTTGAAATAAAGTGGTTTGCATTCTTCAAGGTTCGAAATAGGTATGTACATTAATGAATCATCATCTCTCGCGATATATTTTTGAGAAGTTGATAATACATGATATAAACCAGTTCTATTATCCAAAATAGGAATAGGGTATAATTGAAATACTGAATATGTTTGAGGGTCTATTAAAGGTATGTCTAACACAAATATTAGATCCGAATTTGTTTGAAAAGCTTTTAGTTCTATAATGTCTAAGTACTGTGCAACTTTTGATAGTTTGATTGGAAGCGGTAAATTGTTCCTTTGTAGGTTTTGCGAAATTTCCTGTAGAGAATTTACTAAGTCCTTTGGATTTATAATTGACGTGTGAATTATTTTAAGCCTCGCGAAAGTGATGGAATTTAGGATGTCATTTAGGTTATCCTCGATAAATAAATAACTTGCCATAAGTTGTTCGCAGATTTCGATAAATTTCAGTTTTGCATGGACGTTTTCTATGTCTTTAGTCATGTCTAAAATTGAGGTTTCGATTTCTTTAATATCCTTATTGAAAGTTTCTTCGTCAACTTGCAATTTTTGAATAGTTGCGTTGAAATTTTTAATTACTGAAGTTGTAACGGATATTTGGTTTTTAATTAGGTTTTCGAGTTGGTGTTCGTCATTATTCAATTTGTTGATACAATCAGAATAATACTGACCGTCTTCTGCGTCTAAATTTCCGGTTATTGATTTGAAAATCGTTCCGATGCCATTTAGTATTCCTCGTTTGTATCGTTTCGTGTCAAGGTAAATTTCGTCAAATTTTGATTGTATTGATTGGGAAATTTGCGTCAATAAGCTAAGGTGAGTTTTTACATCTCCTGAAAAGACGTTCATGTAATGATATGCTGGGTCGAGTGTGTTGTATAGTGTCTGTAAGATCTTGTCGTTTTTGTCGAAAGCTGTCTTAAAGGTAGATATGTTTTTGTGTACCAGTAAAGTCCATTTCTTGTGAGAAATCACAATGTCCGTGTCTTGGTGATAATATACTCCGATCGTATTGTTAATGGGTGATATTTTAAATTGAGCAACTGCTGATCCGATCAGCAGGAGAAACCTGAAAATAAATTTAATCTTCAGTATATGGTTTCATTCGATCAAAATTTACTTTGGTTGTTTGGTTTGTTTCAAGATTTAGTAATGTAGCGGAATTTTGAAAGATTTCTGTAATTTCAAAGGGACCGTTGAATTTATTTTGCAGTTTATTTTTTATTTGTGATTCTTTGACGTACACTTTGTCGCCAATATTATATGTGTGTCGATTTTCGGGAATGTTCTTGTCGAATCGAACTTTGGCTTTTTGTTTTTGTGCTTCTGTTCGACTTCGCGCAATTTTGTAATAATGAGATATTCGATTATTTAGGTCTCTAACGTATTTGGTGATCAGGTCTTTTTGGTTGTAAAGAGTTTCAGGTGGTCGGTTAGCTGTATGTCCGAAAATAAGTTCGTATGGCGTAAAGCCATGAGTTTTGTTTACTGAATTGTTATAACATATTACCGCGTATGGTAATATGGTGAAAGGATGTTCGTTCGGATTCTCTGTTTTATGTATTCTGATCATTTCCGCTAGGGTGGCATGGAATCGTTCGATAGATCCGTTGGATTGAGGGTGTCCTACGCTTGAGTATGTTAGTTTTATGTCGTAAAGGGTGCAAAGGTCTTTTAATAAATTATTATCAAATTCGCCGCCATAATCGCAATGAATTCTTAGCGGAGTACCATAATGCTGAAAATAAAGCAACAGGGTATTTACGACTGATTTTGCGCTTTTGTCTGGGACTGCGTAAGCTTGAGTAAATTTGGTTAACTCGTCGCGGATAGTTAATGCATAGTTTCGCGTGGGAAATTCGAATAGATCGATATTAACTCTCTCAAATGGAGTTTTAGGGGTTTCGGTAATCACTAAGGGATTGTTGAGGTTCTTACGACAGACTTTTGTTCTTTGACATGTTTCACAATTTTTTATAAAATTTTCGACGTCTTTTGTTAAGCCTTGCCAATTATATTTATTTTTGATTCTACGTATCGTTTCATTTATTCCACGATGTAAATTATTTTTTTCGGTGTGATGCTGGTCGAGAATGATCGGACGTTGGTCTTCATCGGGAGTTCGTACTAAATTTTGACAAATAATTAGTTTTAAGTCTTTTTCTGCAAAAATAAATGATAGGATTTCGAGAATTGGAAAGTCTAAGTTATTTTCAACATGATAAGTTTTGGAAAGGTCTAATTTGTTTCGATGTTTGTACAGTGTTAGAAATAGGTGTTCTACCACAGACTCTGGGTCGAAGGGTAGAGCGATAATGTAATAGTTTCTTTGTCGGGTTGATTTACTGGAAACGATATTAATTGTGTTGTTATAAAACTCTGGGTTTTCCTCGAAAATATCTTCGATAATTTGATGGTGAAGATCTGTCAAGTTGTTTTGTTGGAAGAACGTTATGATATTTTTATTTTCTCGATCTAATAGTTGTTTATTTGTAATTTGAATTTTGGAATAATCTATTAGAGATTTGGTTTTGTAAAGTCGGGAAAATGTGTCAAATTCTCGGGCGATTTGTTCGTCGGTAATTTCGTCGTCATTGTCTGAAATTTCGTCTTCATCTGAGTCTTCGTTTGCGGCTAGAATTTTCGAATAAAATTTGGAACATTCTGAAAAGTGATTAATTTTTATTCTGGACAACGCGTCCGCGTTTTTATTGATCTTTCCGGGTTTGTATATTATTTCGTAATCGTATTCTTCGAGTTTTAAGCGCCAACGCGCTAGTCTACTACCTGGGTCTTTTATGGAAAATAACCAAGTGAGTGGTCGGTGGTCGGTGACGAGTTTGAACTTCCTTCCGAATAGATATGGCCTAAAATGCTTTACACTCCAGACCAAAGATAAAAGTTCACGCTCAATGGTTGAATACTTAGTTTCCGCGCCGCATAAAGTTCGAGATGCGTATGCGATTGGCAAATCTTTTCCTATACTTCCTTGTGAAAGTACAGAACCTATTGCAAATGCACTAGCGTCTGTAGTTAGGACAAAAGGTTCATCAAAGTTGGGGTAGATCAATATCGGGGTAGTTGTCAAAGTTTGTTTTAGGGTTTCGAATGAATTTTTACAGTCATTGTCGAAATTGAAAGGTATATCTTTTTGTAGCAATTTAGTCAAGGGTTTTGAAATTTTGGAAAAATTAGGAATGAAGCGTCTATAGTAGCCCGCTAGACCTAGAAAAGATTTAATTTCTTTCTGATTTTTGGGTTGAGGAAAATTTAGAATTGCTTCGACTTTGGCAGGGTTTGGTTTTACACCATCCTTTGTAATAAGATGTCCTAAATAGGCGACTTCCTTGCGAAGGAATTCGCATTTGTCTGGCTGAATTTTGAGGTTGGCTTTTTGTAGACGTTTGAAGACTTCTGTTAATCGGGAAATATGTTCGTGGATAGTAGGGGAATAAATAATAATATCGTCCATGTAGACGAGACAGCGTTCATTTTGGATGCCTAATAGAATATTGTCCATGACCCTCTGGAAAGTGGATGGAGCATTTTTTAAACCGAATGGCATACGTACAAATTCGTAGTGGCCATTCTCTACCGTGAAAGCTGTTTTTTGGATATCCTTAGGATCGATTTCAATTTGGTGGAAGCCAGAGGCCAAGTCTAGAGTCGTGAAATATTGACATCTGCCTAATTGGTCTAGAAGATCAGAAATGTTGGGCAAAGGATACTTATCACCTATCGTTACTTCGTTTAATTTTCGGTAGTCAACTACGACGCGCCATTTCTGTTTACCAGAAGCGTCTAGTTTTTTGGGGACTACCCAAACTGGGGAGGACCAGGGAGAAATTGAAGGCTGGATAATGCCTTGGTCGAGCATTTTCGAGACTTGTGATTTTACCTCTTGTTTATGAATTTGGGGGTAACGATAAGATTTAGTGAAAATTGGTTTAGAATCGTTAGTGTCTATTGAATGTTTGATTTCATTGGTAAATGTCAAGTTGTCACCTTCTAAATAGAATATGTCTGAAAAGTCTAAACAGAGTTGAGTAATTAGTTCACTCTCCTCATCGTTCAAGTGATCTAAGCGTAATTGGTTTCTTATTTCGTAATTTCTGTCTATGTATTGGGAATCCGGATTTTGAAGATTTACGTTAAATATCGATCTAAATTTTTGAACGGGTTCAAGTTTAAGATTTGAAAATTTTATTGTTTTCGGAATTGCATTTGAGTTTATTACTGTCGTCAAAAATTCACCATTGTTGTCTACTTTGACAATGGCGTTCGGTAAACGTACCTTTTCGTTTTCCTGGGCTATTAGTATAGCTTCGGTATTTTGTAAATTACATTTAAGCTTAAAAATCTTTTCTGTGCGTGGTTCGATAGAAATTACATTTTGGTTTTTTTGTTTCGTTTAAATTTTGATTTTTAATCGGGCTCCAGAGTGTAGTTAATATATTATCGGTAACTTGATACAATGGTACGGTTTTGAAATTAGTGATTAATTGTCTGTTTTTAATGTCTATTAAGCAATCGTAATGGTCCAAAAAGTCGGCACCTAAAAGTCCGTCAAATTCTATATCTAGATTATGAATGTAAACTTTGTATGGATCATTCGGATTGAAAGGTATGAGAGCAGATTCAGTGATATTAATTTTTTCGTCTGTTATACCTTGTATAATTACATTTTCGTGGGATCGACGTTTATAGTTTTCTGCCGTTTCGGGTTTGAATATAGAGATACCTGCGCCTGTGTCTATCAAGATTTTGAAACGTTTAGTGATGTCTTCTATGTAAAATAAATTTTTGGAGTTTACGATATTTAGTTTGTAGCGGGGTGTTTTTACATGAATTGATTTTCCGGGAAGTTCAGGTTTGGGTCGAAACTGTCCTGGAGGTTTATCGCTTGGACTTGATGAGAAATTTGGTCTAGCTCGTCCGTTTGTTGTGTTGGAGTATTCGTGGAATACTCCGGGCCTGTGCAAAAATCCGGAGGATTAACAGTATAATCCTCGTATTGCTGAGAATTAGCAGTATAATTCTCATATTGTCCATTTTGAAAATCGTAGTCATCGTTATTTTGAGATTGATAATCAGGAGAATAATTTACGGACTGATTTGCAGAGTAATCTTCGTATTGGTTTGGGTAATCTGAGTAATTATCATAAGGTTCTTGATTTAAGTGATGTGTTTTTTGTTGATTGAATCGATTAAAATTCGGGTTCGGTTGTATGGCAGAAGGTCTCTGCTGCTGGAAGTTAGGATTTGGCCTGATAGCTAAGGGCCTGTTTTGTTGTGGATAATTACGTTGTTGATTAGGCAAATTTTGGAAATTCTGTGGTCTAAAATTTGTTTGGTTAGGTAAACTCTGGAAGTGCTGTCTAGGAACTTGTGCCTGATTGGAATAGGCGTTTGGTGTGAAATTGGGGTGTGAAAATTGGTGGTTTTGCCTCGCGCGGCATTCGTTAAAGCTGTGTCCATTCCTTTTGCAGAATGTACAAAATGGTGGGAGATTTGGGCGTCTTTGCTGATTTTGAACGGGATTTTTGTTTAAAGTTCTATTTCCAAATTTTTGAGATTCGAAATACGATAATTGTAATTCTCGTTTGATGCGATTTATTGCATCTAGCATATTGCCGGGGTTACCAGCCCTAATAATTTGACCTAATTTTGGTTCGAGTCCAGTGAGAAGAGTAGTTAACGTCATATTTTCTATTAAAGTGGATTGCGCGGTTTTTTCCTCTAAAGTTAAACTTTGTTTTTGTATTGCCGCGTGCATTTTTGCATTGTGTGTTTGTAACCTGGACACAAATATTAAAGCTGTTTCGTTAGGTAATTGACGAATTGTTTGCAAGTCTTGTATCAAGGCTGTCAAGTCACGAGAGTCACCAAAATGTGATTCGAGCAAATTTTTTATTTCCGCCCAAGTGACGGGGTTTCGTGAATTTATCAATTCTGCGGCTTTTCCGCGTAATTTATTTTTTATGTGAAGCGTTAATAAGACGCGCTGATCATCAACAGCGATACCCTGAGCGGTTATGCAAGCTGAAATAAATGTTTGCAAGAATATGGGGTTGCCGTCAAATTCGGGCACTATGGAAAATATTTCGCTTAACCTATAAGGTTCAATATTTATTGTTTCGTTCGCCGTGATTGAATTGTTTGCATTGGAATTGCTTACGTTTGTAGCCATTTTATTTATATTATTTAGATAATCGAATAACTTAAAACACCTTTTCAATTTGAGCTAGTACGCCTCTGATAATTGGCAATTTTTTATTATATGTAAAACAATGTGCTGTTTATTTTATAATATTTCAAAATTTAATTACAAGGATAATTGGATTAATTTAAAAAGTGTTTTTAGTTGGGAATAATGTCACTGAAATTTTATATACTAATGTGCATTTAAACAGTATAGAACATGTGGGTTTTATTTTATTTCACAGTCAAGTAAGGCGTAAACTTAACCTTTATATGATATATGATATTATGATAAAAATAATGTTAAGATAAAAATGGTATGTGATTGTAGTTAATTAGATAAATTCGCACTTGAGGAGTATATGATATTACCATAAAAATAATGTTACGATAGGAACAGTGTATGATTACGGTTTTTTATATAGGTCACACAAATTATAATCAAGATATTTTGTTTCAAGTTTAAATAAAATTACTATTTTAGATATTAGAACTGTATGTAGCAATGCAATGTATTTTAATAAAATATAATGTAAAATTATGTCGTTGAAAATCAATAATTGCGAGACGATTCAAAAATGACTTACCCTAAATTTTTCATTCCTCGTGGTCCAGTTGAATGCGACTTCGTGAGCTTAGCTTCACCAAAGGTCTCTCTCTGCCAGGGGTGTCACTGGGTGTTCCTTCCACAGGGTTGCCTTTGATGCCGAAGACACCAACGATGGGACGGGATGAAATTCTTACTTGCTAATTGTTGAATCGTGTTGATTTGAAATGTTGCTTTGCTTGTATTTCTTGATAATTATTATTGTTTCGCTTCTGTGCGTTTGAGAATAATGTAGGTTCTTCTGAACAAAGGATTGGGATCCACCACTACAGCTAAGAAGTTCTCCTTGTTCCAGAAGCTCTTTTCGTCCGGTTAGGCACCTTTTTCAGATGGACTCCTTGTTCCCTCGGATATGTTTGCTACTGGTTAGGCTCCCGAACTGTGTGTTTTTCAGATCCGCCACGACTGCGCCAATGTTAGATAGTGGATTGTTTGAATAACTTTTTAAAAAGAAACTTTATTTGTTACACTGGAGTCAACGTTGACTCGTTAAGAAAATACAATAATAATTTAGATGAGGTTTATTCGAAAGTGAGTATAAGACTGATTACAAAAAGGTTGTTGGTAATATTTATAATGTTTTGAGAACAAAGGAAACAGTGTTGCTGATTCAGCACAATCAGGATTACTTAGAATTGAAATACAATGCTCATGCAGCGTGAGCGGTTATTGAGAAGAGCTGTTACGCAGTATGTAATACGATATGTTTGAGAAGGTTAAGCCTGTCTCGATAATATTATATATCATAGTATATTTCTAATATAACATGCATACACAAGTTTTTAAAGTATTTTCTGATACATGTATAATACGGATGAATTTCGATACAATTCCTGATACTTGTGCCCATTCTAAGCATACCTTAATGATGACAAGCCATTGCCTTAACGCCGCGAACTTCTGCAAGGGAAAAACTTGTCGTAGTTTTCCCCATGAACATATCAACGTTAAGCAAATTGTCGGATTGAACTCTTAGGAAACCCTCATCAATCTTTTGAATTAACAATTCACACACACAAATCCTTATATATATGATATATTAATAGGTAGTTCTACTTTGTGACGTCACCACGAATTGTGGCGCGTTTTCAGTTTTTATGCAATTTCCCCTATTGTATGTATAAAATTATCTTAATACTGACTCCTTTACAACTATGTAAAATACACCTTTTTTATAAACGATTAATATTAAAATGCAAATCTTAAAATTGTTTATCAATTTTCATACTATGTTTTTCAGATATTTTTGAAGCAAAAGATCCACTACAGAATGGAAGCATAAAACTTAACTTATCAGAAGTAAGTTTTCTTCGGATTTCTAAATTAAACAACTAATATGTCTTTATTTTTTAGTGGCTCAAATCATCCCTAACGTGCTAAACAATTTAGATAGATAAACAAAAATAAATTGTAAATAAGTATGTTTATATTTAAATTCATTTTATGTTTTTATATAGTTTATAAGTTGTACAATACTATTTTATGAGAATAAATTATTAATTTTTTTGTTTAACTTTTTCTTGGTGGTGCTGATCTACTAAACAAATTGGAAATGTATTTTTGAACTAGTAGAAACTTCAGGCGGGTTTCACCTATCGCGGATACTTATGTTATCATTTTGCTCGGTTATTTTTATTGTTCAAGGTATTTAAAGTCAACAACGCCCGACTATAACTTTGACCAGTTTAGCAATGGCCTTTTTTTGTTAAAGTAAAATTAATATATTACATACCGAATCTTCATAAATTTCGTTTGAATCTGAGAAACATGCTATATAATACAATTTCGATATTTTGTACATTTTCGTATTCTTGCGTACTTAATCGACAACCATAGGAATGTTTTAGTATAAAATTATGATAAAACGTTCTTATAAATCGTAACAATTGTCATGCTTCTAGAGACATTATGTTGAACATGGCCCAATTTCATTAGGAATTAGTATAGTATTCTACAATAGCACAGTATAGAGCCCCCTGTGGAAATGCAAAAGACCGTTGAAGTACTGAGAACGCATCAAAAGACATCTCTCCACCGTTTGCGATGGTGAAAAAACTTTATTCTAAGTTATTAATTATAGTTGCGTCCTCAGAACCCACTCTGGGCCCGGCCGTGCAACCACCGCGCACGATTCGCGGTGGCGGATTCTAAGACCGAGCCGATTGGGTCTAGCTTGACTAAAGAACAGTTAAAACTTAAGACCTGTACCTACTCCTTCTGCTGACAAACAGATTAAAAAAGGTGTTAAGATTAAATATATTAAAAAAAAACAGATTTTTATACACATTCTTTAAAAATTTCACTATTCACCATTTAATTTTGACACTGACACCTCAACCTAAACGAGGAGCCTTCCGCGAGGTGTGAAAACGCCGGGCTGCGCATAGGCTAGCCTAAGCAGGCCTTGGTTTTTCGAGAATTTCTGTTTTCTTGTTGAAAATTTTGAACGGAAAAAAATTTAGAGAAAAATGTACAAGAAGAAACGATCATAAAACAAACGGGATAAAAGGAAATAAACAGACAGGAAGACCACAAGCCACCCCGCCCAACCTCACGGGTTGAAACCACACCCCCAAAAATCGAAATACCTTCAAAAAACTTCTAGTCGAACAGAAATTGGTATCCCCCGTTTTCGAGGACGAAAAACACGATGGTGGCAATATTTTTTTACCCAACCATGCCCAAACGCAAAACTTTGTTGTTGTTTTTCACTTTTTTTTTAAATTACCCTACTCGAGCTTCTTTATGTTCATCTTTAAGTAAGTATTTCTGTGCTGCTGCATGACAGCATAGCTTCGATTCTCTTACTCGCCGCCAACCAGTACTACTCGATCCAGGAAAATTCGTTTCTTCAGCAGCCTGAATAACTGAGTAAAATGGATTTTCTACTAAAGCATTTACCAATTGCAAATCTTGTTATTGAGTTGATATCCTTCGTCGCCCTGATCCAGAATTTCTACTAATCGTACCGTTTATTCTCCACTCTCTTAAAATGTTACACACCGAATTTTTGTCAATATCAATGACTTCAGAATAGGATAGACAAAGCATCCTCTTGGTTTGTTGTGTATCATTTGTTTACATTACTTTAAAAATAAATACTGGTACTCAGCAGTCTATTGGCACGTGGGTATATGTTATATTTTGATAATTTCTGCCCTAAGCAACTTGTAGTAACGTTAAATTAACCGATCGTATCTAGTAAATCCGGGAGGACATTTTACCACGAAGGATACCCTCAGGGGATGCTGCCTTTAAGTGGGACACTCTACAGGTGTTACGCCGAAGTTTCATACTGTAAATTGCAATTTTATTTTAATTTTGCCAGACTATTTTTCAGTGAAGTTCTCAGTCGGGGACGCTGCCTTTAAGTGGGACACTCTACCTGAGTCAAACTGTAATACATGAATATCATATACAATCATAATAAACAAAGACAAATTAATATCTAGTAAAATAAAAGTTGACATTTGAGTCTGTTTGTTATATAAGTTGTCTGTTCAAAAATATTTACAACGGGTTATTTGCCGTGGAATTCTCAGTCGGGGACGCTGCCTTTAGGTGGAACGCTCCAACTGAGACGTACCGTCCTATTTAATAATTAAATATTCCATTCTCGGGTTCACCACGTCAAGTTCGAAAGTCTATCTCTTTTGAAATATTAAAAATTACTTTATACTTGTTAGAAATTTTAAAATTTGAATAACAGTCTGTCTGTCATAAAGTTAGTCCAAATTACATTACTGTTGCGTGTGTCAAACCGCCGGCTTCGCTTTGCTTGTCATACATGTCACTTGCTTCCATTATTCATTTTGCACTTACATATTATCATTGACTCGCTTGCATTCATTTTGTACAAAGCGTGGTCAACAATTATAGTAGAAATTAATTAGAAAAACAAAAAAGAAAAAGTAATAATAAACTAGAAATTTGATCACTTCCAGGAACTTAGGTAATTAAAATTTTTAATATATTTGAAATATCCTGAAATACCTACCATATCGTAAGTTGATTTTTGCTTTGAACTGTAAATATTCTTAATATATTATTAAAACGTTTTGTGTGCCTTATTTTGAGTCTCTACTCTAATCTGTACTGTTCTGAACTAGTGTTCAAAAGTAAAATCATTGCGGCTATCCATTCCATGAGAAAGACGGCCTAAGTTTCGACCCCTGGTAATAAACCGTCTTCACTGATTCTATCTGGGGCCTCTATCACACTGCTGATAAAGAAAGTGGTGTTTCTACACTTTAAAACAAAAACTGGCGTTCGAGGCAAAAGAACCGCTTGCATTAGTCCTAAAGTGCAAGTTGCAAAACCGACGTAGAGGCGTTACCGACAGGCGTATAATTTTGAGTCCAATCTACATTAATTTTTCTTTTTTAAGATCGTAGGTTCTTATAACGTGCTTTAGGGTAATAACGTTAAAAAGGATATTGTTTTAAAAAAGCACATTTTTCTACAATCTTCAAGAATACCTTTTCTTTGATCCTCCTTTATTTCCCATTTCTATCTAAACAAAATGTAATATACGCATAGTGAAAGAACTTTTCAGAATCTACAATTTAAAAAAAAACATCGATTTTGTTCAATTAGAGGTCGAGAAAACACCAGAGTTTAGAATTTAAGTCGATTACGTAAATAGTATTTTGTGTATACTCCTCACAGGCAGAGGTCTCTGTAGGTAGTCCCTCTTAGTAGAGAGTAGTTAACAATGGTCGCATTCAGCGGACGTAGCATAAAGCCCTCCGCTACTGTTACGGAACCGCTGAAACGTTCTCTGAAATAACAACTTTTGTGCTGTAGCCAAATGTCAAAATATGTGCGTTTATTTTTCATCATTTGAAATTTGAAAATTTTTAATGGAGTCTCTTGCAGTAAGCTATACCTTATTACCGAACTTTAGAATTCTTTTGGTAAAACGACTTTCAGTATTTTATGTTAGATATATGTGAGCAGAAGCTATTTTATCAAAAGTATCAGTCTCCTCAACTTTCAGAAGTTGCCCATCATGGATATAATACATTGTGTTGGTATTCATTTTGTTTATTTTTTAAATTTTCTTCGCAACTGCTTACCGCTCACAACTTATAGCACAAATGCCTTGCGCTACCAGAAATGGCGACCGGTACTTAACATGTTGTGAAAATAGCGTATCCGTCAGAGTACGTTTGCGCTACAGTTACACAACTGTTACGTCCGCTGAATGCGACCAATGTAGTTCGTCGGCGGCGCTACTTAGTGCTTCCTACCATAGAGTAACTAGATAATAGATAATTCGGAATTTGTCTAGAATCGCGTACTAAAACAATAATGGAGTATAAAAGAAGTGGAAGCAACGCATTGGAGTAGTTCTAGTTTAGAGAGAGAAGTGATCAGATCAAGAGAAAAACAAAGTGAAGAGACCAGTAAAAAGTACAGTGACAAGTAGGTAGTTACAAGTTTAATTAGTGTTGTAATTATAAGGACTAATTATTGTAAGTTAATTACTCTTTGGGTGTTTACTAAAGGATATAAACACGTAACAATAGCTTTTACAGCTTGCAATTGGCTGAGTACATAGTGCACAGCATATGTATAATCGCATTACATTATTTATTTTTATCCATTTGTTGATGATCGGTTAAAAACTTTTGAATAGATTTAGGCGTGCCAACATTAAAATTTTCTAGAATGTTTGTTGCAGATTCCCTTAAATTGAAATTGTTATTTTTTTAGTCACTTTCTTTTTGCTATTATATAACGTTCAAAAGGATGAAAGAATTTCAGTACCATTTTTTATTTTCCCACTAAAAAATAACAAAAAAAATGTTTAAAATCAAAACTGCCAACAGAATTTCTGGCACTACTTTTATTCTAATAATCCGCTCCACAGTTACAAGGGTCAGATATCTCCTTCGGAGAGCTGTCTTCAGTTGAAGGAAATACCGTTCCATATGAATTTTTAAGGAAATTAACGTGCCCTTGAAGATTTCTAATTCTCATTTGAGCATCCTCGAAGTTTTCGTTAAGGTTGTTTATCTGAGCTTGCATCTTTTGTCTAATATCATCCCTATCCTTTTGGGCTGTCTTTGCTAATGCCCTACTTTGTGCCAACTGCTTTTCCAAATCGGAAATTTGATTTTGCATGGATCTTCTAACGATCTCACATCTATCTTTAGTTCTTGCAACTTGCCTTGCTGTTTCCTCACGAAGAGACTCCAATTGGCCTTCGAGCTGTGTAATTTCGTGAATTCTTTCGTCTGCTAACCTTTCGAATTCGTCACATTTTTCTTGCAATGCTTCTAAATCTGCAGCCAGTTTATTATTTTCCTCTTGAAGTTCAGTCAAACTTGCTTCTAGCTCAGCAATTTTAGCCATTAGTGTGGCCTTTTCGTCTTCTCCGAGCTGCTGGTCACTTCTGACTTCGTCCATTTGGTTGAGCATAGCTGCAATCTTATCTTTATAAAGTTGTAATTCCCTAGCCATCGACTCATTATTACGTTCTGCTAGAAGATGCATTTGTTGTGCTTCTTGCAATTTTATTTGTGTCGATTTAAGTATATCTGGAAGAGGCATGAGCTCTTGAAGTTTCTCCTGGAACTGATTCTTCACCCTTTGAATTTCCATATTCACCTGTTCACCTATACGCTGGTTTTCTAATTCCATCAAGTCTATTTGTCGCCTTTGTTCTTCTACTTGTTGTTGGGCTTCCAAATACTGAGAAAGAAAATTGAAAAAAATGTTTATTACATGTGTCTGAATTTAAGATTCTATTGATTTTAATATAAACTGATACAGTATAATAACATATATGGAAGAATTAAGAATTTTCGACAGTCACTTTTTTTTATGTAATATTTAATATTTACTGATATCTATACGGCGTAACTCTTACTCCAGTCGAATTAGCATTCTGACCAAAAAAAATATTTCTAGGTATAGGAAATCCAGGATGTTCAGAATAATAGTAGGAATGTAGAGTTTCTTAGGCTTCAATTTTTTTGCGTGGCAAAATTCTTTATTATACAATTAAGGTGTGAGAAAATGGTCTTTTCGAGTTTTAGAAAAAATTATTGACTAGAAGAAAAAAGTGTTTCTTAAAAGTTATGCGCCTTCAAAAAACCTACAAAATGAGACCTAGCATCAAAATCGGTTAATTTGTTTATGAGTCATTGCAAAAAAACATGCTAAAATGGCTGTTTCATCAATTGTTAATAAACGCTAACATGTTTTATATACTTCTTACCACAGGAAAATAAGGCTCTTGTAGCATAGAATAGGCACGCGAAATCGGGAGCCATATGGTCGAATAATTTGTGCACAATCAATTTATTAATAACTTTTTGACTTTTTTTAACGTTTATTTCTCAGCGATATGGCGGTTCTACAGCAGTCTGCGAATGCGCAAATTAAAGTTCATAGATTTATACTATCAATATCAAAAAAGAACCAAATGAACTATTGGTTTTAAATTGTTGAAAACAATTATCAAAGTTAGCATTATTTTTTTTTTTTTGTAATAAACAAATAGAATATCTCTTCGGCGATGTATGGTATCAAAATTCTGATAAAAGTATCTGATAGCTGACATTTTTTCACGAATTTTAAAAAAAAGGTCTTTACGGCCATTAGAAGCTAAGACAGATTTTTTAAAAATCGCTGTGGCGTTGTTTATTAATATTGAGGAATGATTTTAGCTGAAATCTACAGGGAAATTTTCAAAGAATCATATGCAAAAGTTTTCGACTCGACTATTTAAAAATTGTTGATGTGGCAAGGCAATTGTTTAAAGTTGCCGTTGTATTGCTCCAATCTCCAATAATCAGTGTGGGAGAGGTGATGGAGGAAGTAAGCCACGCGCGGCCGAAAACGAGTCTCGTCCGCTTCAAATTCGTGAGAACTATCAGCTCGGCACGTTATCGGCGTGCTACTATAGAGAAACAGATAATAGGGGAGCCCACGATGCTAAATTGGGATTTACTCGAGCGTCATGGGGATCTATTGGATTTTGAAGATTAGATAGTAGAAAGAAAAAAAGGTTATATGATGTATACTCTCACCGGTGAGGGTGTTAAAGAACACGCCAAAACCAGCGATAAACTTTTCGAAACTGTAACAAAATCCGACCTTTTCGCATGAAAAGCGTGCTTCACGTAAAAATGCCGTTGGAAGAGGTTTTTATATTTTAAATCATATTTACGCTCTACGGAGCGTTTTTTTATGCAAAAATTTCAGAAACTTATCAAGGAGTGTAATTTTAGAAAGTGTAGTAAATGTCGCTGCACGGGGACGTAATGCCGCCCCGACCACAAAATTTAGAAAGTATAACGAAAACCGGATTGAATTGAATTTTGAAAATAAAAACCTTTTTACGAATCCACGTTGCTAAGCACTGCACCTCATACGTTGTGATAAATATGAGAACAAGTTAATCCAGTCCCTAGTCAAAATAGCCCTTAGCGTCGAGGGTGCCCTATCATTCTCTAGCAGTCGATTTTGACGGGAAAATGATGGGTTTTAACGTGATTTGCCCTAAACTGGTTCCTCAGTGATTCGGCGTCAAAAAAGTATAGTTACCATGTACTCAGAACGTACATGGGACCGCCTTGCCTGAACGTATGAAACATTTTTAAACTCCGAGGAGCGACCAAAATTGATATTGAACTGAAATACGTCAATAGATAGGCAAACAAAAGCCCTCCAAAAATTTATAAACATTGAACTTTTTACTGAATCTTTTTGTGTAATCGTTAGGTAAAAACTAAACATTAGATGGTAGTTGGTACATTATGAGTCATTCCATTCCTCACTGTGTGTTGTACACGGGCCAGGCTATAGTCAATACATTTTTCTTGAAGTTTTTGTAAAACATGATTTTTTAAAAGAGATTTAATATACATTTTTTGAACTATATATTGTCTTTTTCTTGTGTTTTCAAAATTCCCTTTCAGGTTTAATTTTAAGAAAGTGTTAGATTTATAGTGTTACGACGTCCAATTGGTACCATCAGTGAAGCAGTTAAGCATAAACGAACAGTAAGTATAAATTCTGTATTATTCTCCATCTGAAACAGTCGTTTTGAACCCTTCTTTGTGAACGTTAATATTCATTTTTGGTAAATATAATAGGAGTCCTTCAGACGCGAAAAGATGGATCGTTCACAGGGGGAGCGTCTATAGGCTTTCAAAAATGTAAAAAAAAAAAACAGTCAGAAATACTCGAGCGCGTCAGATATTGGATATGTTTATGCCCCACGTGTTTCCGATGACGGAGGTATGTTAACCTGCCGGTTTGCATGGTAGGGGCAGTCGTACGGATGGGTTAAAAATGGGGGAAAAAAAATTTACTCGAGGGCGTCAGATGTTCAGAGGGGATGTTAAGTGAACCCGAACGAAGCTCCCATCCAAAAGACTGACGTTCGGATTTAACGCAAGCGCGTCAGATTTTCATACAGACGGTTCAACTTGATGTCCTGGTCGTACTAATCAATAATCTGACGATTATTTGGAGGATTTTCTTAATCTGACGGTTTTAAAAAAAAATTTGTTCATGATTTTTTTTTAACTCACTGAATATAACAAATAAAATGCACAGAAAATAGCATGGCAAATAAAAAAAAAATTAACAAATTTTGTTGAAATTTGTAAAAAAAAAATTTTATTTTATTTTCCGCACACGTAAATCTATTTCTTTTAATTATAATACATATAAACACATATATTATATATATACTTTCTGTAATTTCTTTCTCTGATAAAATTACAAATGATAGATAAATAACAGGTAAAAAAAAAATATGGCCGAGGTTCATAAAAAACGATATTTTCACTCATCGTCGTAACAAATATTAAATTCACAAAATTTAATTCACATAACTTGAAACACAAACAAACAAGCCAGAGCGTTGTGGTATATAATACCACGAGTGCTGTGATGGCTGGCGTGTGGGGACGATGCGAGAGAGTGACAGATATAGAAAGAGTGAAAGGGGGAGAGAGGCGAACTTATTTACGATTTTTGTTACTTCGGCTTATGGCAATCGGCAGATTATATTTTTCCATTATCCTTGAATTATTTCCTTCAAAATAAAAAAAAATTGACTGCGCTCGAGAATGCCGAGGTGACTTTTTTTTCTCAAGTCTGTGACCCCTCCCACTCCCTTGCGTCACGCTCAAATCGTTAGATTACACACTTTTCATCATGTAATTAACCCATCATATCTTAATCTGACGCACTCGAGTATTTCAAAGTATCGATTTTTCTTACTATTCTGAATCGGCTGCCCTCCACGCGCGGCTCTATATAGAGGGCTTAGATATGGTGGAGGTACTCAGTATGCAAGGTATCCCCCCATATGTTAATCAACCGCGCTTGAGTAAATCCCAAAATCCCCTATTGGGCTCCCCTACTAAGAGGCGCTACATATACAGTCATAACGCATTCTGCAGTTGTATTGCAAAAAATATTAATGCTATGATGACTAATCTCAATGTGTTTTTGCTGTTTAAAATTCACTGAGTATATTAAAAATATCGTTCCATTGCTTAATTATTTATGAAAAGGTGAATTTTCTTTAAATTACTAAGTGTAAAAATAATTATTCATATTTCTTCGAATTACCCCAATTTAAAAAAATTAAAGTTCAATATCTGTCGAGAAAATGCAAAGTTTTTCGGCGAAACGAATTTGAAACACGTGGCTGACAGCTGACCTCCCACCATCGCTCCCACATAGACTATCGGAACAACGGCACAACAACAATTGCCACATCAACAATTTTTAAATAATCGAGTCGAAAACTTTTGCATAGGATTCTCTGAATATTCCTCTGAAGATTTCAGCTAAAATCATTTCTTAATATTAATAAACAACGCCACGGTGATTTAAAAAAAATTATCTCAGCTTCTATTGGTCGTAAAGATTTTTTTTTAAATTTGTGAAAAAATATCAGCTATCAGATGCTTTTATCAGCATTTCGATACCATGCATCGTCAAAGAGATTCTATTTGTTTATAAAGAAAAAACTAATGCTAACTTTGACAATCGTTTTCAACAATTTAAAACCAATACTTCATTTGGTTCTTTTTTGATATTGATAGTATAAATCATGAACTTTAATTTGCACACCCGCAGATTGCTGGTTGAAAAATCAGCTATTTTAGCATGTTTTTTTTTTTAATGATTCAAACAAATTCCGATTTTGATGCTAGGTCTAATTTTATAGGTTTCTTGAGGGCGCGCAGTTTTTAAGAAACATTCGAACAAACCATTTTCTCATACCTTCATTGTTTAATAAAAAAATTTGCCACGCGGGCAAATTGAAGCCTAAGAAACCCTACATTGATACCATCATTCTGAACATCCTGGATTCGGCTTATACCTAGAAACGTTTTTTGTCAAAATCACCTCATCTTCATACTAATTCGACTGGAGTATGAATAAAAAACTGACAGATCAAGTAAAATTGGGAAATAGGCGATGAAACTTCGATCTTAGTTATTCTTTCAGGGAACCTGTAATATTGCCTAGGATCTAGATCAAATTAGTAATCAGAAGGGTGGAAAGAAGGAGAAATGTACTTTTTGCAAGTACTCGAAAATATAAGCATTTTAACGAAAAATATGACAACCTTTTTCTAACGTTTATGGAATTCCCGCCATTTAGACCTATTTTCATTTTCTATAAAAATTGACAGAGATGCTGCATTTGCAATTACGGCGTTTTTAACAAATTAAACTTCTACGCCCTCTTTTTTTAACAACACTGCACCATACATTAAAATATTTTATATAAATTTGAACAATTGAGCAAATTTATGTTGTCAATGCCGCAATTAGATTTTCTCTTCATATCTAGAAAATAGATGGAATATCTTGGTTATAAAGTAAAACTGAACTAGTTTGCAAAGCTTCGTTGATCCCTTAATCATTTCTTAATCATGAAAATAACTTCAATTCGCCCTATAGGCTATTGGCAAGGGGCAGAGCTATTACTAAATCCGACGCCAGCGTTTGAGGTGAGCACCATTGAAAGTTTTGAATTCCTATCCTATGTTAGTGAGCATTGTTGTTTAAAAGTGAAAATAGTTATAGTTTCATAAAGTTTTTTCAATTACAAACAAAACATGGGTAAAACTAAGCGATCTGGAAATATAGTCCAAGTAAGGTCTTCCCGAGACATAAATAACGCAGCAGAAACTTTACGACCTCATTAAAATACCATTACTCTTTGCGCTACTTTGACCGCAAATCATCTCGCTTACCTTTATAGGTTTTTAATGTTCGTCGAGTCGTTTGATGCAGGCATGCCGCCGTGGCCCGCGGCGATAATAATTATGTCGTAAAGTTTTTGTTGCGTTTTTTATGTCTCGGGAACTATACTTGTTGCGTTCCAGGCTGTTGTGTTAATGGCGATTTGAGTAAAATAAAGTTTTATACATTTCCTGTGCGGAGTCATAACCTCGAAAAAATGAGAAAATTGGGTCAAAGCGTTAAAAAGAGTCAAGTAAGGAAAACCAAAGAGCCGCGTTCCAGTATCATAATCGCAAAGTACATTAAGCTCCAGTGCAGTTCAAGTACTTGTCGCACCGGAGAACTCGTCATTTGGAACGCTAAAAATTGTAGGCTTTCCTGTACGCAAAGAATATGCGCATTGTATTGACGGACATTGAAATTTGATTACATTTGTCTGGTTATAAATGTTATGTTTATAAATAATCTGTCGGAGTCTCTGGATCTGTTCATTGAAGGCACAAATGATATAGTATATTCATATGTAGGCATCTTATAATTGCCAATTTTATGTGGCAACAGCTAAAAAGCTTGATACTATTACAAATTCAAATTTGACAGTTCACCTCCCTTTTGGGCATTAAACACCAAAAAATTCTTGACGTTTGAGGGGGCAGGGGTATGCAGACCTTGAGCAGTTCAGATACGAAGCCCGAAACTACTGACAATGGATTGGGGTGCACGCTAGAACTAGAAGTACTCCTGAGCCATGATGCAATAAACTGTTTATTGCGAAACAACTTATGATATAGCTTATATAACATTTATGTCGCTATGACGCTACACATCATGTATCATATCTCTCTCTGTCTATGTACTACACACACAAACATACGGGGTCTCGTCTCACCGACAAGTACAACACCAGATACGTAAGTCGTCTACAGACAATTCCGAGTTTCAACATCGAAACGTTTGTGCGACCCATGATCGGCCATCAAGAGATCAGGTCGAACATGGCAAGGATCGATCCCACCGTCGACCGTCGATCCCGACGGCAAATAGGGCTAGTGCGACGACCGCGGCGAGCCGCGATCGCCTAATAAAGTCACATTGTTTTGAGCCTTTCGACTCTCGGAACTCCAAGAGATATCGTTGCCACCTTTGACTAGAAAGGATACGGCCTCAGAGGCGTTCAGGTATAATCCCACGGATGGTAGCTTCGCATCACCGCCCGCTCGAGCGATTGCGTGAACCAAATGTCCGAACCTGCGGTTCCTCTCGTACTGAGCAGGATTAATATCGCAACGACGAGCCATCAGTAGGGTAAAACTAACCACTAACTAATCTCACGACGGTCTAAACCCAGCTCACGTTCCCCATCGAACATCGACATCGAAGGATCAAAAAGCGACGTCGCTATGAGCGCTTGGCTGCCACAAGACAGTTATCCCTGTGGTAACTTTTCTGACACCTCTTGCTGAAAACTCTTCAAACCAAAAGAATCGATAGGCCGTGCTTTCGCAGTCCCTATAAGTACTGAACATCGGGATCAAGCCAGCTTTTGCCCTTTTGCTATACGCGAGGTTCCTGTCCTCGCTGAGCTAGCCTTAGGACACCTGCGTTATTCTTTGACAGATGTACCGCCCCAGTCAAACTCCCCGTCTGGCAGTTTCCTCGAATCGAATCAGGATGGAGGTAAGTTGACGCACGAGACGCCGCACTCGGACGTCGGCCGCATGCACGGCGCGAACCGCACGCAAAAACCAACGCCGGCACGACGCCGCGAAACGCCACTCCGTGCCCTTAGTATCGAGAATACCGTGGCTTTCGTTCTTTTATTGTTTCTGTTTATTGTATCATGCTCCTGAGCTGTACAAGAGCGCTTGAACATGACACTGGAAAGCAGCCCATGATTTCATTCATAACTTATTTGGAAATTATTAATGTAGGTAAATCTGTAAAAGTAAATTCTTCGCTTTTCTTCAATGCACCTTCAGTAAAAGGGATCGAGTGCTTGATACTTTCAAACTCGGTCCGCAAGATCACCGGTTTGAGGTTATGCTGTCAATATGAACGAATCAATTATTTTTCTATTATACATCAAAATTAAATTTAAAAAAACTTAAGATAAATAATTTTCACGTACCTTTTATACTACGGTATTTACACTATATGCACACAGCTACATTGAATGATAATCAGTTATTAAAAAATTTCGTCATATACAACAACAATAAAAAGGGAGTCTAATTATGGCTATATTGCCCGCTAGCGGCGCTAGTAGGCTTCGTGCACATAGCCTATTAGAGATAGTGCAAATTTGAAGCTATTCTCATTGTACTATAATTAGTTTACCTCAGATTATTTAGCAATTAATTTTCATAAGACCTAAAAATTTTAAGGCATTTACCTTATTCCTATAATCATCCAACTGTTGTTGTTGGTCTTGTACGAGTGCTCGTAATTCTTCCAATTCATCTTGTGCCTCTCTAAATCTTTGTTTCGCCACATTTAGTTGTTGTTCTTGCTCTATTAGTTGCTCCTTTGTACTGCTCCCCTACAAATACTTTTATCATGTAAATCACTTGGAAAAATATCAATATTCTCGTTTGTATACCTTAATATTAGGCAGTTATCGCAATCACCCTAAAATAACCACCGATACGTCAAAATGAAATTTGTATGAAATACACGTGCACAAAAAAATACGGACGGTTAACACGTCCATTTACGGGCCGGCTATTCGATCACTTAGATTAAATTGGCGTGAGAACGTGACGTTTCTATAAATTCATTTGTGTCGATACGCGATGACTAAAAGGATTACAATTGAACGTTTAAGATTTACTTTTTGTAGCGTAATGCCACGTACAGCGTATTTGTTATTTTTGCGGATTGACTACTTTCATGACAAGATTTACCAACTTTCATTCTTCTGACACTCCATTTGCGCGAAAGTAAGATTCTTTTACTTCCGCTCTCATCATTCTGAGTGGCAGTAATTGTATATTGTTTTATTTGGAGTAAAAGTGATACTTTTGTGACGAGTCTGTAGGTTTGCCGGACGAACGAATTACAGACGAGTCACAATAGTGGCTTTTACCCCGAATAAGACATGTTATTTTTTCTTCCAAAGTCGATTAGTTATTAAAAAAATAAAGATAAAAACTTTAGCTGTGCGTTGCCATTAGCAACGGAAGTAAAAGTCCACTCGACCGGAAGAAAATTTACTTTTACTGCCGTTGCTAATGGCAACCCATAGCCGTCTGAAATGTCAAACTTTAATATCATGAAATGAGTAAGAGATGTCATGATTCTCTGACGTTTGAAGAAAAGTGTTTTATTGCTGCTAACGAGCGGCGCTAAAAGTATTTGAAAAAAAAATAACAGTAGTAATTTAATTCATATTCACGTTTGAAGAAAAAGTAGCGTATTTTATGAGGAGTAAAATGACTTTTGTATCTTGGCTCTCCTTGTCGGACTTGCTTCGCTTATTCGTCAAGTTCATTCTCGACAAGAAAATGTCACTTTTACTATTTTCTTCAAATCCCAAAAGAACATGACTTTAATGACAGGTTTCGTGAACTTAAACTGTCATTTCTCTGACACTCCATCGCAGCGGAACTAGAAGTCTTTTACTTCCACTATCATCATTCTAAGCGGCTGTAAGACTTTCACTGCCGCTCACGAACGGCACTATATTATATTGTTTTACTAGGAACAAACGTGGCTTTTGCTCCGAATAAGACATGTTATTATTTCTTCAAACATCGATTAGCTAGCTAGCTATAAAAAAAATAAAGATAAAAAATTTAGCTGTGCGTTGCCATTAGCGACGGAAGTAAAAATCGGCTTGAACGGAAGAAAAAGTACTTTTACTTCCGTTACTAATGCCAACGCACAGCCGTCTTAAATGTCAAACTTTAATGTTATGAAATGAGTAAGAAATGTCATGATTTTCTGACGTTTAAAGAAAAAGTATTTTATTGCTGCTAATGAGCGGCGCTAAAAGTATTTGAAGAAAAAATAACAGTATTTACTTAATTCATATTCTACGTTTGGAGAAAAAAATAGCATGTCTTGATTCTCCTTGTCGCTCGTTTGTCAAGTTCATCCTCGGCATAAAAAATGTCACTTTTACTCCAAATGAAACAATACACTCTTCTTTGAACTCCTAAAGAACATGACTTTAATAACAAGTTTCGTGAACTTAAACTGTCATTTCTCTAACACTCCATCACAACAGAAGTAGAAAGAAGTCTCTTACTTCTGCCATCTTCATTCTGAGCCGCAGTAAAAGTCTTTGAAGAAAAAATATAGTATATTGTTTTATTAGAAGTAAAAGTGTTTCTTTTGTGACGAGTCGGTAGGTTTGCCGGACGAACGAAAAGTGGCTTTTACTCCGAATAAGACATGTTATTTTTTCTTCTAACTTCGATTAGCTATAAAAAATAAAGATAAAAAATTTAGCTGTGTGAAGTAAAAGTCCGCTCGACCGGAGAAAAAGTACTTTTACTTTCGTTGCTAATGCCAATGCACAGCCGTCTGAAATGTCATGTCATGAAGTGAGTAAAAAATGATTTTCTGACGTTCGAAGAAAAACAGTATTTATTTAATTCATATTTGATGTTTGAAGGAAAAATGACATGTTTTGTGAGGAGTAAAGTGTTTTTGATGTAGTTGCCAAGCGGCTGCTTAAAGCACAGAAAGGAATTTGAAATTTAATAATTTTATTTTTCATTCAATTTGGAACCCTTTAAATTTATTTGAAGTATCAGAATGTATAAAAAAATGTTAACCGTATCGTAGATGTGTGCCACTATTAAAGAACCTACCACATGCACCAAATGCCAACCCGTTCGGACATCATGAAAATCTAATTCAGAGCAATTCCCAGGAATTACAATGAAACCTGACTAGGATATTTTACAGAAATACCATGTGCGACATGTAAAAATGCTGTGGTGAAAATTTTTGAAAGCACAACAAAATATTTCTTACTCCATTTGGAACTACCACAAATAATTAATGCCATCGTTTTCTAATATTTGTTGTTCTACTAACTATAACAAGATTCGACATTATTTTTCGAAACTGCATCTAAATTCTATTTAGAAGCTGCATTAAAAACTTTTCCTATAACTTCAAAATTAATTTTCCAACTATGCCACTGCAACTTACGCAAGTATTCTATGAAGATGAATTTATGGTTTCTCAAGAAGTTCCTGAAGGGAGATCCCTCAAGGACGTCAAATGTTTCAAGTTTAATTTTTCAAAAAGTTGCATTCAATTTTGGCGGAAAGTTATCACATTTTACGCTGTATTTGCTCAGTAATTCGAGGTACCAGTACCTTTATATACCATGTACTATATGCATGGGAGAAATCTTGCCTGATATAACTAAAATGTATGATCAGTTGCAATTCAAGCATATTAAGCTCAATCCCCGAGTGAATCTAAATTTTCAATATTAAATACGAATAGACGTGCAAGAAGAAGCCCCAAAGTTGCGAATGTCAAACAACTTTCTAAATCGAATATTTTTGTTAGTTGATTTCTATAACGTAAACCAGTGGATGGTAGTTGGAAACTGCAATACACGAGGCCTCCAGATACTCACCATGTGTGGTATGGGCTGATATTTATTTATGTTAATCGTACAACATATTTACCACAAAACCTGTCCTCTTTCATTTGTGTTTTAATTGAGTTTAAACTTTCTATTTCCAGAAAGTAATATTAAGAAGTGTTAGATATTAGGAAGTGTAGTGAAAGTTGCATGTCGATACCATCTGTCCAGTAATGTAATAAAATTTCATATTTTCGTCTGTCAGAGTATTTGGGAAAATCTACAAAAAGTCCTTCAGATTCTCATAGGATAGATCGTTCACATCACCCTCCTATATATACGAAGTAAGAATTGTTCAATACATTACCAAACCCAATTCATATTCATGAGTTACATACAAGAATTTAAATAATACCAAAATTATGGTCCTTATCCTTATAGCTGCGTGTGAATGCATGCATGAGCTAGGAATAGGATATTAATACGCCAAGAAAATGGTAAAGTAGCGGAAACAACGACACTTGAAGTGAATCCGATATGGGCTGAGCAATGAGCATACTCGATTCGGATCCCTTATCTCGGGCACGGCGGTTTCTTGGTTACATCACTACTCCTATTCTCCATTTACTAACATTTATTATACCCAGTCTATTAGAGGACAATCTGTATGTGAATGTCTTTTACCTTTAGTGCTTTAAGTTCTGACTTCACTCTCTTCAAATCTTCTTCAAATTCCTTAAGCTTATCTTCAGCTGCCTTCTTTGCTTCTTCTGCTAATTTGGAAGTATCTTTTAGTTTTTCATTATCAGCCCGAAGACCAGCAACTTCAGTTAACTTTCCTTTAAAATCGTCTTGCAGTCGAGCGTATTGTTCTTTCAATTCCCGTAAGTGCTGTTCTGCACCCTAGGATTACATGAAAATTATTAAATATAAATATGATATATATGATGAATTTAAATTTTTAAATAACTAAAACGAGACAGCAGTGCAATGAACACCAAAATAAACCAGAGGTGCTGCTCCTGTTTTTTGGTATAATAAATTATCGAAGGTTTTATATTAAACAATTTAATGAAATGTGCCAGGTTGTTGAATGGTCTTCCTAAAATTAAATTTCATAAATGTGTACTTACGGGCTTTGGTGGTGGGGCACAGGGAGGTTGCATACAGGGATGAGGACCGCAAGGAGGTGCAGGTCCACATGGCGACGGAGGGCAAGGTGATTGAGGACACGGCGATTGAGGACACGGTGGTGGAAAACATGGCGGTGGAAAACATGGTGGTGGCGCACACGGAGGTGGATAACATGGTGGAGGAACACACATCATTCTTCTATGATGTTCTAGATGTTCTCGCTCCTTTTGTACGGCTATAAGTTCATGTTGCATATTTCTTACTTCAACTTCCATATCGCCTAATTGTTTCTCCTAAAAACACACTTATTTACGCGATTTATAAAATAGAGATGTGACTAAAGACACAAAATCGAACTATATTTATTGGCAAATGTTGGAAAATTATTTTAAAATATTAATGTACTGGTTGGTTAAAATTAAACAAAATTTAACATCTAAATATGAGCGGGCTAGAATCAAAACCAGGAATCGTCCGCCATCGTGAACTTAATTTTTAACTAGAAATTCGTAATCGGCGAACCGAAAACCCCAAGATATCGATTTTGATCGATTTGAACCATAAATCACAAAAGTTCAGTTAGGATCGCTGTTCTCTCGAGGAACTGGCGGAATCCCTCACGATTTACCAGTAGAAGTAAGTTCACGCATTTTTCGCACGATGTGATCACTTCCGTAGTTACAGAATAGACTTTTATACATTTTCAAGTGAACTCCGCCCACTTCTCACGAGAACGTTTTTTTTTTTTTTATACATTTATTTAACGTCGGCCTATTTCCGCTACTGAGGCCTAACACCGACGCCTGTAGACGAGCTACCCACAATCAGGAATTTTGCCGAACCTCTTCCCTTAAGAAGAGTAGGGATCTTTTACTTGCCTAACATTTAATAGACAAGGGACCGACGGCTTTACATCCCCTCCGAAGGATGGTATATCTCCTATACAACCCTCGCCTAAGGTTGTATAGCTTCCGCGCATACACTGATATACAAGCCGCTGGAAGATGTGTGAGGCGAGAACGCGGTTTCCGTTGGAATGGTCACCATCCAAGTACTAACCGCGCCTGTCGTTGCTTTACATCGCATACCGAAGTATGTACATAGTAAAGACGCACCTACGCTCGCCCCTCACGAGAATGTTCTTTCATGCTTTTACAGAATAGAGGTCCAAATATCGATCATAAACGATAAAGTCGTCCGCTATCTTGAAGCCGCCATCTTGTTTTTGTATAAGAAAATATTAAAGTGTATTGTCACCGGACTTATACACGTGCAAAATTTCAAAGCTGTAGCTTAATTAGAACTAATCGAAATTTTGATTGCAAGATTTGACCTAAACAAATTAACTAATTAACTAACTAACAAACATTGCAAGTTTAATAAAAAGCTTTTAAAAAATGTAGGTCGGTCTAAACGCGATAGATCAATTACACGGGGAGTTATCAGCCTCATATAAACTAATGGTGTATATTTACTGCATCCAAGAATTATTCTCATAGATTTATTCTATAAAATTTGCATGCGATTTACTGTCTCTTTATTACAAGATATCAAAAGTGAGGCACAATAATACTGTGTCACAGGTTATCTGATATTCGATAGAAAAATCCCGTTTTCCTTCCAATTGTTTTGCACACAAAGTCAACATATTTACAGATAGCCCAGTTGCCAGAGACTAATTTTGATGAAAAGTTAGAATTAATTGTTACCTCGCTAATTTTTTCATGAAAGGCTAGTTTTTTGCTAGTAGAAAGTAGCTCAAAAAAGTTTACTAAAATCCACCCCCGCGTACCCTTATAAACAACCATCTGAAACGGAAAAGTTCAGTTTTTTGCTAATATCTCGAATAATAATAATAATAATAATAAATGGATAGCACCACGTGAAAAAGCGGGAAATTTTACATAAAAATAAGTATAAAAGTTATTTTTAATAAATGTTTCCCTTAGCATGAGAAATTATTACAGTTCGCTAGTTCGGCTCAATATTTCAAGCGCGTCGCAAAGGGAAATGAAGCATTTCTCGACCGCCGCTACATAATAAAGACAATTTGTACCTATTAAAAACAAAAAAAAAACAAAGGTAGCGTTTTAAAGAGGAAGAACTCTGCTTTCCAATGGTATACTTACTTTTAATTTTTATAATTTTCATTTCTTATAAATTGCACGTGAAAGTTAAGCTTTATCATTTTTTTCCACTATATTAAAACATAAATATTAAATAAAATACTAATAAAAAAATATACTTGTAGATATGGCTCGTTTATACCTTAAACTACAATCTAAGATTAATTTTTATGCTCTAAAGTATCTAGGGTAAAATAAAATAACTTTTAAATCATTCGTATTTTTTCCATTTTTTAGGGTTAGGAAATTTCCACTTGAAAACATCTAAAACGGTCCAAAAAGGCTTGTAAGTAAAAAAACCTACCTTTTTTTTGTAGGAATATATTTTTATAAACTTATTAACCTCTAGTTCGTTTTACTTTTTAATTTCAAGTGTTTATAACTTACGTAATAAATTTTGAAAAAATTTAAAAAGAAATAAAAGTTTTATCTCGGTACCAAATATATTTGTTTTTAATTTTCATAAACAGCCTAGTAAGAGAGAATATGCTAAGATTTCAATTAACTAGTGAATTTTTGAAAGACTAAGTCATACTCTAGTATTGGTTACCTTTCTCTAAGAAAAAGTTGTTGAGAAATTCGTGAAAATGTAGCTTAATTAGTAAATGAATATTACTTCTAACCTTTTATATCTTATATTAATATAGAAATTCGCATATTCATTGAATATTTAACAAAATATATCATGAAGTAGATTCTTCCGGGTCTTGCCGTGGTCGTCGAACTTGACTTGACGTTTCGCTGATCATCCTGTCAGCTTCTTCAGAAGGATTCTAAACTTTAGAATCGGCAAGACCCGGAAGAATCTACTTCATTAGACAACGGCCGTGAAAACCTGCATTCTAAAATATATCATATTATACCTATGGGCGAAAAAGTAAAAAGTAAATATATCACGTTATTACCGTTTGCTTTTACTATTTTACAACAAAAATGTCACATACCTGACAACGAACTTTCTTTTTCCAAAAACAGTAGGCCTTTAAAAAAATACTAATAATTCCACTACATAGATCTTATATTAAAATTAATATACTACTATTTAAGGGATCATAAACTAGCATGTACTCTTAGAACTCAAACTTTCTTTTGCCAAAAACAGCGCTAATAGGATAAGTATGGGAACTTCTTTTTAAAAAATACTAATAGATCCACCACATAGATCTTAGATTAAAATAAATATACTACTATTTAAATCAATCATAAACCAACACTTTAGGGTATACTGATAAATGTCCCTCTGGAATTTCTGAAAATTTTCATGTACGGCATTAAAATCCAAAATGACCGACAAATACGACAAAATTTCACATCTGAGTCTTTCTTTTCGAGGCACCACTACTGCAAAAACCATAAAAAGTGGGATCTGCGATGCTTCGTTGCAGATGTTGGCCATCTAGGATTTCATTCCTGTTTATGTAGTGTTTCTCACAGACAGGTTCGGGTGGTGTTGTTGGGATCACAGAGAACCCTGTTGCTTTCTGACTACGGATGCTCTCCAGAGTCTGAGATTGCCAGAATGATCAAACAGTTTGGAGAATATTACATTACGGATAATGATAACACAGATAATCCCAAGAATTTCCAACATCATGAACAGAGAGTTTCATCATAGAAGAACTTTCAGCAAGAGGTTGTTAGTCTTCTATGGAAAACTACCAATGAAATGGGAAATCTCTTTTTGAATGATTTCCCTAATCTGGTAAGTCTTCACAGTCGGAACTGCACAAGTGAATCGGTGGTTTTAACCTTGCACACCTTGGTGGTCATAGACAAATGACAGTATCAGGACTTTGTCAAGAATGTGCTTGATGAGCGCACTCTTTCTATCCCAATCAAGAGGAATTCTCTTGCACTCTTCAAGAGATCAAAGCATAAAGCAACATCTCAGCTCGGGAAGAAGTTGAAAGTGCTTCAGAACAATGTGGAACTATTTAGCCAACCCTATATATCTACCTAGAATCGGGAATCTGATTTGGATGAGTTTCTTGCGCATCAGATACAATCATTCCCTCCTTCCATTTCAGACTTTGGTAAGTTTCATTTGCCAACCAACAAGGCTGGAATACTGCAATAAGCAGCTGGAGAATGTCCAAAAGATAGATGTTGTTTAGGACGCCTGCATTCCAGACAGTTTAAAGGAGTCTACTTGGGAAAAAACAGGTGAGGGGATTCGAAGGAAAGTATCTGGCAACATCAAACTGCCACGAAATTGATAGACTTTCTATGTGGCTCAATGAACAAGAAGGAATTGTTCATCTTGTTGTAGCGTTCAACTGACCACCAGACAAAGATGTATATGTCACAACAGGGAGAGCAGTTGCACAAATAGATTCGAACACACCCATAGAAAACTGCAATCATGAAGAGGCAGACACGAGGCTCGTGGTTCATGTAAGTACTCCATTCACTAGAGCAAGGAGCAAAGAGTACCCTTGTGCGTACTGACACAGATCTGATTGTCATCCTTGCTGGCAGATTCTATGATCTAACAGTGACTCAATCTATGGCCGATATCTGGGTGGCCTTTGGCATAGCCAAAGCATTGCAGATTTTACCATATCAACGTATTGGGGAACCAAAGTCACGAGCACTACCTGTGTTGTGACACAACCTCCGCCTTCAGAAGTCCATTTGAGAAGCATGGCAAGCATTTCAAGACGTGTTACTGATACATTTGTATATTTGGCCAATCATCCATTCCAAATTCCAACTGCTGAAAGCCGACTCTGAATACTTCAAGAAGCTGGAACGAGTGACTGTTGTTCTATATAATAAAACCACTCCTTTAAGCAGTATCAACCAGATAAGGAAGGAGCTTTTCTACCAGAAAAATCGAGCAAGGAACAAACTTCCACCGACTGAGGATGCGCTTCTTCAACACATCCAAGGGGCAGTTTATTAAGCAGGTATTTGGACGACCAGCACACAAACACAGCAAGTGATTCCTAATCCACAGGATTTTGCTTGGAATAAGGTTTAAGAGTCATGGGTACCAGTTTGGATGACAATTCTAGAGGTTTCCCGATCGTGCAGGGAATTGATTAAATGATCCTGCAAAGGAGACTGCAAATGTGGGAAAGCCAATCTTATTGAGAACTTTTATTAGTGTTATATTTGGGTTTATATATTGCTGTAATAAATGATATGGATATATTTTATTGTATTTTATTCAATACGCAGACTACCCTAAGTTAGGTACCCTTAGTTGGCTTAAAGTTGTAATTCAAAATTAACACTATAAATACATTGTGTTAAGTGATATTTTGTCGTATTTGTCGTTCATTTGGTATTTGAATGCTAGTACATGAAAATTTTTTGAAATTCCAGGGGGTTGCTTAGACTAACGTTTATTAATATACCCTAAGGTACCTTCATACCAAATTTGGTGCTTCTGTCCGCCAGATAACGGTAATTTTGAAATATAGCTCTAAGCCACCTCACTAAGATTGCCGATTACATTTCAAGCTGATTTTGTATAGAATATTACCACATTTTTTGCAAACTCAAGTATAATGTAGTATTGTAGTAATATTAATTTATGCAGCTCAGTTTGCATAAAAATGTACATTAATGGTTTTGATACTAAGCTCTTTATATCTATCAAATTTGATGTAAAACTTTCAAATCACATGTTGAAGACGAATTTTAAGGCCTCAGAATCTCGAACTTGCTTGATCTAACTTCAAAATCAAAGTGAATATACCTCCTAATATGCTGTGGAATGTATAAACATACTTATTGTTCTATTATTATTTAATAGGATTCTGAAATGTCAAAAAGAAAATTCGAAATATATTACAATAAATTATCTACGTACCAAATTCTGAGTATTGTCAGAGTATTCCTTTAGTCGCGACTCTATGTCGGCAGGGCATAGCCCTTTACCTTTACCACAAGGCATTCTTTTATTCTTCGTAGGAGATGATTGTTGATCACAAGGATGACCGCAGGTAGGACCACAGCTCTATAATATATGAAATTAGCAAAACACAAACCAAGATTTATAAAGCCTTATTACCTCAATTTTTTCATTTAACAGTGCATTCTCTTTGCAGACCATGCGCATTTCATTCTGTAGATTAGCTAGTTGCCTTTGGAGACACTCCACAGTTTGATCCTTATTGAGCAGATCGGACTGCAACTTATACCTGTTTGAAAATGTTTAAATATCGTTTTTTCCACTCTTACTATTTTATTAAAACATTACTGTATTGATTGTGTAGATGGTTAACATTTTTATAAATTTTGAAGTTTTTTGACAAACATAAGTACTACTTGATTTTTTGTAACATTCAGGACAGGAGGGCAAGAAATAATATGTCAGACTTCATACTAATCTGGCAACTGCACGTGTTAGATGATGCGAGAAGAAGTATGTATACGTATTGAAAAGCAAATATAGATAATTACAGGCCCTTATAGACCAAAAGCTAAGTACTGTCGTGAGCAGAAAAAAATAGGCCAACTTTTTTTTTCTAATGTAAATCTGTCTCTATTTGAATATGTAATGAGTAGCTGAAAGAAAACAGATCACTTTTAATTTATTTTTTATTTTAATGCTGTAGTTATTGTTACAGTAAATGATAGATGGTTAATGAGACAAATTACACTGCGTTATAACATTGACAAAAATTTGGTGTGTAACATTTTAAGAAAGTAGAGAATAAACGGTAAGATTAGTAGAAGTCCTGGATCAAAGGACAAAGGATATCCTACTTAACAAGAAACTAACTATTAATATTTCATTATTGTACCATTTCTATTTATAACTTCTATAAGTCTGTTTGGCATAGAATTAAATAACCTTATACAATAATCGTCAGTAATAATATTTTTCCATGCATTATTTACTATTTCCAGTAATTCTTCGGCATTCCGTGATCTTACATTTCGTTTTTGGATACTTCTTACGAGTAGTCCCCATACTTCCTCCACAGGGTTAAGATATGGACTATGACTGGGCCAGTTAAGAGCATTGATGTTGTTATCTTGAAACTAGTTAGTTACGGTATGAGCAGTATGAACGAAACAATTGTCTTGTTGAAATATGAACTCATTATTAGGAAATAATTGTGACACAGAAGGGAGCATAATATTGTCTAGAATCCTAATATACATTTCACTATTAAATCGTTCCTCAATATGCCACAAAACATCAAGACCACGTGCTGATATCCAAGCCCACATATTGACTGAAAATCTACCACTTTTATCGTTGTTAGATATATATATTTCTCATCGAATCGAGTATTCGGAGGGCGGTAAACACGAATACGATCGCTGTGTGTTGACTGGAAAGTTTTTTCGTCTGTAAAGATTACATTGTTCCAAAAATTTACATCATGCGCTAAAAATTCAAGCGTAAATCCTACTCGAGCTTCTTTATGTTCAGCTTTAAGTAAGTATTTCTGTGCTGCTGCATGACAGCGTAGCTCCGATTCTCTTACTCGCCGACAATCAGTACTACTCGATCCAGGAAAATTCGTTTCTTCAGCAGCCTGAATAACTGAGTAAAATGGATTTTCTACTAAAGCATTTACCAATTGCAAATCTTGTTGAGTTGATATCCTTCGTCGCCCTGATCCAGGATTTCCACTAATCGTACCGTCTATTCTCCACTTTCTTAAAATGTTACACACCGAATTTTTGTCAATATTATAACGCAGTGCAATTTGTCTCATTGACCATCCATCTTCTGCTTTAGCAATAACTCCAGATTTAACTAAATCGCTTATATGCATATTAGTTTTTTGCACACTTGCAATAAATTATGACAACTAACTGAAAATGTCACAAAAATTAATTAAAGTTAGATGTACACAACTAGATTTTAGCAAAATACCGTTATAAGACTTGTCCTATTTTTTTTGCTCACAACCGTACCAACAAAAACTACAATTTAAGCTCCGAAACAACTCCCTACGATAATTACAGTCCCTGTAATTAAATGGCAAAAAAATGGCCATATTTAGCGGTTTTTAATTTTTTGTACAAAAAGTTATTAACCGATTTCAATTGTCAAAAACTCATTTGTTTCGTCTTTTTACGAGCTACTTCGTAGTATTTTTGCAGAAAAAAATTTTCTTTTGCATCGACAACGTGGAAAAGCCTGTTTTCGGAACTTTCATGCTCTTTTTTCAACAGGTTCTAAATAAAATTTGCTTTTCAAAACATATACATCTAATTCCCACTATATTTCTCCTAATTATCACGTTCACAAAATGCAATGAGGAATTTTTCGAAAACATGCATTCTCCTTTGCTATCTGACGTGGATTATTATTTCTCCCACCCCTTTCCGAGCTTTATCAATCATATGAAGTAAGAACAAACGTCCTGGTACAATCCGAGAGTGCTTAAAAATTTTACAATAAAAAAATTCCAGGCCTTTCGCAGCCAATGGCCAAATTGTCAGTTGATATTTTTCTTCGGTTCTCCCTCATCAAAAACGTAATACGAGAAACTGACATGCCGTGATGAAAATAATTTCCAAGTGTCATATTATTTGAAATTTCCTCTCACTAGGGATGCGGGTGAAGCGGGAAATGTCAGTTATTATTATGTTCAGTAAACGAATATATCCCTTAATTACGTCAAAAATGTCAGTGGTAATGAAACTTTTTCTTCGGATACATATAAACTATTGAAAAATCATTGAAATCATAATGCCGCGATGAGGTTGAAAGTCCTGGTCGCAGGCCCCCCTACTATATTGAGATCTGTAAATAAACTAGCGACCAGCCAGATTCGCTCGGTATAATTTTGAGCTCTCTGTGACAGGCCTGAAGGACATTAGACATTTGATATTTGTCCATCGGGATCAAAACAATTTCGTTTGAATCTACCGCGATTTAGAGCAATGTAAAATTATCTGTGAATGAAAATTTTTATCATTAACTGCTACTCCCACATCTACCCCTTCAGCCATTTTAGATATATCTATGTACCAGAATAGTGATACCAACCGCCACAAGGAGAAGCATACAGAGTGTGTATAGAGTGAAACGACAAATGGCGAGGAGAGGATATATGCGCCTGCGGTGTATGTGACTATTTAAATCGTTGAAAAACTTGAATCGAATCTAACGGTTCGCCGATCACATAGAAAAAAAAAGTTACGTAATTTTTTACACATAATTTTTTTCTGTACAACTTTTGTCTGAAACATTTTTCGAAATTTTTTTCGTTCTTGACATATCGCGGTTTCAACCTTTAATTAATTTATTTACAGCTCCTCCAATTCAATGTCTACTTTTTGACTACAGATGCTTGATGTACACCTTAAAACTAATTTCTGGTAAAAAATTCAGCCACGAAGTACGAATGGACAATAAAAGTCCCCTTTGCTTGGGGGGGGGGGGGGCTGTCAAAATCGATCATGATTTACCGAGAAAATGTGGCATTCGTGGAATGGTTGAACCATACCATTATATTTACGAACATACTAAAAAGTAATGTCATGATTCCTTTGAAAACTTTTCATGACAAAACAGAGATATAGGTGTTAATGCATTTCATTCCAAAATTTTGTACGTACCGGTTTCCTTCCAGTGCGGCATTTTCAGCGGCCAGTTTTTCTTGCATGCAATAACACTCATTTAATTTCTTGGCAATTTGCGGCATCGCTGCCTAAGAATAATTATTTTTCAATATATTGTAAAAAAAAGTGAGTCATAGCTACCATTTGTGGTTGAATGGGTGGCTGAGGAGGTGGTTGAGCATCAGGTGGTGGCTTAGAGGACGATTTCGATCTGCATTTTTTATTATTGTCACATATAATTAATTTCGGCATGTTATTCTCTGTTAGACCGCATACTATAACTTTAGGCAACATGTCCTCATTATGTTTCGTTTGGAGAGCCGGTTTTGGTGGTATCATATTTTCAAAAAGATTACTTTGGCCAATAAGAAATTGAATCCTCTTTGTCTTTTCCTCGAGTAATGTCATTTGAGCTTTGAGTTCTTTGTTTTTCTGCTCTAGTTCCTTCGCTTCTTCTTCTGTCATTTGTTCCTTTTGCAACAGCTCCTCCACTCTGTTCTTTAATTCATTAATAATTTTCGCTGTTTCTTTAGCTTGCTTTTCAGCATCTTCCAGCTCCCTTAGAACAGCTGCATCTACTGCTGGATCAAACTTAAACGTGGATCCATCTCCACCTATTGGAGAAAATAAATTAGAAATGTAGGACCACTATTGCTTTTTTAACAAAAAGTCAAATATTGCAGCGCAGAAACTTTCACTCATTTAGCTAAATTATTTTTAATCACATTTGAGATACATTTTATCGAAATTATTTAATATGGAAAGCAACTGAAAAATATTTCATAAACGCTTGACACAAATCAGACTTTTTCACTCGGCTAATAAAACTAACGATTATGCAAATAGTGTAAAGTGAGAATTTTACCTGTACCTAATTTGGAATCTTGGTCAGCTGACCTGCTACTGTTATTTAATATAAGTTGTAAAACGAATTGTAAACAGCAGAGTAAAATGATATGTAATACATTGAATTGTAGAATTGCATCAAATACTCCAAGTAATATAATGTTCATATATGTGAAGACAAATTTCCATAGTTTGATTATCGTTTTACGCTGTTGAAAAAAGTGGTTGGAGGAAAAAAATCTATAATCGCAAACATTAACCTGAAAAACTTCGAGACCCCCAAAGAGTCTTAAAAGGCAGTTCTGGGTCAAGCTAAGACTAAAAGCCTACCCGTTCATATGCCAGGAAAATCTTTCTCGAAAGGATTTTTAGGAACAGCAACGAAATCTGACCAGATTCCTTGCAACCGCGTGCGCCCTATAAAGATACCTTTTTGGAATTTCAACAGAAATCAACTTATATTAAAAATTGCTCCTTTCAAAGCTACAGCAAAACTTGTAGTTTCCTTTTGGGACTGAAATGGAAAGATATATTTTACCCTTTCAAACCTTTGTTGAAACTATAACAAAATTTAAGTTTAAACATCGTTTCACTTCATCAAAAACTTAGTTTTCGATACTCTTTTTAAGAACTACTCCAAAAAGTAATTTCATATCCCCAAAATAATTTTTCTCCACAAAGTTGTGTAGCACTGCAACTTACGCAGGGTTATGGTACGAGGATGGGTTTGTAGTTCTTCAAAAAAGGCCCTGGAGGACGTAAACCAAATTCAAGATAAATTTCTTAAAATCTGCAGTTGATGTTGTTGCCGAAAATGTATCAAGTTTTATGCCGAAATGGCCCACAGTGATTTGGAATCCGCTAATCCTTGAATACCAAAAATCCATCTACCTATTAGTAAATATAATTTAAATTGTCGGTATGAGGATAACGAGTATTTACTTGAAATTTTTATAGTAAGTTCTAATTCTCAATCTCTTCTCAGACTAGACGCTTGTAAAAAAAGCTTAATAAAAAGAGTTGAATCAATAGAATCTAAAAATATTAATTTTGGTTATTTAGAATACAGTTTGTTATTAAAGCCATACAATACATTTTTTTAAGATATAGGTTCAGTGTCGTAACTAGATTTTGTTCCGCCCGGTGCCGGCTAGCCATTTGACGCCCCCCTCCATAGTCAAAGAAAAAAATCAAAGTATGATTTTATTTTCTCTACTTACACATAACAATATATAAACGTGTAAAGAACGTCAACATAGATATTATACGATATACTTAGTTCCTCCTTTACCAAAGACTTTTTTTTTAAGTTGTTTTAGTTTTAAATATTTTTATATTGTTATAAGTATACAAAGAATAAATTTAAAACTAAAATAACTGAAAATTTATTCTTTGGTAAAGGAGGAACTAAGTTAGTATATATAGTTTTAAATTTTTTTATATTGTATTATACAATATAAAAAAAATTACTCAAACTCCAAATATATTCTTTGGTAAGGAAGGAACTAAGTATATCGTATATTATAAGTATAAAGAAATATTTATTCACAACGGAACTCTTCGAGCTTTACGCGACGCAAAGTCGTTAATGATATCATCATAATCAAGTTGCTTCGCAATTGAGTATTCTATAGGCAAAATGCCTAAACCTGTCAGTCTCTGTTGCCCCATAGATGATCTCAAGTAGGTTTTTATTAGTTTTAATTTTCTGAAACTTCTTCCGCATAAAGCCGCAGTTACAGGCAATGTAAGAAAAATGTTCAAAGCTATATCAACGTTTGGGCAAGGCTCAGCTAAGGAATATTCATGGAGTGCCTGAGGCAAATCGAGCGAAGCTGTTGATTTAGACCCTGGGAAAGAACATGTGCCTGATATTTTACAGTTTCCAATTCACTTTTGCGCCCCCTGCAGTTTTGCGCCCTGTGCGGGAGCATCGCCGGCACCAAACTAGTTACGGCGCTGTATAGGTTGCTTGCCACAAAAATACCACATTGAATTGAGAAAAGATGTAGTGCCGGCTGTCCACTCACCTAGAAATGTTCCCTTACCTTTATTAGTTTCAAAGTTAAAAAATAAAAGAATAAAGTTATAAAAAATAGATGAGCCAACTGAGTGGGTTAATTCGATTGTAATGGTAGAAAAAACTGATGGTAATTTAGACGCCCGGCATAATTCAAATAAAGCAATAAAAAGAGGGTATTATCAGTTTCCCACCTTTGAAGTAATTACCTCAAAATTATCTGAAGCAAAATATTTAAGTATTCTTGATGCAAATTCGGAGTTTTCTTTAGATGATGAAAATGCTAAGCTTTGTACTTTTGCAATACTTTTTGGTAGGTATTGTTTTATACGATTACCGTAAGGCATAAAATCAGCGCCAGAAGGTTTTCATAAACGTTTGAAATATATTTTTGATATTGAAGGGGTGAACTGTATATCGATGACATTATAATATGGGGACGAATAAAAAAGTAACATGATGGTAGATTATTAGAAGTTTTAAACAAGCAAAAATTATAACATTGCGTTTAATAAAAAAAAAAATGTGAATTTAGTATTAAGGAAATAAAATACTTGGAACAAAGGTTCATGTGCGTGGGCATACTTCCAGATGAAAATAAAATTAAAGCAATTAAAAATATGACTGTCCCACAAGATAAACAGGAAGTTCAGAGATTTTTAGGTATCATAAATTATGTGGGCAGGTTTGTTCCTAATTTAATTAAAAAAAGACAGTTTTTTATTGGAATGAAAATCGTGAAAAGCCGTTTACAGACTTAAAAAGAATACTTACTGAATACCTTATATTGCAATACTTGACATACATAAAGATATAGTTATTTCTGTCGTCTCGTCCAGGGGCAGTACTTTTGCAAAATAATCTATCATATGCCTATGCATCAAAATCTCTTACAGCCACAGATAAGTTTCGCCCAAATAGAAAAAGAAACGATGAGTATTCTTTTCAGGTGCGAAAAATTTTCACAGTTCCTCTATAATCGGGAATTTGTTATAGAAGCGGATCATAAATAGAAGCGGATCATAAACCACTAATTTATATTTATAACAAAACCTTTAGCATCATGCCCAGTTATACTACAAAATATGCTTTTACAATTACGAAAATATTTAATTTTAAATTAGTTTCTCGTTTCTCGTTCAACAAATGAAAATAATTCTGATACTGATATAAATTTTGACATAGATAATCAAGTATGTGTTGTAGATTTATCAATTAATTTCAGTGAAATTAAATTAAAATAATATCAAGAGGCTACTTATAATGATTCAAGTCTTAAAAAATTGAGTAATTTTATAAAAAACGGATGGCCAAAAGTATTAAAAAAGTTCCGTTGGAAATTAGAAATTACTTCAAGTTTCGAAATGCAATTGTAGAGTATAATAAAGGATTATTATATAATGGTGATGATAAACTAATTTTTCCAAATTGTAAAAAATTAGAAGTAATAAATAAAATGTATTTCTGCCATTTAGGAATGGTTAAATGTAAATCATTTTATTGATGACGACTCATAGTAAAATTTGTTTTAACATCATAATAATAATAGAAAGGAATCCTTAATAAATCATGATATACCTAAAATACCCTGGTATAAATGATGTGATATACTCTACATGGGGAGAACTATGTATTTATTGGTAATCGATTATTACACTAAATGGGTTGAATTAATTTTACTACATAAAGGCGCATATTCAAAAAAATGTATAATAAAACCTTTGAAACCAATATTGGCAATTTTAATTACCGACGGGGGGGGGGGTGGTGTCAACAATTTAAATGTGTGCATTTTGCAAATTTTGCCGAAAATGGAATATTAAATATATAATGTCTAACCCTCGTTATTCACAGTCTAATGGTATAGTGAAAAGAGCTAAACAGACTGTTAAAAAAGTATTACGAAAAAAAAAATTAAATTTAGTATTATTGACTTTTGACGAATGACGATCGAAATACCCCTATAGATAATAAATATTCTCCATCTCAATCATTAATTTCAAGAAAGTTTAGGGATCTGTTGCTTGCCTGTTACTAATAATTTGTTAAAACCTCACTATATAAACTATAGACTATTTAATAAAAATAGTAAAATAAATGTTTGAAAAATTATTACTACAGAGGAAAAAAAAGTTGGGTAATTTGAAACCTGATCAGAATATTAGATTTAAAAATCTTTTAAATTCAGAATTAACTCTTGGTAAAGTGAAAGAACGTGTGACAGATCGTTTTCGTTCGTATAGAATAGGGGATAATAAAGCAGATAGTTTTATTGGAAATAGAAGATTTATAGAAATATTACCTAATAATACGGAAAATGTAAATTCAAAAATTTAGTAGATGGCAATACACTCATCTCAATAATTATTACGAACCTAGTATCATCATTTATAAGATGACATCTCCCTTTTTTTGGTTTTTTGATTTTGGGGTATTGAATCATTACATGTTATAATTTATTGGACTTCAAGCACTTTAAGTCCTACCCACAAGGGAACCCAAATTATTGATAATATAATCTCGTGTGCAGTAGTCGGTTTGGATAATTTCTTAGAAAAAGAAAACCTCACATTCTCATTAAGTCGACGTTTCGACAAACTTTATTGTCTTCCTCAGGACTACAACAATATAACATAAATCAAATAACTAACAAGAAGTATATAAATTAAAATAAATATGAATAAAAAACATTCACCTTTAATCACACAGTATAAGGCTTTTGTTATTCAAAATGATTTAAAAAATAAAGCGTTATATAATATATATGAAAATTTGGTAAAAAATGAGGAATAAATAATATAATCTTTAAACATGACACTGTTAAAAACCTATACTACTACTAACAATATTAGGACAAATCTCGCTTACCTAATGAGGTATTTGGCTCTCTGTCAACACAATCATCATCGTCAAATCAATAAATAAAAATAAAAATAACGTCACTTATACCAATAGGGTCCTGTCTTCAATATTTATTCATAGGTGATACAACAATATTTCATTTTGAAAATTAGTTAATATGCAAATGCAGTGTCCAATGTAAACGTACAAACAGAAATGGATCTTTAAATTAATACGAATTTCAACACACAGCAACTATATTTACTCATCATAAAAAAAACAAAGAAAGAAACCTACTAAAAAATAATATTGACAACCACAAAAAGACATACCAAATTGTTCTTATTTTCATTTGAAATGTTAATAAAAATTATGTATATTTATGAATCACAACTATTATTGTGATTATACAGGAGCTATAATTTTACAAAGTTTGTTATTATGTTATTATAAATTCTGCTCAAATTTTCTGTATCTGTTTTTTTATTGACAGTATTATTATGTTTATTAATGAATATCATTTCGCTAATCAATCGTTTTTTTTTTGTAGAAATTTTTAACTGAATCTATTTGTCAGTCGATTGTTTTAACTGTTTTGATGGTGGTTGGAAACAACGCTTCTTGAGGTTCTTCTTTATTAACTATTTGTGGTATGAAACCCATACAATTATTATGTTAATTTATTTACATTTTTTATATAAGCATTCCATTTTTTAAAAGAACCAGTGCTTATATATAATATTAAACTATATAATTGATTTTTTCTGTTAGAATATCTTACCTTGGCCTTCACCAGGCTGTTCCTAAAATAGATTATAGGTTTTTAAATTATTATTATTACATATAAACTATCTGAAACCTTTATCGCATCCATTAACTCCTTGTTTTCTTGCGCCACTTGAGCCAGTTCATCAGATGCTTGTTCTATCATCTTTCCTACTTCTTTCATTTCCTCATCCTAATCATTAATGGAATAACAATGATTAATTGCAATTTTTTTTAAAGGTGGTGTCTGTGTAAATTCAGTAATTGATTAATTTTATCGCACATGTTTAGGGAAATGTAACAATTAATTGCATTACAAAAACTATTATTTAGGTGTTAAGGTGGGTATATTCAAGAGAGAGACACAGGAAGTGGATCCGATAAGCAAATATTTATTACTTTCAGCAATAACTTTTTTTAATATATATATTTAATTAGTTAATTTAAAACTATAAGATATGAAGATTGGCACTGTTTTTCAATTTAAATTAACCAATTTTGCAAATAATTGAAATTATTGAGTGAAAATTCATATCACTACATCTTAGTTCTACTTAGCCTCATACTTTTTTTTAACAATAAATATTTCCTTATCGAATCTCTCTCTCTCTCTCTCTCTCTTGGATATGCCCACCTTAAAACGTTTCATGAGATGTAAATGCAGACTTTTCCAATAGAGAATATGTTTTTTTTTTAAGATTTATCTGAACGAAATGTAGTTAACAAAGGAACAGTATTAATGAAACAGTCCTAAGTGATTTATTTACTCCATTCAATAGGTTTTGCAAAGGAATCATTTAAAATTTAAGTGTTTTTTCCTTCAATTCTTTAGTTGGGCCAAAAAAACTTGAGTTTATAAATTCTGATTTGATTAGAAACTCTGAAAAACCTTGAAAAGCATAGAAAAACAGCAACTCTGTTAATAGTTGAGTAAAAAGTGTCTTGGTAGGGAAATTGTTTTTCTGAAATCTGAAATATGCATATAAAGTACCTGGCAAGTTTTGGACTTGATTCGCGGTTGGGAATACATTTGTTTAAATAATTAAAATAGCATAACTTTTTTTTTTCATTTCTTGCAAATATCTCCGATCGTATTGGTCACATTATTAAAAAAATGAAAATGGCTACTGTTCCGCAATGCAATCAAATTTCGAACAAATCTAGATATTAAGACCTCTGTTTAATATGTACAGGCTGTCTCAGTTAAATTGTTATGCTCGATTTTCTCGGTAATATTTCAGATAATTTTTTTTTTGAAACGGCAGACTGACGTAGTTTACCAATCCGATGATGCTAAGAAGAAAACAATTGATAATCGAAGAAAGAAGTTTTGAGGGAAAATCAATTTTATAACTCAATCCAAAATGGCGGATTTTTGTGTATTCTTAATTGAATATTGAGGAGAAGTGCCCCGGCTCCGGCACTGGCACTGTCGGAGGATGTGGTTGTATGTCCGCGTTTTTCAATGTGTAATCCCCTTCCGGACAAGCCTCTGGCTTCTGGAATTGAGGGTTGTATAATTTCTATGGTGTTAATTTATAAAAAATTGTACAGCATGTCTCTCTTGTCATGATTCCCTTATTAACAATGCGATTCTTTTGAAATTTATGTGGAAAGTACTTACTCGTCAGGGGATTGTGCTACGGTAAATTACCTAAAAGTTCACCAGTGATGTTTGTCGTTATGAAGAACAATGTATCTAATTTTCCAAAAAAAGATAGAAGCCAAGTTTTAACCGTAAATTAATTTCATAATCTTATTCGTTGCTATCAAAAACCCGCTTATACAGAATTTCAAAAAGATATGGTGTTCCTGCCACAAAAAGCTAAAATTTCACTTTTTAAAGCACCAATTATAAGAATCATAACTTCATTTTCGGCAGTAATTAAGATTGGCTTAAACTAGAAAAGGACATGCCTTCCATTTAGAATGTGAATTATTGAAATTTTACTCCCAAAAACTGACGTAGTTGGCGTAGGATTTTGCGTACGCTTTTTTCCATAAAATGCAGCTCAATAAGCTCTACAATTAAAACAATAACGATGAAAATCGCACACTTAATAAAGATTTTACTTATACAGGGTGTAACGAATCGATTTCTTAAAAAAGTAATAATAAAATTCCAACATAGAAAAAGATACAAACTGTTAAAGTTACAAATTAACGCAAATGATAAAAATAATAATTTATTGACCTCTACTTAATTGAAGGACTATTGTATCTAGACTATCTGGTAGACTGGTTTAAAATAAACAGTGCATAAAACAGCTGACAAAAGAGATCCAAATTCACCGTGCTCATTGAATATGTTGTCACTGTCATCAGAGCTTCAATAAATTTTATTGTGAGTGAATAACGGTTATCTTGTGTGCTAATTGTTAGTAATTAAGAGATAGTATTTTTCATAATAAAAATGGTACATATGTACAGTAACGAAAAGTGGATTGACATTGTGTACGGAGAAGCAGGGATTGTCGATGAACGCCTAATTGGTCCGTTCATATTGCCAAATCGGATGGATTGTCCGCAAGATCTGCAGTTTCTCCGTAATTATCTTCCTGGTCTTCTTGAAGATATGGATATGGTTTTTACATGATGGTGCGCCCCCATATTATCGTTCAGTAGTCCGAGATTTGTTGACCCAATTAAATGGGATACGTTGGATCGGACGGGGTGGACCCATAGCTTGGCCTCCGGAGTCAGCGGATCTAAATCCGCTTGATTTATTTTTGCGGGAATATTTAAAAAATGAAGTGTACCAAACCGAAGTAGGCAATATCGATGTATTACGTGAACAACACTACAATTGCTGTCCATAATCTGCGCCTTCGGGAATAGCAGGAAAGGGGACTAGTGCGACAAAATTGGATTAGACGGACCCAGGCGTGCGAACGTCAATGGACAGAACTTTCATAGTCGAGGAAATAAAGCACTGGACCTCCGAAATTTCCGCAGCAAGACGGATTTTAATGCGGTTTTTTGCATTCGATTCGTGAGAGCATCAGGAAATTTTGTGAACTAATCTGATGAATAGCATTGTTCAAAGTGCATTTAGAATAATTAATTTGCAACTCGTTAAAAACTGATTGAAATGAGTCCAAATTTGTTACTCGGTGGTTTTCGGGGTCGCTGAACACGAATATCACGGCGGCAACGACTTCCGAGGTACTTGGAGCCCAGGGTGGATACTATCTACCTCATCTAAAAATATAAATCGGGATATTAGTAACCTTGTGAAATATTCTCGTAAGCATTGTTTGCAAATTAATGGAGCTAAGTCTGCTGTTATTGTTTTTGGAAAGGAAAGTAATAGACAATATATCACGCGTAATACTGAGATCTTTGTGGGAGATTAACATTCAAGGATAAGATAAAAAAACTTGGGCCTATTCTTTGACCATGACTTGAAATTTCAACCGCATATTAATAACCTCATGAGAAAATCCTATTCTGCATTAAAAAAATTATACCCCTGTCGTCATTTTCTAAATGAAAAATTAAAAATAACTTTAACAGAATCACTTGTTTTATCATTTTTTAATTATGGTGATATCGTCTATGGTCCTTGCTTAAATCAAATTAATGCCTACAGGATACAAAACGTTCAAAATATGTGTATAAGGTTCATTTTTAACTTGAAAAGGACTGATCATGTGTCCCATAAATTAAAATCCCTAAATTGGTTGAACATGGACTCTAGACGAAAGCTATATCTTGCATGCTTCGTACATAAATTAATTTGTACTGAAAATCCCCCATACTTAAAAGAGCTACTGATCCCCAGATCCCTTATTCATGATCGCAACTTAAGGTATACGGAATATTTAACGACTCCTCAACACTCGACCACATTCCTTAAAAAATCCTTTACATACTCTACCGTAAATCTATATAACACCATCCCTGCTAGCATCAAGAAACTCTCGGTTAACTCTTTTAAAATTAATTATAAAACATTCCTTCTTGGCCAGTGAGCAAAGGTATAGAAGTAAAAAATATGTATTTATTTATTTATTTTTATTTTGTATTGTCAATTGCATACTATTTACATATTGTGTACATATTATAATTATTTGTCATATAATCCTGTGAAATTTTTGATGGTTGAGTATCTGAGCAGCCCCTAGGCTTGACTCCGCCATATGTTGTTAAATAAAGACATTTTATTATTATCTCCTGGAATTTCATGTGAATTTGTAATATATTTAGTTGAAACTCGTTACTCGGGGGTTTTCGGGGTCGCTGAACACGAATATCCACGGTGGTAACGTTCTCCGAGGTACTGGAGCCCAGGGTGGACCTCATCTCCTGGAACTTCTTGTGAATTTTTAATATACTTAGTTGAAATTCGTTACTCGGGGATTTTCGGGGTCGCTGAACATGAATATCACGGCAATGGCCTCCGATGTACCTAAAGCCCAAGGTGGACCTCATGTCCTGGAATTACCTTTGAGTATAGCATCATTTTTATACGAATTTGCATATATTACTCAAAATTATTTATTTATATATTATAATGAAGATGTAGATTCAAACAATATTGTTCAAAAATAATTTCTGAAAACTCCAATTGTGTTTGTAATGTTTTATTATTTAGACGCTGACGCCTTACCTGAATTCTCATCGTATCGATCGAGGTATCGATGCTACAACACTAAACGCACCAAACTCAAAAAAAAAATTTCAGGCTCCAGTAGACAAAGTTGGTAATATTATAATATTCAAATAAATAATTTAGAGTAACATACGCAAATTCGTTTAAAAATGATGCTATACTCAAGATAATTCCAGGAGATGAGGTAGATAGTGTCCACCCTGGGCTCCAGGCACCTCGGAGGTTGTTGCCGCCGTGATATTCGTGTTCAGCGACCCCGAAAACCTCCCGAGTAATGAATTTGGACTCATTTCAATAAATTTTTACCGAGTTGCAAATCAATTATTCTAAATGCACTTTGAACAATGCATTTTTACAATGCAAATATGCAATTTTTCATTTGCTATTCATCAGATTAGTTCACAAAATTTTCTGATGTTCTCACGAATCGAATGCGAAAAACCGCATTAAAATCCGTCTTGCTGCGGAAATTTCGGAGGTTGAGCCGTTTTTAGTGCTTTATTTCCTCGACTATCAACAGTTTTTGTAGAAACAGTATGTTATTTTAACATTTCTATTGATTTGTAACTTTAACAATTTGTATCTTTTTCCTTGTTGGACTTTTATTAAATTTTTTTTAAGAAATCGACTTCTTATTTAAATGTGCATGTTGGTTAAAAATTTTCGGGTAAGTTGCGTCACAACCTGTAGATAGTAAATGGTGCTAAAAAAACATCCATATTAACAAAAATAATAAATTTTCTAACATTTCATTGACAATATAAAAGGATTTCAGCATGAAAGCAAGTGCAAACACTAAAAATGGGGTGTCTATTTCTAAATCGACTTTTTAGTAAAAAAATCGGCAGCTACTGGAAGCGGCTGGAACCTCCCCACTCGGTGGATCTTTGAAGCCGAAAAGAGCATTAAAATGTGTGACAAAACGGCACTAAACGTAATCCGATCTCATCCAAAACCTTTTTAGATCTTCTGGGGCACTAAAAAAACCCTCAACTTAATGAATTTACAATCATCTATGCGAGTTATTACCTACATTATCGCCCGTTGATTAATATAGTATTAGGATATTAACAACTTTAACATCACTTGCACGACTAAGAAAGTCTAGTTATCCTAAATACTACGGATTTGTAAAGCAACAAACTGAAAATTGGTAAAGTGATAATCTATAATAAATTCACCAACGAAGTTACAGAAAGCATATGATATTGATATTGTTACATCTACCTTTAAAGTTTGTGACAATCCACTAAAAGTTACAAATATGCCAAAAATCTTATTAACATGACATGACACCAACGTTATCGGATGACAAACGATGACAATGACAACTGTCAAAATTTGCTCATTGCAATCCGATCGCTTATGTCATGCGAAATGCGATCTATGCTTCATATTTGCTTTGTTTTTAATTTTTTTCACGGAAACCAAATCGAAAGGGTGGAAGTGTGATATATCGTTGAAATCAGAATTTTAATTGCTTTTCAATGGCTCCATTACAAATTGAAAGTAATTATAAAATAAACAACTTGTTGCGTCAAAATGGCACTAAACGTAATCCGATCTCAACCAAAACCTTTTCAGATCTCCTGGGGCACTGAAGAAATGCACATGCAAAGTTTCATTCAAATCCGTTCAGTAGTTTCGGCGCTATCGTGCTAACACACATACACACACACAGACATTTTTCAAAAACCACTTTTTTCGTTTCCTAGGACCTCAAAACGTAAAGATTTGATGTTATCTCAATTTTCGTTTTTGAACCAATTTTAGTAACCTCTCACAATTTTATTGTGGAGAGGTTAATACTAAAAAATTATTAATATTCGAAAATAATATTTATATTATACAATGTGTTTCAAAATAAACACATAAAATTCGTAACTTTTCTTCTATTGCGTTCGTAAAAATACAAAATCACGTCAATTAGTTATATCAGATTGCTCTACCTGTACATAATAAAACAAGTTTGACGCTTTCATGTATCTGTGACGTCATCCATAATTTTTTTGAATGTGATACCCTATATTGTTAAAAAGACTACACGTTTCCGTTTTTAATTTGCTTTGAAGTTAAGTGAGGCTTTTCCGAAATTCTGTTGCGGACAATCATCACTTCAATTTTGTTGTTGTAATGCAATCGAAGATATTTGCAAAAAATGAATAACAAAGGCATTTTGCAATTTCAATTATAGAAAAGGATAAGTTAACATACTCGTCCAAAGTCCAGAACTAGCCGTACATTTTTGTATCTGCATGTCTATATTTTTACTCCATTTTCAGCATTTGTTTTGATAGTAGTGGCTTTGCTTAATGCGCAATACTTAAATGTATCACCGTTCTTTTCTAATGATATAACGGGAATAAAACAATATGATAAATACATCATTTTTAAAACTTTCCCCATTCAAAACAATATTTAAATAAAAAATATAGTACCTCATCAGCCTCGCCCATATCATTTTCGAAGTCATCTTCGGGCTCTCCATCAAATTCTTCCCCGTCCATTGTTACTTGTAAATTTAAATCTAATTTAGGTTTTGATTCCTCAAGTGTAGGCGGCGCGGCGTTTTCCTCTGAAACCTCTTCAACTTCTTCAAGATCAACTAAAACGTTTTTTGGAGAATATTGTTCTTTATATTCGCTTTCTGTATCACTGTATGACTCTGTTTTTTTCTCATGCGAGTATATTTCCTTCACATAAAAATCTTCTTGTACTGCTTCTTGCTCCTGATTTTGTTTTTCTGAACGAGGACTTTCAAGGTGTAGATCAGAGTAAGAGTATCTAGGTGGGATTTCTTTAAAAGATAATAAGGTTCTCTTTGATCTTGGTTTTCTCTAAGACAGACATTATTAACTCAATTAGATAATAAAATGCTATATTCGCTCTAATAAAAATATGCAGCACTTCGTTTAATTCTTCTCATCGTATATATTAGAACAGTAATTGTTATTCTTAAAAATATATTAATCTAAAATTATTTATTCACGAACATTTGGCTTTACAAAACATTTATGATTGCTGATTTCAGTGCTTAGGTGTTAGGCTTGAGACCAAATAGTAGCGGGCTCGAATTTAGGCTAAATTATGGATCTTTAGTGGTGGTTTTAAACTATTGCTGAGACGTAGCAACACGGCTGTCTATGTGGGAAGCAACATAGCTAGTCGATTTCCACCCCTGAAGTCGAGTTTTAGCGGCGGCAGATGACAATGTGAAAATGAATGGCCGTTATAACGGGTCCGGCAGAATGAAGTATCATCAATGTTAATTCATGTCATAATATAATAAGATATAAATTGAAATCACGTCGCTATGCCTTCGCGATAAATGGAAATTTATGAGAGTTGGCAAAGTATTTCCGAGAAATGTTAGTTTATCTGTGAATATGGAGCGTTGGTCAAATATTCAATTCAATTTTACGGTTGAAGCTTATATAAGAAATAATTAGTCTATTGTAGTCACCCAGCGTCAATTTCATGTAAATCCACGAGATCCAGTTCCTAGTTGAATAAGAATTGAAAAGTGGGTACACAAGATTCGCAGCACTGATTCATGTGCCAGAGAAAACCAAATCGAAGAACTCGTTCTGTACGCACATTGAAAATGCTGAAAGGGTAAGCTGTGCTACGAAGTCCTAAACGGTCTGCAAAACAACAAGCATTAGCACTCAATATTTCGAACATTTTGCTATCGCAGCATTCTTAAATACTTACGGATATGCTAACAAACACAACTTTCGCTACTAGGCGACTGAAAATCCTCTGCAATTGCACGAAGTACCGCTTCATAGCATAAAGGTAACTGTGTGGTAGTATCTGCCTTTGGAATGTTTGAGCCGTTATAACTCTGCAGTAGCTACCCCTGCCCCTTAAGGAATCTATCAGGTGAGAGAGAGAGGATCGTTACTTAAAAAAGGTAGCGTGTTTGCTGCCACCAGGTCAGGATATTATCCTTCTGCCTGATCTCGGAAGTGCAGAAAGGTGTTGGTTTAGGCAGTGAATTCGGCCACGGCTTATATGCGTGGTCTTTTTGGTAGGTTTAGGTTTAGGAATAGAGTGAAAAATGAAACACCACTCAAGGAATAAAATATATAAATTACTTCTTCCTAGAGAATTTAACAGCAACAACAGAAGAAAATAAGAAAACAATCTTATGTACTTCGCTACCTTTCCGTGAAAGTTTAAGAAGTACTAGACATAAGTGAACTAACAAGCAAAATAAAAAATCGGCAGCTACTGGAAGCGGCTGGAACCTCCCCACTCGATGGATCTTTGAAGCCGAAAAGAGCATTAAATTGTGTGACAAAACGGCACTAAACGTAATCCGATCTCATCCAAAACCTTTTCAGATCTTCTGGGGCATTAAAAAAACCCTCAACTTAATGAATTTACAATCATCTATGCGAGTTATTACCTACATTATCGCTCGTTGAATAATATACTATTAGGATATTAACAACTTTAACATCACTTGAACGACTAAGAAAGTATAGTTATCCTAAATACTACAGATTTGTAAAGCAACAAACTGAAAATTGGTAAAGTGATAATCTATAATAAATTCACCAACGAAGGTACAGAAAGCATATGATATTGATATTGTTACATCTACCTTTATAGTTTGTGACAATCCACTAAAAGTTACAAATATGCCAAAATATTATTAACATGACATGACACCAACCGTATCGGATGACAAACGATGATAATGACATCGTCAAAATTTACTCATTGCAACCCGATCGCTCGCGGCTGTCTTTGTTAAATGAAACATTAGCATTTCAGTAATTTTACTAGATTTTTAGAGGAATATTTGTAGTTTAATTCTTCGATTTGTCTGTATATATATTTAAAAACGGCACTAAACGTAATCCGCTCTACTTCTAGAGCAGTGAAGAAACCCTCACACGTGAATTGACACGTGATGTGATGAGTTTCACGACGTAACGGCTACGCGCATCGATCATGTCATGCGAAATGCGATCTATGCCATATTTGCCTTGTTTTTAATTTTTTTCACGGAAACCAAATCGAAAGGGTGGAAGTGTGATATATCGTTGAAATCAGAATTTTAACTGCTTCTCAATGGTTCCATTGCAAATTGAAAATAATTATAAAATAAACAACTTGTTGCGTCAAAATAGCACTAAACGTAATGCGATCTCAACCAAACAGATCCAACCTTTTCAGATCTTCTGGGATACTAAAGAAACGCACACGCAAAGTTTCATTCAAATTCGTTTAGTAGTTTCGGCGCTGTCGTGCTAACACACATACACACACACAGACATTTTTCAAAAACCACTTTTTTGGGTTCCTAGGACCTCAAAACGTAAAGATTTGATGTTATCTCAATTTTTGTTTTTGAACCAATTTTAGTAACCTCTCACAATTTTATTGTGGAGAGGTTAAAATGAACAAGGAGCTGTGTATATTTTCCTACTTTTCCATGGGAATTTAACAAGCAAAGATAAATTTAATTTATAACACAACCAGCCTGTATATGCCTCCCTATTCTTCAGAGAGTATTTTACAGGCAAAATAAATTGTTTAGGGAGAACCGCGTACTCCTGAGCTGCCCCCCTGTATCGATTAAGCAACCCACATTCATATCACATAAAGAAAATTACGATGTGTTATTTTTTACTAATTACCCATCTGTGTCATCAACTACTGAGAGAAAGAAGAAACATTTACCAAAGTGGTAAAAGGCGCTTACCGACTTTCCTTCAGTTTTCCGCTACTACTAGTTTTTTACTCCTTTTATTTATGCCTACACTCCCCTAGGCGCCGACTACCACGTCTCAAAGTGGCTTAAAAAACCCTGGCTTCGTTTGATTACTTTTCCTTGAACAATTTCCGCACTCAGTTATAAAATTCCCTAACACTCGAATTTCTTTTAAATATCCCGACACGAACTCTGACAGCCTTATTTTAACGGCCTAACTAACGCACGAATCTTCGTGGAGAGGTCCTGACAAGCTCTCTCAAGAATCCCCCAAGAACTCTCGCGTCCAGCTCACAAGACAATTACTCTGGAACTTATTCGTCCACCCAACTAAACACTTCCCCAGGAGCTGTCTTCCGATCCTCCGGTGCTCTTGTAGCCCTCCTCTTTTTAAAATTTTGCTGATCTTTTCAAATTCATATTTCTTTTCGCTATTTTAGTAAACTCATTTTTAATACTTTCCGCGCCCTCTCTATACGTTATTCTCAACTTCCTGCGTTACCTTACAGTTCCATTGCAGAGTATGAGCTACGCACGATGTATCCATATAGAATACTGAGGACAGAGAATATAAAGCTGACATATTCATTTGATAATATAAACATAAATTGAAGCCAACTGTGACATCACAGGACCGACTAAATATGGCGGAATACCAGAACCTCATTAGGGAAATGTTTAAATTATTATTGTAAATAGTTGGTACAAAATATCAGTTTTTCAATTAAAACTGTCATTTTGCACCAAACTATTTTTAGAAGATTAAATAATACGACTGGTCATACTCATAATGGCGGCCGGATTCAAGCAAGCTAGCTCTATATTCTCTGTCCTCAGTGATATAGAACAACCACGTGGGTGGTCAATAGAGTTCAATAGTGGTTCAGGGGTTTACCTGCAAATACCGCTGTGTGTATCATATTCTAACATTTCAAACAACCGGCGTTATATTATAATCCCTACAATGTATCTAGGAACTTATACTGAAATCTCTCTCAAGCCTGATAAGAAAACCTTTACATTTCCGTTAAGTCTAGGTTTTTCTCAATTTTTAAGCGATTTTATGAAGCGACGCCCTAGGGGATGGAGAACACTATTTAGATGTGAGAACTTTTGGGTTTAGTAATTCTTATGTTATCCTTAACATTTCTACCAATTTTCAATACTTTCTGAATTTTGTCCGATATATTTTATAATTTTAACTGTTATTTTACTGTATTTAATATACCTATAAGAGAAATCAACAATCCAAAGTTTGTTTACTATAAGCTAAATGATTGGAAATTAATTGTAGCTTGTAAGCAACCTCAAATATAACACATGAGTTGAATTATCACGAGTGTAAACAGAAAATTGCAAAAAGCTATTACTTACCACCTTATGCAAGCATTCAAAAGACTTCACGGATTTGACAGTATAATTTTGCAACTTTAGATCCCGCAGCAAGTCAAAGGGCTCGTTCCTAAGCGAGAGCCTAAAAAAAGAATCAGCGTCCCCAATGTGACAGGACGGTTTTCGAAAAAGGTTGTTGTACGTTTGCAGAAAGTTTAAATTTTTTTGTATTAAAGGATTATTTGTAACTTTCTTCCTGGTTTTTTTATCGAAAATCGTTTCGGGTTCTAGATCGGGTCGTTTTACAGTATTTTTGTCTGAAACTGTGAATTTCTGTCTACTCTAAAATGTTATATTTGTGAAATGACTGTCAAATTACATATGTCAAAATTTACCTTCATATCCAAATATTCAAGGAGATCAAAAATAGAATTTTAATATATTTCACTTCAAATCTGCCAAATATTTCACTTCACACAACGTTATAAAAAAAGGACAGAAAAATATAAAATTAAAAAAGTTCTTGCAACAAAAAACTGTGTAAAGTGATTGTCAGTAGAAAACAAACTTGATTACTTGTTTTTGAATACATATTATTTATTATTTGAAAGTTCGAATATATTTTTGTATATTTCAGTAAAGCGGGTAATAATTGTATTATTTTCTTTTTGCATATTTTTGCTAGATTTGATACAAAATATTAATATGCTAATTTAAGACCCGTTAAAGTAATTACTTTTAACGTAGGAGGAAAACAAAACTTCTATCTATATGAGAATATTCTACCACTTTAAACCACCACCAAGTGATAGCGGTAATAGCTCTCATTATCAAAATGATATATTTTTGTAAGGTAATTAACTATTGATATAGTCTAGTATACTTTAACTTGGCGTGTGTATGTATGAGTTAATATTTCCGTACGATTTCATTTTCTCTTGTACACAAAGATCCAGAAATATTGTCCACGTAGACAATGTTTCTGGACTATTGCTTTAACTTTGTGTACAATATGGGAGAAAATGAAATCGTACGGAAATATTAACTCATACATACACACGCCAAGTTAAAGTATACTAGACTTATATCAGTGAATTAATTGAATACAACTTTATATTGTGGATAAATCAAACGAAATAGGTATATCTTGAGAGTAAGACAAAACAGCATTAATAGATAAAGTTTTACATTATTATGTATATAGGTAAAAAATTATAACGACATTTAAATGCCTTTAGTTTATTACAATTTTTGCTTCCCTAGGTAATACGTTATACATTATACATCAATGCAAGGTTAACATAACCAAAGGATAACTGTCAAAGAAAACAATAGATACCCATTGTTTCGTTTGACATTTATCCTATAGTTGTATTGATAAACCGACCCTAAGTCTTTATGAAATAAGTCAATTTGACTATAGTTGGTCCTAACAGTTGAGAGATACAAATTTACATGGCGTCTGGTTAGGCGATCGTGTACCAACCATTCCTTGCAGAATTTTGTATATGAACACCATTGATTTCTAGGTAATTGACTGTCTCGCACAGAATTTCTAATTTAACCAACATTGACTTGATACTGATGTATCTATTGCTAGTACAATCGAATTATTTTTGGCGACAACTTTCCAGAGGAAGTCTTATTGACGATTTTTATGTATTTTGGTCTCCTGATTAAGAAAAAAATATTTTCTCCTAAAAGTAAATGGAGCTTCAAAAGTTATATGCACTTTCTAGTTACTATGCAATACTCTACACACGTACCAAATCTTCTCCGTAAAGTAACTCAAAATTAAGCAGTTTAAACTCAACAAGTGTATTTAACATAAAAGAAAAAAAAATTTAATAGTATTTTCTTTAACGTACTTTGAAGTCATAAAGTTAAGGAAATCATTTTTCTAAGTATATATTTTTTAAAAATTTCAAAAATGCTTTTTCTTTGACTCGCCACTATGCTTCGCATGGTGATTGCACGATTGGTTCCGTGGTGAGTTCTGGAGAAGGCATTTTGTACGTTTTATTTTAATACCAATAAAGTGTTGTTCATTCATACTCTAATTGAATTGAATTAGCAATGGAATACATCCGTGCTCAAATTCTATTGGCTTCTACCGTTTTTTTTTTTCATTAGGTATATCAAAAGTTAAAAATTTTCCTGCTAAAAATCTTATTGTAATACGCGTCTCGAGTTTTGTTTCTTTTCCTTAAAAATTAAAGTACAGTTATTTGCAGTTACTACTACACAACCCTTGACTTTACATTATTAAATTAGACTGAGGGCCGCTAATTTAAATAATTAGCAAAAAAGATACAGAGGTTAATCCAAATTATACTTTGAAAAATTTAAAAGTGGAAAATATCGGATAATTTGAGAAATTTGATTTTACAAAAAAAAAATTATTTTTACAAAATTATGTACCATTTGGTACCGTACCATATCATGCTGTTTCAATGTTCCAGCTATCGAAAAATAATTTTGCACTTCAGCGCCATTTTTATACAGCCATTTGAACAATTGCAAATCACATAAAATTAAAGCTACCTATTGTATCTATTGATACCATTTGGCGAATTCTAATTTCCTTGTTAGTTACCAAATATTGGACTGGGGATTTTTTTTGTTTATCCCGAAAACCACTGGCTTTAATGGAAAAGTATGTACCACAAAAATACTTGGAATTAAACATCCATTAACAATATTATACTTCCAAAGTTCCTGTAATCGAACAATTTTTATCTGGTGTTGCGACGTCGCAGACGCTACTGTTATTAGCAACATTTAAAATATGGAATTATACTTCGGGCGAAAACTGTAGTCAGTAGAGCCAGGGGCGTGCGGATGTGAAAATGTGTAATTGTGGGATATCGTAATATTTTTAAATGTGCAAAAATGGAAGCGGTTTCCGGTTGTTCAAAAGAAGTGGTAAAAGTTCATGCCACTAGAAGGTCTCCATTAAGCTTCAAGAAGAAGAGAATTAATTATTTTGAATGTATATCATGCATTCGAAAAAAATTATCCCATGTTACAGAAATCAGGATCAACAGGTTTAGTTAACATGACTTTAAGGTATACCGGCGTGAGTGAGCGGTCCATTTACAGAATTTTAACAGAAGAAAAAAATGAAGGGGATGTTCAGAAACCTAAAGCGAAGTCTGGAAGAAAAAAAAATTAGACAAATTACAGAAAAATGGAATTCGACGTAAAGTTCAGAAATTCTTCTATGATAATGAAATCCCTACTGTTAAGAAAATTTTACAGTCCCTGAATGATGATGAACATATACGAAAAAGAGGCAAATCGACGTTAAAAAAATGTTTACATGATATGAACTTTGTATTTGCAAAAGGAAATAAAATTAGCCTCGTACTTGAGAGCGATGATATTATTTGTTGGTGAAGGAATTATATTCTGGCAATTAGAGTTGCCCATGAAAGAGGAAGAAAATGCTATTATTTAGATGAGATGTGGTTAAATGAAGGACATACTGTAACGCAAGTTTGACAAGATAGAAATGTAACAAGTGTTCGTCAAGGCCATATGGAAGATTGGCCAACATGATTAAAAATGCCAACAGGAAAAGGAAAACGCTTAATAATAACGCACATACGAAGTAATTCGGGATTCGTGGGAGATGGACTTCTATCGTTCGTGGCGATTATCATGAGGACATGAATGAGGATGTTTTCGAGGAATGGTTTGAAAAAATTCTCGCTAAGATTGAACCCGGATCTGTCGTTATTATGGATACACACAGTCGAGTAATTACTGGAAAAATTATAAACAGTGCATGGCGAAAAGCGCAAGTTCAAGAATGGTTAGATGGTATCCTATTCGATCGTGCTTCGCTGAAAGCCGAATTGCTAACCCTAGCGGAACAACATTCGCCGATATATAAGAAATATATTGTGGATGAAATGGCTAAGGCTAGAGGTATTACAGCTGCTGCCTTACCACTGTGAACTCAATCCCATTGAGCTTATTTGAGCTGAAGTAAAGGCGAATTTTGCAAGAGAAAATAGAACTTTTAAATTAGAACATGCAAAAGGCCTTCAATCAATTAAAAAAAGTTACAGCTGATTATTGGCAAAAATGCATAGGGCGCGTTAAATAAGTTGAAGAAAAAATATGGAATACGGATATTCGGATTGACGCAGTGATTGAGCCAATAATAATAAATGTAGGATCGAGTACTGATAGTGACAATGACACTGGTGAGTGATTGATAATCTGTGATGGTGTCATGTAGTGATAGTGGTGAGTGAGTGGATAATCTGTGATAGTATCATGTAGTGATTGTGATATTATGAATTATTTATTCTGGAAAATTATTTTTGGTAAATTTTGTTTTTTATTATATTATTTTAACAAGAACGTTTATTTATGTTGTTATAGAACAGTTATTTATTATTAACTTTGGTATGTTTTGTTTTTAATTATTCTATTTTAACAAGAAAATTTATTTGTTCATTCTACAGCTTTAATGTCGGATTACATAAGTATTCCACTCCTAATAAAATTATGCCTGCCATTAAAAATGTTCTTAGAAGAGCTCCAGTTTTTCTTTTTGGCTGAGTTGAGCGTGAAACAAATTCAATTATATTTATTTTTTATTCTATGAAATATTATTATTTTATATATACCTACGTATGTGGCGCCACTGAGTGCCCGGGATATAGGATCTCTTTCATTCTTTCCAAGTTTGTTTACGACTGAATAGTTAGTCGAGCAAATTATTAGGCATAAAGGCGGCAAGTTAAATCACTTACTCTATGCGGTCGACTTGGTCATTAAAATTGTTTGTGGTACTCGTGGCTTCCATCTCTAGTAGGCGGATAAAACTTAATATATTTATCTCGATTCAATGGGATTATATGGTAGAACGAGGTGCCGCTTTAGTATCAAATAAGAGCTACTATTCTTTGACGAGAGTGCCGCTTATTTTTTGCGTTACTGACTCGACTTTTCGGCCGAAGTATAAGTCATCAAGAATATCCAACGTTACGATGGAGTCTATCTGGGAAGTTTTATATATGTATTGATAAATTACCAAACGGCCGTGCCTTTAACAACTATGTCAATTAATGAAAGGTGTATATAAATATTAGATATTTTTCATTTGCTTGTAGGTTGCTCTCCTTCATGATTGATGTATGTGGAAATAATTGATCTAAATTAATTGGGTAAACTATATTTACTCATAATTTACGCTATATGGAAATAAAAACATAAAATTATTATGTATGAGCGATAATTGACAAAAAGTTTTTACCTTTCAGAATGTACGCATAGTCTATGTAGTCTTACTTTTATAACAATCAGAAAAGGGTTCGACACCATTATGTGTAATTGGATTGTAATATACAAAACACAAGTTAAGTAGGGAGTGGCCGACGACGAATAACTGGTTAGATTACAATGTTTCTGGATTATGACAAAATTCACTTTTCCTTGGTGCCATATTATATAGATTAAGTGATATTTTTCGTATTTATATTTTTCTAACAGTTATTCACAGTCAGCTAGCTACACCCGACTTTAACTTTCAATCAATTTGTAATAATCTTATTTAAATAACTCAATAAACTTTTACAGTACAGGAAAAACTTTTTCCGAGTGCGATTTTTCTGTGCTGTGTGGCGGTGTCTTTTATAATAATAGCAAAAATTTTAATAATTCTCCCGTGGGAATGTAAAGATTCATCATCTTGAAGTCTGAAGGGCCCTTTGTCACTTAAAGGTATTTTTATACTTTCTTAAGACAAGAGAATTAATATTTTTACTATTTGTTTGGGTTCTTTTAAATCAGATAGACAAAATACAAAATTTATACTTACTGTAAATTTGAACAGAATTGAAACTCTTGAAAACGGTGTTAACTTGAACTTTTCACTACACTTTCTAAAAACTACATCGCCTTATGCGATTTTCTTATTAACACTGTTCATAAGGTTACTTCCTAAAAATTAGACCTTAAACACGAATGAAAGGGAAATTCGCTGAATAAAGTATAATGATTTTCAATATGTAAATTGTACATATAAAACAATTAAATCAATTAACGTAAATTGTGTAGGTCTCATACCACACATGGCGAGTAGAGGAGGGCGTTGTTAACTATCCAATAGTTAATAAGAGCAAATGGCTGACAAAAGATTCAGTTAAAAATTTCACAACTTTGGATCTTCTGCTTGCCTGTCTATTCGTAGTATATTATAAACCTGTCAAAACAGACAGTCAACCTCGAAATAATTCGCATAAAGCTGGACATTGGAACAGACTTTAATAACATCATTATGAATAAAATGTCAAAAGTCCCATCGATCCCATATGTGCAAAAAAAATTATTCAAGATCAAGGTAAAAAACCGTTTTTCACAAATATCTCATTAGAAAGTTTGTAGATGAAGCGATTCTCTACAAAGTAGGTGTGTTATTATAATTTTTCCAACGAATTATCGTGAAATATCGCGATTTCGAAAATTGGAATTATTAATATTTAAAAAACTATTAATATTGATAAACCAGCAACAATATTAGCTCATATTTCAGTACATAGGATGCAAACTATATGGTCAAAAATAATATGTTACTGATGGAAAATCTTATTGAAACATTTTTAGAGGACAGGACTAACACTGGCAAAACTGGACTGCAGCCAATACTTGTTTTATTTTAGGGATACTAGAAATCTTTGTTTGACATGAACTTTACTTTTAATTATTTATCGAGAACTGTAAAATATGGACTTCAAAAATAGTCTTATTTAAACAACAAAATAGCCAATACCGCACTACATCTACCCAAGCATTAAGTGAGCGTTTTAAGAACGTCTCAAAAGCGTGTGGAATATCGATAAGAGATGATATGGAATATCAACAGAACAATAATAAATGCAGATGTAAGATGGTAATGTTCTACACCATGACACAATGATGTTTGTCAGTTCAATATTATCGACAGCATAATATATTTCTTAATATGAATTCTTATTCGTCTTAATAAAGGACCCCGCACAGAAACGTGAGATTTGGGATCCTGGTAAGAATGGTCGAAATTGAGATATGTTGAAGTTTAGATCTTCCTGATCAAAAGGTCAAGTGGGACCAAGGCTCGAGGACCTTTTATTCGAGTTACAGCGAGGGCAAAGGTCGAAAATTGAAATACATGATAGTTGATGTTGTTGAATTGATAATTCTAGATCTTATTCAAAGATATTTTTTAACTTTTTCCATTCCTCCTAGGCGTTCGAAAGAGTAGCACCTTTTCCCTATAAAGTATCCAAAGCAATCGATATTGGTTTTAAAATCTTTAAGCTAAAAGATTATTGCAGAAGTACTTTACCTGGGATACATTTGCTTTGATATTCTTGATTTCCAGATCCTTACATATAGATTTAAAATATGAACTAAACAGCCATGGGTTGTAATTTTGGACTAAATTTTTTCTTCAATACTATTTCTCATACTCGCCATATTTGCAGCGTTGTCAGTAACCAAAGATTTCACATTGCATTCATTTTGTGATTCAAATATTTTGAGGTATGAGGTTGATCTGATGTATCTATAGTTTCATACAGAAAGACTTGCCCTTCTTCGATTGTACTTGTAGAACACATAACTGGCTCGTTATGAACGTTTGACCAGTACGCCCTAAGAGGAAAGAAAATATTTTTCTTTTTCTACAGCGTAAATCTCATCTAGAAGTGGTGTCGCCATAGTTTTGCGGCATGGCGGAGTATAGCCAGATCTATGCCTTTATATAAAATATAAAAATGCATATACAAAAATAAAAATTTTAAAATTAAACATTTTTGTTGACAATAAAAATGTATTAATTACCTCAATCTATAGGTCTCCTAATTCGTGCCCCTATTCATTCAATAGAGAACTTGAAAAATATTTATTTGAAAATAAACAAGATTTTCATGCACATGTAATCGTTGGTGATCTAAACATAAATATTGCAATTGATGAGGACTATGTTGAGGAATACCTTAATATACTAGGAGAATATGGTTTCTCTTCCTATATAAATCATTATACACGGATTTTTAATGGACAAAAGTCAATTATTGATCATTTTTTTGTAAAAACTAAAGAGGAGAAAAATATTTTGTCAATTATATATAAAACATTAATATCCGATCATTATCCAATAATTATGCATTTAGATATTTTCACACTGAATACAACTAAGGCTAATAAAACTAATTTAAAACAAATTATCGGCTACCCTAAACTAAAATTCGATTTACAAAAAGAAAACTGGGATGATATATATGGAAATAATTGTCTACATACTTCCACAGAAATTTTTATAAATAAGTTAAAATCGTATATTGAAAAGAATACAAAAACAGTACGAATAAAAAGCAAGGAGAAACAAAAAAAAGACTGGGTAATTAAAGGTTTATTAAATTCTATAAATAAAAAAAATGAAATGTATGGAAAAGTGTTAGATATTCCAAATAACGAAACTATATTAGCAGAGTATAAAAAGTATAAAAATAAGTTAATGCAAGTAATTAAAAAAACAAAAGTAGATCATTACAAAAATCTAATAAATAAAAATAAAACATCAAGTGAACAACTTTGGCAAACATATTTTATGTAATAAAAATCAGCCAGAAACAAATATTGAAAAAATCTGTATAATAATAATGTAATACATGACAAACAAACTATCGTTGACGAATTTATTGGGTATTTTAGTGACGTTGGTGAAATATATGCAAAGATAAAATGTGACAAAAATATAAATTTTAAAAACACAATAATAGAAAGTACAATATTCTTAAGATCAACAGATGAACAAGAAATAAAAAAATATATACTAGAATTAAAAATAAAAAAAGCACCAGGTATTGATAACATCAAGTCTGAAACATTAAAAGAAATAGCAGATCAAATATTAGCACCACTAAAATATCTAATAAATACGTCATTAGAACATGGCATTTTTCCTGATGTCTTAAAAATTGGAGTCATTAAACCCTTATACAAAAATGGAGATAAATGTAAAATAGAGAATTTTAGGCCCATAACACTAATATCAAATATTGCAAAATATTCGAAAAAATTATTAAAGAACGTATTTAAAATTTTTTAAATAAATTTAATATATTATCAGATACACAATTTGGTTTTAGAACAGGAAAATCTACCCAGGACGCCATAGCTTATCTCACGAAATTAATATATGAAAAACTAGACGAAAGTAAACCTGCATTATGTATATTTGTTGACTTAGCAAAAGCATTTGATACGGTGTGTCACAAAAAATTATTAAAGAAAATTGAAAGCTACGGTATTAGAGGAAATACTTTTAATGTAATAAAAAGTTACTTGTCTAATAGAATTCAGTATGTTAGAATAGCAGAAAACATTAGTAACCCAAGAAAAATAAATTATGGTGTTCCGCAAGGTACAGTTTTGGGACCTATTCTATTTATTTTATACCTCAATAATTTATTAACACTACAAACTTCTGGAAATATATTAAGCTTCGCTGACGATACAGTCATTTTTTATTCTGCTGACACGTGGGAGGAGCTAAAATCAAAAGCTGAAAGAGATTTTAAAAATATAAAAAACTGGTTTGATTTTAATACATTAACACTAAATTGCAAAAAAACAAAATATCTGCCTTTTACCTCATATTCCAACAAATTACCCAAAATGGGAAAATCATATATAAACACCAGTACTTATATAGAAGAATCGGATTCATCTAAATATCTTGGCATCATTATAGATAAGCATCTAAAGTGGGATCTGCAAGTTAAAAATATTATAAATAAAACAAGGTACCTATCTATTAGCCAGATTTAAATATCTCAAGCAATTTTTAAAAATAGGCCAACTAAAAATCATGCATCACTCTCTGGTTGAGTCACAGCTTGGATACGGTATTATAGGATGGGGAGGAATAAGTAAAAATCACTTAAAAAATTTGGAAGTCATACAAAAGAGATTTATAAAAATCATATTTAACAAAAAAAGTAGTTACCCTTCAAACTTATTATTCTTGGAATGCAAATTATTGGATATAAGACAACTTTATAGTTTATATTCACTAGTATATATTCAAAAAAACAAGCATATAATAATTTATAACACTCATAGTTATGATACACGAAAAAAAAATGTAATTACTAAAAAAATTAAATATGAAAAAAGAATAGGACAGAGATGCTATACTTACTTGGGCCCATCACTGTATGATATTTTACCCACCGAAATAAAAAACATTAATAAGTTACATATATTTAAAACTAAATTAAAACAATGGTTGTTAATGTATGATAGAGAAGCCCTCCATGACATATTAAATAAATAACATTATATCCGGTACGTTCAGATACTACTATTATACTGTAATATGTAATATGTGTATATAGGAATATAAATGTATAATGTGAATATATGTTTATGTTTATATATCAATTACTGCTCAAATACTGCGGCTACGTACTTATATTGATGTATTAACAGCTTATCTCACAAACAAGTATTTGTTGAATACTTCAGTGAGTAACCAAGAAATGTTTATTTTATTTATTTATATTTTATTTGAAATCGTGTTTGCATAAGTATACCTTACACAAAAATTGCTATTGTAAAAATTATTGAAAATTATGGAAAAATAAACATTATTATTGTTATTGTTGTTGTTATAGGTTGTTTTGACTTGCACATTTTCTATGCATTGGAAGCTAGAGTTCGTAGGAAAAATTGCTTTCGCAATCTGTTTGTCAATATTTTGTTTATCAGTTGATGATGTTCTAACTAAAAACTAGTCACGGTAGGATTCTCGGCTTTCACTGTAACTTCAAAATAAAAGGAACTCGAGCCTTGGTCACATTTGAACTTTTGACCAGGTAGGTCTGAACTACAACATATATCAGTTTCGACTATTTTGACCGGGATTCCAAATTCCATGTTTCTATGCGGGGTCCTTTACGTAAAAAGATAAACACAACAAAAACATAAAAGTCAAAATTTAGACTTCAAAATTTGTATTTGGGCTTTAATTTGGGTTTAAATAACTTTGTTCTATAAACATTTTATCCAAAATAATAAATAAAAGCACTTCTCTCTTGAGGTATTTTGATTTTCTTAATTCATAAATACCCAGATCTAGGATTTTTATATGGTAAACTTAATTCTTCGACAAGTAAAATTTTTTATAAAGAATAACTTTTCGACGTAAAATCAATAATAGAGATGTTTCTCCTCTTGTCCACTCCATCCTGGGATACACTGTATATAAAAATATTTAATTCCATCACCGCATTCTAGAAGAACAGCTCAGCAATTTTACATATAAGCAGCAAACTATTCCATTTATAAAATTTCCACAAAAAAATGTTTAATGATTTTGACCGCAGAAAACTTACACCATATTACACTCGTTTTTATGGTCTACATAAACAATATAATACCCAGTTGCGGTTAATTTAACTATCACTCTTAAAATCGTTATTTGTTAAGTTACACAAATATTTTTACAGTGGTTTTGATAATATGCAAAATTATTTCAGCTTTGCTTCAGTGGTATGTAGTAAGGCATTAATATATATGGAACTAGTTGGCCTAACTGTTGAAGTAATTAGACGATTTAAAAAACCAGACCACAGACCAATTGTTAATTATTAGGTATTAGTTTTTCGTATAGAAATTGACTCTGCTACTCTTACTGAGAAAGTCTTTAATATATTGGTTTATGAGACATTAAATAGCAGTTGGATCTTAAAAATATAGTTGTTTTTAATTAAAATTTTAACTATATTTGGTATATTATATCTATCTATCTAATATAAAATAGAGAAAAGTCAATAAACAAGTCGATTTTAAAACTGCTTTTAGTCCAGTCGAGTAGTAGCAAGGAAAAAAACACCTTTACGTGGAACTAATGCTACAAAACGTTTATTGATTTTTTCTGTATTACGACATATAAAATAATATGGTCTATAAAATATATACATTTGTACCTTATTGTAAAAAGAAGGTATAAAAGACTTATGACATAAGTGCTAAATAACATTTTACTAATATAATATATCCTTAACTGTCTTTATTTATAATAATATTAAAACCTTTATTTTCAGTGTAACTGTCATTCCATCATAAAAGGCTATATATAACACTAAATATCCTCTTCATTGTAATCATTTTTTGTACAGAATTTGTGCAATCTTTCCCTCAACAGCTTTTACAAAGTAAAATATTATGTATGTAAAAATATAATAACATGGACATAAAAAACTGTAGACCAATAACAATATTATGTAATTTCAGCAAAGCTTTCGAAATTCTTGCGTTTAATTATCTACCGTTTCATGTCAGAAGTAATATAATATCCGGGCAACATGGTTTCATTGAAGGGAGATCAATAATTACAAATGTGGTTTGTAAATCTCAATTGTCGGATTGGTGGTGGGATGGACAGTGGCGCGTTCTCCCACACAGACGGCCCGTGTTCAAAACCGGGTCACAGCAAATCGATGAGATATAGTGGATGAACGGATCTGCTCGCGTCACCATCTTTCGAAAAGGGTGTAAAACTGTGGGTTCCGTGTATCTACGATGTGAGCACGTTAAAGATCCCTACCTCACGACAAACTGTGGGGGTTCGGCAAAATTTCCAGGTTAAGGGTCCCAGTGTCTACACAGACACTGATGAGCTTATCCTCTGGCGTCGGTGATTGGCCTTGGTAGCGGAAATAGGCCGACGTTAAATAAATGATAAAAAAATATCAATTTATTTGTGAAACACTTTATGAAAGAGGACATGTTAGACGTCATCTACACTGACTAACGACTATCTAAGTCTTTCGATAGTCATCTGGATCATGATCTATTACTTATGAAGTTAAATAAGATGAGTTTAAGCTACAATATGTTAATGTTGTTCCAGTCGTATTTACATCGTCGAATATGTCCACTGCTTTGGATAAAAATGGTCCAACTTCACTCAGCCCTTTGATATTCCTCAAGGATCAGTATTAGAGCAGTTATTATTCATAATTTTTATCAATGATATCGTAGCTGGTCTAAATGATAACTGCTTATTATATGCGGATGACTTAAAACTTTTCTTAAAAATTGAATCTGAAAACGATTGTATCTTAATTTAAATACATTAAACTCTGGTGAAAGAAACTGAACTATTGCTTAATTCAATTAAATGCAATGTAATGTCGTATTATCGTAAGGAAGGACGTAACATAATATTATACAATAATATATAATATTGATACTGTAATTCTTCCTCGTCCAAATATTATTAAAGATTTAGGTATAATCTTTGACATCAAGTTTACTTTTCATCCATATCGATACAATAACATCTAAGGCCTAAAAGAATCTTGGTTTTATCTCACGCAATACAAAAGATTTTAACAACATAGACACATTAAAGCTATTTTTACTAAGTTTGTAAGGTCGCAACTTAAATATGGTTCAATAGTTTTGAATCCTATACATAATATTCACATCAATATTGAGCGAGTTCAGAGAAATTTTTTAAAATGGCATCATATCATCTCGACAATCGATATCCCCAAAGAGGCATGCCGTAAAGAATTTTTACAATGGATTTGAAATGGGCAGCTTGATTGAAAATGTTTCAGTTTCATGTACCCAGAATAAATGCTCGACACAAACAGTTATTTTATCTAAGAAATCACAATACTAACGTATATAAAACGTCTCCTATATATCATATGATTAATGATTGTTCAAATACTGAAGATGATTTAGATATTTTATTCTGTATCAGTCGTCCCACACCACTTGCAGACTGCAGTATCGAGCTGTAAGCTCTCATCAGTGCAAGGTAGGCATGTGACGAGAGCTCCTTTAAGTAGGATCAGTCTTTCGGCTGGTGTTTGTTGCAATCGAAGCATTAGCGTTTTGATGGTAATATACAATTATTACACTTAACGTGCCAAGCTTGTAACTTGTAATTCAGCGCTCGATGGGGCACATAGCCCGGAGAGTAGCTGTTGGTTGCAGTCTGGTTACGTTCCTTATAGTAAAATAAGGAGTTTATAGAGGAGTTTGCGACTAAAAATATTATGTTTTAATTTAAGTGATTTGTCTTATATTTAGTAATGTTATTGTGTTTTGTCTACTTTTATATTTCTCTTAAATGCTTTTGTAATTCGTAGCCTTATCCTGTAATTGGGGTCTGCCCATTGGATGTTGTAAATAAATAAATAAAAAATATCGACGACACATACTTTTCATATTATAACGCGGTTCAGTAACTGTCAATTTGCAGTCACAATGTATCATTCAACAGTCTATCATGTCTGTCATAATTGGCTGAAATTCTTCAAAAGTAGAGTGTTGCAAGCTTCTTTGCCAATCGATTCCTGCATAGCTTGGATACCACGTATGTTATCGCCATATTATGTGGTAGACTGCATTAAAATATTTTTAGAAGAAAGAATAACAGAACACAAAAATTAGCATAACTTTGCATAAGATATAGCAAGTATGAAAATGTATATTTTTTGCACAATATTATCAATGTACATGCTTAATATATTTAATCTAAATGTGTAACACTCATTTTACAGCGAATGGCATTGGCATATTTGTGGCAATTAATTCCACCTTTTTATCTAACCCGACTCATGATGTTAAACGTTTTTTGGTCAATTTTGTTTCCTTAACTGTAACATTATTTTCAATCAATTTGGAAACGTGAATTTTGCACGTTAACAGGTGGCAATGAAATTATTTACCAGATGAGAATTTTCGGAGGAGGGGGGGTGGTTGGTAAAATATTTTACCAGAAAATTAAATACTTATTTATTTATTAAAAAAATAAGAACAAATATATTGAAGATAATATTTAGAACATCAACATTTCAATAAAATAAAAATAATACTAATATTTCATTAGAATAAAAACAACGAAAAATATATTCTCTGCAATAAAAAATAAAAAATCACTTTTACAGTTCAGTCTTAAAAGTGCCAATCATTTAATAACGAATTCACATATTCTTTCTGATGAATTGGCAAATCTATCAACAATTTTTTGTACGTCAATATTAAAGTCTCTATGAATATGTAACGGAGCTAAACCATTTAACCGTTCTTGTCCCATTCGTGACCGCAACCAGGTTTTCAATCGACGCAAAGCCAAAAAACTTGCCTCTGCGCTGGCGACACTTGTCTTGCAGGCATAGTACATAAAATATTCAAAATAAGCTTAATAATAGGATACAAGTTGTGATTACATTTATTAAACAGTATAATAGCCGTAACAGAGTTTTTATTAATGTCAGCGTTTTTAAACTCTTAACCGCCATAATTCGATTTCTCCTATTAACATTTCAACAGCCGTAACATGATCAGTGTCTTTTAAAAAACATCCCATTGACAAGATAAGGAATTCCGCAATAACCTTCAGTTCTTGTGAAGTCTTGTCAACCAAATTAGTAGGAAAGATATTATTGTAATTGAACAAATTAAAGGTTTCGATATTAAACCTACTGTTGACATCTTGGATAACATTATCCAGCAATGGAATGTAAATTGCTATCTTGGAATACTCGTCAGGGTTATTATTTTTTATGTTGGTTCGGTAAGTTTGTCGACTAGCTTGTGGAGGAACTGTTATCTGAATATCAAGTTCTTTACATAACTTCTTCACTTCTACGGTGATTTCTTTGAATACATTTTCGATGGATCTATGATTGTCTAATATTTTCAAAGTATTTTTAATCAAATTTTTGGGCAGTAACTTTGTCCAATTTTTTTAAGTACTGTACTCAAGGGTAAACTAATATTTAAGATATCACACAGACAATAAATGAAAAATATAAATTTTGACGATGTCAATGTATTTATTAGTAATTGGGCTTTTGAGGATGAGCTCGTATCATTCCATTGCGAAATTAGAGTAAGCATATTCAATATATCTTTCATGCTATTCTTGAATTTCAAAACACTCTCGTGTCTTTCTGGTTAGATGTTACGGTTTCTCAGTGTATCGATATGGTTTGCAGATAACAATACTTTAAAGGTCCTTTAATACCAGATGTATATAGCTCGGGATTTCTAGATTTTCTCACTTTTGTCAATTTGTTATCTGGTATCTTTTTCGACTTAAGATAACATATAATATAGTTATAATATCAGTAGTGCTAGCCCAGGTAGTCTCGAACAAATCGTGTGTGGTAAAATTTTGTTTTACACAAGATATATTATTTAATTTTTTGGACGATTATAAGGAAAATGGAAAGTCCGGGAGGGGTGATTACCCTTTTATCCCCCCGCCTCCCCCCTGGGTTCCGCGCCTGCTACATACTTTCATATTAGTGGGTTTTCGGTCATCTGTAGTATGTTTTATTAATTATTATGCATTTATTATTGCAATAATTTATTACGATGCAGTTGTTGGATATTCCAAAGTGTTTATTAAATAATATTGTTGTAAGATGTTTGCAAGTGTGACCAGTATATTTTAATCATATCAACTGTGACGCGTTCTTCTCCACTTCGAACTCTAATGTGGAGAAAAAGGGCCACTCTTTGACACTCGAGCTCCGGAAACGAGTTTTCGAATTATGTTCGGGCGCCAGTCCTACTTTAAGGGATAGAACACACTATCCACGCGAGGCTGAGTAGCTCAAGTGGAGAAAGTATACTCCAGTGGGCCAGTTTGGGAAATTAGACGTTCACAAACAAACAGTAAAACTCAGAATTTTCAATAGATAGATAGATATAGATAGATAGATAATTTATTCATAGTTTGAATGTTACATAATATATATGACAAATATAATAAAATAGACTTATTGTATACAAAATTGCTATCATTTTTTAACTTATTTTCTAAAGAATATACAGTTTTTGTTACCTCAAAAATTGCATCTTCTGTACTTTTACCTCCCACAAAACCAAATTATCTATCATATATAATTTTATTATGGGATAAATGTTCAATTAACCTAGACTTCATGGACAGTTCTAAAATTTTTGTTATGTTATTTAATACTCATATGGATCGATAATTACTTATTACAGACCTGTCTCTGTTTTTGAATATGGTATTATTACAGACGTTTTTAGTTGATCAGGGAAGATTCCATTTACAAGATATAAATTAAAAATATGGCATAATGGCTTGACTATTATAATGCTTAATAGTTTTTAATGTTTTAGTTGAAATATTGCCTATACCAGGTGAGGAATTAGTTTTTAATTTATCAATATTTTTTATTATTTCCTCCTCTGTTATAGGCATAAGAAATATGTTTTTGCAATTAATGTTTCTCTTATCAAGTATTTCGTCGTATTTAATGTTTTCAGTCATTGTCTTCCCTACACTAATAAAATAATTATTGAAAGTTTCAGATATTTTCTTTTCATTTGTTTTATTATTATTATGGACTTAAGCCGTGCACTTTCTCGGCCGAAGCCGGAAAAAAATTCACCGACCCCTCGCGCGCGCCGTTGGTGTTCGGCTCTGTGGGGACCCGGACCTGTTGTTGGGGATCGGCTCGGTTAACGGGGATGAAATTCATCACACCCCATTAATCCGGTGGATATTTCGATTTTCTATCCTTCATCGTTCAAAAACTTTCTGGTAATATGGCATGTCTGGAGAATTACCGTCCTCTGGATGATCTTCGCGAGGCCTCTAGGTAGATTAAGTGGCTCCAAAGAACTTCTTCGTCACCACGCCTGTAGCTGAAATTATGATCGGGATAATTCGAACCTCCTCTAATCTCCACACGTGTTTAAGTTCCATAGCCAAATTCTGATATTTGTTTCTCGTTTCCATCTCCGTGTTTTGCAGGTTGCTGGTTAGGGGGCATCCAATATCAATAATAGTGGCCTTCTTATCTTTCTTTTTGATCACCAGGATGTCAGGGGGGTTGTGATCCAAGGTTCCAGCAGACTGTATTGGTCTATCCCAGTACAGCAATGTTTCCTCGTCTTCTAAAACAGCTTGAGGTGTGTATTTATAGAAGGGCGGTGAATTAGTAATGAGTCCTAAGTTAAGTGCCAATTCTCTATGGATGATTTTCGCCACCTCGTTGTGCCTTCCCAAATACATTCCCGTAGCCAAAGCGGGGCAGCCCCCGGTGACATGTTCGATAGTTTCACCCGCTGCCTTACACTTTCTACACACATCGTTCACGCCGGGGACTATAAGAGCGCTCCGGATATAAGCCGGAAAGACTGTGCAAATTACTCTCATATAAATCATTATTTAAAAAAATGGCTTTCACTAAAAGACATTAAAAACATGTTACAATGTGGGACGATGAGAGAAAAAAAATTATATATAAAAAAATAATTTTTTTTTCTTCTATTACCGACTTGCAAAAATAATTTTTATCGTCCCGCATAGGTATCATTAAAATAAACATTTTCCTTTTTGTAGAACTAAAATAAAATTAGCCCTAATGTCCTCAAATGCACAGAGAAATTTAAAGATTAGGTATAATAAATTTGTCCAATGTCATATTCTACTACATCTCTATCTCTCGCCTTCCAAGCACACCGTAAATTCAGCTGCGTCATTTTATTGACGTGAAGTCATTTACAATTAAAATTGGAAACATGGATGACTAATACACTCCGACCAACTCTTAAGAATGTACTTTTCATAATTTCTAGTACGGATAATGCTATCCTGAATAGCTGTTATGAATCCCTCAGTTTCTGGGTGTAACATTCCTTAAGCCATAGGAGCGAGGTCTTCTTGTCGATCTCTGTATTGTTTAAGGCATTGGGATACTTTCCGTGGAGTACCTTGTCCTGCCATGCTGCTTGAATATCCTCGTTCGTTTGGATCACCATCTCGTGTTGTCGATCTTTGAGGTTTAACGGTGTATATCTGTTGTCACTTTCCACTATTTTCCGAATGAGGACCCTGTCTGAATTATAGAAATAGAGGCGCATATTCTTCTCTTGCCCCCTTGTGTTCTTGGCATATATAGTTTTTCAACTGCGCTCTTTGGGTGATGCATTCGAAACTTTGTAAGTGTAGTTCTCATCATTCTGTCTAGGTCTTCCAGGTCTGTATCCGAGTACTTTAGTATTCCGAATGAGTATGCCAGACTAAGGACAGCATATGTATTGATCGCTGTAATCATGTTCCTAGCGTTGAGTTTAGTATCCATGAGCTTAGTTAGACGTTGTTTGTATTTTTCCTGAACTCCTTCTTTAGCTGGGTGTGGTCTATCCTTCTATTCTGCAGAATTCCAAGGTACTTGTAAGTTTCTTCTGGCAGCATTTGCTCAAAGTCACGGATATTCTCCGGCTGCTGCGTTAATTTTCCCTTTGTGAAATGTACTTCGGCACACTTCTCCAGACCAAACTCCATTCTGATATCATCGCTGAAGGTTTTGACATTGGCTTTTAGCGCCTTCAATTGTCTTGGATTCTCAGCGTAGAGCTTGATGTCATCCATAAAAAGTAAATGGCTGAGCCTCGAGCTTGGTTGCGCCGGATCTATTCGGAAACTGTAGGTGGTGTCATTCAATACTGCTGAGACGGGATTGAGAGCGAGGCAAAACCATAATGGACTCAGCGAATCCCCCTGGTATATACCTCTTCTAATCTTGATATTCCAGATAGTGCTTCCTCCAATTCTTGTCTGGGTTTCCCAAGTCGCTATTGCATATGTTAGTAGCCGAACGATGGTGGGGCTAGCTTTGTATACTTCTACCACTTTTATTAGCCAGTCATGAGGTACAGAGTCGAATGCCTTTTTATAGTCTATGTAGGCCATACTGATGTTTCGGCGCTTTACTTCAGCTTGTTTGATGGTTACTGCATCTATTGTTAGCTGCTCCTTGCACCCAAGAGATCCCTTTACGCATCCCCGCTGTTCTGGGCCAATTATATTGTTCATCTCACAATGTTCATTGATTTGCCTATGTATCAATGACGTGAGAAGTTTGTAGATCGCAGACAAGTAGGTGATTGGCCTGTAGTTTTTCGGGTCTTTCAGATCTCCTTTTTTGGGCAGAAGGTAAGTTACTCCTCGACCTAAAAATTCAGGAAATCTTGTTGGATCTTCAAGAATTTTGTTGAATGCTGGGGCAAACTGTGGGATTAGGGCTGGGAATGATTTCAACCAGAAGTTCTGTATGTTGTCTGGTCCAGGTGCTTTCCAGCTTGAAGTGTTCTTTATGCACATTATTTACTATTATGTTTTATATTTAATGTATTATTAGTATTAATATTTTCATTTAAACTTTCTCTTACTACTCTCCAAATTTCTTTTATATCATATTTATTTTCATTAATTTTTTTAATATAGTAATCCTTTTTCAATATCCTTATCAAATTATTTGTTTTATTTCTGTACATCTTATGTTTCTGAGGCAACTGTACATTATTTTTATTTAGCTCAAATTTCATTTTGTCTCTTTGTCTTATCGAATTAATTAACCCCTTAGATATCCAAGGTTTCAGTTTTTTTTTCAGCAGTTTTTAGATGAATCATGGTTGTAGATTGTTGAATTTTTTCAGAGAGGTTATTTATAAAAGTATCGTAGGCCACATTTACATCCTGTGATATATATACATCTTGCCATTTTTCATTTTTTAGTAAAAGTTCGATTTTTTCATATTTTATGTTGTAATTAGCTTTTATTAAAGCTGGAAATGCTGGTTTGTTATGTAGTTTAGTTTTATAGGAAATGGTTAATAGAAATGGAAAATGATCACTTATATCATTTGTTAGCAATATTGGAGTTATATTGAAAATATCCTTTTTATTAAAAGAAATTTTTAAAAAACAGTGATCTAGGCAAGTCTGACTATCTTTTTGGACTCTAATTGCTGTGTTTATGTATGAGCAGAAACCATGCTCTGCCATGATGTTCAAATATTCATTACTTACCTCATCTTGCTTCTGAATACTAATATTAATATCACCTATCAAGAAATTTACACTTTCATTATCTTTTATTTTGTTTTAAAATATGCTGTAGGTCTTGTGTAAAATTTAGTAACTATGTTGACAGTAAGTGATATACAGCTATTAAATTAACAGAAATATTATTTTTTTTAATTGTATATTTGTGAAGGTATTTTCTTTAATGGTTTTGAAAACAGCATTAAATATATTCTTTATATATATTACCATTTTGGTTATGACTGCCGTTACTATAAAAATCTTATAACCTTTAATATTAAAACATTCTACTAAATTTATTCTCCATGTTCCTGATAATATTATTACCTATGTCAAAATCATAATATTTTAAACTTTCTAGCAATATCAATAGATTATCAAAATTTTTGTTTATGCTTCTTATGTTCATATGAAAGATATTTAAAAAGGAATTAGTTCCATTCATGTGTATATCGTCGTGGTTACCAATTATATGTGTACTTACGTTAGCATATCGATTAAGGTTTGAATTAAATACGGCAATATTCATAAATTAAATCGTTCAGGGAAACGAGCTGTGTGAGTATCTCTATTTGAGTACAAATAGTAAAAATAATAGAACAGTGTAAAAGAATTGATGAGGAGTAAACAATGAATAACTAATCTACTGGTAAAAAAAGAACGAAAGAAGAGGATAAAGAAATATAACTATCAATTATAATCGATACGCTAATGGGTTCGGAGCTCGGAGTGGACACGTCTGCTGTCGGTGAGTCGCTCTGGCTAACTGCCAACACGGTGTGAATTTAATTATTTCCTTCGAATGCTTAAAAGTGGGAGAAGTGACGGTAACAGATGCGCGGTGGATCGTGTCCTAAAACAATGTATACGATAAAGAATCGACCTCTTGTGTATTAATACTCGATAAATAGATAATAGAATTGTAAATCCATAAAAATGCACTGCTGTGTATCTGTCGGAACGAATAGCAAAAGGTCATAACTTATAGCTGCCTACTATTAACGGATGCGCTATTAACGTTCATATTATTGCATATTTTTGAAAGTTTTACACTGCTTTTGGTGTCAAAGTTTTAAGCAGCTTGATTTTTTCTCTGGAAATAAATTAGATAATGGAATGCAGGCCCCCTAAAAATGCACGACTGTGCATATGTTAGAGCGAGTAAAAGAGAAAAAGTCATAATTGATAACTGTCTACTATTAACGGGTCCACTATGATTAACGTTTATATACTATTTACATATTTTTGAAAGTGTAATCAAGGTTTTAAGATCTTGATTAACAAGAAGTTTGATTTAAAAAGTTAAGTCTGAAGAAAACATAAATCAAGCTAAAAACATAAATATATACATACTTCTTCGGTGGTTTCCACCATCTTGAACATGAGAAAAAGGTTTGTTCTAGTAACCTAAAAGCTTATAATTTAGTTTATTCTTTGTGTCAAGGTTAACCAAATTCGGCAAAAAAGTTAATTAGGATCGCTCAGTTTAAATATAGGTATATACGCATAATTTTAATTTTTACTATAAAACCATAATAAAATTAAAATTAGTCTCTAAACTAGTTCATAAGAAGTTAATAGAACGAGATCTAAAAAAAAGTTATAATTTGTTACCTATAATATTTTATGTTTATTTATATGGCGATGATTTGCATATTTTAGGAATGAAATTAAACAGTATAGTATATTCAACTTCCGTATTACATGATATCACAATTGTATTTGTATTATATTCGCACGACGAAAATGAAAAATAAAAAAAATAAAATTATGCTATTTTGATTTGTGGGTCTCTATCTATCTTTTTCGACTGACATTTTAAATTCTACATAGAAAAGTATACGGCTAGGTGACTCAATCCTTTTATGTTAGGCCTGAGAGCAAAGAGTCTCTGGTTCGAATCCTGACTAGGGGGATGGATGTTTAGTGGTCTTTATAATATGTTGTCGAGTTGGCAGCAGTGAACAAGACGAGATTAAGTGAGAGGCAACACTGTTGGTCGATGTACCAACATTTTCTATAATATTTTCATATACGATTTGCACTCATATTGCGTATGGCGAATTAAATTTTTCGTAAAGGTCTCTCTTCAAAGCTACCTCGTTTCCTTTTTAGCATATAGAGAAACATTTTTTAATTTCGAAAGAGTTTTAATTCTATCATCTAATAAGTTGATTGCTGATGTCGCTTTTGATACATGATGTGAACATACTATTACGTATGGCATCATATAGTTAAAATTATAAACAAGAGTTGGTTTATTGAGGGCGGCATGGCAGTCCGAAGCGGGAAAGTATCCCAAATTGCATGGGCATGGATAGTGAAAGATCCCGAGTGCACATTTTCCCCATGATGGGTTATTATTGGTAAGACCCCTTTATTGTTAAATTATTTTATTGTTTGTGGTGTTGATTGTTATGCCTGTTGCCTACAGTTGTGGCCTCATTGTTAATTTTTGTAAATAAACCATGTTTGTTATACTTCCGTGTCTACTTTGATAACCCGATCTCCCTCACTCACTAGCCAAGTGGCCCCTAGTTGCAACCCTCCGAAAGGGCGGTCGTGGCAATACTTCATACCATAGATACAGAGACCACGACTGATGTCATGACCAAAAGACCATACGGCTGAATCTTTCATCGTATGTAGATGTGGCGTGGGTTCGTTAATCCTAATAGTATTGGTCTGTCAGAGCAAAGCTGCTGTGTTTCGAGACCAGCGCTGGGTAAAGTTGGTGGCTGTGGCATGAATTTCACTGAAAGAATATACGACTGAAATTTACCTAGTAAAGTATTAGTCGTGAATGTCGTCGGTCTGCCGTGGCACAATTGCTGCTTTCTTTGAAACCGACTGCTTCAAACTTACTAAGTAGGCCAAAAAATTAGACTGACTGAACAAACACCACTGAAATTTTTATGCTATGGTCGGTCGTGGTAGGCTTAACCACTTGCAAATTATGTTAAAATACACTGATTTTAACATAACCGATTTATATACAGACTTACGACCTGTCGATTTTATTACGCGGTATGAAGTTAATAACAAACTATATATATACTATACAAAGAAAGATATAGGAATTGTAGAACATTGCCGATGTTTATCAACCTTTTCTTAATCATAACATATATAGGATGTATTAATGGTTGTTTTAAACAATAAAATAATATACAATGTGATGGTGTAGATTAGAGTATGGTTTGTTATACAATTAAGTAAAGTTTACAGAAATATGTAATGATATTGACATTAACATTAAACAATTGCACAATTGGTTGGTGTTCGTGTAACGATCCAAGCTTTGAGAGTCTGAAGGACGATTTTATAATACTCCCTAATTGGACTATTAAGACGTTTACCTTTGATAAGTTCGACTTAACTCTTATAGACGAAAATACAAAATCTTATACTTAGCTCGATTTTGCTCAACAGTACTTCGGCAGAAGATCTGGAACTTTCACTGCACTTTCTAGCTTACGCTAGAGCAATCGACTGGCATAAAAAATATATTCAATTTTAAAAGTGTACTATTTGCAACTTTGGCGCTTCTTCTTGCCTGTCTTAATACGTAATTTAACATAGATAGTTTCGGTCTCTCGGCTATAGAGCTTAAAAATGCTTGATTCGCAACAATTTTTTTTTAATTTTCATTCTTACGTTCAGGCAAGGTGGATCCCATGTACACAGAAGAGGTGAAAGGACGACTTGTACTCCGGCATTTTGACGTCTTTGAGAAAACTTCCTCCTTGGACTTTCTTGAGGCACTACAAATCCATCCTCATATATTATACTTTGCTAGAGTTGCAGTGCTACACGTATTATAGAAAATTAATTCTGGAAGTACAAACTCCATTTTAGTTGCAGTTTCCAGAAAAGTTTTCGATGTAGTTTCTAAATTTACGTTCAATGGAAATTTTGTTATAGTTTAAAATAGGGATAAGTAATACTAAGTAGATTTTTATTATTATGGAATTATTTACAGTCCCGCAAAATCCTTTTGAAGAAGATTTTTACGGGCTTCGCATGGGCGCGGGCGGTATTTCGTGTAGTAGATCTGTGACAATCTCACGAAGTGTTAATCAATTCAATTATTATCTTGAGTTGCCTCAACGCTCTTGAAAATTTGAAAATTACCAATTATAAGCTTAAAATAGATTAATATTGCCATCTTTACCAAAAGACAAAAAAGCTGCCCTATTTTAAAATTTTCTGTGTCAGAGAAGATGGCAATTGGTATATTTTATTTTTTTATGCGAATTATCTAAATTTTTATAATTAATTATTACTTTCATTTCAAAGACTATAATTGTTCTTCTAATCTATAAAATAACATAAATAACCAGTATGTTACTGGGAAAAACATATGCGCCTGTGACTTTTACATCAATGGAACAGTCGGAGGATGTGTTTTGCTAAACAACAAAAAATGTATCTTTTTTTTATTTTGCTGATGTATTAGAAACGAAATTGGCATTGTTCAAAGCTTCAATGACTTTTAAAGCTTCGCAAGTTTTTACAACCATTCAAAGTGTTATAATAATAATAAAACATTTATATAGTAAATAGTGTGTATGTATACATTATTACTTGATTATTACTTGATACAAATAAAAGCCTTATCACGTAAAACTTGTAGAAAGGTTTGAGGACGATTTTTTACATTTATCTAAGTTCGATATTTCAGGAAGAAGAGTGATATATATGCATGCATAAAGCGAGAGACTTTGTGTAAACGTTTTCTGCAGATTTTACTTTAAATTGCTGTAAATACATTTTTTGAAGAGGAGATATTGACTGTACACACTTTATTGCCTGACACTGCATATACTTCTAGAAATCCATTACATTTAGAAATTATTATCTATTTTAAGGAGTGTGTAAATAAATAATAGCCAAATAAATTTTTATTTTATATTATATATTTTACCAATATATATCTCAATGAAGAGATTATTAAATAGTAATTAAACAACACTTAAATACTAAGAATTAAAAACAGTCGAAATAAAAAAAGTTAATGAACTTCTCAATCATTTTCTAAATCACTCTTTCAGAACAAGTTTTTATCAGAAATAATGTTGCTTATCGCACAATCGACTTTGAACTCTTTAATTGAAATTTTAATATTCGTATTTAAAAGTAAACACTACTAATATACGATTTTAGATCATTGTTATTGGTGCGTGAGCAGGAAAAAACTTGACGAATTATTTTTTTCATGGGATTGTGTTTAAGACAAAGCTCGGATTATGAAAGTGCATATTAGTCCGGACGAAATCAGTCATCGACCGGGAAAATTAATTCGGATGGAATATTTTTGGTGGCATCTTGTTCAAAATGTGCTCCCTTATAAAGAAGTACAGTTTGGCAGATGGAAATGTGGGCAGGAAATCGCAAATTTCGCTATTTTTGAGATTTCAAGATTTTAACCTCTCCACAATAAAATTGTGAGAGGTTACTAAAATTGGTTCAAAAACAAAAATTGAGATAACATCACATCTTTACGTTTTGAGGTCCTAGAAACCCAAAAAAATGGTTTTTGAAAAATGTCTGTGTGTATGTATGTGTGTATGTGTGCTAGCACGATAGCGCCGAAACTACTGAGCGGATCTGAATGAAACTTTGCATGTGCGTTTCTTTAGTGCCCCAGAAGAACTGAAAAGTTATTGGTTGAGATCGGACTGCGTTTAGTGCCATTTTGACGCAACAAGTTGTTTATTTTATAATTACTTTCAATTTGCAATGGAACCATTGAAAAGTAGTTAAAATTCTCATTTCAACGATATATCACACTTCCACCCTTTCGAATTGGTTTCCGTGAAAAAAATTAAAAACAAAGCAAATATGAAGCATAGATCGCTTTTCGCATGACATGATCGATGCGCGTAGCCGTTACGTCGTGAAACTCGTCCCATCATGTGTTAATTCACGTGTGGGGGTTTCTTCATTGCTCTAGAAGTAGAGCGGATTACGTTCAGTGCCGTTTTTAAATGTATATACAGGCAAATCGAATAATTAAACTACAAATATTCCTCTAAAATCTAGTAAAACTACTGAAATGCTAATGTTCCATTTAACAAAGACAGCCGCGAGCGATCGGATTGCAATGAGCAAATTTTGACGATTGTCATTGTCATCCGATAATATTGGTGTCATGTCGTGTTAATAAGATTTCGGCATGTCTGTAACTTCTAGTGAATTGTCACAAACTTTAAAGGTAGATGTAACAATATCAATATTATATGCTTTCTGTACCTTCGTTGGTGAATTTATTATAGATTATCACTTTACCAATTTTCAGTTTGTTGCTTTACAAATCTGTAATACTTAGGATAACTAGACTTTCTTAGTCGTTCAAGTGATGTTAAAGTTGTTAATATCCTAATAGTATATTATTCAACGAGCGATAATGTAGGTAATAGCTCGCATAGATGATTGTACATTCATTAAGTTGAGGGTTTTTTTAGTGCCCCAGAAGATCTGAAAAGGTTTTGAATGAGATCGGATTACGTTTAGTGCCGTTTTGTCACACAATTTAATGCTCTTTTCGGCTTCAAAGATCCATCAAGTGGGGAGGTTCCAGCCGCTTCCAGTAGCTGCCGATTTTTTTTCTCTAAATCTATCAAATTTAGAGAAAAACATCTAAGAAAATTTTTTGTTGTGAAAAATACGAAAATATTTTTTCCGAAACGAGGAAGTCAATTTTTCTAATTTGTTTTAAAAAACGCTGATGACACAAAAATATTCCATCCGAATTGATTTTCCCGGTCGATGACTGACTTCGCCCGGACTATATGGTCCCGGCATTATTTTCCGGCAGTAATTCAATACGTTTTTGTTCCTTTAACTGTTTACACTTAATTTTTTATATTTTCGTACCAAAGGGAATATGAAGTTTTATATATTGTTGAGAATTGCTGTTATTTTACATACTTATTTATTTTTTCATATTAAAACTGAAAGAAAAAAATGTGTCCTCTTCGTGGTCTAGCTCTACAGAGGTCCAATGCTCAACTAAAACTAATACTATAGAGATATTAAAATAGTGTTGCAGAACTTTGGAATTTTTTTTAAGTTATCACCACGCAATCTATATTTAAACGCTTTCAAAATATTTAAATATTCTGAAACTATTTAAATAGGTACTTAGTTTAAACTATCTAATTATTTTAGTTATTTATTATTTATATACATTTATTTTTTGAAAAACATTTAGTATTCAAATACTTGTTTAAAATAATAATAATAATATATAATAATAATTTATTGGTCAAAAAATTACACCATAGTGTTTTGACATGTCGTGTATAAAATATAACATATAACAGATATAAATATGTACAAAAGACATAACGTACATATAGTATAAACATTAGGATAAGCCCTAATATATAGTCAAGAACTTAAATACTAATGAACAGTAAAATATAAATGTAAATAAGCATAAAAACATGTATTAAGTCACAGATATATAAATCAAACATAAAATATATGATTATAGTCAACACCACGACAAATAACCTAAAGCATATAATAGTATATGTTTATGTAAAATTAAAATCTGCTAAATCATAGTAAGCATTGGCTATTCATTATTATTTAATAATATTTAAATACTTGCTCAAATTATTTCACGAGCTCTGGGTGCCGGCCGGATGGAAACCTGGTCAAATATTGTTTAACTCAATCGTTCAAACGATTAAGAAATATTTGTTTGTATCCAACATTTTTCTGTTCATATTCCTTGGCCAAATTCCAAAATTTTACTGTGACATGGCACATCATGAGTACATGACTTTATTATACAGGATGTTCTGAAATTCCGTTGTCATACTTTAGCGGGCGATTAGGTACAAAAATAAATATTAAAAACAATTCCTATGAACATAGGTCAGCAATGCTCTTTGAAGAGGACGTCAATAAAGTAGATTTTATTTAATTTCTTTGCATCCACTTTCAGTAGCTCTTATTAATATATACATACCAAAATGCATGCCTGAACTCAAGGTGGACCTGATAAAATTAAATAAAATCTACTTTACGGGCGTCATCCTCAAAGGGCTCTAGCGCCTTAGGAAACGTTTCTGGAGCTATGGCCCCAGGAGGTTTTTTAATTTTTTTTTGTACCCAATCGCCCATTAAATTATAGCAACGGAATTTCCAGACACCCTATATATAAGCAGTCTTTAAAACACAAATTTTTGAAAGATTGGAAATAAACGGATGACAATTCGAACAATTTGCGCAACCCTTGGTAGTATATTTAAAAAATGGGATTCTATGCGAGCTCAGGAATCTTTACTAATTTATTTATTTATTTCTTCATCCATTGTAGTCAACATTATGCAAAAATTATTGATTTGCGAAGAGAAACTCTTTACTTTACGTTAAATAATTGCAGAAATAGAAATAGTTGTTGTATACCTCAAATTTAATCTCATTAGCCCTTCATCTTCTGTTTTGCGTTACCCTGATGGAAATAGAGCAGTAAACAGAGCTCCTCGTACTGATTTCTCTCATTTGAGGCCCTAAATGTGGCACATGAGGTACGAAAGTACACATTGAGTACTGAGTACTGTACTTTCCTACCATTGTTAGCTTTGCTCCCAATCTGTAAAAACATTCCCTAAGCTGCGCTACTCTGATTAAGAGCACTAACTTCTTAACACTTGTTCGTAGCTATAGTGTTGTTTCTCTTTGAGGTAAAAGGAAAAATTTCCTTTTTTATCATTTCTATGTAAACAAATAAATTGACAAGGTTTGAAAGCGAAAAACCATCATAATTTAATCGCAAAGGTTTTTATTTATAGTTCACATAAGTAAAAAATTATGTTTGATAAGAACATATCTATTTTTATATATTCAAAAATGTGTAACTTAGAGACCTCGTTAAGAACTATTGACAATAACAAAACAACCTACATTTTCAGTAGAAATTTGTCCAAAAATGCTATATTTTTTAACAACTTTTCATTAAATATAATCGCCCAGATTTCTGGCAGGCAACACATAGGTGCACATATTTGTTTTTTTTTTTTTGTTTTCAACTTACGCCAAGATATACCTCCGAATTCAACTGAAAAAACTGAAAACTATTGAATTTTGATCGAATGAAATTTTGAAAATTATTTACCATTTTAAGATATTTTCGAATTTTTATAATTTCCATTTATACATCAACTTTGTTATTTTAAATAGGACACATCGTTTTTTCTGTTTTGAATTCCTTATAAAATTATCAAATTAAAGGTAATATTGATAATTCAACCCTATATTGATGTTCAACTGTTTTAGAGTTATTAGTTATTACAGATAGTAATTCTTAACATCCTGATGTTTTAGTAAGTTATAAACCGTCAAACATTTTTTGAAAAAATAAGTTAAAGATTAAGTTGAGAATTTTTGTTCGTTTTTTTGCGTTAGAGCAGCGTCCACACAGCCAGATCCTATTTTTACTATTGATGATGAAATTACCTACGCCACCTGAACAACCTTAAAATGTTATAAAACAAATCGATAGGAAGGTACAGGGGACACTTTCTCTTCGCCTGGGGGTCAGTCGGGGCCTTTTATTTTCAATATAAACACACAGGTGGACCACGGTTAAGTTTTTTAACATATAGAGGTTAAAAACTATCCTAATCTAATCCCAAGTTTTATTTTGATTTTCCTCAAAAATTGTATCATACAATTGATGATATCTTTATTTTGTAGAGATAACAAGTATATTAGATTAAAAGGAGTTTCAGTTTCCAAATTTGTATTTTGTTCATTTGAAACCAATGCTGCAAATGCAATAAATTTTTAATAATTTGTATTATATCAAAAATAGTTGAGGATTAAGATATAGGGTTGTCACGTTTATCCTTAATATTAATGAGGAATCCAAAAATATAAGAAAAATGGAACGGTTATATCTAAAATAACAAAGTTGTTGTCAACTCCTGGTAAGTCTTTTCCGAAAATTCCAAAATTTCAAGACGATATTTCAATTTGGTCCGGGGATACTTCTAGGGGGTAGGTTGAATACGAACGCTCTGTATATATAGTTCAGGTCAATTAGCGAAAATTGCTGTAGAATATATTTCTTTAGAAAGTGCGATTTATCTGCGTAAAATGGTATGTAGAGTTCTCTAAGCGGAAAATATTGTCTTAAAATCCATGGGAACATGTAAATACTAATATTATTATTATTTTTGGCAAATTTGAGTTAAAAATAACATATCATTTTTTTTTTAATAAGAAATAAATATTTATTTTTTCATAATGTGCTTACAAGTACAATAAAATCAAAGTACTCATTGGTTTTCCAAACTTTCCTATAATTGGAAAAATACAGAGTGGGGCAATAGTGCGTCCGAGTTCGATAGCTCGAGTTCTACAATAACTAAAAATTTTAAAAAATACAGGTAAGCTACATAAAAAATCCTATAACTGGAAATTATTTTCGAATATACAGGGTGAAGCAAGACCAAGGGGACTACGTGCCATTTTTTTTAATGGAATGCTATAAATATCAGTAAATTTTTAGAGATCTCTTTGTATACTTCGTTTACTCCTATATTATTATTAAATTTGTCACACAGCTGTGTGATGCTTCCAAATCATTTTTACTTCCTAAAATATACAGAGTGGCAAGAAATGATTTTTCAATTTAGGAATTTTAGAATCGAATTTTTTCAAATGACTTTTCGACTGTATGATAGAAATGAAAAACCAATATTTTTTATACGTATGTATATATTGTTTATATATATTATATACTTAAAAATTAGAGATTTTTCAAATAATTGAACAGAAAAAAATATAATAAGTGGTCCACATGTTGCCCATTTTGATTGACATACATGTCTATGTGCTTTAAAATGAAGTTTCTACTGTTTTTAAAATTCCCGGTGTGATCGAGAAATAAATAACAGTTACTATTTTATTCTTTCATGTTTTGGATTGTACAACAGTACAAACTTCAATTCAAGGTGCATGGAGATGTGTGTTAATCAAAATGGTCAACATGTGGAGCACTTATTATAATTTTTCTGTTCAATTATTTGAAAATACTTCAAATTTTTAAAGTTTATTCTCGAATTTTGTACTTATTATTACTACACTTATGTACTTTTGTATTGTATTATACTCAATAAATCGAAAATGGTTACAAATAATAATAATAATATGCTACAATGATAATAACAGTTTAGTAGTTATACAAAGAAAATTCCGCGCGTGGGTAAAATATTCATTGCATTGTAACATTACATAATGAAAGCTATAGCAGAATACTGTTATATATATTTTGTCCCTTAAGAAAGGAGTGGATAAACTTTTATACAATTTGTATGTAGTTAAGTTTATTTGTTTAGAGACGTTTAGTAGGTAGATCGATGAGTTATTTTCTATGGACTAATATATAATTACTATCCTAGTTTATTAATATGTTTGAGTTGTTGGTATTTTTGACAGTTTGATATGATATACTCTTTATCTATATAGCAAACTAATATGAATATTTTTTTATAGGTAAGTGTTTTTTATGTCAATCATACTGTTAATGTCTTTCCTTGTTTGCTGTTACAATAGTTATGCTATTATACCGTGAGTGAGATATGATTGCACTAGCGCATAATACACTGAGGTTAACTGTGTCTGGTCTAAAAAAGTTTGTAATAGTTTTATTTTTGGTAGTACGCATCTCAGTTTTTTCACTAATTTATCAGTCTGGGCATCCCATCTTATGCGGCTGTCCAATATTACCTCTAAATATTTGATGTTTTGCTTTGACTGAATCAAAATGTCACTATTGGCATCACGGATTACTAAAGAACTAAAATTTGGAAAAATACTTTCATAGCTGGCGAAAGGAAGATAAAATGTTTTCTGAAAATTTATGAATAACAGATTTAGCTCCACTTTCTTGCGACCCATGATTCATCCTCAAAGGAGATTGCAGTATCATCGGCAAAGCCTATGATTTTACCCGCGCAAGGTATTTCAAATAACTCATTTACATAAATAGTAAAGAGTAGTGGGCCAAGCACAGTTCCCTGTGGTACGCCACACCGGACAGTTTGAACGTTGCTGCGTATGTCCTCTCTAAGTCTACACAATGTTGTCTCTCCGCAAGATAACTAGACAGAAGTTGTTTGACAACACCACGTAGACCAATGTCCTTAGGGTATCTAACAAATCTACACGACTAGCTGTGTCGAATGCTTTAGCCAGATCTACGAAGATGCAAAGCGACTTTTTTTATTATATAATGCATTATAAATTCTTTCTGTTAAGTCAGAAATAGTATCCTGTGTAGATCTGCTCTCGCGAAATGCATACTGCCCATTAGATAGTAGGTTATATAATTTTTAAAATGTTATTATTCTGAGTTATAGAATATTTTCATATATTTTCGCGAAATTAGATATCAATGATATTGGGCCTGTAGTTGTTGAGCTTTAGCTTGTCTCCAGATTTGTTTATCAGTTTTAGCATAGCAATTTTAAATTTAAATTTTCTGGGAAGAACACTACTTAGCTATAGAGATATACATATGAAAATTGTTGGTTTTTCATTCCTACATCATATAGTTCGAAAATTTGAAGAAATTGAGGAAATTCGATTCAAAAATCTCTAAATTAAAAAATCATTTGTTGCCATCCTGTATATTTTTAGGAAGTGAAAATGATTTGGAAACATCGCATAGATGTCTCGTAACTGGTATTTACATTTTTTCCCTTAAAATTCATAATGGTGACTGTAGTGTTTTTTTCAAAATGCATCTGCAGATGGTATTATATCAACAAAAAAATTGACTACATCCAAAGGGTCAATAATATTATAGGAGTGAAAGGAGTCTAGATAGAGGTTTCTGAAAATGTACTAATATTTATAAGCATTCTATTTTTAAAAAATGGCATTTTTTCTTGCTTCGCCCTGTATATTTGAAAATAAGTTCCGGTTATACTCTTTTTTATGTTATTTACCTGTATTTTTTTAAATTCCTAACTATCGTAGAAACTCCTTTATAAATTAAGTTTTTTTTAATGAAAACTACCAAAAGAAAATGGTCAATATTGATTTTTTCTGTCAAATGTAATTATTAGGAAGACTAATTTTCCATTGGCTTTCCAAAGCTTTGGATTTTTTTAAATAGAAAAATCCGTGTGATTTGTTTCCCATGTTTTTTTGTAAATATCGCAGATAAAATTTGTAATGATGTAATGAAAATAATATAGCATAATAATATTTATAATAAAAAGTCGTTTCCTGTCATCTTAAACAATATTAACACATTTTATCTGTAATATTGCCAAATAGTAAGTAGAAAATAAATTACACAAATTTTTAATTAAAAAGAGTTTACATATAGTAAATTTCCAATAATTGTAATATTAAAAACAAATATATGCGAGATTTTGGTCTATATTTTCTAAAATTTTGGAAGTGATAAAAAATATTTTTCATTAAAAATTTATAAAAACAAAAAGAAAATGCAATTTTTATACGTTCCCATGGAGAGGCTTTTGAAATACTTTTGCCTTAAAAAACACATCATATAGAACTTCTTTACTCAGAGAAATCGCACTCACCAATAAAACTGTTTTCTTTGTCGATTTTCACCAATTATCCTGTACTAATTCACCATGAACACAATTCCAGAAAACATTGCATAAGGAAATGTTCCACACTCATGCACCTGATCTATATATAAACTTGATTTAGTACAAAACCCATCTTCACTCGCTATAAAGATAACTTTTTGTGCCCGTATACAACTTGAACACTCGAAATTTAATATCCGGCGTCAACCTTAAAGAAGTGTTAGTGTTGATATAGTTAAAAACATAATTCGATATTAAATAAAGATATCCCCTTTGATCCATAGCAAATCCATCTGGCCACACCATATCATGCCTATCTGTATCGATAATTTTAGATGTACTAAGTTGTTGGCGGCAATTCCATTTTCCAACTCCATAAAGAGGCAGAAGAGTGAAATATAAGTTCCCTTTGGAATCCATAATCATTCCGTCGGTCTGGCTCACTTTTTCCACGACAAACTTAACACTTGCTCTCCAACGATCACTCCTGCATAGTTCCTCATTTTTTAAAACCGTGGTGCTTATGGCGAAGAGATCAAATCCAGTTAGAGCGGTGTAAAATACTGTCCTATTTTCTCCTTTAGTAGGTCTTGGAGATAAGGCAATACCATCTATGGGCGATAATGATTCGATGCGTACGTTGTCAACAAAGAAATTTGCAGCCCAAAGTTCGGGATACATCGAACGATCGCGAATTTTCCATGCGCGATTTTTCTTTCTTGAATAAACAATTAAACCTGGATCTATATTGGAATTATCGGTGATATATGCAAAGCCGCCATCCGTATCATCAACAACTAGGTCATTTAAGAACCCTCCGTTTTGCAAACTTATTTCGTTTGGAAACACATAACTGTAAACCAAAAATCCGTTATTGTTGAGGTCAAGAAAGACCAATTTTGTAGGACAATTGACGTTATTGGTCAACCTGACTCCATCCAGGACCCACATTATTCCGTTAGTATCTATCTCCATACTTTGAACACTCTGTAGATTAGAACACAACCTAACGTCGTTCATTTCCCAACTGGGGAAGGGTATTAACAATTCATTTTTTCTTCTAGAAATGCTCATAGGGATATAAGCTAATGTAACAGGTACTCCATTTCGAAATTTTGGCATAGACAAGTACAGGTTGCCGTTGTATATTTTTATTCCAGTTGGTACATTATTTTCCGGAATATACTCGCCACTTCTTATAGCCGATAAATACTGCTGCGGTGATGTCCAAGTATAATTTAAGTGACTCCACACATATTCAATTTGAAACCGAGAATGAGGATCCGGTACAGGTATCGGTATGTTTATAATCTGGGCTAAGGAAATTTTAATTGCACAGTGACACAAGAGTAGCACACAGTAAAGCTGAAACTGAGTAGAATTCATTGCAACACTGAAATTACAGACACAAGTTGATATTGAGAAAACTATCGTTGAACACACCGCTCATATTTATAATGTATTGTATCTACAACTGATACATGGTAGTGGAAATAAACTGTTAATAAAAAAATTTGGTAGGTACCGTACCCAATTAACTTTTACTTTTTATCCAAACAAGATTATATATCAAGTTAATTAACTATGTACATATCATTTTATTTGTGCGTTATTGTGAGAAATTAATGAACGAAATAATTTAAATGGAATTTTTAAACCTTTATGTAACTATAACACTTTTTATTTTCCTACGCGTTAAATTGTTTAGGTTATATTTGCATTATTAAATAAATAACAATAACTCTCGTATATTAAGCATTAACTAATGCCTAATGCATGCATTTTCATGATGATAATGCTGAAAATTGTATAAATCTTTAATAGCTTGGCAATTTTTTGCCCCACGATGAACTGCGGCGATCGATATTTCGAAAAGTAGACATTGGGAAATTTGGTAAGTAAACTAACTCGACTAAACTATTTTCAAAATGGTGGCACTTCCGGTTATACCGGAAGTAGACTTCAACTTGCTTATTTTAAATGGGACACCTTATACAGGGTGTTCCACTTAAAAGTCCCAATGCCAATTACTCGAAAATTGAAAGAGGTAATAAATTTCTGTAAATGGTAGATAATTGATGTGATCATGTGCTATATTTCGACTTATAATAGGTGCCGGCGCCTTTGACGGTTTAGGCGACGCGACGCCCGGAACGAAATTTTTCAATGGCAGGAGTTTGGAAAACAAAAGATACCAATAGTACTTTTAATTCTGAAGTGTTTTTATTATTAGATTTTTTTTTTTCGTTCGTTTCGGAGTTATTTGACTTTGAAAGTGTAAATATGCTTTATTAAAATTTGCCAATTTAATAAATTGTCTACATCTAATAGGCTGTGACTATTCTGTTAACCTTAATTTTAACTGTCAAAACAGTTGTCATTAGTTAAAAATAGTGTTAATTTTTTATTTTGGTGTTTATTTTCAAGTAGTTTTTTAATATCTGATTCGCTTTTTGGAAAAGAAATGGGTCAATACACGAAACAAGAAAAGCTAGACATGGTGTTGGTTTACGATGAGTGTAAGTGAAATAAATGCGTGGCAAGCGAGAAGTGTTTACGCACAGCGTTATCCTGATAGAAGAAAGCCAGATCATAAAACAATTTTAAATTTATGTCGAAATTTAGCGAATTTCGGTGCATTTGAAAAGCCAAAACGGTAACGATCAAAACCAGCAGCAAATGATTTTAACGTTGCATTGGTTCTCCAACAGATTAATGATAATCCGAAGATGTCTTTGAGAGAACTACTAATATCTCAATATGTTCTACCAGAGGAATTCTTAAGCAAAATAAATACCATCCTTACAAAACGAAACTTGTAGATAAGTTAGAGCCAGGTGACCCCGAAAGGCGCATTAATTTTCTAGCAAGATTTGATTATTTACTTTACCGTGATGAAAATATCTTTAAAAAATTACTTTGGAGCGATGAACGTAGATTTCATAACAATGGAATTGTAAATAGACATAATTGCAGTTACTGGGCACAAAACAATCTTCGTTGGAGTACTGAAAGAGGTAACCAGCGCGTTTTTGGTATAAATGTATGGTGTGGTATACTCAATTGTTATTTAATAGGACCTCACTTTTACGAAGGTACTTTAAATGGTGATCGTTATCGGAGTTTTCTTCAAAAATTATTAACTCAACTGTTAGAAGATGTCCCGATTGACGAAGGTGCGCTCCATTGCATTTCACCTCAATCTGTGGGTGTTTTTTGGCCGTTTAGGGGGTTGTGCATGTTTAAAAAGAATTTTGTCCACCACCATCGTTTTTAACATCCTCGTAAACGGGGAAAGGAGGTAATCTGGTCGCGTCAGAATAGACTAGACTAGAATAGAATAGACTAGGTCAAAATGATGCTAGTACCTCATTTTTTTTCTATGGGTCTTCGTTACTGAATTACGGATGGCTAAAGTGAGGGATCAAATTGATTTTTTATTTCTAATTTCAAACTGTCATCTCAAACCCTAATGAAATATGGTCTACAAAATAGATAAATATATTTAACTTGTCTCTAGAAGTAAATCTACGTAACTTCTAATTAAGTCAAGAACAGACTTTGCCTGAACGTTTAAAGTGGCAGCTGTCAATTTTACAAGTTAGTAAGTAGTGTTGACATTAGAAAGTATTCAGAGCTACTGATGTCAATGTCTGGCCTTTGACATTTCTGTCACTGAAAAGTCACATTTGTTGAAACTATTGGTTAAATTTTTTATTTAAAAAAATATATGCAAATAAATAAGAAACAAAATATTGTACACCACACAGATAATAACGAAAATGATAAAAATAATAATATAGCGAACTTTTCAATATGTTATAAATATAATGTCAAGGTAATTTTACCGACCATTGTAAAATGAATATGCTCATGATTAGAGTGGATTTAAAATAAGGCACTTTGCCGGTTATCTCTTGACGTAATAGCGTAACATGCGGGCGCATTTAATATAACGCCGACAGCGTTGCACAAACGTTTTGCAGAACTTCGTTGGCTCTGCTGATTACGCTATTATGTCATAGCCAACAGAATAGCCCGAACATTTGCGGTAATATCTAACCATTTAAACTTCATGATTTTTTTACTATAAAGCACTATTAAAAAAAATAAAAATACGGGTCAATTATTTTTATGTGTAGATGTTATTAAAATGATAATAAAAAAATGTCTACTTGCCCATTTTTACTGGCTCTAGGAGATAACAAACTTGTCTGACGGCTCACCAGTCGTATATCCTCCTATCACCAGTAAAATCTGTTTTACCTTGCTACTAATGTAAAATGCTATTACAAGCTTCGACCAATTACAAGTGAATAACAAATAAAACACTATTACTGCCGTTCAGCTGAAGTGTCATAGAAATGACAGAAATAATACTTTTTTTTTCAAATACTTTTAGTGCTGCCCGTGAGCGACAGTAAAAGATGTTTACTGCCGCTTAGAATGATGAGAGCGAAAGTAAAGAACTTCTACTTCCGCTCAGATGGAGTGTCAGAGAAATGACAGTTTAAATTCACAAAACTTGTCATTAAAGTCAGGCTCTTTTGAAGTTTGGAGAAAATACATTTTTGCTGTTTTTCTGTTCGTACATTTTCTATGAACTCCAAGTTTCAACTTTCAATATACAGGGTGGGGCAATAGTGCGTCGGACCTCGATATCTCGATTTCTACAATAGCTAGAATTTTTTTTAAAATTGCAAGTAAACTAGATAAAAAAGTCTATAACTGGGAATTATTTTCGAACATACAGGGCGAGCCAAGACGAAATTACAGGACCAAGTGCCTTTTTTTAAAATGGAATGCTATGTAGTCAGAACATTTTTTGAAGCCTCTTTGTAGGTTCTATTCATTCCTATATTAGCATTCAATATCCCCCAACCACTTGGATGTAATGAATTTTTTTGTTGAAATAATGCAATCTGCAGATGGATATTAAAAAAATCACCACAGTCACAATTATGTAAATACCAGCTACGATCTAATTAATATTTTTGAATCATTTTTATTTCAATTAAGAACATTTTAAATTGAATTTTCTCAATTTTTTCAAATGGAACACCCTGTATATTTTCGACGATGTGATGTAGAAATGAAAACCGAACATTTTTTGTAAGTACTTCCCTATGGCTAATTGCAACCATTTTCGTTTCATAAATAAATAAGTGTCAAATTCAAGAATAAACTTAAAAAAAGAGATTCCCTCAAGTAATTCATTAGAACAATTTATAATAGGTGTTCGACGTGTTGCCCATTTTGATTGACACATGTCTTTATGTAATTTTAAAATTAGTGTTTTTTTGTACATTTTTTTGCTGTTTTCGTTATTCGGCAAGCAATAAAACCTCAGTTTGGAATAAATTGTCGTCTACAAAGGAGCATTTATCACACTTATCGGTCATTACAATTTGTATTGAATTTAAAATATTTGGAATTTTACAACATGAATTTTAATAAAGCGGAACTTGTAGATATGACTTTTGTTTTGGGCGAGTCAGACAGAAATTGTTTACTTGCCAACAGAATTTATCAGCAACGTTATCCTGAAAGAAGGATTCCTGATGTTAGCAGCTTCCAAATCCTTCTCGATAGATTTCTGGAAACTGGAAATGTCGAATATAAAAAAAGTGAAAGAATAAGATGTGTTGTGAACGAAAAAAAAATTAGTTTTCTATGGTGCTGGCAACGGTTGAGAATACCCATGTTAATCAAAGAAAAGTGAGCTCATTAGTAGGAATAAGTAGACGGTCTGTGGATCGAATCTTAAAAACAAGTAAGTTGCATGCATATCATATTAAAATGCCCCAGGAATTATCTGATGACGATTTTCAAAAGCGCCTACAATTTTGTAATTGGGCCAGAGGTGAAATGCAACATGATGTCAACTTCTTCAATACTCTTTTATTTAGTGATGAGTCTAAAAATGGATTTGTTAATAGGTACAATTTCCATTATTATGCTTCGAAAAATCCTTACTTTTTTATGCAAGTTGATAACCAACACAGATGGTATATAAACGTTTGGGGAGGAATTATTGGAGAACATGTAATAAGATGGTGCTCCACCACATTATTTAAATGCAGTTAGAGACCACTTAAATAATACCTACCTCAATCAATGAATTGGAAGAAATGGACCCATTAAATGGCCTACTAGATCCCCAGATCTTACAAAAATGTATTTCTTTTTATGGGAATACGTGAAGAAAATTGTTTATAGAGACACACCAACAACAATATAAAATCGGCAAAATCACACCGGCAATTTTAAGAACAGTGGGAACCTCATTTCAAGAGCGCATAGAGATGTGTCTCAATCAAAATGGGCAACATGTGGAACATTTATTATAATTTTTTTTACTGAGTTATTTGAAGAAACCTCTTTTTTCTAACTTTATTTTTGAATATTGTAATGATTGCTCTATAAAACGAAATTGGTTGCAATTAGCCCTAGGGAAGTACTTACAAAAAATGTTCGTTTTTCATTTCTACATGAAATCCTCGAAAAATATACAGGGTGTTCCATTAGAAAAATTGAGAAAATTTAATTTAAAATGTTCTTAATTGAAAAATAATTTTTGGACACTCTGAACATTTTTAGTAAATGAAAATTATTCAAAAATATTACTCATATGTCTCGTAACTGGTATTCAGATAAGTTTTTCTTAAAACCCATAATTGTGACTGTGGTGATTTTTTAATATCCATTTGCAGATTGCATTATTTCAACAAAAATATTCATTACATCCAAGTGGTTCAGATATTCAATCTTAATATAGGATTGAATAGAGCCTAGCAAGCGGTTTCAAAAAATGTACTAATATACATAGCATTCCATTTAAAAAAAGACCCTTGACCTGTAATTTTGTCTTGGCTCGCCCTACATGTTCGAAAATAATTTCCAGTTATAGACTTTTTTATCTAGTTTACTTGTAATTTTTTAAAAAATTTCTAGCTATCGTAGAACTCGAGATGTCAAGGTCCGACGCACTATTACCCCACCCTGTATGCTTAAAAAAACTTAAGATATTCTAAAAGTATATGTATCCACTGAGCAATATGTATCTATATATGTATCTAATAGTTAATTTTATGCGATATCAAGCTGGGACTCTATCACAGCTGCACTTTACGTTATTTACAAATTAAACTGACCTATGCCATGCAACAAATCAAAAATGGTTTTGTTGCCTTACTATAAACAAATTCTTTGATATAAATAGTATTTCCCTGATATGGCACAAAACTACTTGCAGTATATACTGGTTACCTCGCGATCTTATTAAGAATAGATCTCTAATAGACGTGTACGCACAGAAAGCAGGGTCAATTTACGAAATATTTAACTGGACCCAACACCTGAAATCTCTGTTGTTTTTATTTATTATTTATATTGCTGCCAGCAATATTCAACCTTGTTTATAGCATTTACTAACTATGAATAAAAAGATAAAAACATTTATATCTAATAGTCTAAGTGCCAATCTTGTCAATCAACTAATTAATAATTAATAGTAAATATTTTTAATATAATTTATTTATCTGATATGAATTTAAAGAGATATGTTTAAAATTAAGATAGGTATATTTCTATGTAAAAATGAAAAACATTAAATACATTACATTGAATTATTGGTGGTAGTAGCCCCTCTGATTTACAAGAAAATAACATATTTGTGGATACGTCTAGCTGAGGAAGAGAAGTTTAAATATGCAGGGTGTGCCACCACGACCGTGAACTGTCTATATTTCTGAAACTACTAAGGGTACAGCTACGAACTTTATTTTACACAGGTTTTCTATGTATATTTCGCTGCAACTAACTTTAGTTATTTATTATTAGACTCTACGGTACATTCTAATGTTATCTTATATACCATCCTTCATGTCAAAAACTTACGGTTTAAGCACTATTCAGTTTTTAATTTTTTTGGGCACATCTTTTAAAAACATAATAAATTTTAGACACATATTATTAAGTCAATTGTAATGAGACACCCTTTGGAAGAGATGGTAAAGATTAAAGTAATGTGACGCAATTTTTCTCCACCCCAAACTGTGACGTGGAGAAAAGGGACCAGTCTTTGACACTCGAGCTCCAGAAACGAATTTTCGGATTATGCTTGGGCGTCAGTCCTAGTTTAAGTGATAGGACATACCACCCACAAGCCGAGGCCGAGTACGCGAGGCTGAGTAACTCAAGTGGAGAAAGTATACTCCAGTGGGTCAGTTTGGGAAATTAGACGTTCACACACAAACAGTAAAACTCAGAATTTTCAATATCAGTATATTCAATTAAATCTACTATATACAAATCGACGGGCTTACTAATTGACTATCTCGACCAAAATTCACAGGTTCTGAATATCGGGATGAGAACAAGCGACATAACTAAACGGGGTAGTACCAGATGTCTCAGACGGTGATAGTAATCTGCAAAATAGTAACACAAAAATACGCGGTAAAGCGTTAGCACAGAATAAGCGATGACACAAGGCAAAGTTATATACAGTACTTGGCTAGTACATTAGTACTCCTCCGTGAACTTACTTACTTACTTACACTTACTGTGGTTACAGTCAGACACGTCTGCTGCGGTAGATTGATAGGAATGGAATGAATTTACACGGTTCCTCAGATCCTTTTCTGTAAATGAAATAACTTACTATAGGAGTGGGAGTAGACGCCAGATGAATGCGCCGCTGGTCGATGACATAGCACGGACTTGGTCAAAATCCTGCTGCTCGAATATGATATGTGGCACATGGGTTCCGTCTGCTATCGATGAGTCGCTCTAGCTGACTGCCAACACGATGTGAATTCAATTATTTCTTTCGAATATTTAAAAGTGGGAGAAACGACGGTAACGGATGCGTGTGGATCGATGTGACGTCAAACAGAGTATTTCGCGACTTTAGTAAAATAATTCAATTATCTGAATATTTTCCTAGGTCGGAGCAAGTAGCAGGACACGTGTTTCGCATGTGAAGGCAGCTAGGGAACTATCGGATATTTTAATTATTCAATGATATGCCACACTTGACAATTGTTTTACGTTTCGCCGGAAATTTTAAACAATAAGAGGAGGTGTGTGTCATACCTTAAAAATTTATTTTAAGAACAATTCAATGTACTAACTAAGGTAATATTTGAGACACCGTATACAAAGTGATACGTGACTTTGGCTTCATTTCAAATTATTCCAAAGTATCATATTTCAGCTACGTGCCGATAACAGTTTATCGGTTATAAAATAATACATTGTATTACATTTTAGTTTCTCACAATTTAAGCTGAATATCAGACTTGCTTTTCTTTGTTCAACATTTAGTTGACGATGCTTTTAAAATATTATAAATGCAACTACAAGACACTTTTGTCTTTTGTGATCAGTTATCATCGTCTTAATCTCTCTATAATCGTCTTAATAGACATTCAACTGTTGTCATCATACTATTACCAGTCAACGTTGATTTTCTTCTAGTAAATAAAATTGTTTTTAGAAAGTCATTTATGAAAATCAGTTATTTTATTTTTTTATTTATTTTATTTATTAACCACCACTTTCGGGAACGATGTTAATTACAGAGTTGTATTAGAAAGTCATTTATGAAAATCAGTTATTTTATTTTTTTATTTATTTTATTTATTAACCACCACTTTCGGGAACGATGTTAATTACAGAGTTGTATAAACATATACATATATAATTATACAACGACCATTCCCTACGACATTACCATCTATCGCAGCTGAGACTCGAACTCAGGTGTGGTACAACGACAAGACGTGTTGTCTCTCACACAACTTCTTCTAGGCCAGATTATCCTGATTATATTTAATATATAATGTAATGTAATATAATGTTGCATATTGATAATTTTCTGAAAGGGAAGAAATGGAATGTATTCAGTTAATTATTGCCGCCGACTGTATCTTTACAATTCCCAGACGATTACTATGTAAATCGTTTAAAATTCGTTTTCTAAATTTTAAAGGTATATAATAACGCGATATCCCCACATTTTCAGCCATTTTCTATAGTTAGTTCGTGTCTCCTACTAAAATATGGTTGTAACTATCTCTCATGTTCACTTAATTTAAGCGGCCAACCATTTAAAACATATTTAATTACTTTGCTACTAATCAAATCTTTTCGATTTTCTACTTTCAATTTATTGACATCCAAAACAAAATCATCTTGTTGGTTTATTAAATTTAAATATAAAACTTGTTCATCTTGTTTTTCAGACATGACCTTTCTTTTTTGTATTAAACGTGATAATGCATCGGCCTCATTTTTATCGGAATTTATGTATTTAATGTCAAAATTAAAGCTAGATAAAAATAAAGCCCATCTTTGTAAACGACTTGCTGTCATTAATGGAATGCCTTTTTGTTGCCGAAAATGGACATAAGAAGTTTGTGGTCAGTGTGCAATATAAAAGTATGCCCATAGAGATACTGATAAAAAAAATTATCCCCACCACTATAGTATATGCCTCTTTGTCAATCTCTTTTTTCGCCCTTATTAAACACTTTTGAAGCAAACACTATGGATGTTTCGGTTTTATCGGGAAAGGTGATAAAACAGCTGCCACTGCTACAGAGCTGGCATCAACTGTTAATTTAATAGACAACTAACTGTCATAATGTGTCAGAACTTGTGGCGATGCTAAAATATTTTTAATCTTGTTAAATGCATTTTGGCATTCTACATTAAAGCTCCAAGGTACATTTTTTTTTAGAAATTTATATAGAGGAAACATTAAAGTTGCTGCATTTGGAATAAATCTGCAATAAAAGTTAGCCATACCTAAAAATTACTTTAATTCGCTAGCATTTTGTGGAAAAAAGGTACATTTGTAATTGCCTGTACCCTCTCTACACTTTTATGTAAGCCTCAGCCTCGATCACATGAACTAAAGAAGTTACAGATTCTTACATAAATTTACATTTAGAGCACATTCCGATAATCTCTTTAGTACCTGCCCCAGTCTCACTAAATGCTCCTCTTCAGTTTCTCCAGTGATCAGAATATCTTCTATGCTAATCAGAATTTGCTCCATTGTTTTCTGAAAAAACTAAGGAGCACTATTTACACCAAAAGGTAATCGAGTATATGAAAACATACCTTTGTGTGAAGTTATAGTGGTACTTTTTACTTTCCTCATCTAATAAAATCTGTTGATATGCATCTGAAAAGTTAATCTTAGAAAACATTTTTCCATTTTTTAATTTTTCAAAAATATATTCGATGGGGAGAAGGGGGTATTGAGTCATCTCAATAACGGATTAACAGAAATTCTGTATCACCACAAAACTCTGACTGTGCCATTCGGTTTAAAATTGGCACAATTAGTGTACCCCAATCTGAATACTCAACAGGTTCTAAAATTTTTAAATTGACTAACCTTTCTAATTTACTTTCTACCTTAGATTTTAATGAAAACGGTACTGGACGAGGTTCAAAAAGCTTTGTTGTGACGCCCTTAAAAGTGATTTTATTAAAACATTATCATCTAATTTATTTATATTTGCTAAACACAAATGTAATTGTTTTAGTCCAATTCTACCTAACAAAAGGTAATCCTCCATTTTGTATGACATAAAGTTCTAACTGCACCTTTTTACTTTCATACTTAGCATTTACATAAATTTTACCTTAGGTTTGAATGTACGACCGACGTGATCTTTAAAACATAAGTCATTTTTTTGCAATGGAATACGTTGAAAATGCCGTAAATATAAATTTTCAGCAATAACATTGTTTTGCCCCTGTATCAGCGTCAAAGTCTAGTAGAACATTTCCGACATTTAATTTTACAAAAATTAGTTTACAATCATTTTCAATTTCAATATTCTTTATTTCTTCCATAAAGAATAAATTTTTATCATCAATGTCACTCTGAGGGCTGGACTTTGAAGTTTCTGAAAGATAATGTGATTTTTTTTGTTTGGACGATAAAAATTTATTTTTTGTTTCTATTCCGCTTCATTGTGAACAGACCGGTGCTAAATGACCTTGAATTTTACAGATATTACACATACATAATTTTTAAATCTGCATTTCGCAGAAATGTGATTATTTCTGCTACATACACTGCACGTTTTGTCAACACATTTTACACTTTTAACCTTACCACCATTATTCCCAAGATGTCTGTCGTTATATCCTCGCAAGCAGTGAACTTCGGATGATGTACTGGGAATTTCCATGTTTTCCCTAATGACAGCTTCTTTACTTTGAGCGAGTTCCAATAATTTCGAAAATTACCCTCATATTTACTACAATTACCTTTATTGTTACTGCAATTACACTTAATTATACTTGAATTGACCCCCGGCCATTCTAATTTCCACCTGTCACTCTAATTACCCCCACCACGCTAATTACCACCCACCACGCTAATTAACACCCACCACGGTAATTGTCACATCACTTCAAATACCTCTCATCATATCAATTACCTTCCACCACCACAATTACCCCCACCACCTCTCCTAAACCCCGCCCCCTAAGCCCCACCTCCTAATTACCTCCCACTACTCTAATTACCCCCACTCCTAATCTGAACATGAACCGAACCGCGAACCGCTCCGATCCTCTGTCATTTCCATACTACTGACGGTCTCTAGCATTTCTTCGAAAAAAAGAACATTTGTTAGCCAAACTACGTACGCTAGCTGCCCATTCACTAATACTCTCTATCCTTTCTTGACCTGCATGGTAAAGTTTTCCACGAGCGGTGAACAGTGATTGAACTGGGGCACAATGAGTATTTAATTTGTGTAATAGGTCATCTAATTTGTCAATATCAGGTTCTTTCTGACACACAAATTTCATAGCAATATATATGTTTCATCACTTAGGGAACTTATAAAAATGGTGCGTTTTATATCGTGGCCAGTAATTCCATTCACCACTGTTCGAGTTTTACTTTGAAAACTGAAAAGTCACTATTTAAATAATTAAATTATTTAAATTTTTTAAGTTGCACGAACGCATTTTACGAGTATTCACGTTTTATCGCAAAAGTTGAGTGACGAAGTTTCGAATTTCGAGAAACAGATTGTTTAGCATTAAAATCTAATTAATAAAGAAGTTTTTTGAAAAGTTTCGGCCCTTATTGTTTTATAGGAAAAAAAATATGAATTTTTAAAGTGGAGCGTCCGGGCGCGCACGCTTGGCGCACGCTAATCACATCGGTAGGCGTAAAAAAGCGTTTAGGAAAAAGTAATTGCTTTTATTTACTAACTTCGTCAGTTTAAAATATAAATAGGATACATATGTATGTGTGTGTATACATTAATGTTACATAATTTAAATTTGTATATAGATAGCATAGAATTTAAATTGTATTGAAATGAAAACGATTTTTATTACTATAAAACTATTCATTTATTTGATCAATATTTTGACACGAATCATTACAATTACAAATATCACAGCATTTTAAATTAGAAGCTATCTAGACATGGGCAAAGAGTTGAGCAAGAATTTTTGCCGCTGCAAGAGCAAAAGTATTTCTGCAACGTTTCTATTGCAGTTGGTCCCTCATAATAATCAATTTTCAATTTTCCTCCTTCCACTAACCATCCACATTTTGCAACGTCTTCGGAAATAATCGTTGATTGAGTAACTTGCTTCCATTCGTTTAATTGACAAAGAGCTCTTAAATAATGTTTGAGCATAGCTGGTTTGGATGGCGGCGGTTTATCGATGTTTATTAAAATTTTTTCGATTGCCCAGTTATAACGTAACGAATTAATATCACTGCGATCGGATTTAGGGATCGTATAAATTTACTATGAAAAAGCTGACGATTTGTAAGACATCTATGTACAAATCAGTTATTTGAGCTAAATTTAACAATTCTTCTTTCGACTTGTTTTTCAAAGTCGCATAGACAGTCTTTATACCTATATAAAATAATGCTGAATTTGTATCAATATTTTAAAGATGAAGCATTTCCATATTATAGTAACAAGTAACAAAAAAAACTATAGGATAACATAAAAGTCAATTAATACTTAAATACATAATTTATTAACATTACGTATTACTAGTTCAAATGTGCTTTTAGAGGGCGAAATATTAAACATAATATTTTTAGTCGCAAACTCCTCTATAAAATCCTTATTTTACTATAAGGAACGTAACCAGACTGCAACCAACAGCTACTCTCGAGACTATGTGCCCCGTCAAGCGCTGAATTACAAGTTACAAGTTTGGCGCGTTAAGTGTAATAATTGCATATTACCATCATAACGCTAATGCTTCGATTACAACAAACACCAGCCGAAAGACTGACCCTACTTAAAGGAGCAAAAGGAGTTTGCAACTAAAAATATTATGTTTAATATTACGTATTACTAATTTCTCCTAAACGCTTGTATACGCCTACCGATGTGATTAGCGCGCGCCAAGCGTGCTCGGCCGGATTCGACGCTAACATCAAAGGAGGTATTGGGAAGTGTCGCCTCTTATAATACCCTACTCTTTGCTAACATGGCAACTCCACTCCAGGCATTAACTCAATATTATTTACCTTTTTCTTATAAGGTGCCCTGAAAATCAATGGACCAGTAGGGTGGCCACTCACCTTCCTCAAATCATTTAGATTATTTTGTGTGGACTTTTATAAAAAACAAAATATACGTATGTAATACGTCGTAAGTATGTTTTTCCGCGAATTTCTAGAATAGAACTACTGGAACAATTTTTGTGAAATTATTCTAGGCACTGAAGTTTTGTATGCGAAGAATTGGCGAATGCGCCAATGAGAAGTCGATTAAATTTAATTTTTAGTAACTATTTTGAAGATTCCGTCCGTTTTAGTGCCTTTTGTGACTTGCTTCATTCATGTAACATTTAAACTGATCGTACCCGCAGAGAATTAATAGTGAATTGCAAATAAGTTTTTATTCCGGAAAATATCTTCAGTTTACGAAATCTTTAGAGGATATTCTGAAAAATAAGAGTTAAGAAGAACATCGGAGCATTGACTAATTTATGTTAACATTTTTGAAATGATATAACACAAAACACAGCGAAGAATACTGTATTATTTGTTATGTTTTGTACCATATCATTCCAATTTGAAATGTTTCTATCACAACCACTTGCGCATACCGACAACGCAGTATCTGTAGAACTGCATCTTACATGTCTTCAATTGCAGTATGGGATTTGGGATTTGTGTAGCGCGTAGTATTCTTAAATAATTTTTTGTTCTTTATGTATGAGTTTATGTATTTTATTTACGTAGTATTGTAATATTTAAGTGCTGTTAGATTTGTTCTCAATGTTCTAATGGTTGTATAGTAGCCAGCCATGCGAGAAAATATTTTGTCAGACCAGATCCATGACAACTACTATGTACTCGGAGTAGACATTCTACCTCGACTAAACAAAATTCAGATTATTAATGAAATAAGCAGATATTTATGTAAGTCTGAGAGTAAGTTAATGTAATTTCCAACCATTTTTATTAATGTTCATTTTGTAAGTAATACTTTCTCCTTCTCTAGAGAACGGAACAAACCTTTGAGTGCGCCGAGGGGTGACAGTGAACTTAACACTGACACGTTTACCTATGCATTGCCATCATCAACTGATATAATAAAACTGCTAGAATAACAAACGCCTGCAAACTGCAAATAACGCCTACACGATTTGTTAGCATTGAGAATTTCTTTCGAAAAGTACAACTCTGACTTTGAAAAAGGAGGAATACGAGGAGGAAACTGTGCAAATATGCGCACAGGGAGTTCTAGAAAATGTTTTAATATCAGATCAAAAGATAAAAAAGACAAAGAAGTAGATTCTGAAAATAATGAAAGGAGAACCGACAAAGAGTCAATGTTCTTTTCTAAATTTGAGAATTTATGCTTTAAAAATTACATGACTAATGAATTAAAACCCCGGGAAAAACTTGCCAGAAAACGTGGCAACCTCGGCAGCATTAATGAACCGTCCAACAGCTCGTTTCTTTCAATAAAATTGCATAACAATAAAGCAGAAATTAGAGCATCCTCACTATGCTGGTTTTTCAGTGAAAAAAGGAGACCGCTTGTCGACGGACAGATTCTTGATGAAAGGCATGACGAGTGGCGATATAAGTAAAAGAGTGAAAATGCAGCAAAAAAAAATACTCGAATGAGGACTAAAAAAAGAGAACAGAAACTATATCAAAACAAAGAAAAACCATTACAGAGGAAGAAAAATCGGACGAAAAATCGAAAAAAGAAAAACTAAAGATTAGATCATAGAGGAGAACCTATCTTCGTTATCTTCACAGTCAAACACATATGAAGAGAGTCTAGAATATATAAGAAAAAGTGAAACACTCAGTGAATTTTTTTTCGGACATAGAAACCAACAAGAAGCCAGCGGATAGAAAAGAGATTAAAGACACTGCTTTAATGAACGAGGAAAGAAAGTAAGGAAATAATAGAACATACCAAAGAAAACACCGTTGTTCAAACGAATACTACAGAGTCTAATATGATGAAGGCTGGGACTTTCAATCGTCGACCGAAGAAGATCAAAAATTAAGTATTGAATCACGTTAAGATAATTTTGTATTACCCAAGATTGACGATGTTCAAATTGCAGATAATAAATTCAGTCGAATTATTGACAAATGATTCAAACAATCCATTCCAAGTTTCCAGGTACGATAGGTTGGGAAAATATTCTAAATATTAAAAATTTATAGTTAGCTTAGGTGTGAGTTTTTGAATTAAACCTTCAGAAAACAAATTCTTTCTCAGACCTGGTACGTACAAAACATTTGTGATTAAGTTGTACAGCCATTTTTCCCTAATCCAACAATTTACTTGGATTGTGCCGATTCCTTTTACAGACAACTCGTCACCATTTCCTAGCTTTACTAGAAATTCCTTTGAGTCCTCCAACGTCATAAACATATGTGTGCTGAGGCTCCGCTGTCGAGAATCCATGCATCGCTATCATTAATATTTGCCACTATTTGATTCTCTACACTTTCTGCTGAGAAAGCCGAATAGCTGTCATGACTTGTAGTTGGTCTATTCTCTGTTTGGTGGCGAGAAGTTTTACGGGGTGCTCTGCAATCTCCAGCGAAATGTCCCTTCTTATTTGTTACAATTGTAACAAGTTATGCGTGACTTTTCACTGTTTTTATGTTGTGAGAACCTTGAATGTGATTGCCATATGTTGAGGGTTTTTTTTAATACATTTATTTAACGTCGGCCTATTTCCGCTACTGAGGCCTAACACCGACGCCTGTAGACGAGCTACCCCCAACCAGGAATTTTGCCGAACTTCCCTTAAGAAGAGTAGGGATCTTTTACTTGCCTAACATTTAATAGACAAGGGACCGACGGCTTTATATCCCCTCCGAAGGATGGTATATCCCCTATACAACCCTCGCCTAAGGTTGTATAGCTTCCGCGCATACACTGATATACAAGCCGCTGGAAGATATTTGAGGCGAGGACACGGTCTTCGTTGGAACAGTCACCCATCCAACTACTAACTGCGCCTGGTTATGTTGAGGTTACGATAGCACTTTCTGTTGTTTCGTTTGCAGTTAGTTTACGTTCCTCATCGGTTAAACGTGAGGTTAGGTTCAGGATTGTCTGTTTATTTTCTTCCAACGACATCCAAGCTTGTCTAAAATTACTGTATCTTGCTGGTAGTGTACCGATTATTTTCGTTATAACTGCAGTATCACTTATCTGGTCTCCAGACTCTCGGATTTGTCGAGCCAAATTATTTATTTTTGCAATGTGGATTATAGAATCACTAGCTCCCATTTTGTATCGATGAAATTCTTCGTGTACAATCATTTTGTTCGTTTCGGATTTTACAGCATAAATTGTCTCCAGTTCATCTAGAATTTGCTTTGATGTTTGGCAGGATTCTATCAGCGTAATTTATGAAAATTCCATTGTGGAAGTGATTATACACATTGCGAAAGCATCTTTCTTGTCCCACGTAGCAATAACCTGATCGCCTGTCCTTGGTTTTGTTTCTTTGCCCGAGGCAATTTCATATACACCTTTTGCTCTCAATGCACATTTTACCTGAAATTTCCATTGCTGGAAATTTTCGCCGTCAAACTTGCTGACTGTGGCTAGATTGAGTCCCTCGGCCATTTTTACAACTCTCGAATTTGTCTGCTATCTTGCGACACTCCTTTTTCGATTACACGTGGTGCACTTTCTACTTTTTAAAACTCCCGAAATATGTGTTCTCTGGACCCATAACCTGAAGAGGTATTGCAGTGAAAAACTGTAAAGATGCAATTCTGTAGTAATTGACTTTAATAGCTAAGAGACTAATATGTACAAAACGTGGTACCAACTTATTAACTAAACAAAACACGAACAAGAAAAGAGGAAGTTCTACAGTTACAATACGTTTTTATAGTCAGTGCTGTAACGCAGAGCTACCAACATGAAAATAGTAAAAGTTACTAGACTGAGCATGACAACTATAAATTGCGCCAGAATATTAAAATTCAAACTTAAATCTAACAAAAGTTGACAAAATGTAACGGATAGAACACTTGGTATAGTATTATTAAATTTCTTTCAGTTATGAAGCCTTTCTTCATGCCAAAAAGCAAATGAGCAAATCGTTACATCTATCAATTATTTTTTAAAACATCAAATGTCTTTGAAGCGACTGGATTTAGGGATAGGGCAGGGCAGAATTATTCGCTCTTTTCGAAAACACTGAAATATATAAGGTGTTCTATTTAAAATAAACAAATTGGTGTCGACTTCCAACATAAGCGGAAATGCCAAATGCTTGTAATTGTCTTTTTTTTGATTGGCCATTCTGACATTAGTAACTCCCTAGATGTTCAAAATTTTCCGGTGCGTATTTTTCCCTACATCGATCGATGCAGATCCCGTATTGTGATACCAAAAATAAATGAGGGAATAAATTTTTTTCGTTTGTACATTTGCCCCACTGGAGTGTCTAAAGAACTGTTGATGTTGAAAATTCCAGAGAGGGGCTGTAAAATAATATATTGTCAGTTATTCCTTTATAGCATCGTTTCAACTCTCACGGCTTTTGAGATGTTTACTTAAAGGTTCTCAATGGGAAATGTATACCATATATTACAACTCACTCTACAAATAAATGTTATTTAATTTGCGGCTCATTAATTCATAAACTTTATTAGAAAGTCGTCCTTAATAAAGAATTTCACTGGATATGTTGAATTTTTGCAATTATTAACCTCGACGTAAGATCAGGGGCAATAATCAAATGTCAACATGACTTGCAAAATGTATTTGCAATATGATTCTTGGCATTAATAACCATAATTTACAATCTAGGGGAATGCATTACTGTTATTGTCTGTTACCTTAAATCAATTTTTAATTTGTATACACATTACATACATATGCGATTAAGTTATGGTTTTCGTTACTTATTCATAAATGTCTTACAATTATTCATCTCTTACTGTGTTCTTTTAAAGTTAAAAGTATTAGTGGCAGTCTATAGTTCTGGAAATATTCTCGCTGATGCTATCTTTTAGCATTGATAATACTTCTGGGCGCGTGTATACGGTGGCCGTATACACTAAAATGGAGCGACATGCGACATATTTGTCTACCGGCGCCGACGCAGCAGCGGAGAATGAAATACACTAAAGGATGAATTATTGTAAACTGTGGATTGTATAATTCTGTTTGAAAGTTCTTGAATAAATTAAATGGTGAAATAAAATTAAAGGTAGGTATTTATTGAAGTGCTGAAAAGATTTAGACAAAATGATTTTAATTTTCAACTATTATAAAGTAAACATGAAGAATTAAAATAAATAAAATTAGGAAAAGTTTGAATGTAAAACAGGGAGATAAATGAAAATAGAGACGCATGTAAAATAATAGAGGTAAAAAATAGAAAATAAGAGTAAGAGTTTTAGCTAAAATTATAGTAGGTATAACGATACTTGAGAACGAATCCATAAAATGTGGCCTGTACTAAATTTTGTCGAATATTTTTAAGTAATAACGTTTTTATATTTTTTCGTGTATTCTATTTATTCTAAAAGTTAAGCTATCCATGAAAACAAAATTGAAATAGTTTATTGTCAAAAGTGACAACCGTCTGTGCCCATCAATATTAGATTCAATTACAAATTTTTAATATCAATCATCTTATAGCAAATCAGTAATCAAAATGTAATATAAAAATTAATATCATAACCTAAACTTTATTATCTTTCAGTAAATTTAACAATTCATCAAAATTTCCAATAAAGAGCAGAAATCATGACATTCTTTTAGTATACTTACCAAAACCACTTTTAACTGCAGTTACTAAATTATCGTGGTTGGCTTGTCGACGTCGGGCCTTTCGATATAATAAATAACCAACTCGGACTTTGTATATTTTCCAAATTATAAAATCTTTAAACGCCTGTCGCTACTTTTACTAATGTTTCATTATAATTCCAAAAATCTTGATTTTGCAAAGTACCTAAAATATTAATCAAACTTTTTGTAAAATTAAATAATTTATCATTTTCAGTTGTTCACGTTAATACTACAGATTTCAGTTATATTAAATAAAAAAAATCCATAAATTTCCATTAACCTAAATTTACCGTACTAAAAAGCTCGCACTACTTTGTCTTTAACAGATGCCTATTGGAGCCTTAATGTCAAGGCTCTGCGGGCTATAGTTTCAATTCCCGATCGACCCATCTCTGAGTTGGGTTTAAGCTTATAGAATTTACAAAGTAATCAATATCTTGTCAATAAACAAATAATAAATGTTGGAAATTATGCAGCTTTAAATCCCCTTTATTTCTATATATCTCTTGACAAAGAAATTTGCATTTAAAAACACCCACGTGGCCCGTAGACGAGATGAGCGGCAGGGGCACGATAAACGAAATTTATGAAAAACGTTCAGGTGAGACTCTCGGATCCATCAAACTCAAAGGCCAAAAATTTTGTGAACCAACCAGCCTTTTTAGCTATAAATGTAAATAATGTAGATTTGAGCAGGCAAATCATTTAACTTCCTTGAATTCTGCGTGACACGTTCTCTCATTCTCAGTTTCAAGTAAAATATCAACGTTAAAGAATCCCTTCCTATAAATTTTATTAACTAAAAATGAATTTGTTTGAATATTGAAACAAAAAGTGACATTTAATTCTTCAGTCTTTAATTTCTAAACTACGAATTTTAAAGCAAACTCTACGCGAACTTCTGCTGCCGTACAGATAAAAAAATCAGAAGATTGTAAATAATTTGCGCTAAATCATTTTTAATTCGAATTCCTTCAAAATATTAACAAGTGTAAAAGAAACATTTTTAGTTCAACCTGTAAAGCCGAGTTATTATTTACTTAGAAAAAAGTTCGATATAAAGAGTGATGTAAAAAAATCGAACCGCCTATATAAAAAAAATAACCCAGTTTAAGCACGGGTCTGGAACAAGTCTCATGCTTCAATAAATTTTTATTTTTCAAATCTCAGACTCTCGTTCGTGTTTATTCGCAACTCTCGCTTGGCCGGACAATTATTCTTCATCACTTTTTAGTGGTGTCAGACATGAAAAATATTGAATTGGGTAAAATGGATTTCATACTAAAAGAGCTCCCACGCTTATGGCTATAACCAGCGTCGCTCGCGTTAACTCTACACAAGACTACAGAAATGTAGAAGATACAGGAAATCCTCAGGCAGTTTTTCAAAAGTTCAGTAGCTTTTGGTCTATTAGTAATGGAGTGTGTGAGTCGGAAAATAAGCTGTGCAAGCCCGTCCCGTTTTCGCGAATGCCGAGTACAACGGCGCTGGTAAAATTTCTCTTTGGAATTGCGCTACCTCCCAAACAGCCAAAAGTCACCCACAAAAGGGGATAAACGCTTATCACATCTTTTCCAATGGCAAACTTAGCGTACGCCCCGTTTTCGAGGATGCTGAACATGGTGGTGATGCTGAATGTTTTTCCTGCCTCCTCCAACACTTTAACGGCTAACAAAACACCCCCGAGGAGGTGAAAAACTTTTTTTATTTCACAGGTAAAATGTATAAGTATGCCGTCCGTTTTCGAGGATGCTAAGCAAATGATATTGACCAAATATTGTTGAATTTTGTACGGGAAATTCATATCTCACATTCGGGAATGGCGGATGAAGCCTGTGACGTTGATGATTGTGATGTCCATTTCGAAAAATATCAACCATGTAATTCTACTTGTAAGAGACGTAGGTTAAATTAATGTAGATGAGGTATGAATGAAAAAGAAAATGTTTTGTAAGTATATTTTATCTTTATATATAACGTCTATTATATTTTTCATGTAAGGAAAGCGACTGTACCAATTTAGTTAAGCTTTGTATGTTTCAATAAAATTTTTCTCTCAGTTTTTACATTAAAATAAACTATACTTATCAATAATGATTCAATAGACCAGTTATTGTAAGTACTCGATTATCTTTTTCAGTTAAAGAGTAAAAAAAGACAATTATCATCACGAAGAGAAGTAAGATTATTTTTCCCGTGCTCAGCATCCTCGAAAACGGGCGGTATATACATTTTACCGGTGACATAAAAAAATGATCTTTACCCCTTTCGGGGATGTTCGTTAGTCGTTATAGGAGTTGGCAGGGTTTGGAAGAAACGTTAACTATCACCACCGTGTTCAGCATCTTCGAAAACGGGCGTTACATACATTTTGCCGGTGATATTAAAAAAAAGATTTTCACCCCACTCGGAGGTGTTTATTAGCCGTTAGAGGGGTTGGAAGGGGTCAGAAATAATAGTGAGCATCACCACCGTGTTCAGCATTCTCGAAAACGGGGGGTACGCTAAGTTTCATTGGTGGAAAAGATGCGATAAGCGTTTAACCCCTTTTGGGGGTGGTTTTGGGCCATTTGGGGGATTACACAACTTGAAAGAAAAATTCTACCAGCACCATCATGTTCAGCGTCCTCGAAAACGGGGGGGAGGTACTCTCGTTGCATTGCAAAATACTTACAAGTTCCACTATAGGTGCATGCATATTTCGATGAAGCATTTGCCCGGTTGCCCGGTGCCTCAATCCGACACTGTCTAATTTTATTAATTTTTCATCCGAATTTTAATACAACATGAATAATTGAGAAAAAATAACTCAATGCAACCAAAGAAAAGTCCTTTTTAACGTAAACAACTTTTTCTTCATGTTATTTGAATTTGTTATTTGAATTACTTTTTGACCTCTAAGCTAAATCAATAAGAAAATTTATTTAATATAATGTATGTTACTGCAATGTCACCATCAGTGCTTAATTTCAATCTATCTTGAAAAAGCTATTTGCACATTTTATATTTTATTATTTAGAAGGCAATCTTACTTAATTTTCCTTGGCTTAATTATAGACAACTAACGACCTGTAATCAAAAACAAATAAATATTTCACACCGCAATGAAAAACATTTCTAATCAAAATTAAGTTTTTACAATATTTTATACTTATACTTGCTGAATATAAAAACATACCTAACACATTTATAGAAATATTAGTTCTTCATTGCTCTTTCGATAATATTTACTAAAACAAGGACTAGCTCAATCACCCATCAGTCGTCAATCTCACTAACATGTAACTAGATCTGGGGCAGTAACTAATTACGTTAATTACTCAATAATCAATGCTGAATAATCACTACATCAATACAAATAATCTAATAAGAAGATAAGAAGCATTACAAAACAAAAACAAAATAATATTCAACAGCCAGTGCGCTGTCCGAGTTTCAGCATCTGTGATATTCGGCAAAAAGTACTGCTGAATTTTTGCTTTTAGGAAGGAAATTGTGGAATCAAATAAATAAATACAGGAGCACCTTTGCTGTAAAACCCCCATACACATTCGAGCATGCTAGACGAGCATGTTGGTAAAAGTAGTTGGAAGCTGGCTCGGGGAACATGCTTGAAGGTGTGTGCGATCGACGAATGTATTTACCGGTTGGATGGAATGCTCGTGTGGCTCGCCGATCCCTACCAATACGGAACGAGCGTCAAACATGTTGGTACATGTTGGTGATTAGCAATAGTTTCTGGAAGTTGTGTGAGAGGTGTGCATCAATACAGTGCCGTTTTAACCCTAAGACAATGAGGTATTGCCTCGGGCCCCCCACCAAAATGCCTTGAAAATTTATTTTATTAAAAATAAAAAATAATGATTTCTGATTTCTTTCGAAATTTGGAATGACAAATCAAATTCCCGCCCTTCAGTTAAGCACGCGATTCCTACTATAACAATCATGAGTAATATACTAACACGTTCTGAAAATGAAGAACAAAAAGAAAAGCTGTGAAGTTCGCTTGTATCAGCTGTTGGTAGATAGAAATTTAAAAGATACCTTTCCCAATGTGGAGACAATAGACACTACTAAAAATTTATGTTGTAATAATGACCACAAATTGTACTGATGAGAGATCATTTTCAAAACTAATATCTTACGAGCGTTCTATTGTTGAAGAATTCGCTAATCAAAAATCTCGAAAGGTCAATTTAGTGTAGGATATATATCGGGATATTCGTTTAGTTTAATGTAAAATGTTAAACATTTCTACGTTTAAATATTGTCTGAAAGTTATTTGTAGCATTCTACGAATATTCTTTCCTTTTATTTGGATTTTCTACCAAATGTATTATCCTCTTCAAAAACAAGTCACCGAATCTACAAAATAAGGTTATTTTTACAAATAATATAAATCGGAATAAACACAGAAATAATGTACTTTGCTGACGTTTCGGGAAGTAGTATCTTTAATAACATATACAGAATCTTAAAGCTATGTATTTAACATACACAACAAAATAAGAGTTCCTCGAAAAAAGCTTTGAAAACGGAAAGAAACTACTTTCCGAAACGTCAGCAAAATACATTATTTCTGTATTCCGATTTATATTATTTGTAAAAAATATCCTTGTTCCTTTGACGTAAACATCACAGGCGCAGGGGATTTTTTCCAATAATTCTTTATATTATAGATTCGGTGATTTGTTTTTGAAGAGGATAATACATGTCGTAGAAGACCCAAATAAAGGGAAAGAATATTTCTACACTTGTTACCCTGTAATTACCAAAAATTAATATGTAAATAAAAAGGTCCTCATGATTTACACACCAAATTCCAGAAAGCTATGGTGGTTGATTTTCCGAAAATCACCAGTCTTGAGCAAGCCTTCGCCCCAATTTTGCCTACAGGACCTCATCCATGTTCATCCGGACCTGCACCAATTTCTCGTATTCGGTTGTCATTTTTTTCACAGCAGTGAGGCTCGCGGTTTTAAATTTTGAACTGAAGTTGGTAAGTTCGGTGCGTACATGACGTGTGGAAACCTTCGAGCATGCTTGTTTTGAAGTTAGGTTCGAGGTGATTTCTTCGAGTCAAGCATGCTTGAACATGTATGGGGGGGTTTTAGTTCCAAAAATGTGTTGTGATCAAAAAAATGATAAGCAAAATGCGGCAAAATAGAGAAATGGAATTGTACCATCTTTTTCGTTTTAAACAGTAGTTCTTACGTAGTGTGCGTTCTAAACTCAGCGCTTTTGTGATTAGTAATTTTGCGGTATTGACAGAAAGTATCAAAATAATCGTAAACCCTTGTATTTGTTTCCGTATCCCTTACACCTTTGGTTATTTAAGCATTGAAAGACACCGGTGCAAGATTTTCGTACAGGGATGTGAAATCGTAAAGCACTTGGGATGGTCAGAAAAGACACATTTGAAGCGGGAAGTGAATACTTTAAAAAATGGCCAACTTCAGAAAAGCAGTAAAATCATTTTATCAACAAAACTTGAAGATGTTTTTTTTACCGAGCAACGGATTTAGCAGGTTCTCTAGTCTCAAGAATAAATTTGGACTCAAAGACTACAATAATAAAAGCCTTCTCTAAATTTTGAGATTTTCGAAGCTAGACCACTAGTTTCTTAAGCTGGTGATGTTTCTGATTCTGAACCAATTAAGAATTTAGAGTTTAACGTATATGCTTCTGCTTCTGAATATGAAACTTAGAAGGAATTAGAAGATGATCTTAATGCTGTACCTTCTTGATGATAAAGAGGAAGCAGCAACTCCAAAAGTATCTAGTGCCACATGAAATTGACAGTAGTTCACAAATTTTCTCCGCCAAATTGGACACCCATTTAAAAACATAAATGTCCAAAAAATAAATTTTAAATAGATATCACAGAATGTAGGCAAATTAAAAATATCAAATGTTTAATTCTCAACGTCGCTATTGAGATGTTTGTGACCCCCACTGTATAATTGCTAAAGAAACCTTGGTCACGTGTACCAGTGAGACGGGTATTTGTCATTATTACATATAAAGTACTGGTCATTTGTCACCAGTAAATTAATTACTATTTATCTGAAGGATAAATAAATAAAATTGACCATTTACGTGATCGTCTAGTTTTATTAGTTTAGGACCCAAATCTCGTTGTGTATGTAGCAACCCTCTTTTAATTACCCTAGGTTATTTTATATAAAGTTTAATATTACTTGTCTATTAATTGAAAGACCTAGTTAATTATATACGGGGTGTCCCAAATGTCCCGGAACGTTCAAAAATATCGCAAACTGCTAATCTTTTCGGAAAACAAAAAAAACCGTGTTCAATATTTTAAAAAACCTATTCAATGACACCAAATTTAACTCCCCCACACCCCTATGCAGGGGGGAGGGGGAAACTTTGAAAAATTAAATGGGAACACCCATTTTTTATTGAAGATACGGATTGTACGGTTAAAATTACGTAAGGTTTGTCTGGAAAATTTTTTTTGGATTCGCTATAGATGGCGTTGTAATCGCAAAAAATTAAAGGCGTAAGTTGAAATAATCGGTTTACACCGGAAACAAAAAAACACGTGTTCAATATTTTAAAAATGAAACTACATGCAATACTTCGCATAAATGTTATTAAAGATAAATATTTTCAACAACAATTCAGAGAAAGACATAATGTTTATTTGTAAAAAGGTTTGTTTGGCTCTTTCAAAAATTAAATGGGAATCCCCATTTTTTTGTAAAAACGTGGTGCTTACTTTAGGTGGCTCACGTAACGTGAGTCACGTTGCCTCAAACCAGCTTTAATTTTTTTCGTGCTCAAATTGATAACCACCTTTTTCTTGGCAAAGTCCTAAACCGAAAGTAAACTTCATCGGTAAATTTCTGCAATACCTCTGGAGAAGTGAAAAACGTTGTTTAACAAATTATGTACAATTAAAGCAAAGTGTACTTGCGCACCATCCTGTCGAAACCAAACATTTTCGAAGGCACGCCCCACTAAATTTTGTATTGCAGGTACAATATCATCAGTCAACAAATCCACGTACTTTTGGGCAGTCAAATTACCGTCAATGAAGAATGGTCCAATGATATGGTTACACAATATTCCCGTCCAAACGTTAACTTTTTGCGGGTATTGCGTGTGATGCTCTTTCATCCAATGGGGATTCTCAGTGGCTCAATACCTCATGTTTCGCCGATTTTGCCATCATCTCAAAGGTAGCTTCGTCAGAGAAACAAGTCCAGAACAGAAGTTGATCATTTCTGTCGCATTTTTGCATCATTTCCTCGCAATATTCCAGTCTGCGGTCAAAGTCATCTCCAATAAGTTCTTGCACTAATTTTATTTTGTACGGAAAATAATTATGCAACTTTAAAACGCTCTGAACAGTAGATTTATTTGATTGATGGAGGATGTGGAAATCATCTTCAAAACTTAACGGAATTTCCAAAGACTTCTCGTCATTTGCAGCAGTTTTAGGTCTTCCAGATCGTGGTTCATCTTCGACTGATCCAGTCCAAACCATAAACTGTACGATAAACAGTCGACTTAGAAATGTTGAATAAACTGGCAACCTCTTGGTATGACCTTTCCCTAACGCCATACCCACGCATTATGAGAACAGTTATCCTTTCCCTCTCTGACAAGGACATCGTTAATTAGAAAAAAAGCACTCACAATTTAGAAAATTTTCACTTGAACAAATTGAGCTCTTGCCTCCAAGAAATTTGGAAGAGGAGTAGAATAAACATTAAAAAATAAAAACCAAACAAACTTTTTTACAAATAAACATGTTTTTTCTCTGAATTGTTGTTCTTCCAACTTTCTTGGAAGCAAGAACTCAACTTGTTCAAGTGAAAATTTTCTAAATTGTGAATGCTTTTTTCTAATCAACGATGTCCTTGTATATTTGTAAAAAAAGTATTATTTTTAAAAGTATTATCTGTAAAAGTATTTATTTGTAAAAAGGAATTCGTTTTTCAAATTTACGAAGAACGCAAATTCAAAATAAAAAATGATGGTTCCCATTTAACTTTTCAAAGTTACCCCCTGCACAGGGGGATGGGGGGGGGTCAAGTTTGGTGTCATTGGATACGTTTTTGAAAATGTTGAACACGTGTTTTTTTGTTTCCAGTGTAAACTGATTATTTCAAACTTACGCCTATATGTTAATTTTTTGCGATTACAGCGCCATCTGTAGCGAATCCAAAAAATGTTCCAGGCGAACCTTACATAATTTTAGCCGTACAATCCGTTTCTTTAATAAAAATGTGGGTTCAAATCCCTCCCCCTGCAGAGGAGGGTGGGGGGAGTCAACTTTGGTGCCATTGGATAAGTTTTTTTAAAAATATTGAACACGTGCTTTTTGTTTTCCAAAAAGATTAGCAGTCTGCGATATATTTGACCGTTCCGGGACTTTTGGGACACTCCATATGTTGTTTATGTGGAATTTTATTACTCAAGATTGTAGTGTACATTTATAGTTGAAGTTTGTTTTCTATTTTGAATTGAAATGAAATCATTTATATAGTTTATTAGGTACTTGCATGACAAAAAAGGTAAAGGTGAAAGAAAAGACAATAATTAATGGGAAAAAATAGTAAAAAAACCCATTTTATTTTATAAAAATTGATGTAGCAATAGCCGGACATGAAACCAAACATAATCCAAATATTTGAGACAGTTGTCTAAATATTATAATAGGGAAATTTACGTAGCTATAGTAATGACCATGCTATAGATATGCTGAGTGGTTTGGTTCAATAACAAGAACTGAGTTATACAATAGTATTCCGTGTTATTTTAATAGTAATTAGAGTTGTGGCAACGGCCTGGTAATGATAATTTATAATTAGAGTTGTTAGCAGTCGATAATTAATAATGGTTTATAATTAAAGTTGTACGCAATCGCTAAATAATAATAATTTATAATTAGGGTTGTTAACAATAGCCAAATAATGATAATTTGTAATTAGAGTTGCTAGCGATAGCTATAATGAATCGAGTGCAAACACGTCATGTTTGTACATTATGAAAATTAAGTTGAGACATGAGCATTAAATACTTATGTAAAATTCATAAAATGTTGGGGAAATATCCTTTAATTGACTACACTGTTTATTGATTGAGATTAGAGTATGAACAATCGTTCAGATAATCATATTAAGCTTGCTGAGGTGAAAGTTTACACTCACCGAGCAACCCGAAAATTGCCTATGATTGTCAACCATACGAAGACGCGAATCCGCGAGGGTAAGAAAGTGGTGTTACATCATCCTTCAATTGAACAAGTGACCAGACCATTGCCTGAAATATTGAACGTCCCACGTTGTAACGACCCTCAATTGAGAACCGAACGGCCAATTGACCATTGTCAATGTTTCAAACCTTTGTTAACGCACAATACGCCGAATTCATGTAACTATAATATTTTATTGTAGGTAAAATGGTCAACAATCAGACAACCTTGTGGTTAGAGCAGGAAAATATTCCTAGTATACATTAAATATAAAGCATTCTTGAAAAACCTTACGTAAGATGTGGTGGACAGGAGAGTCAACTGTTTGTTTTATAAAAACTGCAGAATAATGATTGACATAAAGTGTGATTAGTCTGTGACAAGGTACCTTGTTAATGCATAGCTCTCAATATATAGTTCTTGAATATAAATTTGTTATTTTGCAAACGCAAATTCCCCTAGTAAAATATTCAGCATAATGGAATCATAACTGAATAAATTGTAATATAATCGTATCATGTTTTTTAGTTAAAAATCAAAGCTAATATTTCATAAAGGAAAATCTAATGTTCTTTTAGTACCGCAAATGCGTCAATTTAAACCCTTTTTCCCGCCCGTAACCAGAATGCAAATTCAATAATAAACAGAGAATTAATCAAGTAAAAATACTTAGCAAAATAAGTTGGTGTTGTGTAAATGGCGTGGTAAACAGTCAGATAAGTTGGTGTAGACGTAGAGTGCATTTCGTATGGCATTACTTGGCAAAAATGACCACAAAATAATCTAGTGAGTCCGATGAACAGTCTAAGTGTTCTGCAGCATAACACTTATCTCTCCCCCAGCTCAAGTGTGGTTAACTTTCTCATAGAGAATGGCTGAGCCGTTAAAATTGCATTATATAAAGAAATCTTTAAGCCTGGAACTTTTCTTTGGCAAGTGGTGTCTGTCGTTGTGATGAATAATTTGAAAAGAATAGGTAGTTCAACATATCGTTTGATTCGTAGTTAGTCAAATAACCACAAAATAATACCGTGAGCTCAGCGAACAGTAAAGTTCTGATGTAACTCATGTGTGTTTCAAATGCAATCTCCAGGAGCCCAGCGAGCAGTTAAGTTCTGCGACGTAACTCGAGTGTGGTTCCAATCGCATCTCGTGCCGTCTGTCTACCGCGGTCTCTTTTTATATTGTACGGATGACGTCACAGCTACCCGGAACCTCTAGACTATTACTCCGTTGACTTTGTCCCACGTTCGGAAATGTTTACATTACAATATTCCAATACTCGCTCTATAGAAGTCTTGCAGCGTTTTTAGACTCAAACTTGTATGTTTCTGTCCTTTGCATTCTTAAGATAGAAAAGGGTAGGCAATTTCACCTTATGTGATGCGACAGAAGTACTTGAATCTTATCGCTCATATTGTAAAGAAAATCTATTATTAGACTCGATTTTTTGGTAAATTCCTTCGTAAAAGTGTAGCATTTATGTTGCTTTAAGAAGATGTAAATTAAAATACATTTCTGGCAACTTTACTGTGTAAATAAATTTGTATATGGGCTATATAGGGGGTACTTCATTATCAACTGTCAAGCACCTTTCTTACCCTGGTAATAAAATATGCATTTCGAATTAATATGTATAACACAGTAGTGTACATTATGTTGAGTTCAGGTTTCATAATATTTAATTAAACTCTGAGGAGTTAAAGGTAGTAAATCAGTCAGTTTTAAAATATTGTTTAATCCACGAATTCGGTATAGTACTGCTATATAATAATATAGAATTTAAAAAAAGTATAATTTACTTGAAAATGCTTCCTTAAAAATATGTGTTTGTTAGTTTTTAAAGGTTTGCCATAATTTAAGATTCTAAAATGTAACGACTTTTCAAAAGTTAATTCAATTGCGACCTTTAACACGAATCGATGGTATAGTGGCAAAGAAAGTCAGGAAACAAAGTTTTTCGATATTTTGGGTAAATAATGTAAAGTTAGCGAGTGTAAGTCGAATATTTTTTTCATTTTTAAGAGCATTTTCCGGTGCTCATAATTAAACGAAATTAATTAAAAACATGTGTTTTAAATCTGAAATTATTTTTAAATTGTCTTATTTTAGATTTCTGTACGATAAAAACTACAGGTGCTACAGTTTTCGTCCGCCTATGTACCCCGATTTTTGCCATTAAACACATAGCACTGGCTTTAGATCGCGTTCCACAGGAGAACCACTGCATTGTCTAAACGAATAAAATGTGAACGTCTTTTATGTGTAGAAAATGCCCTATAAACATGGTTTCCAACTACCCGTCGCATCCACCAAATATGTCACTACCACTTTCGGGTAGTCGTGTGAACGAACGAACGATCCATGCTTTAGGTGTCTGAGGGACGATTTGTTACTCTTTCTAAATGGATGATAGTATGTTGACCTGAAGGGTTCGATGTGACTTATTAAGACGCAAAATACAAAATAACTTACGTTCGATTTTTGCTGAACTGCTTGTATAGTGAATACGACCAGAATTGAAACCGTATAAAAACTAAAAGCCGGCAAAAACAGCCGGCATCTCTTTATTGTTTTTCTTATGACAAGCATTTCTGTTTACCTCCGCAACAGATGTTGCGACTGTTTTTGCTGGCTTTTAGTTTTTATACGGTTTCAATTCTGGTCGTATTCACTATAGCAAATGGTATTAATCGAACGGCACTGCACTATCTTAAAGCTAACACTCCTAATTTCTAACACTTTCCTAATTAACCTGAAATTTGTTAATGTGGACTAAATACGACGCAATGAAAGACGATAGGATTTTTAGGTAAAGGTATTTACGTAAAGGTAGGTATATATATTGGTCTGTTAAATAATTTTTGTTACTTACAAATTCCGAGTAAATAAGGTTAGCAAAAGTATAAGTTTAACAAGAGTGTCGGTCCATACCACACATTGTGAGGATTAGGATGACTTTTACAATGCAATTTCCAAAAACCATCTAATGATTTACTTTAAGCAAACGAGTGACATCAAAAAGATTCCAGCTAAAAATTTAATGTTTACGACTTTGTGGACTTTTAGCTTGCTAGTCTTTATATGTATTTGTGAAATATCATAAATAATTTCGGGAACTCGTTATAGAGTTTAAAATGCTTGAATCGCTTCTAATGAGAATATTATTTTATATTCATACGTTCAGGCAAGACGATCCTGTGCACTATGAGTGGCATGGATTCTGAATCACTGAGTAACCCCTTAAAGGGTAAATGCGGTATGGAACATAATAGTTTTCCGCCAAAATTGAGTCCGTTTAGAATTTTAATACGAAACTATTCACTCGTCCTCCTAGTCCATACCATGCATGAGAAACAGTACTACACAACGTGGGTTTGTAATAATAGCTATTTATGATACAAGTGAGAAAAATGCATGTTTAAGGCATCCGTATGAAAGTAACACAACGAGGCGCAGCCGAGTTGTGTAACTCATACAAGTGTCTTAAACGCATTTTCACACGAGTATCATACAAGATCTTTTCTCTACGAACGTACAAATATTTAAAAAACGTTATTGAAAAATATTAAATATCCTGACATTCAAAATGTCAAAATATTTTTAATTTGCATTTTGACGTTTCTTTGAATAATCAATTCTATCAATTGTCACAGTGTGATATTTTGAATTCGTAATCACACCATCTAAAAAATTACCGTACTACCGTTTCTAAGATAATAAAAGTTTGTTTTTATTAATTATTGATTACAAGCGACGTTCAAACCTCGCAAAGTTTAAACAATCTTTATTCATTGTGATTTTATTATTATTATAAAGCAACTATGAGTGCTTTAGATATCGAGAATAGTGACAGTGTTGCATCCAACGTAGAGGAGTCTGCAAGAATGGCAATTGATGCGCTATTACCTGCTAAGTCCAAAGCTCAATATGAGACGGCGTATATACGCTTTGAAAAATGGTGCAATGAGAAGAGAACTAGGCACCCCACGGAAACCGTATTGTTAGCATATTTCCAGCAAAAATCAAAAATACAAAAGCCATCCTAACTTTGGAGCCATTACTCAATGTTGAGGACGATGATATCCAAAAATAAAAATGTTGACATAAGTAGATATTGTTACGTGCTTACAATTTTCAGTAAACACTCCGTGGATTCGAATAACTTGCAACAAGAATTTTCACAAACCACTGATTTATTTAATCACTAAAATTACACTAGTAAATACTTAAAAATCACACAACTAATAATAACTTAATCTAATATGAATTCACTACTTTTAAAACACTATGAACTTTGCTTCCTAAACTTGACAACTTTATCTAACCTAAAAACTCTGTATTGCCTACTTCACTCAACTGAACTCTTCTTCTACAAACTGTCTCTGTAACCAGAACCACAGATTACCCAGAACTATACTGGATACTAAACTGAACTGTTTATCCTTCACTAAACTGTACTGTACTGTTCTTCCATCTGCTGGCTTCACCTCTTTATATACCCACTTGGAATGTCCAGAATATCATTGTAGAACTTTCCAGAAGATACTGGAATTCTCTATAATTTTCTTAGGCACTACTAAATGGTGGTTCGCCAGTTGGCCCACAGATGGCGCCGCCCTTCTGGCCAGGGAGTAATTACAACTCTCCTCTCTGTTAGAGGGCAGCACATAACAATATATTCATTTTAAAAAATGCAATCTGAGGGCTATAAACCGAAGAAATCCAAAGTAATGAGTAAAGAAAGTATCAAAAATTTTTTAACGAGAGCTGATAATTAAAATTTTTTATGATGAAGGTATGTCTAGTCTTATACCTAGAATAAATATAGTTTATTTGTAAAGCGATTTCTTTTAAAGCTACGTTAATTATTGAAATCGCAGGGAGATTCAGGAGAGACGAGCTAGGCCGCATGCAAGTTGGAGACATCGAAGGTCAAGGAGATGTTTGCCAAATTATCATCCCCATTGTGTGAAAAGTGACAGTTGTTTTCGCACTAGTCCACTGGTGCGTTAAAGTGACGTTTTTCACACTAAAATAACAGTTGAAAAGTACGACATTTCAATTGTGAGTTAGAAAAAGAATTTTATTTGGTAATACGAGTCAGTTTTCAAGATAGTTGCTAAATGTACGCCCCTTGCGACGTAATTTGATATAGTTCCATAAATCGCGCTCCGTGAGACGTCATTTATTGCAGTTATAATAATTAAAACCTCGTTCCTGCTCAAGACGATGGAGAAGCTATGTGAACGATACATAAGGGATGTTGTAGTGAAAGACAACCCTTTACATCCTAACCTGCACGCATACACCCTGGAAAGATCCACCAACGCCGTCCTCCATGCAGTCGCGAGTCGGATTGAGAAATCCTTGGACAATAAAGAGTCCACCCTAGACATAGATGGTGCGTTTGACAGGACCACCTTTCCAAAAATTAAAGCGGCCCTAGTGAAGAAGAATGTCCCTACATCTACAATCGTGGGAAGCTGGATATCCAACATGATGTCGAAGAGAGCTGTACAAATCAGTATGGGAGATGCTTCTGTACGAGGAATAGTCGCAAGAGGCTGTCCGCAGGGAGGTGTAATATCAGCACTGCTATGGAACATTGTTATTGACAGCTTCTTGTACCGCCTCAATTCAGAAGGATTCCACGCAGTTGTCTAAGCAGATGATTTAACATGATGCTTAGCGGAAAATTCGAAGGAGTCCTCTGCGAAATAATGCAGATGGCACTCCTTCCCTGTCTGTCAATCCCAGAAAGACGGAGATGGTTCATTTCACAAGGAAAGAGAAACTAGGAGCACTGAAGGCAGCTGCCCTCCTGGATACAACACTAAATTTCGCATCAGAAGTGAAATACGTTGGGGTAACCTTCGATTCCAAACTAGCATTGAATCTTCACATTTCTTATGAGCAGTACTGCAGGACCGTGGGGAAAACCTTGGGAATGAAACCCAATGTGGTCATATGGATATACACTACCATCATATAAGACCAATGATAACCTATGGAGCTGTGGCCTAGTTGCCTGCCTAAGCATAACCGTAGCTATGTGAACAAACGCCAGCGAGAACTATGGAGGTAATGCTGTGTCGGCCACCACTAGATATATATCTAAGAGAAGTGGCTCTGACAACAATGGTATGCCTCAAATCCGTTAGCATACACCAAATGTATGCTGTGGAGAGGCTAGAAGTCGCTTGTATAATGAGGCTGTCAGGAAGATGCCTCTTCTACAGGTGTGCACAGATGGCATTCCTCCCCGGTTTATCTTTGATAGGCCCTACATAATACAGACGAATAGTGAGAATGAGGTTGCTGGCGAAGGTGCGTCTTCACAGACGGATCAAAAAACAAGGATGGGACAGGATGTGGAATATATTCCAGAAGTCTACAAATTCAATATAAATGGACTATGGATGGACGAGCTACCGTAGTACAGACGGAACTGGCGGGCACAACCATTACCGCAAAAGAGATCGTCCGTAGACGAACTACGGGCAAAACAATCAGGACTTACACAGAGTAGACGATCATTACTTTACCACAGGAGCAGAGTATGGGAATATCATCAAGCATTTGTGGGTGCCTCCAGCATGAATAACATATAATGGTATGCTGGGTGAACGAACATGCATAACGTAATGGCAACAAAGTAGTCGACAGATTGGCCAAGAAGGCAGCAGGCTCGGCCAGTCTGTTAAAGATCATGGCGATAACACAAGTAATTAAAGGGAACACCCACAATGAATTCAAGAAGCTATGGAATGAAATATATTTACTTAGAAACTACTAAAATATCCCAACAAGAGTACAGCAAAGGACTATTTGGCAATGTCCAGCGGAAACCTACGTTTTATAACGGAAATCCAGACCGGACAGTGGACACTGTCCGTTAAAAAAACATCTACACAATTTGAAATTAAGCGAAACACCTCTCAGTAGAGGTTGTGAACAAGAAGATGAGACGGTTCAACATATACTTCTGCCGTTTCATCGATCAGAGAATTCATTTTGGGAAAACGTTGTCCTACCTTAGCCGATGTAAGGGTGAGATGTCCCTAGGCAGCATCACCATTTATTTCGCAAGATTAAGTTGGTTGGATGCCTAGGCGAGGGTCTGCCTACAGGGAGGAAGTATAAGGGGCCTAATGGGGCCTAAGTGCTGTGGTTCAATAATTTTATTGACCACCCTCCTAACCAATTCCAAATTCCAATTACACCCGTGGAATGGATTTTGATGATAGTTTTCAAAAAATTAAATTTTTGTTATACTTCCAAAAATCGCGCTCCGCATGACGCCATTGATTGCACCTATAATAATTACGCCTGTGGCACGAATTTTCATGATAGTTTACAAAAATGGAATTTTTGTCATATAGTTCCAAAAGATAAATTTATTTGTTGCAAATTCATATCATCTTAATTTCATTTAACATATCGCCGTCAATGGTCAAAATGGCTAACCCATGTAGACGTTGTAGGGATATTATCGCTCTCAAGTATACTTTGATCAATTTTAGTTTAGGGAACGAACGTTCACCGCCTGCTGCAACACACATCAGTAATGTCAATAAAATTCGTAACGCTACAGATGTATTGGGAAACGAGCATAATAAATTATTTTTAACCAAAAGATTTTGAACCCCTTTAGGCATTTTTCGTAGTTTAATATTATCGTCATCTTGAACAGATGGTAATCTATACACAATATAACCAATTCTTGTTTTAACTCTACCCCATTTATGTCAGTTTAATCGCTTCTGGTGCTCTGACGAGAAATTTTTAACAAACCTTTTCGATGCAATTTTCCGCTCTAAACAATTTTATTTAAAAAAAATTTATTTGGGGAACATTTGTTTTTTGGTGTCCCCTCTGGAGCCAGTCTCGATACTTTGACGAGAAATTTGAAAAAACATTTTCGAAACATTTTTTTATCCTAAACAGTTTTCCTGGACCCCCGACGAGAAATTTACAAAGACCAATTCAACTCTAAACAGTGTTTATTTGACACATTTTTAGATTCGAGGAATCCTTGTCCAGGCCGCCCCTGGTGCACCAATATCAACAATATCAACATCCATAATATCTTCTAGTTTCTGGCTCTAAGTTTTATGGTTGAAATTTTAGACTTCTACCACAATACCTATAAAAAAACAACTTCTACGTTGAGCCGTCTTCGAGAAAACGTATCACACAAACAGAATTTGAATTTTTTTCGACGCCAATGTTTTATCTATGGATGTAAAGTATAAACGGAAACTATATGCCATGATCCACTCTCTTGGTTTGACACCTTTGCAAACGGAGTCAAAACGCCACTGCCATCTCAATATCATATTGATCTATCAAAGCTTATAAAACAAAATAAATATGTTGATCCTAATAGAATGAAAACGTACCGCCTAATTACGCTCCTGTCTTTAGTAACTTTTTATCCTAAAATCAGCTGTTTTTAGGGAATTTTAACAAAATAATCACTAAACAGCAGAGTTCTATTTGACAGACAAATGCCAGGCTCTCACGGTTTAAGGTATCTGGATTTTAACTTATTTTATTCATTTTATCAAAATATTTTAATTACATCTTTGATATTTCAAAACAGATACTTTTTATTAACAATCTTCAGGTAACAATGTAAATCTAGATTTTATTAATATTTAATCACTATCATTTGACAGAAATCCATTTTTTTACAATTTAAAATTGTTCATTTTGTTTTACAGGTTAATTACTATAATACAACAATGAGCGGCGCTTACCAACACGAAATTTTCGAAAGCCTTTAATTAGCCCATAAAATTCATACACCGACACATTAATGTACATCTCATTTTGTATTCCTCTTTTTGTTATACATTAAGTATGACAGATATTTTTGAACACCTAGAATCCAACGATAAAACTGAAGTTGAAAATGCAAAACAAAGTCTACGTGAACAGTTTATTAAAGGTATGTATTGGAATAACATTAAAACAATTATATAATTTTTCTCTTAAACTTTATACATAATATACATCTTAGTTGTATATGTGTATATTTCTACTAGTAACTAATGCAAGAGTGTTTCGTGATAGAGGAATGAGAAGATTATTCAGTTGATACAAAGGCAGAGCTTTACCTCCCGAAAGTGAATATTAAGAGCTGCTTATCTTTTGTTATTTAACTACCCAGAACAAGTAGATATCATAACAACAGGGATTCTTTTAGATTTACCAAATTAGATTTTATCAGATCGAATTTCTAGTGCCATATCATTTTTTTGCAATTTGAAAAGCAGAGTAATAACTTTTTACAAAAGATAAGCTATTTGAGATAATTAATTAAAAGTAATCTGCTCGTAGTGATAATAAAGTAATAGGGTAATATTGTGTAGATTTAGGATTATAAGAATTATTAAATTACCCCAGCTTTGTGTACCGTCCATACGAATTTTAATAGAACTTTTTCCTTCACTGTCTAAATTGTGATTATTTATTACAACAACCTTTGATATTTTTGTACTTAAGGTTACAAGAAATTAAACATTATATTAATCTTATTTAGGTATTCACTGGAGGGCTAAATTATAAGTTCTACTATAACCAAATTGTACATTCGAACAAAAAAAAATTGTTACAATAGTTTAAAATGCCTTCTGTACATATATGAATCAAAATCATTTTCTATTTTATAAAATGAATGAATATGATATAAAAAAACTAAAAACTATGCATGTATTACAATTTATTTGCAGGTTAGATAATGAACGAAAAGAGATTTGTAAAAATGTCCATACATAGTAAAAATGCATGCACAAATTCAGAATCATAATCCTTATTTCAAAAAGAAGAGAAGTAGTACGATCATTGATCTATTTTGTTAAAGAAAGAGAAATTGAATTTGGACATTTTCAATCATAGGCATATATAGATCACGCGATGGTTTAAGAAACTATGGGGACAACATATCAACGATATATTCATTTCAAGCCATCTATTTCTTATATGTGATTGCATATAATTCGTTCTCTTTCTTCATTTTGCAATGGTAGGAGAACTAGTTATATTTGTATTACAACGCGTCCACAAAAATGCAAGTTAGCAAATAGCTACTGCAAGTGGACGCTCGACCCTCCAATCGTTTTCCTTATTTACCGGAAGATTCGATTACTACTAACAGACGTTTATTTTTTTTTTATAAATCCTGTTTATTTCAGCAATAACATCAATTTACAATATATTAAATGAAGTGGTCACATTTTCCTGGATATTTCTTTATATAAATTCGTAGAAATTGACTTCAAGTTGAAATATTGTCAGTGAAAAATTATGACTAGTTGCAGATAATTTGCAAATATTTTAAAATGCAAATGACTTCACATAGTCCATAATATAATTCAACTCTCGATTCAACTTCTTGTGGCATGTAGCTAGGATGAAGTCGGGAGCTATTTTAATAGATTTTATAATCTTATTTTAAAGTTTATTAAATATCCTTAACATTAATTAAAGGTGTAAATGAACGGAAAACGACAAGTTGTTTGTTGTCGATTCAAGTTAAGACGTATGGCACCAATACAAAATTATAGTAGGGGGAAAAATTACATCAGCGAAATGTGAATGAGTGAGCGTTATTAAGAAATTGAAAAGTAGGCATTTTACACATGATGATGCCCTACTTCTCGATAAATTTGCCCGGATCACTCAGTCTACATATATATAGACGCGTCGATGGTTGACTCCTCCAGGAGTCACGGTTGTCTAAACGACGTTTCGGCAGAATCTCATCTGCCATCTTCAGGTTCTTACTGAAAGCCTCCTACTACTGCTGCTCCTCATTGCTTGAACTGAACTGACGTTCTCCGCGTTGTGCGGCTCCTTATATAGGCGGTGGTCTAGGACGCGCCTGCGCGACTGGCTACATGTCACTGGTCGCCTACTACTTGTGGGAGGCGTAGCGGGCGTCTGAACCAACCCGATAAGTAGCCTCGCTGAAACGTTATGCTCCACGTGACTTCTCGTTGGTGGTTGGGTATCCTCGTATCCCATCTTTAACGTAGAATGCCGAGGTTCTCTCTGATTGGTCAGAGCTCGGCTCTGACTCCTCGTAATAGGTCCATTTCGGGCAGGTTGCTGTGTTTCTTCACTATTTGTCAATGCTTGAACGTACCTCCTCGTGATTGGTTCATCCACAGTGGATCGTCATGTGTTTTCTGTTACGTATCTTCCTACAAGAGCGGGCTTCCAAGAACTGGGTAATCTCTGTGTATCATCCCGTTTATTAAGATTTTATGATCTTTTTTCGATCTCTATGGCCTCTCTGGTAATCCTTGACCTATAATGCTCGATATTAGCTGCTGTTCTGGTGTTGTTGAAGTCTATTTTGTGTCCTGTGGATTTTATATGCTGTGCTAGGGATGATGTTTTCTCCTCTTTTCGTACTGCATTCATATGTTCTTCCTTTCTTACACTAATATGTCTATTGGTCTGTCCCATGTATGATTTATTGCAATCTTGGCACGGGATTTCGTATACTCCTTGGTTTTCTAGGGTAGTTTTTGATTTTGGATTACGGAGGACTGCACTGATTTTTCGGTCTGTTTTAAATATTTTTTCTATGTTATGTTTACGTAGAACTATGCCAATTTTATCTGTCATCCCTTTCATATAAGGTAGATATGCTTTTGCCACTGGTTTCTCGGATTCCTCCTTTTTTTTACTTTACTTTTAAGCACATTTGCTGAATGCATGGGCATCCTATATCGAGAATATTTAATATTGATGGACAAATAACTTAAATAAATAAGAAACAAAATAAACACCAATGTGCCATCTGCCAAAAGCCATCTATCGGGATTAAAACAGTACTGATGTAGTCCAGTGATCAAAAATTCAATTACTCTAATAATAATTCAATTTTTTGGGTTCTTTGCCATTTTCTCGCCAACGGATTCTGACTGGACCGACAATGGAATTTTTTTTCTTATTTTGATATGTGAGGAATATATTCCTGAATTTATTTTGTGTATTTTTTTAACACTGTATACCGTAATAAGAAATTAGTATAATTTCAAGGTGGTATTTCATGGCCAAACTAGAAAATATAAACAGGTGTTCAAAAATTGTTCATTTTGGAATTGTAAGGTGTTAAATTTTTTTTTAAATACCGAGTTTTTCGTATATTCCCCTTATTAGTACAGCTATCAACCAAACTTGTCATGCAATTCATTAGGTAGGTAGGATACCTTAATATGTGATTATATCATGCTCAATATTAATCAGTGATGGGGAACCTTGCCATAAATTCAATTAAAAAGCAATAATGTGCTGTAGAAAATTAAAAGTAATCGCATCTTAAGGCAAGTTATTTAATTGGAATATAAGTGTATCTCTGATTTTTTTATTTGTCATAAAAAAAACCTGTATTTTCTTGGATATTTTGACACCCCATATTTTAGTAAACGAAGAATTTTTGGGTACCTGTTTATATGAACTTTTTTTCGTGTAACTAAGTAAATAAACCTGAAATATTTTACTTAAGTTACACTGTATACTGTATGTATCGATATAGATTAGATAACGAAAAGACCTTTTGTCCAAATATTTTATAATAAACATGAACACACACCACATATCGTAGACAACCCCAAATCCAAAGCCAAAGGGTGTCCGGAAGGGAGTTATACATTTGAAAAAACGTAGACACATGCGGGGATAGGACCCAGACCACAGTAGAGTCAGACCGACTGAGCTACTGTGCCGGTACTTGCTCCTTTGATTCATATTTATGTATTAAGAAGTCATAGCAAAACACCTCAATAAAAAAAATTAAACTAACGAATTTGATTTTATAAGCTCATTGTAATATGATTATTTTTTTTTAGTTAATGATCCTTGGTTATTAAATGGCTTATACGACTATTACTTAAATACCAATTCCATTCCATCGATGGATATACTGGTTAATATAAAAGAACCCCATCATCAATATTTATTCGATCGGTAAGTACTTCTAATTGAAATATACAGGCACAGGCAGTGATAAATTTTAGGCCTAAAACCGCTATAATCGGCAAGCTATTGAGGCAGATATTTGTTTGCACTAAATTTTGTATAACAAACATTCTAATAATTCAAAACATCTAGTTCATCCCCACTTTAATAAGTAGTAAAGTGCTTGTATTAAGAATACTTGCTTAGCTATCGTTTCAATGGGCAGACTAAAATATATGACTTGGCCAGTAGATTACAAATTTACTTGTGGAAAAGAGAAAAAAATCAAAATTTTCCAAATAATTCACCAGTGTATATTATAGTGAAAATATAATGAATTCTAACATCCGCTGCCGCCATTTTGTGGATAATTTCTTTACAAACTAAAAATAAAGCACAACAGAAAATATCACAATAAGAAACATTAAAAGCTTATAAAAACAAAGAGAAATGTGCAATCAATACATTTGATATATGTGTCACGTGACAGAATGCTGAACGTTGACTACGGCTACGACTAGAACTGTAACTTTAATGTATTTATTTGTAATTGTAGTATTTATTGGGTTTAATACATTTATTATGTTTCATACTTGTATCTGTTAGACATATTTTACACCCTAAGGGTATTTTTTCAGGAACTAATAAATATCTATCTACCTATCTTTGTATTTACAAAAATTGAAAATTTTCATGTCATTGATAAGTACATAAATTGATGACGTGAATAACAACATTTGTGATTTCAACTATAATATCACAGGAAAGCAAATTCTAGACATATTTCTTAACTCCTGTTGTGAGAGCCTTTGTACATATACTATTATAAATAATATTATAATAAATGTCTATAAGGGGATCACTTTCCTGAGAAGCGTAAAATTGCTGAAGTGATTCCGATCTATAAATCGTATGATAAAAATGATGTAAAAAATTATAGACCTTTTTCATTTTTTGTACAGCATATAGTTGTAACCATAGAAAATGTTATTTCTGTATGTCAGGTGCACCGCTTTGTTATAATAATAGTAATAATAAATTATTAAATCCAGTAGATCACTACAATGGGTATAGGATACATCAATTCAAATACAAATAGAAAACAATTTAGGAAATATACCGGGTGTAACAGGATCATGGTATACCCCCTTTTTTCCTTTAGTTTTGAAGATAATTGATTGAAATTTAGGATATACTACATACATAATAAGCGGCACTTTTTGACAAACAGTTGGTTTTTTTCACTTCCGGTTTCGCCGGAAGTGACACTAACTTTCTATTTTTAAATGGAACACCCTGTATATTGTTGCATTTTTGAATTTTGTATAATTTTCTGAATTCAACGATGCCAAATAAGTGACATTTCAAACATCATTTTTTTTATAATATAATTTTTCCATTTAAGTGTGCCATGTCTAGTGTAGCTGTATAATTATTTCACAGCTTTGTCATAGTAGGAACTTAAAGAACGCCGTCTGGCTTACCTGAATAGATGCTACTTGTCATATTTTAAAGTTATTAGAGACATTTTAAGCCAACAAAAATAACGTCAGTTTTAAGCAACGTTATGGTTATATTTATTAACGATAACGATTACCACGACTATTAAAAAGAGAGGTTTTAGACCGCTTTTTAGAAATAAGATTTAACAGTTGACAGTTTGGTAACATAACCTCGACTAATTTGGCTAGGAGCTAGTTACTTGATGCCAGATAATGCCAGAGGAAAACACAATTGGTTCTTTGCCTTAACGTTAAAACGTTTAAAAGTTTACTACTCCTTACAAATTATTTTTTTATAAAAAAGGACTTCCTAATAAGCTTCAAGTAGCGGAAATGAAAGATTTTTAAAAAAATTATTGTGTAAAAATACCATTGAAAACTTACTTGCGAGGTGTTAAATGTTCTAAAATCTGCTTCGTGGTTAATAGTGGCAACGCTGTCATTGGAAAAATAACCATAAGCATAATACGTCCTGCGGTATTTCTCCGTAAGTAACGGAATCCGTTATCGTTAATAAAGTTCAGCAGTTGACATTTTAGTATTGCGCATGCTCAGAATAACGATAACGATAAATGCATGACGAAATAAGGGGTTTAAAAAGTCTCTATTATTAGTAGGGGATAAGCGCTACACGAAGCATGTACTGTACGCGAATGCAGTATAAGTAGTAACCGTCTCACACACTTATTGCATGTTCTAAAATCCTCTTGAGAATACTGTATCACTTAGTAATTTCTCCTGCGGTCTAGGTAACCAAACAAATGATTAGTATTACATTTAAATGTTTTCTTTTTCAGACTCTCTGATTCAATTCGAAGTCAGAAAACCAAAATTAAAGTACAAGCACTTACACTCTTAGGACATGTTGCCCGAAGTCAACCAACTTGGCTTTACAAACTTCAAGAACACAACTTACTCAAAGATATTTTTAAATTGCTAAAAGTGAGTATGTTTTAATGAATCGAGGAGGGCATTAAATTATATTCTTTTACAGGCTGAGGAGGAACTTCTGCCGTTAATAAGTGCTCTTCTACTTTTAATTGTATTGTTACCAATTATACCATCAACCATGGGCCACTATTTGAGAGATATTTTTGATATATTTAGGTAAGGATAATTACAATAAAACATTACGTAAGAATGACGTGACAAAATGGATCTCTGGATGTAAAGTATGTTATAGAGACTCAGACATGTTATAAGAGTTGTAACATTTTTGTGGAAGGACCCAAGCAACACCAAATGGTTTAATAAAAGTTTTGATTTCGTTTATATGACTGGTATATATAATGTTTATCGCAACCTATATTCAACATTCGAATATCCGCACTACAAACGTATATATCTGTCTTATCATATATTAAATATAGACGTTTTAAAAAAACGCATATATATGGTAAAGTCGAGACAAGAATTCAAGCGATGCACGTCACGCGTGATCTCATTAAAGAAATTTTAATAGTAACATAATTTTTAATCATTAATTACGTTAAAAAGAGTAATTCTTGACACCTAGTTATTAGATTTTTTCAGAAATAGGTAGTTTAATGGGGCTTCATGATTCTTAGCAGTATTGTCTTATTTATAGAATCAATCTGACGTGCATCGCTTGAATTCTTGCCTCGACTATACATCATATTCTAAATATATACGTCTTAAGAAAACGTTATATTGTTACATCATATACGAGATATTATATGCTTTTATATGGAACCTCAAATAAACGTATTCCATATATGTCGATAATACGTATGATGTAAATGTTTTTCTCACGTTTATGAAAAACCATTTCTCCAGTTGCTGGTATACGTGTAATAAAACTTTATTATTCACATAATTCATACATACATACATAGGGTATCCCTGTATGGAATATCTAATACAAATTTTTTTATTTTAAATTTTTTTAGAGTCATTTTTTATAGTGTTGCTTCAGCTTATTAAACTTTTTTTGGCAATACCAAAATTTAGGTAATATATTCAAAGAATATAAATACGTGACTTCGCATAAGGTGAACATATTTCAAATTAAAAATATAGAAGTTTCAAAGCCTCATGAAGCTGGTGAACTATATAGTTAAAAGGAAATTAAGTATATGTAATCGTAAATTATAATTGTTTTTATTTAAATTTTTTTTCTTTTGAAAATCTGAACTTTTTCTGAAGAATTTAGTTTTTCACAAAAAATTTAGAATAAAAAGATAGAAAATATCGAGAAATTTTTTAAAGGGAATCCACCCTTGTATCTTTGTTAATGAATATACGCTATAAGTTCTTTAGACCTTTTTTTATATTGTTTTATAAACTAAGAGCCTATTTAATAAACGATTAAATAGTTTCCATCACTTTATTTTTATCAAAATTACCTTAACTTTAAAAATTTAAACAGGAAATTCTGTTATACATTATTATAGACTAATCGATTTCAAATAACTTTGCAAGTCAAATCATGTCTTAAATCAGAAATCATTTGCTACTTATGATAAAATTGTTAATATATATTGCTGCATAACAGTAATAAGATGACATTGAAACAAATTAATTTCTAAGTGCTTTATTTTGTAAAATATATTATTTTTTCTTTAATTATAACAGGGAAATTAGAATTAAAGTTTTTTTTGACTTACGATACATTTTCCTTTGCAAAATTATTTAGAATTAATGGGTCTACAACACTATAAAAAAGATAGAAGGTATCCGTTTTTAAATTCGAAAGTTAATATTATAATGATCTCCAATTTTTTAAAAGTACATATTTTAAACTTTCTATCTATATATAACTACTGATATCAAGGAAAAATAATTCAGTTGTATATATGTATGCAGATATTTTTTAAAAATATTTATTATTTAGTACTAGCTTTTTTATATTATATTAAGCTTTACCTACTCTGCGGGATTGGCTAAATACGTAAAACTATTTTATCATTTACTATTTCACCCTTGGGGACCTAGGATGTTTGACAACGATAACAAAATACAACATTGTTCATTACTCTTTCCTAAAATCTAAAAATAGTGTCTATTTATTATTATTACTCTAACTGTAGCGGCTTTTGGCAAGCTTCAACCAATCTTGAATCGTCCCTCTAATTTTATTGTCACTGGTCTCACCCACGCCTTCAACGCTAGCCATGCAGAGTTTTACACCTTCTGTGATAAAAAAAATGCAGTTACTATGAAATCGATCAGATAAACAATAATTCTTACCAATCACAAGTTGGTTCATTCTGGTAACTTTAACGCACTACAACGTGATAACTCAAGGATAAGGGCGGCTCATCAACATAACACTTGTTGAATTTCAGTCAAATAATATATACGCAAAAACAAACAAGTAAATATTCTTTGTTTCGACCATAAGGCCACACTACTAAGGTTGACTACCATCACACGAAACAGCAATTAACACGACAATCTGCGTTTGCTCACCAGCTATACTGTTGAGACAATGAGAGAGATGCATATATTTATGAGAAATGCTTATGTATTTTACAACAAAGACAACAATACTAACCCGGTTACTGGCGACTGCGCAATCGATGCAGATTGATATATGTTTAAGAACCGTATATTGTAAACTGCAATATTACTGAACAAATATTTTCATTCATCATCTATCTATAACAAATTTTGATTAATGTAAATATTTTACTCATATTTCCAGATATTGTTATAATCTTCGAACTTTTAGTTGCAATTGTTTATGACATGCCTATAAAAATGTAGCGCAAATAATATTTATCGTATATATTTAAAAATCGTATATTAAAAACTCTAATATGGCTGAAAAAATGCAAGTAGTGTCAATTTCACTAATTTACAATTTAAACATTTGACGGAAGTGTAGTCTCAACTCCCAATTAATTATTTCTCAAATATTCTGCGTTACTCCAAAAATTTTCGGAGAAATACATTTATAATATATGTAGAAAAATCGTTTATGAAATAAACACTTTTCATAGACGTTGATTAAATATACGCTAACGAAATTTAAACCGTAATTTCATATAATAAACGTTTATTAAACCATCATGTGTTGCTTGGATGGGGCAAATCATATTCAAACATATTTTTAACATACATTTCAGAGCCTTTCGGAACACAGTTTTTAAGAAACTTAGCATTCAATTTCTACATTTTCTGAGGTAGTTTGAATTCAAATGTTTATTATTAGGTCAGTCAAATCAAACGAAGCGAGATAGTAATAAAATGCATTGTTGTCTTTCAACAATAATACAGTAAGACGTATATGGGAAGTAAATTCTCTGATGTATGCAGGTTGCTTTATATTGAGCAGGTCCAAAAAACAAAACAGAAAGTGAAAACTGAAAATTGAAATCAGATATTCACTTAAGTAGAAGTAAGTATTTAGCAGTCAGTTAACAACAGTTAGTGACTTTGATAAGAATTTACTTCCATCTTGTCTTACTGTATAATTGCTGAAAGTCAACAATTCAAACATTTATTTTAACGGTTACTATTATAATATAAAATACATTTTTGCCCACCTTGTGTATTAGTATATGCTTAGACATTTAATATACCTTCAGAAAAAAATATTGACTGGGCTATGTTCCTGTTTAAAAACAATTGTCGATGACGTCACTACAACAATGTGCATTTAAAAATAAAAATTGACTTGCCTCTGAATTTTTTTTAAGCCATATGCCTATGAAATAATGAATTTATTCCATATATCTCCACCATTTTATAATGTCACGACTGCGCGACGGGGGTTAGCAGGACGTCCACGGATATCGCCAGCATCACCCTGTATAGGGTAAGTGCCGACGATAGCCATGACTAAAGTCACTTTACTCGCTTGGCATGTCGAGAGGGTAAATTACGTTACTAAGTGAACACACAAATAAAACATAATGGTAACATAACAGATTGAACATTTATTGGAATAGAATAAAATCAAACAATGAAATGAACATAATAAAATATACTACTTACATTGTACTACATCTAGCCACCCTGAGGCATGGCCTCTGGGAGGGAGTTGCCCCACGCACCACCTAGGCCTGCTTCTCTAAAAACCCAGACGACAACTGACTCATTTACTTTTTTCCATTTCGTTTCCCGGTACTTGCACTCTCAGCATTTCTGCAACTAGCGTGCCGTGTGCACCCGTTGCTGAGTTTGCTGGATTTCCACGGTACATTGTAACAAGCAACCTGGTTTACTTTAAGATATCGGATTAAATTAATTTTGTAACTAAATCGTTTCCTGAGTAAAATCATATACCGGGTGGTCCAATAATTGTCTAGGTACTGCGTGACAATAATATGCTGAATCTCTATAAACGTAGATCATTGGTTAATTTTTCTTAAAGAAGTGACAATAAGTTGTATTAGTATGTACCTGCAAGCATTTACGTTAATATGTCTCACTGGGTGGACCTGTGGGCTACACTACAGTGAACATAACATAAAATACACCACATATACCTTTCCAAATAATTGAAAACTTGCCAGAATCGGACCAATCCTCAAAAAAGGTAACCCAGACCTTATTGACAATTATAGGGCAATTTGTTTGCTATCCAACTTTGCGAAGGCTTTCAAAATGTGCTTATACAAAGAAATATTTGCTCAAGTTAAATCCATTATCTTCTCATTACAATATGGTTTCTTTCCTGCAAGAAGCACAGTCACCATCCTTGCTTCATTCAAGGAATGTACAACTCAAACCTAGATACTCATCAGCAAATTGACACAGTATACACAGACTTCTCGAAGGCCTTTGACAGATTGGATCATGCTATACTCCTAAACAAGCTACTTATCATAGCATTCAACAAGAAACTACTATTTTCTTTCTGTCATATTTGTCAAACAGAGAACAATTTGTCGAATATAGGGGTCACCAATCATTAAGAATTACTGCTACTAGCGGTGTGCCACAAGGCAGCAACCTCGCTCCTTTGCTTTTCTCTATTTATTAATGATATCTGTAATCAAGTTAGTAGCAACATGCTTCTATTTGCCGATGACTTAAAAATCTACAATTTCTAACTTTGAAATTAGATGAAGTTTATCCTCGACAAGGTACGGAGCAATCTGTTCTCAGTCGGTTTGATATTCCCTCACTCAAATTCAAAAGTAAATATTCTACAAGTTCTAGAATTTTTGTTCAAACTGTGTAATAATCAGGTTGACTGTGCAGAACTGAGTGCTCCATTAAATGTACAGATGCCTAGCTTTCATACTAGGCTCTTCAGTGTCTATTTTCTTGATTTCTGATTCAATTTATTGCATGCATAATGTCAGAACATTCGGCGTATGTTGTTGTATTCTCAAAGACAATGCTGCACATATCTCATAAGAAGCATTTTAACTAACTAGTTGCTACTGCTGCTGCTATAGGTCTTCTTTATAGAAACATATTCACAGTTACCAGTATTATATTCAATCCCACATTCACACTAATTTTGTCCAGAGTGGAAATGTGTACATGACATATGTCGTTACTGCCAATTTACAAATTTAAAAAAGTAATATTAATAAAAGCAATAGGTTCCTTTTCGTTATCAACAACAAAACATCTCTTGGCACCATTTATTACTATTTTCTGTTGAAATTAACTATATTAGTAATATTTATATTTCAGCCGATTGGCTTCCTGGAATTGTAGCTCAGGAAAATTTGTGGAGGACCAAAACGTCCACATGCAAGTGGCCCTGTACGCCTTATTTCTAAGATTGTATGGAATGTTCCCATGTAATTTTCTTGGATTCCTAAGAAGTCAATATAAGGAAAAGAATAACCCAGTATTTGTTCACACAATTAAGGTAAGGTACATGTATTTAGATTTTAAAGTAAAAATATATGCCGTTAAGTCTATAGTGATGCTGTTTTTTTTGTAAATTACTAAAGAATTATAAGTTTATCAATAAATATTTCGTATATATTTTTTAAATCTATTCCGTAATGACTTAGTCTGTTTTAATTCTATTAAAAAAAATCAAATGAAAAGCCTTAAATAGATCTATAAAAAGTTTCCTCATACATACATGGAGATATAGGTTCTTAAATGGTCATGTCTTGGTCAATCTTCATAATATAGAAAAAATTCAAAAGAATAAATTATGACTCCACTCTCAACCAATACTTTGAACATTTGAAATTGCTTTATTAATATATCAGATATTTACCAGAAATTGAGCAACTTGGATGTCGATAAAGACCCTAGACCTGGCAGCATACCACCGATCATCCTTAACCACTGCAGTTTTATCCTATCTAGACCTTTAAAGCTTGTAACATCAATCACAAGTGGATTCAATTTATACTGATTTCACGAAGGCATTTTATTGTATTGATCACGTGTTACTCATAGCCAAACTAAGGGCTTTGGGTGTCGAGGGTTGCATGCTTGAATGGATTCATAGTTACTTATAGAACCGAACACAGTTTGTCAGATGCTCTGGAGCCATATCAGCTTCTATTATAGTTACTTCGGGCGTTCCGCAAGGATCGCATATTGGTCCATCATTATTTAACTTGTTTATTAATGATATTAGTGTGGTCCTCATTAACAGTTATTATTTAATATTTGCTGACGATTGGAAGCTATTCGAAATCGTTGACAATTCTCATGATGCCCTCTTTTGCAAAATAATCTCGATAATCTAGTTCGATGGTGTGACATCTACTTATTGAAACTTGTAAGTGTAATCAAATTTCTTTCGTAAGAGGCGATAATCCTGTAATATTCGACTACCATCTAAATAATGATACTTTAAATAGGGTAAACTGGGTGTAGTGTTTGACGTCAAGATGACATTCAAACCACATATATCAAAAGTTACATCACAAACACTGAAAGTGTTAGGTTGCATCAATAGGGACTCTACCTTTTTTTCTATTAAAATATACAAATTGCTTTACTCTTCACTGGTAAGGAGTCTACTAGAATGTAGCAGTATGGTATGGAATCCAGCATATAATGTTGATAAAGAATCCATTTCTTAGGCAATGTGCATTCATGATGGGTCATCCGAGAGGCGAATATTCCTACAATGACATCTTACGCGAACTCAACCTTATATCACTTGAGTGGAGAAAAGTGCAACTTGATTTATGCTTTTTGCTTAAATTAATTAATGGTAATATTAACCATCCTAAGATACTTCAGTTCATTAGCTTTAATTTAAATGATCTTAGGACAAGACATTCAGAATTTTTTAAAATACCCTTTCATCACATAAATTATGGTCAAAATGATCCCATTAGCAGATTACTTCGAACAGCAAATTCATTCCATAATGATATTGAACTCTTTGGCTCATCACTATATTCATTTAAAAACTAAGTTAAATCTTGTATAAGTAATTTAAATTAGGCTCGAATACATGATGTAGCTGAATTTTATGGTACTTGTAATTATTTTCTTGTTGTTTTATCTATGTATTATTTTAAAACTGTCTTTATTAGAAAATTATATTCTCATTTACTGAACTGCAAAATGGCTTAGCCGTATAATTAATAATAAATAAATAAACTTAATGTAAGTAAATGCCACACTATGCCCTTCTACCGCAACAGGGATCCTCTTCAATATGTTTATTACAGTAATAACGCATCTCTTGCTAATGTTTCTGTTATTGAGGATCTGGGTGTAATACTCGATCCAACATTGACTTTCACATCTCACATTTTTCAAACTGATGTTACCAAATCACTAAAAATACTGAGTTTCATTAAACAATCTTCATGCGACTTTACTAAAATTACTTCTATTAAGCTACTTTAATGTTACCTTGTTAGTCCGCACTTAGAATACGCTTTGTGTGTTTGGAGTCCACACTATAATATATATAATCAGTATTTAGAACAGGTCCAATATAAATTCTGGCATTAGGTCGCTTTTAAATTGAACAAGAATCCTGACTATGCAATTCTCGAAAATGATCATATCAACACTCTTAAAGTTTGTAAACATCACAGAGATGGTAAGTTACTACACAATATAATTCTACTGTTTCCTGTCCATACTTACTGGAAAGGTTAGTCATTCATGTACCATCATGAACTACCCATTCAGTTTATACATTTTACGAACCAGTTCATAGAACCAATAAATATGCACCTATTGCAATTATTATCTTGACTTTTTACAAACTCAACAAACCCCTCTCTGCAATTAACAAACATTCCATTTAACCCTTAACCCTACCTTAGTCCCATATTATTGCTCTTCTTTAGTTTTTGTCATGCATCTGTATATATTTATTTTATATGTTTCAAACTTGTTTTGTCTACTTTAGATATTTTCTAGTACTTACTGTTCTTCTTTTTCTTTATATTTTTTATAATTCTAAATTATATGCACTATTTTAAATTGTAATTTAATATTGGCAATTAATATAATTGGATAATGGGTATAAACCCGCAAATAAATAAATGTACAAATACATTTGAAATGTTTTATACGTTAAAAATTACTATCTTGTATATTTTAACGTTTACAAACTATGTTAAAAATCTCATTTTATAACACCAGTGTTAAAAGTGACTTACTTTTACACTAGCAACTTTTCTGTATTGTATTTAATATTAAAATAACATAACACTGTTTTTTTTTTCTAGCCTATGTTAGATACTGTTAGAATGCACCCATCTCTAGTGACCGCTTCAAAGGATAACGAAACAACAACAGAAAGGTTAAATAACTTGATAAAAATTCTAATTTCTTGAACCTAATTGTCTAATATTCTAGATGGAAGAAAATGGGAGTACATGATGTAATAGTTGAATGTGAAAGGTTTAGTTTAGATTTAACTGACAGGTGTCCACACGATGCTTGTCAATATGCAACTGGCTTTCGATCGAGGTCTGGCACTTCAAATTCGACCATAGGTAACAATTAATTATAATTGTTGTAATAATACATACAGTGTGCCCCAAAACTAAGGATAAAATTTATCCTGTGTTTTTAAATACTTAAATGCTAAAACAGGCCAATTAGAATATTATACAAATTGTCACCTTTTTGAAATATTTTTTAATTTTTTGTATCATGTTTGACAGAGTTAGTTAGTTACATCAACATTTTTTTAATGAGATCCCCTACATTGAATTGCTAGGTCCTTTAAAATTGAATTCAGCAAATAAGTTTATACCTACCTACCTAAATCATTTATTTAATACCACCTATATGTGCGATCCAAAAAATATGTCAGGTAACAGATTAAGTTGAAATGTAAATGGGCCCATATCGATTCCCCAGTATGACCATTCGGTCTATTGTGGCTCACTCCTAATTATATTTCACCCAATCGGTTCATCTTTTCAATAAAGCTGGTGAGCTTATTGGGTGAGAGACTGCCCAGGTCCTCTGGCAACAGCTGTACTTTGCCAAATAGCGAGAACCGGGTTCTTTCTACAGCGGGACAAGTGCACAGAATGTGCCTTGCTGTTTCATCTTCCTCTAAACATAGATGGCATTCAGCGTATCCCACCAGTCGAAGTCTGTGTAGGTGATGATTTAATCTGCAATGCCCAGTATACAAGCCAATTAGAGTTCTTAGGTGTAACCTGTTTAACTTTATTAGTTTTTCAGCTGTTGATTTCAGGATGAATTTCTTTGAATGAGCTAATCGTGGTAATTTCTGCTAGTAGTGGGGAGTGAATTTTGATACCACACCATCTCTGGCCAGGCTGTTGGCAATTTTATTACCTTCCATGTTAGAGTGATTAGGCATATAGTTCAGGGTTAGTTTGTTATTTCTGCCCGATTGGGTAGTAACAGCCTTTTGGCAGTTCCACACAGTTTTGGAGTTACAGAGGTAGGATTCAAGACCCTTAAGAGCTGCTTGGCTATCTTAGGAGATCTTTATTGATCTGTATCTAGGATCCATTTGTACCAGTCTTCACACACAGTTCTATGTGATCTATTTCAACCTGAAAATTTGTCATGGTATTACATAGCCTTGAAGTTATTATTACTTTTCGGTTGCAACTGTTACCTCCAGATCCCGATGCTTCGGTAGTTTTGGAGCTGTCCGTAAACCAACAACTATCTGCCTTTTGTAGGTCAGTTTTATTCTGATGATCCCACTCACCTCATTAAGACAATTGGAAGCTTGCGGTTGATCATCGCATTCATGACATCTGAAAGCATACCTAGGATGTTATAACTGTTTAAATCATTAATCAGTGCATTGTGTTCCATGATTCTAGGCTACAATATACTGATTGGAATATGTTGCCCACCTAGCCTCACGTGTCCACAAATTCTTTAGTATGTTCACCTTTGTGGATTACCTTCTCCAAATGGGAGTTCCAGTTAAATGATATATTTAGCATAATACCTAGACATTTCACTTCTTCCGAGAATGAAATAAATTCACCTAGTGGGGAAAACGGTTCTAAGTTATGCAGCTTTATTTTCCTGGTGAAGGGTACTATTACCGTTTTGTGAGATTAACAGACATATCTGTTCCCTCTCACACCAGATGTGCACTGTGCCTAGTATCTTTTGAAGGGTATGAGGAAGTACCTCTTCAGAATTTCCTATAATCAAAATGACTAACTTGTCCTCATGCTCTTGAATATTTGGATATTTTCTTGTAGGGTTGTTTAAAAGGAATAGTTTGCAAATAGACGAGGCACTATCAAAGGGAAAGAAAATACCATAGAAGACGTTCAGTATATATGACTACATATTGAAAATGTAATTAATGAATTTGAGCACTGAATTAGCTATTACTAAATTGTTAATGGTGATCACTGAACATTTACTTTAATGAAACAAATGCATAATGGATATTTTTTTTAATTATTGTCGTAACTGTTTTCTGATAACCATTGTAGAAAAGTGAAATCTATAGGTGAATTCACTTTTAGGAGGGCTACCATTTATACATCTACGTGTTCTAGTCGACCAAATTCTCATGGCATCCACGATGTGTACAAAACAGATGAAGAGAACAGCAGCATTCTCACTCAGGTACAAATATTGAGAATGTGTTTTCTCAATACTTGACCACCTTATCTAGTGCGTAAATAACCTTCAGATGCCACAAAGATTTGATCAACTAGTATAGGCACCCCATTTAAAAGAATATAGTGGTGTCAGGGTGTCATCAAAATAAAAAATACTGTGGAAAGATGATGACTTTTTACATGCTAATTGACTTTTTTTTTTTAAATGCAAACAGTAGAAAAAATATTAATTTTATTCCCTACTTCTGTGATACACTTATGTAATAATCGTATAACTGAAACATTCTTGCTATACTTTATTTACTGAAGAATTCATATACATGTTTTTGCTGATATATCGTGAGATTCTCCATATTTTTGCCTAATATTTTTAGGTGATTTTGAATTGGAGCTGTATTTAAATAAATCAAATCAATGTTGTATGATTTTACATGATATTTCAAATTTAATACGACACAAACTGTAACTGATAGCTTAACTATTGGATAATAATTTATTTATAATTTTTCAGAACCATCATATCAACTACAAAATATAAAAAATTTAGCATCGTTACAAATGCCTACCACCGAACCAAATTATTTTACGCCCAGTATGGTATTCCATGTACAAACTCCACCAGTTACAGAAACTGCGCCTGCAAATATTCCTCTTGTACAGGTAATTATTTATATTTCTTAAAACTCTATTTAGGAGGGAAGGAGCTGTAGATGTACATTGAAAAGTGCATCCAAAATTTGTTTGAATATTATTACCAGCATTCCAACAAAGACCGTGTCCTCGCCTCACACATCTTCCAGCGGCATGTATATCAGTGTATGCGCGGAAGTTATACAACCTTAGGCGAGGGTTGTATAGGGGATATACCATCCTTCGGAGGGGATGTAAAGTCGTTGATCCCTTGTCTATTAAATGTTTGGCAAGTAAAAGATCCCTACCCTTCTTAAGGGAAGAGGTTCGGCAAAATTCCTGGTTGGGGGTAGCTCGTCTACAGGCGTTGGTGTTAGGCCTCAGTAGCGGAAATAGGCCGACGTTAAATAAATGTATAAAAAAAAATATTGCCTTTTCCAAAAAAAGCAGACGTGTCACTACCACTAAATGCATGAGCAAAAAGAACTGTTTTCCTGGAGATCTTAAGGACATTCGCCAACTGTAAATCTTTAGATTTAATAACATAAAAAGCAATTTAAATATCGATACATAACGCAGAACCTTTTTTGTAGAGAATTTTGTGACAAACCTTTTTCTATACTTATGTTTTTTTCCCTAAGATTTAGGGATATAAGATAGGGATGGACTTACCCCTTGGGAACTTTTTTGATATGTGTTCTTACACACATAAGCTAATTATTATAGATATTTCAGCTTATTACAATTATTTTCTTCTACTCCACATAAATTTGCCTAATTTCTGTGTACTATACCCATATTGAATAGGTGCTGTTTTTGTTTTGGTCAAATCTGTATATAATAATAATAATAACAATAATATGGTTTATTGTGCATAAAAAACAGGTTTACACACAAAAGGAAGAGGTTAGCCTAGCTTTCTTCCACCTCTCCTAAAAAATTATAATATATATATTAAAAAAGAATCTAAATGAAAATATTTTACAATAAAATGCCTAACTAATTTATAAAGCTCTTAACGTAAATATTGTAAGTGTTGATATATGAATATTATTAGACCTAAAGTTCTCGAAAACTATATCTTCAACAATAATGTTATTTTATTTTTAAATTGTCCTAAAGATAAATTTAAGTAATCAACAACTTTATTCAAATATACAGGTGCCAAGTAAGAAAAACATCCTTCGAATCTGCTTGTGTTATGTTGTGGGGTCGTAAATGTATTGTATCTTAAGTTAGCATTATGGACATCTGATCTCCTCTGAATTAAAACATATAAATAATTTGGTGTTTTATATTTTAATAATTTGTACAAAAAGATTGTTATTAAATATTGCATTCGCTGTTGAACATTCAACTCATTAAGTTGTACAAGATATGGCGTTACATGTTCCTGATATGGAATACAACATACAAATCGCATACATGCATTTTGTATGCGCTGTAGCTTGTTTTTGTTGTATTGAAGCAAGAAACTGTAATACACAGATCCACAGTAATCTGAATGAGGGTATATAAGGGTTTTAACTAATTTTAATTTAACTTCTTTATTTAATTGGTATTTAAATCCATATAGTAATTTTAATTTTAAAAATGAAATTTTGAATATGTATTCGACATGTTCGTTAAATGATAAACTGTTATCCATGATTACACCTAAATTTTTTGCTGATGTTACCCAATTAATATCGCTATTGTTTATATTTAGTTTGAAGTTATTTTCTATTTCAAGTTTTTGTCTTTCAGGCCCAATGCACATAGCAACTGTCTTGTTGGGGTTTATTCTTAATCCATGATCTTCAGAATATTGTACAGTACGTTGCAAGTCTCTATTTACATTTTCTACAGATATTTCAGAATTTTTGAAGGGAAAGGATATATATATTTCAATGTCGTCTGCGTACAAATGAACATTACATTGATCTAGCGCTCTAGGAAAATCAAATATATAAATAGAAAACAAAATAGGTCCTAAAATGCTACCTTGTGGTACACCGGAAGTGGTTTCTCTCGTGGAGGAAATTAAGTCCCTATCAATTATAACCCTTTGAGTTCTACCTACCATGTAACTTTGTAACCAATTGAGAGCTATATTTCCGAAGCCAAGATACTTTAGCTTAGCAATAAGTAGATCAGAATGTACCAAATCAAAAGCTTTACTTTGATCTAGCAACACTAATATACTACACCAAGATTTATCCAGTGCTGTAGCTACATCATTAACAACTTTTATTAGGGCAGTATGTGTTCCATGTTTTCCACGAAAACCTGATTGTACTTCAGTACACAAAACTTTCCCCTGTATTGACAAAATTGATCTAAATTCAATTTTATATGATATATTACATCCACTTTAATATGCTATATAGTTGAAATCACAAATGTATCAACGTTTGTAAAACACAAGTATTTTGCAATGAAAATATATGGACAATAATAGTACGCAATACAATGAATTTTAACATCCGTTGCCGCATTAAATCTTACTACAATTCACCTCATTGATTTCTTGTGCAGGTAAAAGGGAACATCCATGACGTTTTCTCAAATAAAGTACTCATCTAATTGCACCACGATGTCTCTGGCTTCAGTTTTGACAGAGAACTTGACAGAATACTGAACATTGGTTGCAGCTATGACTAATGCTTGTATATTCATTTATAAAATGCATCGTTAATATTTGGAACTTCTGTTGTAGCCTCGGCAGGCGAGATTTTCTGTTACTTACATCCTATGCTTTTTGTATTTACAAAGATAGAAAAACTGCATGTCGTTAATAAGTACATAAATTGACGACATGAAAACAATATTTATGATTTCAATTATACTATTCATTCTAAATTTTATAAAATATATATGATACAGAAAACATTATGATTTAGTGTGAAATTTTCTGCATACACTAGACATATTTTTTTAAAGTTCTTTATTTTTTCTCACTAACTATTGACAATATAACATAGTCATCCCAAATCATCAGTGATATGCTGGTCTCAGAACCAACATAGACGTATGAGTGAAACAAGTATTGCCTACCGAATAATAGAAAGATTACATCTTAAAAGTAATTTTCGTATTTCCTGTCCTATCTACATAATAATAATAATATAGTCTAGTTAGTGCATTCTGTAAGTCGGACAGGAATGTAAATATTAATCTAACAAGACTATGTCCCCCCCCCCGTTTTCGATCCCGGATGCTGAATACGATGGCGGTGGTAAAATTTCTCTGAGGTCATCCAACCCCCCACACGGACAAAGACCACCCCCGAAAGGGGGTAAACCGCGTATCCGCCGTCTCCTATCATCCAAACCCATGTTACCCCCGTTTTGGAAGATGCTGAGCACAATGGTAATGTCGAGACCCCTCCTCGATACCCGCCAACCCCCCAAACGGCCCAAAACCACCCCCGGATGGGGTAAACCACGAATAGGTTGTCTTCTCTCGGCTAAACCATGTTACCCCCACTTTTCGAGGATGCTATGCACGAAGGTGATGTAGAGACCTCTCTTCGATCCCCGCCAAACCCTCCCCCCCTCCCAAACGGCCAAAAACCACCCCCAATCAAGATACCTGTAATCATCATCCGATACGTATTCAATGATCTGTGAACTTACTCACTTACTTCATAAAACCGCGTATCAAAGGGGTAATTTTTGTCCATTTGAGGGGTCGGTTCGCCTCGGGGAGAAGATCCAACATCACCATCGTGCTTAGCATCCTCGAAAACGGGGGTAAAACGGGTTTGGACAATAGGAGACGGCGGATACATGGTTTACCCCTTTTAGGTGGTTTTTGGCCGTATATTCACAAAATTTAAAAATAACGAATTCTTAAGGGTGACAGTGAAGACAGTGTAGAATTTAATTTTCTGAGTAGTAAAAAATATATCCTATAAAGAGTTTATAGTATTTGTTTTTTAACATCATCATATATTTAGGGTGTTCAGAGTTCAAATTTTCCTTCACAAGAGGGCACTTCACCTCCTGAAGCTGCAATAGAGGCTACACCGGAGACTACTCCTATAAGAGTAAGTGATTTATGTTATTTCTTAACATTATTTGGCAAGTTTTGGCTGCAAATATTTAAAAAGTACACAAAAAACCAGTTGCCTATAAGAAATTTTAGAAATCTGCTCATGTATGTTGAGGATATTTTAAATGAATATTTAATAATTTTTTTCACATTTCATAAATGATTGTTTTAAAAAAAATTCTAAATCATAAAACTCAATTGATGCGAATTATATATATCAATAATAATAATATATTAAATTAATATGTTAACAGTAGTAAACCAGAATTTTTTGTAAACAATTTTTGTCATTAATGACAATGTATACGTTTTTAATTATGGAGATAATATAGAAGGTCATATTTATCTCATTATCATTAACAAATATAATTTTGCATATTTATCTTTCAAACAAAACATTTTAAGTTTAATTTGAAGACATTCTGGTGTAAATAATGCTTTTAAAAGTTTTCTTTAACTCGCTAATACCAATTCTACCTCCATAATAATATAGTTCAACCTGCATTATGAAAACATGTAATATGATACATGATAATGAATATGAAATAAGCAGTTAATAAATTCTAGAGTGTAAAGTATCACAGTTTAAATTTAATATACAGTATTATTATTTCTCTAACAAATCCTCATCATATTCAGTAAGTAAATATCAATATATTAAATTTATTGGAGATCTGAATAAAATTACTATTATTAATATAATCTCTAACATTTTTTAAACATAAAAATATGTTTAATATGAATGGCCATATGCGCGCCCATTTTTAAGATTTTCAGTTTTTTTTGGGACTTGGCGGTGGCTGGTGACTCCACGTCTTTAGGATAAAAAATTAATTCAATTTTTTTAATTTTTGCACCGTGGCTTCGCGATATCTCAAATATCTTCAAAAAACCATTTTCCCATACATTTAACATGTCATTTTCCCCTCCCCCCACTTTGACTTCCTAACCACAAATGCGTCTGAATGTTGGGGGGACCCAAATTTACTTATTGGCAAGAGAAAAAATCACAATCGGACGTTTCCTTATTCCAAAGCCAGATCTGCTCCATTATTTAGTTTAAATATTTTTACTACTTGTGTTATTTACTTGTATTGCTGATTTATTTAATTTTTTATCTCAAACGGTAATTCCTTGACTCAACAAGCCTCCATACTTTAATACCCTAAACATAAATAGCTTGATAAATATAGAAACTATAAAAAGGAAATTTTTAGAGGGCTGGAAGGGGGCGAAAAATTCTTTGCGACTCAAAAAACGAGCGTTTTAATGAATAATGCTACCGGGTTTTTATTAAGTTTGCAAAATTTTCGTTGATTTGATGTTTATCTGTCTATTTTCAACAGAAAACTCAATTTTCAAAATTTATTCAAATCATTGTGCCCTTTGCCAAAACAGCATCTGCCATGTTAATATTTCCCAAGTAGATATTATGGTTAATATTATTGTGGGGCAATTTTTTTATAAGATCAGAATGATAAGAATGTTTATGAAGTATTCTTTCTATTCGTCTCTTTTGATGAACAGTTCAAATTTTTTATTACATTGTCATTGGCAAGTATTTTCAATTTTTTTATTTTAATTTTGTACATATTTCTAAATCTATTGCGATAATTTTTAAGCTCTTCTGATGGATTAAGCGAGTACGTTTCATTTAACAATGCTAGCTGATCCCTGGTTTCTTTTATGTCATGCATAAACCAGTTTGCTTTATGCCTGTTTTTGTTGTTTGAATTTTTAAATTTGCGTATGGGAAATGCGTCATTATAAATGAAGTATAATTAGGTATTTTCTAAGAAATGTGGATTGTAATATCGATGTATACAGTAAAAGTGACCAAGAGCCCAGAGACCAAAACTGATTAAAATATGCTTTAAAGCATAAGATCCCAATTTTCTTTAAACAGATATTTCCGAGGTCAAACCAAAGTGGATGCTCGAATGAAAAATACCTAAATTGATTTATTCCTCAATATTTTTTTGTGGAAAATATCAAATGCTATTTATTAATAAAATAATTTCATCAGAAAGTAATCAAAAACGGTCAATTTGTTTTTTAAATTGGATACATTAATTGTTGATTAAGCTTTGAATTGTGTGAAATGAATCCTATCATTGTTTTTGATTAATTGTAAAAGTATAGCATAAAAGGGGATGTAATAAGGGCATAGATTTAAAATATTGTGTATCTTGATCAATTTATACAAAATTGAATGTGACAATAAGTGTGAAATTAACAAAAATTTCATTAACTTAAAACAATCTCTTGACATTTTCCTTTGCTACTTTTTTTATTTTATTTCTATTTTGGTCATTTTTTGCAATATAGAACATAAGTAATCATAAAAATAGAAATTGAACCATTTAAATTCATGGGATAAAGATGAGATTTCTTATATTCACCATTTTAAATACTGGAAAAAAAATATTATTTTGTTTTTCATTATGTTGTTGACAGAAGACACAAATTTTAGAATTATTTGAAAAACTACTGTTTCCATTATATTAAAAATAACTTATGCATTTAAAGTTGAAATAAAATTTGTTATGGGCTACTCTCAATAATTCTAACGATAATAGTCATTGTATTTTTATTTGTGTTAGTTATGATTTTTGCTAAGTCATCTAACAACAACAAAAACTAAAAATAAAGCTTAAGAAAGTATATTATCTTATAAGCTATAATTTACCGCATAAAAATAATTATCTTTGGTTTGTTTTGTTTTATTTATGTTTTTGTGACTTAAGTTTATTTTTTAGGATTTTCGAGCGATATCTACAAGATCTCAACCACTAAATTCTAATATTGCCAGAGCATTGACATCGTTTAATAAAAGTAGATCCTCAGGTTCTCAGACCTCAACACCAACTCATTCGCAACCTTCATCGCCAATGCGTAAAGAAATATCACCTTTTAGTTTTTCTTCGGAAAGTAAATCAGGTTCAGCTTTTACCAAAATAAAAAGAGATTCAATATCTAACCAAAAATTTACTAAGCTTATCCTGGAGCGGTCACAGGTTTGTATTTATAAAATTATCATGAGGAAAGGTCCCTTGATTTGCCTGATTCTGTTTATTATTTTATTTGTTTTGTTGCATTTTTTCAATTTTTTAATTCTGAATAAACAGCATAAAATATATTAAATGTGAGCTATGTTTAAAATACTTAGTATTCCAGTCACAAGGTATTTTGATTTGAAACCATAATCTACAATTTCTAGTTACTGAACTCATTGTTTTCTTCATTTATTATTTTTCCGTTTTATTTAATTTTCTTATGAGATAAGAATTTTTTTTTAAATTAGAGCATTGTGAAAGTATCAGTAATTTATATTCAAATTAATGGTTAACGATGATTGACCGTATTAATCAAGCACAGTCACTTGTGTTGGATTTGTTCTTATCACATAATGAATAAAGTCTAGTAAACTGTAACTTGGCGTGTCTATGAACTGACACTACATGTACAACTTTATTTCTATTGCATACAAAGTATAAGCAATAGCTCAAATACATTGTTCACGTATGTCTACCAAGATTCTCTCTCATATAAAGAGAGACGGAAATACGAAACATACACATATCCATCTATAGGTTCTATAAGTTCAGCGATTCTCTTTAAAGATTTGTCAATTGTTATTATGAACTGTTATTACTTGGGTTAAAAGTCGTCTCATGTTGGAATTAAATTCGTCTTTATACGAAATATTTAAGTTATTTTCATTTTCTAGTACTTATATATTACACGTTTTATAGTAGAATTGTTGTTCTCGTGTAGCTCAGTGTGTAAAGATACTTGAAGGTTAAGTTATATTTGTTATTAGCTTGTCAAGGCCCATTTTAAAAAATAATTTTAGTTCCTCAAGCCACAGTAGCCCACTGACAACTTCAACTTCGTCAAGAACAGCACTAAGTCAGTTTCCATAAAAATAATCATCGTCCAGCATGCAGCACAATCAATACTTCCTATTGGTCATATGACCTTTTTTTTATAAGTTTTTACACTCATCTTGCTATTTGGTTTGAACGCGTCTGTTCTTGTTTTGTTAAAATACACAAATTGATTTGTATGTTCATTTATGATACTTCCATGTATCCTTGTGTAATCGCAACACACTTATTGTTCATATCAGCAGTTGCATCTGAATTTTGGTTGCTAAAGGGGTGAGCTTACAGTTACATGCACTTAAACATGTACGCGATGAGCTCTCATTCCATAAGCCAACCAATGCTTATGCTGAATAAAGGAGACCCGGTGGGGTGTCACCTAGCAGCTCTTGTAGTCAGTGATTTTATCGTATTTTTTACGTTTCTAAGATCATTTTGTATTACTTATAATCACTCTGAAATGACCTGTACTTGAAAAATCACTTGAGTAAAGATGCTTCGTTAATAAGTACCGTGCATATCGGTTCCTTTTTTTAAAAAATGCCTAATATTTATGAATAACAAAGACATTTCCATTTGTCAACGGTTTTTACAACTAGGAAACATGGTTAATTATTTTTTTGTTTCTTTATTTGTTATACATATACATACATTTGTATTATTTACACACAGCATCTAATTATGTCAGGTTTCGCTCAGGACGATAATATAAATTAGTAATATGCAATAGTATTTATATCATTAAATCATGTTTCTGTGCTTAAGCCAAGTAAAAATTTGATAGGTATACTTGATGAAATTGACGAAAAGCTATAATTGTATACAAAACAAATACATATTTTTTTTTAGTTCGATCAAACTCATCTAAGGGACTTTTCACCTCATGGTTTATATAAATAAATAACCATCTGGACTATCAACTAACCATTATATTTTCTTTAAATAAAATTAACTATGACTTATGACACAACCCTAAAGCGTGAATAAAAATTTTAAAGTTAAGAATTCATTATTAGTTATTTTTTTTTTTTTAATTAATGGACAATGTAGTTGGCTTCATTATATTACAATATTTTGACGTATTTAATTGTTAATCTTATTTATAAAAAAGATCTCTGATACTAATTAATGTTTCTCTATACCACATAGTAACTTTTCTAGGTCGCTGAAACACCAAACATTAATGATCATTTGACCAAGAACAAAAATTTACCAACACCTTCTAGTCCACTGCGTATTATAAATTCTGAAACAGTATCCAGGCAGTATAGTCCACAACAGCGACTTGAATCTCCCATTACCCAAGAGGATGAAGAGGTTTTGTCTATTGTGAGTAAGAGTGACTCTCTAAAATTCCCGATGCCAGGACCATGGGATGGGGCATTAGCTGAAATAGATGACTGTAAGTCAATGATTTTATATCACAATAATGTAACTGTTGGATAAGCCACTTTTTAGTTTTCATTTTTTAAAGTGTGATTGAGCATTATTAAATTTAAAGACTTTTAAAATTCATACACACCAAAATTAACTCTTATACTTGTTGAATGATACGATTTTTCTTAGCATTTTCTCAACTTTAGTCAAAGGTGAATCCTACTTCAGTTTTAGTTAGTTAATTTGCTGATCTAACGAGATCTAGCATTAAATTCTAATATAAAATCAGAAATAGTTGTCTCATATCCCAAAAAGAGACAACACTGCTGCTACGGACACGTGTTTCGGAATTATTGCGCCTCATAAGCATAGCTTAGCTGAAAAAAAGATTTTATTGATTAGGATCAAAACTAAGGTAGAAATATATAGTACACAGTACTCCAGTGTGTACCTTCTTACCTCATCTGCCACATTTAGGGTCTCAAATGAGAGCAGTCAGTACGAGGAGGGAGCTCTATGTGTATTGTTTCATAACCTATGCTATGCTGAAGAGCAGCAATAACACCGAAACGTGTTCATAGCTACATTTTTGTTTCTTTTTGGGGTATAAGGCAACTATTTCTGATTTTATAATGACCCACTAGCCTTCCGTATTTATTATATTCTAAATAAAAGAAACTAAAGAATCTAAAATTATTATTATTATTAAAAAATAACTTCATTTTAGCAGTGGCTCAATGTTTTCTTTAAATACTAGAGTAGCAATTGTAGATGGTAGATTTTTATTACTGTTTTACTAAGCAACTAGGATAGGGGTAACAATATAGCATGTTTTTTTTTTCAAAAGTTCAAGACAGGATTTACCGATAGCAAAATTAAAATTCAGTTTAAATAATAATAATAATAATAATAATATTTATTTCACCATGTTGGATACAAATAATGTACATATGGTAGGTCAGAAGTACAATAGTAACATTTTAAAATAACAATAAAATTTATATATATTTCACAAATATTATAGTACTAATAATACTATTATTATTGGTCCAATTATTTGATTATTGTACAATAAGTCGTCAGGTCAGAATGAAAATATATAGAATATAATAAAGTAAAACAAAGTAAACTGGTACTAACAAACATTTTAAAATCTATATACAGTTATAAATATATATTAGTATAACAAATATGACATGAATGCAAAGCAAAAGAAGAAAAAAAAAAAAAAAATGTGAATTTATCATCAAATCAAAAATTATCATTTAAGAACTCCCTGACCGAATAATACGCCTTTCCTAAGAGTAGCTCTTTGACGTGTTTTTTAAAAATATTAATATTTAAAGATTTTAGGTCATCTGGTAATTTATTGAAAGACTTTATGGCCAGATATTTGGGGCAGTGTTCATACATTGTTGTTCTGTGTTGAGGTATTTCTAAACGCTCGTTATTTCTCGTATTATAATGATGATACTGACTTAGGGTTTCAAAACTTTCATTTTTTGCATAAATAAGGATACTTAAAATAAATGAAGAGGGCAGCGTAAGAATATTTAAAGCCTTAAAGTGCTCTTTGCAGCTATCTCGCGATTTTATGCCACACATATATCTTACTGCCTTTTTTTGTAGTTTAAAGACTCTCAAACTTTCATTTGAAAAACCCCAAGCAGTGATACCGTAAGAAAGAATAGAGTGAAAATTTGCGAAATAATACTTTTTTATGACATCAAGGCTTACAGTATCTTTTAGTTGTTTGATACAATAGCAAACAGAAGCCAATTTTTTGCACATATGATCAATATGTGTCCCCCACCTACAATTCTCAGATATGTATAAGCCTAGAAATTTTGTTGACTCAGCCTGTCTAAGTGATTTATGTGAAATTCTAATGAGCAGGCTGCTATCAGAGGTTATCAAAGTGTTTTTAAACCTAATTAATACGGACTTGTTTGTATTTAATAAGAGCCTATTATTGACTAACCATCTATTAATGGATTCCAATTCTTCATTACTTCTAAGAACAACATTTTTCGGGCAATTATCCCCTACTACCACAGACGTGTCATCAGCAAACAAAAATATATTAAGTGCATTAAGATCGTTTATGTAAATGAGAAATAACAAAGGACCTAATATAGACCCTTGTGGGACACCAACTGTAGTATGAAGCGTTTCAGATCGACACGAATTAATGCTTACTAGATGTGGTCGATTTTCCAGATAGCTATTAAACCAGTTGAGTGCTAGTCCTCTAACCCCGTATTTAGCCATCTTATCTAGGAGAATTTTATGTGAGACCAAATCAAACGCCTTGCTAAGATCTAGAAAGATACCTATGACAATCTCGCCGTTATCCATTTTATTATGTAGTAAATTTAGAAATTTATTGATACAACTAGATGTTGATCGTCCTTTTCGAAAACCAAACTGGTTTTTGTTAAATAGTTTGTATTTGTCAAAAAAGGCTATGATTTTATTTGCTGCATATTTTTCAAAGACTTTTGCAAAAGTGTTTAATAGTGCTATTGGCCTATAATTATTTATATCGTCAGTATCTCCGGATTTTAATATAGGTACGATTTTCGCAATTTTTAATTTGTCCGGGAAAACCCCTACACTAAGAGAAACATTAATCAGGTACGTTAGTTGTTTAGTAACATAATCTTTACATTTCTTTAGCAAATTTGAACTAATTTCATCTATTCCGGCTGAATTGGAATTTTTCAAATTGAGTATAATATCATAGACCTCAGCTTCAGTCGCAGGTTCAAAGAAGAATGTATATAGGTTATTGTTAATATTATTTGATGGGTCAGAGTCGTTATGTGGGATGTTTTTCAATAGTATAGTTGGAATTTCATTAAAATGTGAATTAAAGGCATTTCCTAGTTCAACAGAATCGTCTATTATTTTGTCATTAATATTAAGCTTTAAATCATTTATTTTATTCTTTTTATTAGGTTTAATAATATCCCACGCCACTTTAGATTTATTACTTGCATTTGTTAAGATACTGTCGTTATAGTTTCTCTTTGCTTTACGGAGAAGTTGTCTGTAAATGCATTTATACTTTTTATAATACGAGACTATATTAAGGTCCGTTGCGTTCAGTGTCAGGAAGTAAAGATCTTTCAATTTTTTTGATGATACACGTAGGCCTTTTGTTAGCCACGGAGTCTTTTTTTGGTATGTTCTAATATTCCTTGTTTTTTCAGGAAAAGCTAGATGAAAATAAAATAAAAAGGTATCATAAAAAGCATCAAACTTAGCATTAATGTCATACTCATTATTGCACATATCTTCCCAGCTTTCTTCACGGATCAATGAACAAAAGTATTCAATGTTATTTTCATTGTTAAGCGCTCTGTATTTAATTTTTTTGTTTTTTTCTGTTGGATTTTTTACTTCCAAAGATAGCATCTGACCATGATGATCAGATAGAGCATTCATTACAACTTTGCTTTCATAATTTTCACAGTTTATATTCACACAGATATTATCGATACAATTTTGAAGTCTTGTCGGTTCATTTATAGTTGGTTTAATGCAATATGAGCTTAAGAAATCCAAGAGATCTGAGCATTGCTTATTAGTTGCTAAAAAATTTATGTTAAAGTCCCCACATAATATGATTTTAGAGTTTTTGTATTTACTTACAACCAGGTCGAGAATTATGGTACATTTTTCATAAAAAATATTTAAATCACTATCGGGGCTTCTGTATAGTACAATTACAATCACAAAATCATTTGCATTAAAATAAGTTTTCAGTGCGGCACATTCAAAGTGTTTTTCAACAGCATGAGAGTTGATGTATTCCAGTTTTTCACATTTAATAGCATTTTTTAGAAAAATTGCAACCCCACCATTTTTTATAATATTTCTACAATAGTAACTACCAATATAATAATCTTTTATATATAATGATGGAAGCTGAATATTGTTTGCCCAATGCTCGGTTACAGTAGCCTAATCTTTTTTTGTACACTTTAATCTTTGGTACACTTTTATCTTTGCTATTAAACAAAAAAAGGCGTAGTTATGTATGAGGACAATGTTCAAATATGTGAACAGGATATTGCAAATAATTTTAATTAACATTCTACATCATACAACGAAAATGATTTTGATTTTCTACAATATAGTATGCCATTTTTTTAATCAAGCAATTAATATGTCTAAGATATGCGAGGCTGATATGATCTATTTAATGTGCAAATTAAAAAACTCAATTTTTTGTGGTTTCGATGATTTGATGACATCCCAAGTAAAAAAATGCAGTTCTATTGCATATCTAATAAATTTATATATTGAAAAAGGAATTTTTCCATGTAAATTAAAGCTAGCTGGAGCAATCCCTCCTTTGCTTCACCTTATAGGTGTTACAAACGATTGTGGTAATTATGAGCAATAAGTTTATTTTCTAGTGTCTCTAAACTTTATGAATTAACTATTAAAGAACAATTTACCACATTTTTGTATTAAAATAAAATACTTTCATTGTCTCAGCATGGGTTTACTGAGAATAAAAGTACAGAAACAATATTGTGTGATTTTCAAAATATAATTGTAAATACCTTAGACAACAAAAAAAAGTTTTAGGTTTATATAGACTTTTCGTGTGCATTTAATTGTGTTGACCATGATATATTATTAGAAAAATTATCAAGATATGATTAGAGGCATTTCATTGGATCTCTTAACTTCTCATTTAAAAGGCAAAACTCAAATAGTGAAAGTAAGTAATAACAACACTAACACTTGTAACATCAAACATGGTGTACCTCAGGGATCTATACTAGGACCATTGTTATTCCTAGGGTTTTGCAAATGATATGATTTATTTTCTGAACAATGGCTCTCCAACAATTCACACCATTTGTTACGCTGATCATACAAACAGTAGTGGAAAATTATCTAGAAACTCTCAAAATCACAGCAGAATATGTCTTTCAAAAAGTAATCATGTGGCCAGAAAAAATCTTTTGCAATTAAACAAAAGCTGCCTTTTTGAGAAGCAACGATTTTCAAGTTACTTCTACAGACTCCGTAAAAATATTAGGTGTTATTTTAGACTGCAAGCTAGACTGGGTTTCACATCTTGATGCTTTATGCATAAAATTACCCAAAATATGCTATGCTCTAAACCAACCAAAAGTACTATTAACATTGTACTATGCCAATTTTCATTCCCATTTGCGATATGGTATACTAAACTGGAGAACAAGTACATACGGATAATTGCTGGGCTGGAATACCGTCAGTCATATCGTTTTACTTCCCAAAATTTAAGGATATTAACAGTAGTTGAAATGTACATTTTTGAAGTCTGCACATAAGTCTACAAGAACTTTACATTTTCTAATCGAAAAGACCATAGTCATGGATACTAGGTCAAGAAGGCTAATGGTACCAAACAATTTTCGAACAACATTGTACCAAAAAAAATGTTCACTGCATGGGATGTAAACTCTTTAATGCACTGAGTTCTGAAATTAAAAAACTCTTCCGCAATGTTTGTTTTGCAGGCATTTTTTAAAATTATGTCCATTCGCCCTGAAGTACTACAAATAGTATATATTCTATATATTTATTTCTTTTTGTTATTGTACCTATTTACATTTTTTTATTTCATTAGATAGATAGATCTTTATTAACCATTTAACGATACATTGAATGTACATTATGCTAGGTCAAAATAAGTAGTAGTGAAAAACTCAGTAAAACATTTATTTTGACTTTTTCTTCTAATCTTGTACTTGCATTTTTGAATGGAAAAAGTAGTGGGACCAAGTGAGTTATTTTTCCATTATTTTAAGACCCTACTCGCATAAAAAGGTCCAGTAATCATGGCATTATGTCTATTCACCCATTTGCAATCACACACTAAGAGGGCTGATGTTAAAAGCATCAAAATATACATTTTTTTAAATTTGTAATCAATGAAGCAATTTAACTTAACCAGGTCTTAAAGTTAAGAAAAAAGTTACTCTCATATAATGTCATAAAGAATGAGGATAGAAAAATCCTAGTTTTATAAAGGGGACCATCATTTTATATTTTTTCTCCTTTGCCATTTTGAGCCATTTGAATACGGCCATCAAATGTTTCGCTACCGTGCGATCATGGATCAATCGGCTGAATGGTATTCGTCGTTTTAAACACTATCAAAGCATTTTTTATAGCATAATACATAAATTAAAATCAATGATTGAAAAAACGTTCTTCACACAGAAAACCAAGCAGACGACAGCACTTTTCAGACTGTCCAGCACTGATCAGTGAAGGAACGATCAAGAGGCGATATACTCGGGTGAACACAACCAATGTCATTCAAGAAACAAAAATGTTGGATTTTTCTCTTGATAGTAAAGATAAAAAACCTTATCAAAAACGAAAATTTTAAGGAAAATAAAACAACAATTAGGCCTAAACAGAATTTTAATTTTGCTGCTGATAATTCTCACTGTATTTTGAATTTTTGAAAAAAGAACAGCTTTATTGTTATGACCAGTATTTAAAAAACAGTAATTAATCTGCAAAGCCAAAATTATTATAATCTAACAAAAGATTTATAAAAAACCAAGATATATTTTGAATAATGAATTAATTTTGTCTGTGACTGTATGTGTAGAAATAAATAGGGAATATAAATAAATGTCAGACCATAGATGTTAATTAGTCTAACCACATCTCTTGTTAATAATTAATTTGAAATATTTATTTAAAATTGTGTCAATATAGATAAGAAAATCTAATTTTAAAAAATTTCGATTATCTTACAATTGATATCAGTGATTCAAAAAATATGTTTCTTTCTTGTCAAATCCAGTTTACTATCTTCACCTGACAGGAATCAGAAATTTCACAAAGTAAGAAAGAAACAATTTTTAGTTAATTTGGGGTAGCCGATTTCTCATCAACACAGCTAGTACTCGACTGTAATCAGTGATACATAACAGGTGACATGTTCAATTTATGAAATTAACAAACAAACACAAATAAATACACAAGGATTTCCACATTTATAATGTTAGTTATTAAAAAGGTTGCTCTTCGCCTAGGCAGCCCAATTGACATTTGAAATTATTATGTAACGTAATCTAATATTAGGAATTAATAGCTATCAAACAAGCTCAAGCTTCAAATTAACTCACCATGTTAAAAGTGTTAACAAACAATTAATTTTGTTTAATATTTGTTATTGGTTTGTTCAATGTTTGTATTTGCAACAAAATAAAACTAACTAATTGGTATTCTTAATTGTAGATTGTAAATTGCATCTGTATCAGTGTATGCGCGGAAGCTATACAACCTTAGGCGAGGGTTGTATAGGAGATATACCATCCTTCGGAGGGGATGTAAAGCCGCCGGTCCCTTGTCTATTAAATGTTAGGCAAGTAAAAGATCCCTACTCTTCTTAAGGGAAGAGGTTCGGCAAAATTCCTGGTTGGGGGTAGCTCGTCTACAGGCGTCGGTGTTAGGCCTCAGTAGCGGAAATAGGCCGACGTTAAATAAATGTATAAAAAAAAAAATGCATCTGTTGTGCAGGATGCATTCCGGAAGCTATATTGTCATATTGAGCACAAAAAATAATTTTATTCTTTTCAAGAAATTCTTCAACCCGGTTTTTTAGTGCCTTTTCGAATATTTTTGCGAAATTGTTGATGACAGAAATAGGCCTATAATTCGTTTTTTCAGATCTGTTGCCATTTTTGTATATAGGTGTAACGATTGATATTTTAAAGAGGTCAGGAACACATCCTGAGATAAAAATCGTGTTTATAATATGAGCCAATGGTTTTATTATGTAGATATGGCGTCTTTTTATTAGTTTTACTGGGATTTTATCCATACCTGTGGCACTATCGTTTTTTAAGGAGTTAATATATGTTATTATCTCTATCATTAATAGGTCATAGAAATAGACTGTTAATTGGGGCTCTTGTTTGTGGCTCAATGTATTCCACATTAAGAAGCCGTATTGAGCTGGTGATTTCATTACCAATGTTGCAAAAAAAAAGAATTGAATTCATTTGCTTTTAGTTCATTAGAGGTGATTATACTATCATTATCATCTACTATATTTATATTATTATTCATTTTATTTTTTTGTATGTTAGTGGCTTCATTTATTAATTTCCAGGTCTGTCTTAAATTTTTGTTACAAGATTCAAGTTTTTTTGTATAATAGTTATTTCTGTAGGCTTTATAGTTATCTATAATTGTATATTGTGCTTATTTTGCATTGCTTGTTTTTTCAATTTATCCCTGTTTTTTATAGATTGAATAATGCCATTGGTTATCCACGGTTTTATTTTTCTTTTGAAATTTTTTGTTATGGTAGTAGTGGCCGTATTTATATGATTTTTTACAGTATTAATGAAGTTATTAGTACAAATGTCGCTATTATGGAAGTTGTATACATTTTCCCAGCTTTCGAAGCTTAGGAGTTGATTTACTTTATCATAATCCGTTTTGATTATTCTGCTGTCGACATAACTTGGTTTGATAGTTTCAATATGGATGTTTATAAAAATTGGGTAATGATCTATAATGTCGGATTCGATGATATAAGGATGATAGAGAATTTCAGAGTAATTTACGTTTGATTTAATAAAGAGATGATCTATACAACTTTTTGTATCAATGGTTACTCTAATCAGTTTATTTATAAAGATATATAACCATACTTAGCCATGATGTTTAGATATATGTTATTATGAATGTTGTGCTTATCTAGTATATTTATGTTCACATCCCCGGTAAAGATTTCTATGTTGTTATTATTATGTAATTTCGTATAAGTATCTAGCTAATCTAAAAAAGAGTCTATGTCTGATGATGGAGACCGATAAGCGCAACTAATACCTATTGTTTTGTTATCTAGATTTATTAATGCTTTATTTATATTTATTTCCTTTAGTTTGTTTATTTTAATTGTATATGGTAAACTATTATTGATATAAATTATAACTCATCATTCTGATTAAATTGTGATACATTATGATAACATAAGTAACCAGGGATATGATACCCTTCTTAGTGAAGATACTGTCCAAGTTTCTGATAGTACAATTATGTCATATTTTACTAACCTGCTATTTTTTGAATACTCCTGATATTGAGGTTATATTCAAGTTAGGTTTTTCCAAATTAATGTGTCCTTCAATATCCTCAATATGTTCGATGATTTTTGTGTCCACTTCAAGATATTCCTCCAAGTCCTTGAGGAAGGACAAAAGGAGTTAAATTTTTAATATTTAAAATCTATACACCATACTTAAAATCGTCTCCAGAATTCAAAAATATAAGAATATAAAGGATGTCCATTTAAAATTTCAAAGTTGGGGTGATTTTCTTGGCAACCAGAAGTTATGGAAAATTGTCAAATGATGAAAAATTTTTTGCTTCTGGTATATATTACTCTTACCAAGTTTGAGTCCTATACCTTCAATCTTATAGAAACTATGGCTTGTCAAATGATTTCGTTAACACTCTGTATAATATTTTTTATGAAACATTCTCAATTAAATAAAATTATGTCAGTCCCTCGCAAATAATACGTCTTAAGAGGAAATGCTGTACACAGACACAATATCTCCCCCACTAACTTTGTCCGTCTTATGTTAAGCACACTGGCTGATCAAGTTGTTTCCCATTCTCGAAGTTTAGCCTCATGCCATGTGTAAATATATGCTTCCTGTTTGACAAACAGGCTAACAAGTATAAGGATATAATTTTATCATGGCAGGTTGACGTTTCTTATGCCCTTGTGAATTTCATCTCTAATATCATTTCCAGATTCAAATGAAAATTTGGATGAAGAACAGGAAAATGGTTCGCCGTGTACTGCTGGTGGACTTCATATGCCAAATTCAAAATCTATGAACAGTTTTGCAAAGAGAGTTCAACGCCTGAGGTACCACAGTCAGTGTAATCCAGAGCCTGAGAGGATTGAAACTTCTCCTGGCAGTAGCCCGGGAAATAGTAAGTATTTTTTAAAAGTTATTGTTGTTTAAATTACCTGAGGTTTTGTTTAGGTATACCATTTCCTAATAATACAACGGTGCGACGTGCAAATTCATGCCCCGAAATGAAGAAAAGTCCTGTGTATCCTACAAAAGACAATATAAATAAGCCTTTAGATGAAACTGATGAAGAGACTGCAGCAGACGTTAAAGTGGAAAATATTTTGAATAACTCTAACGGTATAGATGCAGCAGATAAGGTCAAGAAAATAAGGAGAAATGCCACTTCATGTACCACACAGACTGAAAACTTTTGGCCCATGCCTTATGAACACTTATTTTTGGGGATATTTCCTTCTTTGGAAAATAGTGAAATAAAGCCTAGTCCTGCACCAAGTCCAGCACCTTTTAACTTTTCCCAAGAGAAATTTTTTCCACCATCAATATATGATATATTAGACAAGTAAGTATACCCCATAATGTGGTACATCATAGAAAGATCCAATTGAGTTGTTGCACTTATTGATGATATTAACGAAACCCATATTGGACAGTAAGATTTTTCTTTTAAAAATCATTGTTTGCATATAATAGTTCAAAATAGGTGTATTAGATATGATTCTATAAATAATTTCATTGCAGGTTATCCTCATAATGGAATTAACGTGGTACATTATACTAAATGGTAAAAATTAATTATTCTCTAAAAATAAATATAATTTAAAAATAAAAAATTTACTTTTTGTCCGTATTTGCGACCATCGGCTTGTAACAGGTATATGTACTTTTGACTGGAGTGACCTTGAAATTAATAATAATATTTATTAATCCGGTAAATCAAAATATAGGATAAGTCACTACACAGAAATACAGTTAAAATAAAAAGACAAAAATAATAAGATAAAATATAAAAATACTAAAATAAAATCAAAAACACCTAACCATTAGCATAAATTAAAAATTTACTTGCTGCACTCTGTTAATATATCAACTTAAACAATAAATACACTAATTTATAATATAGTCTAGGAGTCAGAGGTTGAATATCACCGGATTGATGGAATAATTCCTAAGGAAGCTTTCTTTTCTTCTATCGCTTCTTTTTATGTTTAGAAAGTTCCAGTTCCAGTTCGGTCTGGAACATATTGTTTAAACAATTGAAAGGGGAAATTTTAGCATTTTTTAAAAATATCTCCGAGAATATCAGTAATAGGACAAAAAATCAAGAATAGAAATTTCTCCACTAAATTCTACATAAAAAGGGCTCTACATTTTTTTCGATTGGTGTAATAGTTCATGGGGAACGTCACCATGTAGGTGACGTTCCCCATGACAAGATACCATATCGTAACCGTGATTCTATGCCACTATAATATATATTTATCATGTGATATCTTTCAAGATAATCGTTTAGGTTTTATAGGTAAAATTTTGTTACTAGCATGAAAACTAATTTAGAGCAATGTTCATGCCAGCTACATCTTCTTCAATATGTATTCCTAAGAATTTTACTATGTTATTGCTATCAACATTTTCCTCTACTTGAATATTATATGATCAATACATTTTTGATAGAGATGAAACTTTACAAAATTTGTTTTGGTAAAGTTAAAAAGTAGTTTGTTTCCACAGTACCGGATAAATGCATTATTTGAACTGAGTTTGTTTTTTGTTCGGTCTCTATTTCATCTATTACATTTATCAGAAAATTATTATCATCCGTGTATACATTGTGACATCAGCATCTCAAATGGTATGGTATTTGTATATATAATGAATAACATAGGTCCTAATATAGACCCTTGAGGAACCCGTATGTTTGATTCTAAGATTGTTAAACAAGTTTTTTGATTTGTACCATTTAGATAAGAGGTAATTTCAACATACTGTTTACGATTTTTGAGATAAGATGCAAACCACTTTAAGAGGATGCCACGTATTCCATATTTTTCTAATTTTTCCAATAGGTCATGATTTACGCAGTCGAATGCTCGACTTAAATCACAGAAAACTCCTATTGGGTACTGTTTATTTTCAAAATATTCAATGATTTATTATAACACGGTAATATTGCACTAATTGTTGATTTCTTTTTACAGAACCCATATTGTGTATCACTTTAAAATATTATTTTTTTCCAAAAACGGCAATAAACGACTTGGCATGGCATATTCAAAAAGTTTAGCAATAGACGATAAAAGTGCAACAGTCCTGTAATTTGCCGTATCACTTTTATCGTTTTTTTTTGTGGATAGGAGTAACAATAGCAACATTAAATGCTTTGGAAAAAATATCATTTACCAGAGACTTATTTATGATATGACCTATCGAATTCACTAAAAACTGTTTAAATTCTTTCAGAATTACATTCGAGAACCCAATAATTCCAAAAGATTTCTTATTTTCTAAGTTTCTAAATAGTCGTAAGAGCTCTGATCTGTCAAGTGGACACAATAAAATACTTTTGTTACTTGTTAATAGCAAAAATTCGTTTTTGGTATATTTTTACAGGTACTATATGGTGCGCTCTCAAAGAAAATATTGAATTGTTTGAAAATTTCATTGAATCAGTTATTTTTTTACCATTAATTGTAATTTCATTTAGTTTTTTTGTATTTTTAACTTCATTTACTATACTCGACATTTTATTATTGGAATTACTTATATGATTGGAATAATGTTTCTTGTCTGTTGTTTTGACTAGACTTTTATAAACTTTTTTATATTGCTTGTAGAGTGGTTTAAATAGTGGATACTATTTTTGCAAGCAATACAAGTTTTTTTATTTTAACGCCTTTTGCTTTGATCTAATCTGTTACCCATTTTTTATTTGAATTATGACTACATTTTTTAAGAGGAAAACAGACATTCTAATATTGAGTTAAAATACTTATTAGCTTGTTGGTTTTATTATTTATATCTTATCTCCACTGTATACTCCATCCCACGTCTCATCTAACAATAAGTGAATAGCGATTTGTTGTCCTCTTTGAGTGATCTTTTATAATAACAGTTATTACTTTTGGAAATGTTTTCTTCATATTCCAGTAGAATATATCTATAGTCAGATAAATCGGTATCTTGAATTATTACAGAATTTTTTTGCATGTTTGTATCAGTAGAAATATTGTCAATTGTATTGGAGGTGCTGACCCTTGTCGGTTCTTTAATTAGATGTATTAAATTAATATGATGACATTAAATCTAATAGTCCATCACATTTATTAAAATATATGTTCCAGTCACCACATATGAATATCTTTTTTTACAATCATAATGCTGTGCTTGTACTTCAGGGCCGTTCCTAGGTGTACAGCCACCTGCGTGCTGAGTAATTTTTTGACAATGGGGAAAAAATATTGAAACCAGCGTACATAAGTGCCTTATTCAAATTTATAATGAGAAATTCCGAATACAATGATTTTGTTGTATTAACACATTTTATAAACATATATCGCATTCGCAATCCTAATATAAGATTTAATAAAAGCTGTAGGTCTAGGTGAGTACTATTCAACGATGTATCGCATGTACATATTTGATTTGAAATAAAATTTTGAGAATTTTTTGAAGTCTTTGAACCGAAGCCATTTTTTTAATGTATCCTATGCATTTCAGCAAAAATGTTTTAGACAAAAGTTGTAGGGCTAGATGAGCACTATCCAACGATGTATCGCATGTACATCTTTGATTCGAAGAAAAAAACGGAATTTTTAGAAATTTTTTCACATTTTGTTTAATAAAAAATTAAGCCCATGTTTTCAAACTAGCCCAAAACAAATACTGCCTGGGCTAATAATAGCAATAATAATATCTTCATTGTCCATTTTGACCAGTATAAACACAAAGGTATCGGACTCGTCAAGAAACATACAAAATCATTTTTGGTAAAACCTAAATTAAATGTTTACAATCGAGCCTAATTGTATTTTTTTCAAATCAATGTAAAATATTTTTTAACAAACTATTCATCATTCTATAGTTCCTAATACTGACAAGTGACATTTCGCCCGATGGCGCCGAACGAGGGGCGGACGCGTAATTGGTTGCGGTCGGTTGTGCTGTTCTATTTTCGACCGCAGTGGGCCGCCCCCTAAAATAGGCCGTCTGCGTGCGGGAACGCACTACACGCCTGCTCGGAACGGCCCTGTAGTACTTCATCTATAGTTGCATAAAATTTGTTCAAATTTGTAGACATTGAGAATCAAAAGAGACCTACCATTATTTTCATAGCAGCAGCCTGCTATTTCAATATTTTTTTCTATGTTGTACAGGTCAAAGTTGAGTGGCTTCGCCTTGCCGTCATGAATTCTTTAACCTGCACTCCCACCCCTCTACATAATGAGTTTGTTTATAATAATTTTCAATATAGGCACTTTTTATTTGGTTAGATTTCATTCTCACTTCATCAAGGCATAAGATATCTGGATGATGTGGTTCCATGATCACCTGCAGTTTAGGTATCTTATTATAGTTATTATTTAAACTTTCGATGTTAAGATACTTCATTTTTAAATTGTCTGTCAACTTTTCGGATTTATCTGCTTTATTCATACTAGTTATTACCCAAGCAACACCAAATGGTTTAATAAACGTTTTGATTTCGTTTATACAACTGGTATATATAATGTTTATCGCAACCTATATTCAACGTTCAAATGTCCGCGCTACAAACGTATATATTTGTCTTATCATATATTAAATATAGACGTTTTAAAAAAACGTGTATATATATGGTACATCATATTCTAAATATATACGTCTTAAGAAAACGTTATATTGTTGTCACATCATATACGAGATATATACTTTTATGTGGAACCTCAACTGTATTCTATATACATCGATAATACGTATGATGCAAAGGTTTTTCTCATGGTTATGAAAAACCTTTTCTCCAGTTGCTGGTATATGTGTAATAAACCTTTATTATCCACTGTAATTCATACATACATAGGGTATCCCTGTATGGAACATCTAATACTTACAAACTTTTTTATTTTAATTTTTTTGAGAAAGTCATTTTTTATAGTGTTGCTTCAGCTTCTCCAACTTTTTTTGGCAATGCCAAAATTTAGGTAATATATTCAGATAATATAAATACCTGACTTCGCGTAAGGTGAACATATTTCAAATTAAAAATATAGAATTTCAAAGCCTCATAAAGCTGGTGAATTATATAGTTAAAAGGAAATCGTAATCGTAAATTATAATTGTTTTTATTTAAATTTTCTTTCTTCTGAAAATCTGAAGTTTTTCTGAAGAATTTAGTTTTTCTCAAAAAATTTAGAATAAAAAGATAGAAAATATCGAGAGATTTTTTAAAGGGAATCCACCCTTGTATCTTTGTTAATGAATATACGCTATAAGTTCTCTAGACTTTTTTTTATATTGTTTTATAAACTAAGAGCTTATTTATTTAATAAATGATTAAATAGTTTCCATCACTTTATTTTTGCCAAAATTACCTTAACTTTCCAAATTTAAATGGGAAATTGTGTTATACAGTATTATAGACTAATCGATTTCAAATAACTTTGCAAGTCAAATCATGTCTTAAATCAGAAATCATTTGCTACTTATGATAAAATTATTAATATATATTGCTGCATTTTTTATTTATTAGCCGTTACTCGAGTCCGAGTATAAAAATGTTACAGTCGATAGATTGTGTACAATAAAAAACAGGTAAAAGGTGTAGTCTACTGTAACTCCCATTCATCTACGGTGCACACGACTATGGCTATAGAGGCCAATTCGGGAGAGCACATGTCGACCGCAGTCAGGACAAACATAGACTTGGTTAGGTCTTGGATTCGGCCTTCTTGCAGCAACATTTCCTTGATAGCTGGCCATAACCCCTCGCCATTCGGTTCTGTCCGCTGCAAGTTGTTCCCATTGCTCGTCTGCAATACCGCAGGATTTTAGATTTTCATGGAGAGCGTCTTTGAACCTCTTTCGTTAACCGCCACGCCTTCTTTTACCGCTTAGCAATTCACCATAAAGTGCACATTTAGGAAGGCGGTTATCATGCATACGATGAACGTGACCTGCCCATCTTAGGCGTGCTCTTGAAATAAGCACCTCAATTGGAAGGCTGTTTGCTCTCCTGAGTACTTCCACGTTTGATATGTGATGGAACCAACGGATTTTCATCATACTTCTGAGGTGTCTTTGCTGAAAACGTTCTAATTCTTTCACATGACGACGGTAAGTGACCCAGCTCTGACAACTGCTCTCTGTAGACAGCCATTTTCGTTGACAAAGCAAGGTCGTGGTTGTCAAATACTCTCTCTCTAAGTCCCCAGAGTGCTCTAGATGCAGCGTTAATTCTATTGCGAATCTCGCTGTCCATGTTTGCTTTGTCATTAACAACGTTGCCTAAGTAATTGAACTGATCCACCACTTCAAGAGAATTTCCGTTAAGTGTAATGTCTATTTGGTTCACTTGATGAGGAGTTGACATAATCTTAGTCTTTCCAATGTTTATTTTAAGTCCCAAGGAATCATAGCTCTGGGCATACACATCTAAAAGTTCTTGAAGCTCTTCCGACGTAGAGGCTAAAAGTGCACAGTCATCCGCATACTGGAGATCACAAATGAATCATGTGCGTGTCTTCGTGAAAGCTCTAAAGCGCCCTATGTTAAAGAGACCGCCTTCAAAACGGTATCTGAGACCTATTCCTCTGACTGTCAGTTTGTTGTCAACAATAATTGTTAGAGCAGTGGTAAACAAATTAAAGAGTAGGGGTGCCAGGACACATCCCTGCCTAACTCCAGTGAGGGTTTGGAGGGTTTGCTGCATAACAATAAGATGACATTGAAACAAATTAATTTCTAAGTGCCTTATTTTGTAAAATATATTAATTTTTCTTTAATTATAACAGGGAAATTAGAATTAAAGTTTTGTTTGACTTGCGATACATTTCCCTTTGCAAAATTATTTAGAATTGATCAGTCTACAACACTATAAAAAAGATACGTTTTTAAATTCGAAAGTTAATATTATAATGACCTCCAATTTTTTAAAAGTACATATTTTAAACCTCCTACCTATATATAACTACTGATATCAAGGAAAAATAATTCAATTGTATATATGTATGCAGATAGTAATTTTTAAAAAATATTTATTATTTAGTAATATAGCTTTTTTATATTATATTAAGCTTTGCCTATTCTGCGGGATTGGCTAAATACGTAAAACTATTTTATCGTTTACTATTTCACCCTTGGGGACCTAGGATGTTTGACAATGATAACAAAACACAATATTGTTCATTATTCTTTATTAAAATCCAAAAATAGAGTCTATTATTATTATTGTAACTATAGCGGCTTTTGGCAAGCTTCAACCAATCTTGAATCGTCCCTTAATTTTATTGTCACTGGTCTCACCCACCCTTCAATGCTAACCATGCAGAGTTTTACACCTTCTGTGATAAAAAAATCGCTCAGATAAACAATAATTCTTACCAATCACAAGTTGGTCCATTCTTGTAAATTTAACACACTACAACGTGATAACTCAAGGATAAGGGCAGCTCATCGACATAACATTTGTTGAATTTCAATCAAATAATATATACGCAAAAACAAACAAGTAAATATTCTTTGTTTCAATCACAAGGCCACACTACTAAGGTTGACTACCACCACACGAAACAGCAATTAACACGAAGATCTGCGGTTGTTCACCAGCTATACTGTTGACAATGAGAGAGATGCATATATTTATGAGAAATGCTTAATGTATTCTGCAACAAAGACAACAATACTAACCCGGTTGCTGGTGACTGCGCAATTGATGCAGATTGATATACGTTTAAAAATTGTATATTATAAACTGCAATATTATTGAACAAATATTTTCATTCATCATCTATCTATAACAAATTTTGATTAATGTAAATATTTTACTCATATTTCCAGGTATTGTTATAATCTTCGAACTTTTAGTTGCAATTGTTTATGACATGCCTATAAAAAATGTTGAGCAAATACATATTTATCGTATGCATTTAAAAATCGTATATTAAAACTATAATATGGCTGAAAAAATGCAAGTAGTGTCAATTTCACCAATTTACAATTTAAAAATTTGACAGAAGTGTAGTCTCAACTCCCAATTAATTATTTCTCAAATATTCTGCGTTACTCCAAAAATTTTCGGAGAAATACATTTATTATATGTAGAAAAATCCTTTATGAATTAAACACTTTTCATAGACGTCGATTAAATATACGATAATGAAATTTAAACCATAATTTCATATAATAAACGTTTATTAAACCATCATGTGTTACTAAAAAAGACCTTGGTCGGGTATCTTTCTCATTTTCCTTGATTGTTTAGTTGTGGAAATCAAAGTCGAAGTGCTTAAACTTAACTCCATTTGGCCAGCAGCTTGGGTTATAGAATTCATTTTTCAGGGCAAAATCGACAGCTACCATATATTCTTTATACCTTTCAGTTCGTTTAGCTCTTCGACAATAAAATGTTTATTCTTTTAGGTATTCTTCACGCCTCTAAATTTCTCATTTCTATCTTGTACTCAGCCTGTTCTAGACTTATGATACTGTCTAGAATTTCTTCGCTATATTTGCCAGTCATTATCCTGTTCTTTGTGGCACTCAGTCTGTCAATCAGTTCTAGCTTGTGGTATTTTCTTTGGCTTCTATTAAAGCTGCAGCCCATATTAATTATAGGTTTACTTAAATTAATTACATTTTGCATGACCATCCGTTATTTATTTTCGATATCCCTTAAGTTGTTTATATTTACGTTTTCTGTCACATCAGAATGTTGTGTTTGTTTTTGTATTGTTCTTTTTTTTATTTTAAATTTATTTTGTTGTTTTTTGTCCTTTGTTTACACTGATTTCACTAACCATTTTTTGTTTTATTATCATCATTTGTGGGTGTTTTCTTGCAAATTATATTTGTTAATGATATTCTGGTATTAGTTGAAATAATTTTGTGATTCTAGGTTTATTATATTTTATCTTGCTGTTTATTTATTTTGCTTGTCCTATGAATCTTATTTTTGTGGATCCTTAGCTCTTCTTCCAATGTGAGAATTCTTTCTTTTAATAATTTATTATTGGATGTTAATTCTGAGTTAAGTTGAATTAGAAGTTTATTTTCAAATTTTAGTGTTTCAAAGAGTGCATCATTTGTGAGATCATCAAATTTTTGTGAGGTTAAGTCTTCAAATTCAGGTATAATTTATTCTTTGTTACAGCAAACTTTCCTATTTGAACAACTTTTATGATAAATACTTCCACAATTGTTACATTTCACTTTTTTAACAACTTTTTTATCACAATAACAACACTAACTAACTAATTGTGAAGTTTACCCTTTGGCCATATTGGTGTATTTACGCTATGCATAGTAAAGAAATAGTTATGTTCGATTTATTAAAATTGGCAATTTATTGAACTGTGCAAGACTCAATGGTTCTAAAACTGACAATTTCCTTCTAAAAATATAGCAGTATAAATTAAATATGATGTTTGAACATTTATATGTCGAGATATAACGTTTAAATATTGTCTGAAAGTTATTTGTGGCATTCTACGAATATTCTTTCCTATTATTTGGGTTTTCTACCACATGTATTATTATCCTCTTCAAAAACAAATCACCGAATCTATAAAATAATAGAATTATTTAAAGTGTGAGGTTGGATGAGTACAAGAATTACATTAGAAAGAATGAAATTCAGAAATCAAAGATTTGTGAACATGCTTGGGAAAACGGGCATAGAATAAACTGGGACTCGGCAAAAATTTTAACAAAAGAAGCAGATACCAAATCAGCAATAATCTTATTAAATGAAGATAAGTGCATATCGAATTGTTCTGTAGATATTTGTACAACCTGGCTACCAATGTTAAAAGAAGAACTTAACAAACTCAACATTATCTAAAAGAAAATATCATCAGTTCTGTGTAAGTAGTAAGTATCTATGGAAATAACATAAACAGAATCTTAAAGCTGTGTATTTAATATACACAGCAAAATAAGAGTTCTTCCAAAAAAAGCTTTGAAAACGGAAAGAGACTACTTTCCGAACCGTCAGCAAAATACACTATTTCTGTGTTTATTCCGATTTATATTATTTGCAAAACATAACCTCTGACTATTCCTTTGACGTAAACGTCACGTGTGTATAGGCTTTTTTCCAATAATTCTATTATTTTGTAGATTCGGTGATTTGTTTTTGAAGAGGATAATAATACATGTGGTAGAAAACCCAAATAATAAGAAAACAATATAACGTTTAAATCTCAAATATCTCAAAAAGAATAGGTCTGACATTAAAAATACATATACTAGAAATTGAGGGTCTTAAAAAGCCCCTTAATTTCCTTTTAAAAAAGTCAACGGGTCGGTTGGCAAAAGCATTTTGATAAAGGATAATGTTAATACTTACTTGTTTCAGATACATTGATTCGGCAGTAAATTGTAACGACAAGAACAACCCTCAACATCTCAGGGATCAGCTACAACTCTTACATCAGCAGCTCTTATTTGAAAGGCACAGAAGGGAAACACACGCTTATAGAAATCGGCGGCTACTATCAGATGCTAAAAGTACTAGATTATTGGAAGAATGTAACTCAGCCTTGGTAAGTGTACCAGAGTATATTTGAGCAGAAGAGGCCCCAAAATCTCACATTCGCATTTACCAGATGCCACCGATAACAAATAACCGTTTATACTATCAAAGTGGCAAAAGTTTTATCATCAAAATGCTTAATGTTATTTGCCCATGAATGGATGAAGGTTATATGCGTTTGTCGACATTTTTTGTTGTACTTTTATAGTTTAAGAGCTGCATATATCTCTCATACATCATTTTGGTATATTAATATGGACATTAAACAAAAATTTAATATGAAGATTAGTATCTGAATATATACCAAATTCTGATAAATTTAGATGGTTAGATATTATTACGTAACCGGTAGCAATTTCTAGTAAGTTTAAAATAAATTTGTTCAAATAAGTTGTATCCGTAGACTCTGAGGTAATTGTGGTGTCATCTGTGAACATGGTTTCATGTTCGCTTTTAAAGCAATTGGGTATATCATAAACATAAAGTAAATACAGGACTGGGGCAAGTACAGAACCTTGAGAAACTCCAAGATTTAAGTTTCTTTACTTGTAGTGTTCATCGTTATCCAACCCCCTAAGGACAGCGTTAATTTTTATACATTTAAGTAACTTTTTGAGCGGATATAATTAGTTGAGTAGATGTAACTTACCTATATGGGAAAGTTTGTCAATGCTTTTTCAAACAATTTATTTCCCATAGTCCTTTTACGGGAGACTCATATTTAATTTTTATTGATTACACTGTATAAAATAATAATCATGCCATTATTATTTCAGAGGGACACAGTGCAACTGCAACAAAGAGATATCGATGATTTAAGAAAGCAATTAGAAAGTTTTAAAATGGACAGGTCAGATGAAGATAAAAAGTTAAATAAAACTATTCAGTATTGGGAAAATCAGGTAAACTTTATTCTTCATTATTATATTTTAAAATACTGATGAAATCATAATGCATTGCATGCTTTTCTAACAGATTAGACCTTACATTAATTCTAAGTAGTTGTGAACCTGACAATGGTTTTTAATAATTTTGTATAAAATGTAAAGTACTGTTACATGTTTACAATCTCCAGTAAACACCCTGTACATAGGTTCAAATAATTGCAACAAGAATGTTCACTAGCTACTACTTTATTTAATACTTAATTACAATAATTAATCGTTACCATAACACACGAATAATAACAACTATAGACATTAATATAATTCACTGTTCTTATTTTATCTATTCACTTGTTCCTCTAATATCAAACTGTTTTCCATGAGTTGGATCCGCGTCTTATATATCCGTGGCATATGTTCTAGAATTGCCTATCATCACTCCAGACTGTTCTGACATTCTTGATTTTTCGGGTTATGTGGTAATGACAGTTCGCCAGTTGGTCCAAGGATGGCTCTGCTTTACCGGTAGCCAACTAGACAGACCCTCTTTCAGTCTGCTACCTGAAATTAATTCAACCTCTCTCCATTAGGGCGACACGTAACAGTACTTTACAAAATTAGCACAAGCGCCTGTAGAAACATGCAATGATATCTGGAAAACTATAAGAGGTTGCCACGACTGATTGATAGCCATATTGATTGACGTTTGTAAATACAAATGTCAGTTGTCTGAATTTTCTCATGTACGAAGCATGGATAAGCTCAGATAAAAACTTCTATTCAGTGCACATCCATTTTAAGATGAGATTTTGTAAAGGTTTAATTTAAAAAATCGAGACGTCAAAATAAAATTCTTTGAAAATATCGCTCAACTATAGGTGAAAACTGATTCGTGTTTGGGTAAAAGAAACTCGCAATATTTCTTTCAAATCATAATGTAAATATTAATTAGTAGTGACACATCGTTTTAATTTCAAAACTTATTATTTTAAATTTGCATTTTTCTACTTGAGTTTACTTTGGAAGGTAGTAATTTTTTTCTATTTTTAAGAAGTGATGATTTTTCGTGCAAATGATATGTAAGTTGGAGTATAATTGTTATAGATCTGAGGGGTCTGGTAAGCAATAGCTGGCCACACACACAGAGGTTTTTGTTCGGATTTTAACCGGCACAGTGAAAGATTGCAGACTTAACTGAACGTTAGTGTGCCAGCGTGCACCAGACTTGGTCTTGTACGGACTTGTCGGCAAACTTACAATGCAAGTTAAATTTGTTGTGGCCATAAATAACACAGTTTTGTCCCACTGATAAACTCTGTCGGTTTTGGTAATAATTTTTTGGGAATTTTATTTGTCTTTGTACATTTACCACCTAGACTATTAAAAACTGTAAATTTACTCTTGCAAAACTACTATTTATCCTTTTTTCTGTCACTAAATTCTGGTATATTTCCAACTCATTGGAAAACAAGTTTTATCACTCCTATTTATAAATCTGGGGATAAATCAGATATAGTTAATTACAGGCCTATCAGTATTTTAAGTGCAATCCCAAAAGTCTTTGAAGATATTATTTGTGACACTATTAAAGAGCCGCTTAATCAAATTATTATAGAGGACCAGCATGGTTTTTGCAGGGGTAGATCTACAACCACTAATTTATTAAGTTTTTCACGTCTTGAATGCTTTGGAGAAAAAAGAACAAGTTGATGTCATATACACAGACTTCTCCAAAGCATTTGACTCAGTAAATCATATTATCTTATGTGAAAAATTACGTTCTATTGGAATATATGGCAACCTACTAAATTTACTCACTAGCTATCTCTCTGACAGAACTCAGTTTGTAAGGATCAAAGGATTCACATCATATGAAATTCGGGCAACTTCTGGTTTGCTTCAGGGCAGTCATTTAGGACCATTTTTTTTCTACATTTTTATTAATGACATAAAAACAAAAATAACCTTTTCAAGAATGTTACTTTTCGCTGATGATCTAAAATTGTTCCACTCTGTTACTTCAACTAGCGTTTGCCTAAAGATTCAACTAGACCTGGACACCACTCAGTAAGGTGTTCAGAAAATTCTATGGATGTAAACGTGAACAAATGCAAAACCATGTGTTTTTATCGTAGTCTTGACAAAATTGAGTTCTGTTACAGAATAGATGGAGAACCTCTCATGAATGCAGCCACTGCAAAGGATTTGGGTGTGATATTGGATAACAAACTGGACTTTCGTTTGCATTTCGAACATATAGCAAATAAAGCTACCAAAATGCTAGGGTTTGTATGTAGAACAACTACAAGAGACTTCACTAATGTTGAGTCTATAAAAATTTTATATAATTCTCTTGTACAATCTACTTTAGAGTATTCCTGCTGTGTCTGGTCTCCTACATATGAAAACCATAAATATCACTTAGAAAAGGTACAAAACAAATTACTTCGCACTTTAGCATATAAATTAACTTTGCCTCTAAACGAATATTCACTTGATGACATTCGAGATATAACTCATTTACCTAAGTTAAGTTCACGCAGATATAAAATTCTTGCATAAAATCATAAATGGTGGCATCAATTGTCCAAACTTGTTAAATGAAATTAGCTTTCACATTCCACCTAGGTTTACTCGCAATAACCAAACCTTTGCGGTGGCATTTCATCGGTGTAATTATGGAAAACATTCACCATTGGCTAGGATAGTATCGCTTGGAAACAAAATTAATATCGATCTATTTCATTGTTCTGAATTAAATCTAAAGCACATGCTACGTTCAGTAGATTTATAAATAAATAAATTATTTTATAATTATTATTAGCAATGTCATACTAGGCAAATTGTATTTCTATGAATTTTAATGTAATATTGGGTTTACCCTTTAATTAAATAAATAAATTTAATAGCGAACAATAATGGCTGATACGGATACCAGATTTATGAGTAGAAAGTTTTTATGGGGATTATTGAAATCTATAAAGAACATCCAATTTTATGGAAAACAAAATCGAATGAATATTCGAACAAAAACTTAAAAAACAGGGGTTATCAAGTTTTTAGTATGTAGTACTGCAAACAGGTTTATCCAGAAGAAAATCGAAATAGCATGACTAGTATGAACAAAATATCACTAAAACCTGTAAAGATTTCCACCAAAAACTATTGTCTAGACTGAATTCCACGGTTTTGCTACGGATCACGGACAACTAGACAGATTTCACCAACTAACAGTTGGAAGGGAAAGATATAAACTGTCATATTAGTCTGCACACTTCTTTGTTAGTTAGTGGACTACCTCGGTTTTATCCATCACATACCAAACCTGCAGACTTACACTGCGCTGGTTAAAGTCTGCATAAAAACCTCTGTGTGTGTGACCACCTATTGTTTGCAGTTTTTAAAATGTCAACCTCTCATTATTCCACGTTAGACCTCTTCTGTCAGAAAATATATAGCACAAAGCAATGGCCTATGATAAATGTATTAAAAGTTGTCCTAACTCACAAACAGTCAAATTGTAGCAAATCAGGTAGTAATAGGTCATAAACGTTAGAGGGGTCCCAAGAACAAAATAAGCAATGATTTTTTTTCCCGAAATCTGAGAAGCATACCCTCTTATTTTTTTCTATTTGACCTTAATTACGTAAATAAAAAGTATTATTGCAATAGGATAATGATAAACTGTGCTAATTAACTTAAATTGGGAACTTGTACTAGGATTGCTATGAAGTTATTTTAGAATTTATCTTTCTTTGGTAAAAAATACCCCAATTTATTAAAAACAAATATTTATTACTATTTTACATGAAAAGATTATTATGGATATTTTCTTTTCAATGTTTGCTTTTTACAGTTAGGATAGATCTTCCTGTGTTCTTGTATGCAATGTAACAAAAATTGATATCGTTCTTCCTCAACCCTAATTAAACCATGAATGTCCGGTATCAATTTTACTGCTTTTTCAGTTGTATCGTTCACTGCTCTTCTAATCATTGATACCGCCTTTGTAGCATGTAGAAACGAACCATTATTTGCCCATGAAGAAGGACCCTCGTTGAGAAAACTGTCGTTAATTTAGAAATGAGAGAACAATGCTTGCTTTTGATCGATATGAAATCATTAACGTTTTTCTCTGAAAACAACGACAACACTAATGTATCAGACTAACCATACAATGAACCACAAAGTTCTTCCTTGGATGGAATGTATCTTTTCCCATGGGTCGAAAATTTTCTTTACCTAGATTTGCCACCATTTTTACTTTTGTTTCTTGGTCCACGTCATCATCAAATAGTGATAAGACTGCTATTTCATCAATCAGATACCATAAATGCTCGTTAAACTTCTGTAAAACAGCTTTCGGGATACTTTCTCTATGTTTTCGTAAGCCTTCAATGACTTCAAAAAGCATAAATCTTTGTAGGGTTTTAACTGCCAAAATACATCAAAGTAGGTTATCACGATAAACAAGGAGCCATCTAACAGTGCCTCCCTTGTCCTCGGTGCTTAGTTTTAGCTGAGAACTGAGTAATGATATTTTTAGGGAATAAATCGCTCTAGCCATCCAGCAAGCTTGGTGCATGGCACCTGGATATCTAATTTTAAATGTTCTTTCTATATGTCCATATAAAATATGATAGAAAGCTCTATCAACTCTTGATAGTTATCTCTGATAATTTAATTGGTTAGTTCAGCACGGTAAAATTCAAGCAAATTATCGGAAATCGTTAGGCATGATTTTACTGTTTCTCTATAGCACTGTATTTTAAAAGGATTGGTATTTTTCCAATTATCTCTGAACTTTTGAAAGAGTAGAATATCAGGGCTTATTGTCACTTGTCTGACTCACTTTCACAAGTTTCTTCACACAATTTGGTAACGATTTGGTAGGTATTCGTGCCTTTTCCCAAAAGATAATACACTCGTGAATAGTGAGATTTGCTCTTCTATTATTCACTTCACGAATATTGTAAAATAAAACTGCACTCTACTTCCAGGTCGACTTGGATCTCTCTGGCACTGAAAGAAGATCTTATTTTCATTAACAATATCAAACAAATTATCTCAATTAATTACAAATTCTTGTTGGTGCCTCTTGAATACGTCTTGTAATTGCTTTGCATTTTTTGTAAGTCTCTTTAAACTTGATATAAGTTTACAAGTTTCTTCACACCATTCAACAACAATTTGGTAGGTATTCATGCCTTTTCCCAAAAGATAATACACTTGTGAATAGTGAGATTTGTGCTTCTATTGATTCTCTCCATGAATATTGTAAAATAAAACTGCGAGAACTTGTCCATTTGATGGGAAATTTTAAACCCGTTATTTCAGGTTTTGTGTCGCACGTGTGTCGAATATTTCAGAAACTGGCCCTTGAAGATTATTTATGTTTTGATGTTGACACACATAAAGGAACTCTCTAGTTTTTCATATCGTTAAATATGTATGAAATCACTAATTATAAAATGATTGAACTTGGATGTATCAATTTGGTCTGGTTGCTTATAATAAAACATGACCTAACTGGTTAGGTTTTTCCTGATTTTCTTACTATTCTTGGAGGCAGTTGCAACCATCTTATGAAATGAGGTGTGGACTGTAGCAGAATTAGAAACGGGCACTATCGCATTCATTATTTAAATAAAGTTTATAATGTGTAATTTTTTCATGCGAGTAAGATGTACACATGCTACTTGATACATACTAAGGTTAACTATATAAATTATAGCAAAATCACGAAGCTTGAACATAAACGACTATTTTGAACTAAAGGAAAATGTCGTCTTTTAGTGTAAAACTTTACAACAAGAATGTAGAGCCCTGAAGGAGTCCAACGATTGTTTGGTAAAAGATCTGAGTGATGTCAAAATGAAATGTGCCACTTTGGACGTGGAAAGGCAGCGAGCAGAATCTGAACTACTAGATGCATTTGCTGAAGTGAACGTAAGTATTTTGTTAGTTTTGTATAAATTTTTGTCTATTAAATTGCCCTATTAGGTAGCAAGAGAACAGGCATGGGCAGGCGAAAAGGGTAGAAATGAATTGGAACAGGTTAATAAAGAGCTGCTTTTGATTGGAGAACTTCAACTAAAGTATCAGGAAAAATTGGATAAGCTTGATGCCATGAAAAGAACTGATGAGGAATTGGATCAAGTAAAGGAATCTTACAAAAGTGAAATTAAGGGTGAGAAAATTGTTTATTATTATTTTTAAATATGTTTAAGTTATTTACAGGATGATTGGGAAATTGTTTCATACAGGCTATAGTGGGTGCTTTCCATTTATAGGCCAGTCATTGTGGAGTTCAATAATGGAAAGTTCCACAATAATTGCAAAAGTTTTTAAATTTTGAGACAACATTGGAGAAGCTAAAAAATTAACAAATCCAGTTTTGCATTATTTTCCGCCCCCCGTAACATTGTTACTTAAATTAACAAAAAACGCAAATTTGTAATAATTTTTTGAAAAAAATTCCGAAGTTTATGCAACCTTTGGAGAACATTGCAAATAGTTATTATATACTTTGATATATTTTGTTGAAAAAAAATTGCGAAAGTTATGCAAATGATTGTTGTTTGTGTTTTTATCCCGGAAGATTTTTTTCACAATATTATTACGTGTTTACAGTTTTCAGTAAACACTTTGTGGATTCAAATAACTTGCAACAAGAATCTTCACAAACCACTGATTTATTTATCACTAAATTACACTAGTAAATACTTAAAAATCACACAACTAATAATAACTTAATCTAATATAAATTCACTATGTACTTTTCTTCCTAAACTTGTCAACTCTTGTCTAACCTAAAAACTCTCTGTCTGTTTACTTCACTCAACTGAACTGTTCTAACCTACAAACTGTCTCTGTAACTTTATCTACTTTTTCCTTGACTTCATTAGTGGCTGACAGGATAGCATCTTCTTGCACCTGTATAATTTTTCTCAATTCTTCTTGACGTCTCCTTTCTTTTTCTTCTTCACGTCTCTCCTGTTCTTCTTTTTCTTCCTGACGTCGTCTTTCTTTTTCTTCTTGGCGTCTCTCTTGTTCTTCTTTTTCCTCTAGCATCATTTTTCTAAATGCAGCTAACATGTCTTGCATTTGCTTTTCCCCAGCCATGCTTCTCGTTTCCATTAACAATTAACTCGAAACAGCACGAACAAGTCTTATTTAAAGTCTATATCACTTCCCAGTTGAAAGCACTTAAAAACTACACTAATTTCTAAACAGAATGTCCCAGAAATTTCCTCACACTAGCACAAATAAATCTTGTCTAATGTCTGTATCACTTTCCAGTACAACTCACTTCACTATCTCCAGTGGTTTCCAAATAGAACAATATGGAACTTTATCTAATTCTTCAGAAATTCTGTTGCAATTCCGCTTCTGACACCAATTGTTACGTGTTTACAGTTTTCAGTAAACACTTTGTGGATTCAAATAACTTGCAACAAGAATCTTCACAAACCACTGATTTATTTATCACTAAATTACACTAGCAAATACTTAAAAATCACTATCTCCAGTGGTTTCCAAATAGAACAATATGGAACTTTATCTAATTCTTCAGAAATTCTGTTGCAATTCCGCTTCTGACACCAATTGTTACGTGTTTACAGTTTTCAGTAAACACTTTGTGGATTCAAATAACTTGCAACAAGAATCTTCACAAACCACTGATTTATTTATCACTAAATTACACTAGCAAATACTTAAAAATCACACAACTAATAAATAATAACTTAATCTAATATAAATTCAGTATTTTTAAAACACTATGTACTTTTCTTCCTAAACTTGTCAACTCTTGTCTAACCTAAAAACTCTCTGTCTGTTTACTTCACTCAACTGAACTGTTCTAACCTACAAACTGTCTCTGTAACCAGAACTGTACTAAACTGAACTGTTCCTTATACTTCACTAAACTGTACTGTTCCCCCATCTGCTGGATTCACCTCTTTATATACACACTTGGATCTTCCAGAATTCTATTCTAGAACCCTCCATAGTTTTCTACTATGTACTAGATGATTGTCAATTGGCTCATAGACGGCGCCACCCTACTAGTCAGGGAGTAACAGAACAGCAGGTTTTCCTTCACTTTGATCAGGAACTTAATCACATCTCTCTCCGTTAGAGGGCAGCACATTACAATATTTTTATCTGGCACAGATGTGGCCGTGGTAAATAATAACTATTGGCAATGTTCCGGTCATCGTGGCAGGGTGAAAACTTGATAGCAGATGTCTAATAATTATTAAAATGTTCTCCAAAGTTTGCATAAACTTCGGAAAAACTCTCATTTCCATGTCTTCTCTGTTTGTTGGTGGAGTTCTATAAACGTTTTCCTTGAGGTGGCCCCATACAAAAAAATCAAGAGGCGTAAGGTCTAGTGACCTTGCAAGCCATAGGACGAGCCCATTTGTTCCCATCCAGTTTTCTCCAAACCTTTCATTTAAATAATTCACCACAACTCTGCTGTTATGTGGTGGAGCCCCATCCTGTTGAAAAATTATTGGGTTAACATTAGGTGGTAGTTCTTCCAAAAAATCTTGTATCTGGTTTTGCAAAAATCCCAAATATCTTTCTCCATTTAATGGACCATCAAAAATTATTGGCCCAATAATTCTTCTGCCAATTACTCCTAACCATACATTAAAACTAAATCGCTCCTGCTATGCACTTTCTCTCATATTTCTGTGATTTTCTTGTGCCCAATAACGGGTGTTACGATTAAATAATCCCAAATTAGTGAACCTGGACTCATCGGAAAATAAAACTTGTTCATGAAAATTATTGTCCAAATTGTGTCTGTTCAGAAACCAATTGCAATAGTTCAATCTTATTCGAAAATCATTTTCGTATAAATGCTGGTGTATTTGGTACTTGTATGATTTAAATTTGTATTTTTTCAAAATGTGTCGAGCTGATTCCCGACTTACACCGGTTTGGTCCTCAATCTGTCTTATCGAAATAGTGAGATCTGCCTCGACAATTTCAAGTACGTTGATTTCCGACTTCATAGATAATGAAATTATTTTCCGGTACATCTGGTTCACTTCTGAATTGCTGTTCAACTCTTACAAAATAGTTGTTTGGTGGATGAATTCTTTCGGGAAATCTTTCTTGATATAAGTCAGCAGCCCGCCTGCTATTTTTCTTACATTCGCCATAGATTAGTAGCATATCTACTTTTCCATTTCGTGAATACATGGCAAAACAGAGTCAAAAACGTGATAACTTAGGTATAATTTAATGAAAAATACTTAAATTGCTGCCAAGTAAACAATTCTTAATTATCAAATCAAAATGACGCCTCGTTTTACCTTCTTCTTTTGTTTCCACCGCCTGCTTACTATTTTTGTTGCAGTACAATATTCATTACTATGCAATAACATTCAATGCTAACTTTAATGAAGAAAGTAAAATAGGATAGGCACAGCAATTGTATTAGACAAAAATAAAAGATAAATAAGTATTTTTTAACTAGGTGAAATTAAAAAATGGGGTTCCTATCTTGGTTTTTATGATATCGTGGGTTGTTTAAAGATATTTTTTTAAAATAAGTTAAATCTTATTAGTCTGTTCAGCTACTGGTTATTCCCAAAAAAATATGAGGCACAAAGTCGCATACCAGAGGTCTTTCTATATCACGGCACACTACGCATGAATATCTACCAAGGTTCATATCAGGGCCACCTAGACTTATCAAACTAAAATTGATATTAACTGCCATTTTAAAAACAAATGCCTTGTTCCGATATATGGTTGAAAAGAGAATCTAGAGACGAATCAGATAAGTAAAAAAAATATACAGGGTGCCATTTAAAATAACAGAGTAGATGTCACTTCTGGTGAAACCGGAAGTGGTGGGAAAAAAATTTTGTACTTAAAAAAGGACAATCACGCATTATATAAGTGTACCAAATTTAAAAATAATATCTTTTTAAATATACATGCTACGGGGTGGGGTGTTACATGTCTCCTGTGTCACCCGGTATATGACATGTTCTATGCTTATTGGGTATCATGTAAAAATTTTGTGTTTTACTATTTTGTACCAATAAAGGAGAATCTAATCTAATCTATTACAAATTCACGGTTTTTGTTAATTTAACAATCTTCCGGGGGGCAGAAAAGGGTGCAAAACTGGATTTGTTATTTTGTTAAATAACTAAAATCTACTGATCTAATATCTACAGATTACTGCAAATAATTACATTTTTCACCTACTTTCATTTTCCTCAATCAGACTTTGCATTAACTCTCCATTATATATTTTGCTTTGCCACGGTTGTTCAAACTCTCCCTTCTTTTACACTCAAACTCAGCATGAACTCAGCTGTCTGCTGGAGTCTGTTTGAGGTGACTAGTGTCGCCGACTCACGGCGACACAAATCAAATGGAAAGCACTTTCGGCGACACGAGTCGACTCATGTTGACTTGTGTCGGTAAATGGAAAGCACCCAGTGTTATTCGTGAATGCGTAGAGTAGATGTAGGTTGTTTACTTCAGATTAGTGGATTTGTTGGGTCAGTCCTAAGCTTATTTTTTTTTTTTACTATTTCTGTCGGTATTCATGCAAATATTAATCAAATAACTTAATCGCTATAGTTATGAATTGAAGTTGCGGCAATGTAACTTGGATCCACTACTACTGGTATCAAAATTTGCTTGATAGCAGTAAGTGATAATTAATTTAATCGTTTACATTTTTTTTTTTCGTTTTAAAGTACATTAGAAAGCCTAAAAGTATTTTTGACGTTTCTAAATTTTGTTAAGATGGCGGATTGACCTATGATATCGGACGGGTCTAGATTTCTTCAGAACTTCATTGCGAACAAGCCAGTATTTTTGTTATACCAATTCCATTATTATAATGCAATATATTCCACAAAGGAGTAGAAAAATCGTGAAAGTGCATCAGAAAGTACATATAACTTTTGTAGTTCCACTGACTATGGGGAAAAGATTTTTTTGTTAATCAGGGGGTCAAAAAATCAACAAAAAAAATTCCCTAGAAAGTTGTCCCCTATAACAATTATTTTACATCAATGGACCATTCTAGTGTAACTTATAAAGCCCCTGAAAGTAGGCTGTAGTGCATAGAGTCATAGTATGTTCAATGAGAACTTGTCATGTATTATTGTGAACTTTATGTGCTTTACACATAAGGATCAAAATTAAATCGCATAAACAGTCGTCCTATATTTCATATAAATTCGTATTTATAATTTAAAGATTTTTACTCATATATGATAAATTCTACATTTGTTCAGAACATCATGTAATACATAGAAATAATTGAATATTTTGTGGTAAGTCCTCATTTCAATAAAATGTAGAGTTGTATTTCATAGTCTTAAATTCGATCTGAACTAGATGTGTCATAAGGTTCAATTTGTTTAGATTTATCACCGCAGTATCATTCACGACTCACTATAATGTGTGATCGCATACACTTGGGTACTTATAACTAGTCTTGATTTCAACACTAAAGTGGTCGATTCAGTTGTACTAATCGAAAACACCCATTATAAGGAGACTTATTTTATGATGAATATCCTTACAGCTATCAACCAGCATTTAGAAGCAAAGCTTGTGGCACTAGAAGCTTGTCGAAAAAGAATAAGTGAGCTGGAACATACTATCATCTCAAATGAGGAGTTGATATCATCACAGAAGCGGATGTTAAGTGTAATAAATGAGCAGCGCCATGAAAAATTAGAGGTTAGAATTTAAAGTATTTTTACTTAAGGTCATTTTAGATTTGTATTAAAATCAATTTATTTTACGTTTCAAACTCCCCCAAAAATTGTGCACAAGAAGAATATAAAAAAGAAAATCTTTCCTTTTCAAGGATGCGCCATTTAGATATCCCAATAAACATTTTTCGGTACTAATAGTAACGCCTAGTTATATAAAGATAAAGAAGGTATATAAAAAAAGGTTCCACTAGTTGCCAATAGTTGCCGAGATTTATTACGATTTTATAATGGTTAAGGTGCCCGTCGGGAAAAATTTTGCTGATACATACTCTCTCCAAACTTCATGTATGGCTTCATTGGACCTAGTCTGACAGCATTTTCCTCTTTTGTTTTTGGGGCGTTTTCCCGCTAGATTTTCTGAAACATGTCATTTTGACGGCATATAAAAAATGTATAGATACTGTTATTTTTCCAAGTAGAATAGCTTCAAAACGTGAATTGAAACGTGAAAAAATAATTGTCTAACAATAAATGTGGGTCATTGGGCGTGTCCGCTATCTCGAATATGTCGGAAAAACAACTATAAGAAAATTTATTAATAACTAGCTGATTTTCGCTGTATTAATTTATTAAAACATACAAAAACAAGTTTTCGTATTGTCTGACGAAAATTATTTTCTGACGGGCACCTTAACCATAAGGTGGCTGTAAATTCCAAGTATATAATGAAGTGATATAATTATATCTATCACCATTTTATAAAGCCTACTGTAACCGTTATCGCAATATATATTACAAGTTTGTATAAGGATTGCCATTACCTCATTATAAAACTAATACTATCCGGGTTACATAGAAGTGTTGTAAATTACCGTTATAAAATCTAGGCGGTAATAGTGTTTCAGTGAATATGTTATATAACTTTTCATGATCGATTTAGTAATGAATATTTCTTTTATAAACTTTCATTACATTTAGTGAAACAGGTTACCCTTATAAACCTTGATGATGCATCAAATATGGTTGCTTTTAAATTTTTTTGGTAGTATTGTATTAAACTAAACCGATGCTGTTTTGCTTTGAGCCTTTGAGGTTATAAAGGACCTCGCACTTTTTCTTATATAAAATGGTTCTCGGTTAAATTTTCTGAATTTTTAGTATGCTATAGATGTCAATCTCCCGATTAAAAGTAACATGGGCCCAATCTAATCATATGACTAGTTTTTGCGATACAGGGCTTTAAAATTAAAAAGTGGCTATTTTTATAAAATATATTCATGACAATTGAAGGATTCGATTAATTTTTTTTTCGCGAATATCACTCTTGTAACGTCAGAGAATATATTGTGATAAAAATATGCACTTATATACAGGGTGAGCCACCAATAACAAGAAGTGAATTTTTAAAATCGATGTGTTTACGCTGAACCAAAAAAATTTTGAGAAAATTATTTTTTAAATGAAATGTACTGTTTCATAATTAGCGAAATTCCCAATTGTATTATATTATACAGTGCGAGTCAAAAATATGGAAACACGTGTGACCCATTCTAATAAGACGCCCTGTATATTTTAATATATATTGATTGTCCATTGAGAGCTGATTCCAAATATATATAATTTTAGAGGAGTCCATAGGGTGATACAAAAGATAAAACATAAGAGAAATGCCGAAAAACTTGTTTTTTTTTTAAATCGTCCTGTAATTCAGAATTTCGTTGGTTAATTTCTGTACTTCTTTCAAATTGTATTTATTGTATATACCTTAACAGAGTACCAAAAATTCAAAATCTAACTATGACTAGTTCTCGAGATTTAAAGCAAAAAATACCATGTGTGTATTTACCTGCAACATAAAAATGCCGGCCACAGAAATGAATGTTTCATAGAATAAGCATAATCGTCCATAATATATATTAATTAAAGGTCTGCAGTCCTCTCATAATAAAGCTCCTTTATGTGATACCATCGTCATAGAATAAAATGGTTTTTTTTTTTTAATTTTGGCATGATGATGTTTTACGGACACCACATTGGATTTATTGTATAACCATATTGCAAGGCACGATAACGAATCTCTTGGTAGCTCATTCATCAAAATCCATCCAGTAGTTTAGGTTTTTCGAGGAGATAAAGAAAGATACAAACAAGCATAACATGAAAAATATTATTCTCCTTTGCGAGAGCAGTTAGGTAAAAACTGATGTTCAGTGGAAAAAAAAATCGAACAGGAAAGTTGTATAAAATTGATGATCACTTTCCACTATTTAACTGAAAAGTCGTATTCGGTGATGATTAGATATAAACAAGCTTTATTCCTTAATCTTACGTACCTACATGATATTTTTCGCTTTAAATCTCGAGAACTAGTCAGTAAGATTTTGAATTTTTGGTACTCTATTAATGTATACACAATAAACACAATTTGAATGAATTATGGAAATTAACCGACGGAATTCTGAATTACGGGATGATTTAAAAAAAAGCAACTTTTTCGGCATTCTTCTTATGTTTTGTCTTTTGTATCATCCTGTAGACCCCTCTAAAATATATATATTTGGAATCAGCTCTCAATGGACAATCAATATATATTAAGATATACAGGGCCTTATTAGAATGAGTCACACCTGTTTTCATATTTTTGACTCGAACTGTATAATATTATACAATTGGGAATTTCACTAATTATGAAACGGTACATTTCATTTCGAAAATAATTTTCTCAAAGTTTTGTTGTTTCAGCATAAACACATCGATTTTAAAAATTCACTTCGTGTTATTGGTGGCTCACCCTGTATATATGCGCATATTTTTATTACAATATATTATCTGACGTTACAGGAATGATATTCGCGAAAAAAAAAATTAATCGAATCCTTCAATTGTCATGAATATATATTATAAAAATAGCCACTTTTTAACTTTAACACCCTGTATCTCAAAAACTAGTCGTACGATTGGATTGGGTCCATGTTACTTTTAATCAGGAGATCGAGATCTATAACATCATACTAAAAATTCAGAAAATTTAACCAAGAACCATTTTATATCAGAAAAAGTGCGAGGTCCTTTAAAGAATAACTGTCAATTCCAATTCCTATGCATGATTGCCTAACTAAAGGTATATAACATCACTTCAAGTAATACAATACTATGAAATTTTTAAAATACATTTGGATGACTTTAAGTTTTATCAGTACACTTTCAGGGTCACTTAAGCGTATGTAGGAGACCTTCAGTTATATAACAATACTTTTTAAAAGTATATATAGTATTATGTGAGTTTACCATGAGGTTATCATGAATGATATTACAGTTCCCGGTGTTTATAAGAGAACTGCATTTGTTTTCTGTCATGTTTTACTGAAATGGGGACGCCATTTATGGGCCCTTATTATAAAATAATATTTGTCTTATTTTTACTAGTTTACACTTACTTGATATAATCTTAGAAGGGCAACACTTTTATCAAGTCTTTATATTAATTTATAAAAGAACATGTTTATGTAATTTTCAGATCAGTAAATTAAAATTGATTATTAAAGAGTATTTTAAAAGCCCCTGCAATTTTTGGAAGAATCTTGTTTATGTTTGCAGTAAAAAAATCTCTCCCAATAGAATTTTGGCGCCTGCTTAAGCGAAAACTTCACAGTCACAAATAAAGTATAGTTAATTGTATACATCCATTTTTACTCGCTTTTCTTTAAATCACAATGCGTGCACAAAATGTTTATGTTCAAATCTTGCATTCTTTATTTAACGTACTTCCTGACATAATCAATTGATGAAATTTTGTACAGTTACTAATATTGGAAGACAATACAGTATTCCACTGTTACTTTTTCAAATATCCGCACATGGGGAACGCGGGGATGTAAATTGTCTTCAAATCTTGCATCCCTTATTTAACACACTTCCTGACATAATAAATTGATAAAATTTTCCACAGTTACTAAGATCGGATGGCAATACAGTATTCCACCGCTATTTTTGCATCCTTTGTTTAACACATTTCCTGACGTAATCGATTAAATTTTGCATAGTTACCAAAATCACATGACAATACTTATTACCGTTACTTTTGCAAATATCCGCACGTAGGGGGCGCAGGAGTGAAATTTTTTTTCAAATCTTGCATCCTTTATTTAACACACTTCCTGATAAAATCAATTGATGAAATTTTGCACAGTTATTAAAATCGTATGACAATACAGTATTATATCGTTACTTTTGTAAATATATGCACATAGGGGGCGCGGGGTGGAAATTCTCCCCAAGAAATATGACTAAAAAGTAGAAAATAAAATTTAAAAAAAAAAATTTAAAAACTTCTGTAAAAATCGTACTAAGGAGTAAAAAATAAAAATAGCTAATGTACGAATGCAAGAAAAGCAAGGCTTGCGCACTTTATATAAGTATGTATATGTATCATCTTTATCTACGCATGACTGAAAGCACTATGTATACAACGATTCCACGCCTTGCTTTTCTTGCATTCGTACATTAGCTTTTTTTAATTTTTTACTTTTTAGTACGATTTTTACATAAAAGCGTTTTTTATTTTTTTATTTTTATTTTTTATTCTACGGCATATAATGATACAAAATATAAACTTGAAATATTTTGAATATGAGAAGAAAGTATAAATAATAAATGCATCCAAGAGAGATCACATATATTTGCGTTACAGAAGAGACTGAGAAATAAGTAACGGTAATCTAGTGACAAATATTCCCAACACCATTATGTGGTAGCTAAAATGCTTATGTAACTACGTTTCATCACCAAAGGTAATTATATAGTATTTTATATAAAGGTATCGTAAATGTTTCTGTTACTATTGGTTATAAACTCTGAAGTTATATACTGTTACAAAGGTGTTGGAAACCCTTATAAACTGTCCTATTTAAGTTATTTAAGAGGTTTATAGGGGTAACAGAAATATTATTAAATTACTATACTACTACTACTTTACTAAATTATATAACCAAAAATGTTTTATTGGGATGTTAGAAGGGTATCAAAACTGCTTTCATTGGCTGAGAAATTTAAATTAATTTAATTTCCTAGAATTAATATGTAATCGGTTTCTCCAGATTTGACAGAATTTTCATGATTGCACCTTTTTGAACCCTCAAATTCTCTACCAATGGCATATCTTTAAGTTCACTCATAATATGTCTTCAAATTTCACTAAGATTCATCAAGTTGCAAGGTTACTGATTTTCTATTTCAAGAATATGATCGTCTAGCTGTTAAATCAATTTGTGATAATGAAAAACAAGATGGGAGATATGATAAAGCTACATATATACTGCCATTAATATGAAATAACTAGCCACTAAATTCATTAAATTATTGAAGTCGTGCTAGATTGGAAATTCAACAGTTTTTTATTAATTTAAAAACATGATGCATTGGACACTGAAATTTTTATACCTTATTTATGTTTATGCAATACATTTGTTTCTGTTTATCCTAGGCTGTGGAAAGTAAGTATCAAACTCAGTTAACAATAAACCGAGCTTTGGAAGAGAAAATCCTGGACCTTCGGCAGCGTTTAGATTTGGAAAGTGGGAAGAGGTCTGTCCATTCTCCTGATACAAGTAGCTGTCATGAGGTAAATGTCACAACAACAGCTGGGATTAGTCCACATTCGTCTCCTTTATCAGCCTCGCTAGCATCTTCTGAGGGTAGCACTGCATTTCATGAAAGAGAAGTCAAAAATTTGCAAGTATGTATAAAAACCTTTACATTAATTTGATAAATACAGGATGTCCCAAAAGTCACGGATAAAACGGAGATGGATGATAGGTGACGTCATTTCCAACCAAAATAAATGTATGTGTGGTTATCCGATTTTTGATATTTCAAAAGAATCTACTCTACTCTGTATTACTCGAAAGTGCTGGAACCTGGTGTCTTGCAAGGATCTATTTTGAGGCCCTTGTTTTTATCCTATATACTTCTGATTTTTTACTGTCCTCACAACCCGAAAATCTCATTTTTATGAGGATGATACCCAGATTTATAGAACTTTTGAATCATTACAAACTGAGCGCTCTATTGGAAACATAAATCAGGATATTAATAAACTTGTGAAATATTCTCGTAAGCATCATTTGCAGATTAATCCAGCTAAGTCTGCTGTTATTATTTTTGGAAAAGAAAGTAATAGACAAATTTATCACACATCATAATACTGAGATCTTTGTGGAAAATCAGAAATTGACATTAAAGAATAAAATAAAAAATCTTATTCTTTGACCATAACTTCAAATTTTAACCGCATATTAATAACCTGATGAAAAAGTCCTATTCAGCAATAAAAATATTATACTCATCTTATTTCCTAAATGAAAAATTACAAATAACTTTAACAGAATTACTTGTTCTCTATCATTTTTTAACTGTGGTGATCGTAAAGTGTCTTTATTTAACAACATATGGTGGAGTCTAGCCTAGGGGTACTCAGATACTCAACCATCAACAATTTTACAAGAATTATACAGGGTGTGGCAATAGTGCGTCGGAACTCTATATCTCGAGTTCTACGATAGCTAGAATTTTTTTTAAAAATTGCAAGTAAACTAGATAAAAAAGTCTATAACTGGAAATTATTTTCGAATATACAGAGTGAGTCAAGATGAAATTACAGGACAAGTGCCTTTTTTTTAAATGGAAAATGCTATGTATATCAGTACATTTTTTGAAGCCTCTTTCTAGACTCTATTCATTCCTATATTAGCATTGAATATCTCCCAACCACTTGGATGTAATGAATTTTTTTGTTGAAATAATGCAATCTGCAGATGGATATTAAAAAATCACCACAGTCACAATTATGGGTTTTAAGAAAAACTTATTTTTCAATTAAGAATATTTTAAATTGAATTTTCTCAATTTTTTCAAAAGGAACACCCTGTGTATTTTTCGACAATATGATGTAGAAATGAAAAACGAACATTTTTGTAAGTACTTCCTTATGGCTAATTGCAACCATTTTCGTTTTATTAATAAATAAGTATTTATTTTTCAATTAAGAACTTTTTAAATTGAATTTTCTCAATTTTTTTCAAATGTGTTCCATTTGAAAAAAATGTGTATTTTTCGATGTGATGTAGAAATGAAAAACGAACATTTTTTTGTAAGTACTTCCTTATGGCTAATTGCAACCATTTTCGTTTTATAAATAAATAAGTGTCAAATTCAAGAATAAACTTTAAAAAAGAGGTTCCCTCAAATAATTCAGTAGAAAAATTTATAATAGTTGTTCGACGTGTTGCCCATTCTGATTGACACACGCCTTTATGCAATTATGAAATGAGGCCACTTAGTAGGACCATTTCTTCCAATCCATTGAAATGAGTAAATAGCATTTAACGGGTTCTTTACTGTAATATTTTTTGTACATTTTTTTTTGTGTTTTTTGACAAACAATAAAACCTCAGTTTGGTATAAATTGTTGTGTACAAAGGAGCATTTATCACACTTATCGGTTTTTACAATTTGTATTGAATTTAAAATATTTGGAATTTTACAAATGAATTTTAATAAAGCGGAACTTGTAGACATGACTTTTGTTTTGGGCGATTCAGACAGAAATTGTTTACTTGCCAATAGAATTTAGCACCAACATTATCTTAAAAGAAGGATTCCTGATGTTAGTAGCTTCCAAAATCTTCTTGATAGATTTCTGGAAACTGTAAATGTCGAATATAAAAACAGTGAAAGAATAAAACGTGTTGTGAAAGAATAAAATGAGTTTTCTGTGGTGCTGGCAACGGTTGAGAATCCCCATGTTAGTCAAAGTGAAGTGAGCTCATTAGTAGTAGTAAGTCTGAGGGTCGAATCTTAAAAACAAATAAGTTGCATGCATATCATATTCAAGTGCATCAGGAATTATCTGATGACTATTTTCAAAAGTGCCTACAATTTTCTAATTGGGCCAGAGGTGAAATGCAACATGATAATAACCTCTTCAATACTGTTTTATTCAGTGATGAGGCAAGTTTTCATACAAATGGATTTGTTTGCACAATTTCCATTATTATACTTCGGAAAATCCTCACTTTTTTTATGCAAGTTGACAACCAACACAGATGGTCTATAAACATTTGGGGAGGAATTATTGGAGAACATGTAATAGGACCACATTTCTTTGATGGTACATGTACTGGAGCTATTTATCTTAATTTTTTGGAAAACTGTCTGCCATAATAGGGTTTTCCCACTAATTTTATTTTAACAATTTGTGTCGTGAAAATGATATAATAAAACATTTTATTAATTTACAACAATTTACTTTTCTAATAAGAGTTATTTCTAAGAAAATATCGTTAAAACAACTTGCTGATAATTTCACTGCTTTTTAAAACGGGCATTTTTACGTGCCAGAATTACGTATCTACCCGGAAAACCAATGAGATTATGGATATAATTAGTTTGTAATAGATTCTAACTGTATGTTAAAGAAAGCTTTCCTCTAAAACTTCTCAGAATTTCAATTTGCAATGCTTGTACTGTGATTGTCTAAAGCAGTGGATGTGTAAATATTGGCCAATCAGAATCCAGATAAATGCCGCACAAGTTGTTCGTGAAAGCGTCGGACGTTAATATTTTGTACTGTGGTTTAGGTTTAACCTTCACTGACGTTACACATCAGATGACTAACCTAAAACGTTAAATTTATGTTTTTATGTTTGTATTGTTTGGAGTGAAAATATTATTTTATCAGTTTCTGGTTTATGTTTTATTAATTCTACAATCAAAATGGAATCAAGAGGAAGAGGGATATGTTAAAGGTGCCGCTGATAATTTACCTAAAGTAGAAAAGTGCTGAGTGCTGTCAATAAATAGAGGTTATGTTATGTTTTATGTTAACAGAAACCAAGATTAATAAACAATCTTGAACAGAGACAACCTCTGTGATGTTAATTCTGTGATTGGATTTCAGGGTGTTGACGTCATAACGCGCCAATTTATGGCTGTTTAAAATGAACCCAATACTTTTCAAACTTCAAGTTTTTTTTTGTTACTATTAGTAAAATTAATAAGATAATAAATATGCCATAAATCATTTTTTTACGTGAGTTAAGTATTTCAGCAATAATTTTTTCTTTCTGGGAAAACCCTATTATTGCTAAATTTTCCTGAAAGAATTCGAAATACGATGTGGTTTCAGTAAGATGGTGCCCCAACACATTATTTAAATGCAGTTAGAGACCACTTAAATAATACCTACCCTAATCAATGGATTGGAAGAAAAATGAACCTACTAAATGGCCGGCATCTTACAAAAATGGACGTGAAGGAAATTGTTTATACAGACACACCAACAACAGTACAAAATATGAAGGAAAGAATAATAACTGCCTTTACGTCTGTCACACCAGCAGTTTTAGGAACAGTGGGAACCTCATTTCAAAAGCGCATAGAGATGTGCCAATCAAAATGGGCAACATGTGGAATATTTATTATAATTTTTTCTACTGGGTTATTTGAAGAAACCTCTTTTTTAAGTTTATTTTTGAATTTTGTAATTATTGCTCAATAAAACGAAATTGGTTGCAATTAGCCCTAGGGAAGTACTTACAAAAATGTTAATTTTTTATTTCTACATCACATCGTCGAAAAATATACAGGGTGTTCCAATTGAAAAATAATTTTTGGCCACCCTGTACATTTTTAGGAAATGAAAATGATTCAACATTAATTAGATGTCTCGTAACTGGTATTCACATAAGTTTTTCTTAAAGCCCATAATTGTGACTGATGATTTTTTAAATATCCATCTTCAGATTGCATTATATCAACAAAAAAAATCATTACATACAAGTGGTTGGGAGATATTCAATGCTAATATAGTAATGAATAGAGCCTAGAAAGAGGCTTCAAAAAATGTACTGATATACATAGCATTCCATTTAAAAAAAAGGCACTTTGTCCTGTAATTTCGTTTTGGCTCGCCCTGTATGTTAGAAAATAATTTTCAGTTATAGACAGACTTATCTAGTTTACTTGCAATTTTTTAAAAAATTTCTAGCTATCGTTGAACTCGAGATATCGAGATCCGACGCACTATTACCCCACCCTGTATAATTCTTGTAAAATTGTTGATGGTTGAGTATCTGAGTACTCCTAGGCTGGACCCCACCATATGTTGTTAAATGAAGACACTTTATTATTATTACTATAACAAATATATCTTTTAAAAGTATAATTGTACTATAATCTGATACTTTTTACTTTCGTTATTTCTAATTCAAGATGGATAAACCTGACAAATATTATTACTTATCACCTAGCAAAATTGATAATTAGAAACTTATTCGTTGGTATTCGTGATTTAGTATTTTTGTTTGTTGTTTTCGTACACCTCCTTACCATAACTTAATGCTTGTTTTAGGCAATTGTGGACCAAAAGGAATCAACATCGAAGTCGAAATTTGACGAATTAGGTGAAGTGTTTTCTGATAATGAAGGACAGCTAACTTCCTCTACAAAAAATGACTGATTTTTAATTCATTATAACTTATATTTTTAGAAGTAAGATAAAAACTTTTAAAGTACGGCATTCAAATATTCATAACTGCTTTGATAAAATATTACCTACTATGTAGCTGTAAAATTTTATACAGATGTTAAAGAGAAACACACTTTTATTGAGTCTAAGAAGTAAATTATTTACGTTAATATTCTCAGTTGTCATCCTCAAAAAGAGTGTTAATTGTTGTAAATTCAAAAATGTTAGCTTTATTTGTAAATTAAAGATGTTATTTCGTGTAAGGCTAAGTGATACAACACTTTCTAAATTTGTGATGGTTAACATAAAATATTTATCGTTATGGCTGATTATATTGTTATAATTTGAAAATAATTTTTATTAAATGTATTTAAATACTTCCTTTATTTTATTTATGAAAATAATTCTGTGACAATAGAATAGAATAGAATAAAATTTATTGCGTAAAATGTACAATAGAATTTACACAAAAGGGCAAGAGTTCGGCGATGCCGTTCTTCCACTCTTCCTAAAAAACAAACAAAACATTTTCATAATAGCAAGTCGTAACTAACTTACAAAGGAGTATACACAATTAAAGCTAAATTTACAACACATTAAAATATTGACTAACGTATTTTATCATATGGTTTACTTGTTCACTTAAAAAATGGTTTTTACACTTTAGACGAAATTGATTAAAATTTGGTTTGCTAAACACATCCATTAATTTGTTAATTAATATACATGCGTGATATTCAAAACAGCACTCGAATTTTCTTGTTCTATGTTGAGGAATTGAGTATAACTCGGCATTTCGTACGTTCACAGAATGGGCACTGGATCTTTTAACTAGTAATGAGTATAAGTAAATAGGAGATCTAGAGTCTATGATTTTATATAGTAAACACGCATAATATAGTTCAAACCTATTTTTTATTTTGAGTATACTCATATCATTATAGAAAGGAGTTATATGCTCTCTTTTGCTGATGTACGTATATGAGTACCTTAGACAGGAGTTTTGGAGTTTTTGAATTTTGTTTTTATATGCCTCGTTTAAATAATTGTAGTACACAGAGCTTCCATAATCCATATAACTTAATATTACAGCATTCACAAGAGTCCATTTAGTTTCCTCAGGTAGAACATACTTATACTTCCATAAAGATTTGAACTTGAAGTAGCACACACTTAACTTTTTTGTAACATGATTTTCGAAGGAGAAATTCTGATCAAAGATAACACCCAAGTTGTTTACTTCACTGCTTAGATTTATTACACTATTATTCAAAACAATATCAGTTGTTTGGCAATTTTTTGCTCTACTGGTTAATGTGTTGGTACCAATGCACACTGCAACAGATTTGGATGCATTTAGTTTTAATCCATTGTCACTCGACCATTCACTTAGTAACTGCAAATTTATATTCAGCTCACTTACGAGGAGATTAACGTTTTCAGGAGGACATGATTTGTATATCTGGCTGTCATCTGCATACAGGTGTAAGTTCCAGTCATGTCCTATGATATGAGGTAGATCTGCAGTAAATATAATAAAGAGTATGGGGCCCAGTATGCTACCTTGTGGTACTCCATAGCAAACAATAATTTCATCTGATATGTTACCGTTTAATTTAACCGTCTGGTCTCTGTTACTAAGATAATTTCTAAACCAGTTTAGGAAGGTGGAGCTAATGCCATAGTAATTCAATTTAGCTAAGAGAAGAGGGTGGTTAATGGTATCAAAGGCTTTACTGAAATCCAATAGAATGAGATATGTTACATGAGAGTTATCAATACCTTTAGTTAAATCATTTGATATTTTCATTAACGCAGAGCTAGTACTATGGTGTTTTCTAAATCCTGATTGAATTTCTGGTAGTACATGGTTTGCTTCTAGGTGGTAGATAAGTTCTTGCGATACAATTTTTTCGAGCAATTTTGACATTGTAGGGAGAATATTGATTGGACGAAGTTCTTTGAGTTCAGTAGCTTTTGGAACTTTTGGTAATGGTAGAACAATTGCTTTTTTCCATATTGTTGGAACAACACCAGTTTCCAGGGAAATATTTATAATATGTGCCAAAGCTTGCTTGCAATATGGAATTGCATATTTTAACATTTTAAGATTGATGTTGTCTACACCACTGGCATTTGATCTGATAGTATCAAGAGTATTTTCTACTTTATCACCGGTTATAGGATTTATTGTGCTATGAGGGTTAATATGATTCCGTATGTTAGAGGAATAATAGTACAGGGTATCTTGGTTTACATTCATATTACCAGCAGTTAATTAGATTAGCATCTTTAGAGAATTCGATTTTGTTGAAAAAAGAATAATCTCTAAACTTGATATTTTTAGGTGGTATTGTTATTGAAGAATAATTTAACTCACAGTAAGTTAGTCGATGGTCAGTCATATTCAGCATATCTAGTGTTCCCACATTGCTAAAAATTACATTTTTACTTATACATATAATATCTATTGTTGTTGCTGAAGTATTGCCTACCCTTGTCGGTTCATTTATTATTTGGGTTAAGTTGAAACAGTTAATAATATTGTTAATTTGTCGATAATGGTTGGTATTAGATGTAGAAAAATCGATATTCACATCCCCCATAAGTATTATATCTTGACCATCTAAACACACATTAGTTAACACTTCCTCAAGCTCATTAAGACAGGATATGGGTGATTGTGGGGGTCGATATATCACACCAACAGATAGTTTTATTTTGTTAACAGTTAACGATATCCACAGTTGCTCCAGTTGCTCTTTGCTTACGTAATCGGTGTTAATTAATTTGCACTTGAGGTACACTCTTCCCCCTCTTTTCTGGCGGTCAAACCGCAGTAACTCATAACCATTAAGCTGTACTAAGTTAGAAGGAAAATCCGATGTGAGCCAGGTTTCAGTAAGGGCAATTATATGGTAATGATTTTCAAGCATTAAATCGCTGAACATGTCAAAACTGGAAACAAGGGATCTAATGTTGACATGACATACTTTTATAAGTTTTTTGAAGCTGTTGTAGGATTGCTACAGTCTTTGCTAATTTCCAGGTTTTCATTCCCTTTTTGTATACTCATGTCACTCAAGTTTTTATTTATTAATATTTCTTTAGGAGAAGCATTAATTATTTTAACAAAAATCAACGATTTGTTTTGACGAGTCTTATGGCTTAAAATTAGATTGTACAAATCTTCACTTATAATGTCTTTCTTAATAACATAATTTTCTTTGTTTATTTCATAGTATATCATACTTGTTTCTACCGTTTTATTAAGTTTTTCAATCATCGTATTTAGTTTACTGTTATAAGCATAGATGTGTTTATTAACAAAATTATTCTTGGTATAGGGAACTGAAGACACTACTACTATATTTATATTGCAACACTTTTTTAATTTTTCAATTATAAATTTCAGAGAAGGAATTTTTCTTTTGTGGAAGTCACTTTTTCCACCCATTATAATTATAAAATCATTTTGACTTAGATCTTTGGATAGTAGTTCAATATTTTCCATGACATTCTCCAAGTTTGGAAAGGGTTTAGCTATAGACGTTGATTTGAAATTATCAATAAGCTTATGTAGTCTGGGACTAATGCCTTTCCCTAGGTCATCCGATAACAAAAGGATTTTGTTTAGCGTATTTTCCTCATGGCCGTATAAGGATCTTGAGATTTTCTTTGCGAATATTGAATCCTTGAATCGACTACCAATCTACAGACCAATTGCGATCCTGACTGCATTTTCAAAAATATTTGAAAAAGTTATAGCTATTAGAGTTACAAATTTTTTTGATACTTTCCGGCTATTCAATGTAAACCAGTTTGGTTTCCGGAAGGGTCTCTTCACTATTAGTGCTATAAACAAATTTTTGAATTTATTGTATGAAAATATGGACAACCGGAAAAATGCTGTTGGAATTTTTCTGGATCTCGGTAAGGCATTTGACCTGGTATGTCACAAAACTCTTCTAATTAAAATGGGAAAGTATGGGATATGTGATCAAGCCCTAGAATGGTTTAAAAGCTATCTAAAGGATAGGACACAGTATGTCGAGGTCAATAATTACAAATCTGATATACTACCCACAACCATAGGGGTTCCACAAGGGTCAATTTTTGGACCTTTGCTGTTCTTAATTTATATAAACGATCTAAAATTTTCTAACATTTATGTTTGCTGATGACACATCCATTCTCTGTAGTGATAATACTCTAAGTAATACTATTAACTCATGTAACATCCAAATGCAACATCTTCAGTCATGGTTCTCGAATAATAATTTGTTACTAAATCTGTATGCATTAGATTCAAAAACTCTAATACCAATTACAATGAAAGTATTCTAATTAAATCAAAATGTGGCTCCTTGCGACAAGTTGAGTCTACTAAATTTTTAGGATTATATATATTCGAGGATTGCAGCTGGAGAACACATATTGACTTTGTCTGTAAGAAAATCGCTACTACTTGTTACTGCATAAAGCAACTATTTCATATAGTTGATACTAAATCCTTAAAAATGTACTATTATGCACAATTTCACTCAATCGTATCTTACGGTATAATTGCGTGGGTGCATTGTGGTGAGAGTCAAAGAGTATTTACACTACAGAAAAGGGCCATTAGATATTTAGTTGGCATCTGATATAGGCCTAGTTGCAGGGGCTAATTTAAACTATGCAAATTCTAACACTACCATCAATATTTATAATGTATTGTATGCCAGATCTAATCTGGAGAAGTTAAATAATTAAATATCTACCACTCGTATAACAAGAAATTATCAGACCCTGGAGATTCCTCGACACCGTACCAGCTTGTTTGAACATAGTCCTAAATATTTGGCTATTAAAGTATATAACAAATTACCTCACCAATACAAGTCTTTAAATCAAAAACAGCTCAAAACAAGTATTAAAGGTATGTTAATTGAAAAATCTTATTATTCTTTTAATGAATATATGACTGACAGTCCGTGATATCACTACAATTTATTATGTTTCATTAGTTTTATTCAATATTGTGTTATGACCATATTAAGATGATCATATCTTATGCTTGCATATTTAAATGTACCCTTGTATATTTGTTTGGTTGTTACACTCGTTATTCTTGTATCTCGTTATTTAGAACTTTGTAAATTTTACATTTAATTTATTTACACTTGACCTGTCCTATATTATGTAAACATAATCAAAATGGACGAATAAATACTTACTTACAATCTAGCGTCAAAACCGTTTGCCTATACAGGGTGTCCAGAAACTTTCTTGCCAAATAAAAACCTCAAATTTTGTCGATTCAACGTAAATCACGTTCCTCAAAAATGGCACCTACTCATATAATTTTTGTAAATACCTTCAAAGGGCTTGGTACTTTTATTAACCTAAAAATCCACCATCAACGGACATTTGGAAACAACTTTTTTATTCTTGATTATTTCTGCTTTATGATGTGTATATTCCTAGAATTTCAGTCATTTAACTGAAAGTTTCTGTTTTGTTAATCATTATTGTCAGAGAACTACAAATACACGGCACAAAAAAAAATTGTTTTTCCTTTTTATAGAATACTGAATGTATTATGTGCTTACAATTTCTAATTTAAATCCATTAAACACTGATTTTTACATTTTGTCTTTGTATGTCTGGTGTTTGGATGCAACTCAGTGGCGTAGCAGATGGGGAGGAGCTTTTGAAGGTCCTGAACTCCAGATACGAAATTTATGACCCAAAAATATCGAAATTAAAAGTGACGAAGTCTTATGTACACTTCTGTAATGGAATCCTGTATCCTTGAAAAATGAAGTAATCCAGTTTTTACTAATATTGAGTGGTGCGGATCAGTCTTTTTGGAATTTAGATTTTTTATTATATAAGTTATAAAAGACACATTGATTGTGAAACGTCATATGTAAGGTATTTGAATAATGTTAATCCAGAAGAAAAACATACGTATTTTTGTGTTCTTTACATTTTTACACTATTCGACGAGAATAATGATTTCGATTTATAACAAATGTAAAAATTGACGGTAAATAATTTACAGATACGACACATAACCGAGACTGTATTTATTGTGTAAATAATGTAATCTAATATTTTGTCATGGCTCCGTTTCCTTCCAAGATGTGATTAAAATCTTGTTGGCATAAAAGCAATTAGTCTATGACAACAGTTTTCTTTTTCTCTTAGCTCCTTAAATTTGCAATGGTCAATCACTATTCTTCCTTTCTTGGTCTGAAGTTTCATCCATAATTTTTTTTTACTAGCAAACCCCAGACGTTCTCAATTGGGTTTATAACGAGACTGTGAAGGCCACGGTAATAATTCAATATTATTGTTCCCAAACCATTGAGTAATTATCATGGCAGTTGTCGTGTTCATAAATGAAGGTGTTGTTTGGATATAATTGCTCCACTGAAGGAAGCATAACTTTTTCCAAAGTATCCTTATAAACCTGTGCATTAAATCTACCATTACCCATGATACACCAGGGCCAAGCACGCTTATCCATGCCCAAACATTAACAGAAAATTGACCGGACCTGTTTCACTTGGTATTTGCAGGACCGTGTATCCGTCATTACAAGACTGAAAAATTTTTTCATGGGTAAACACAATAATAATAATAATATGCTTTATTTCAAATTGCCAAAATACATTGGATATGAAATGTCTAGTACTCCAGTCGAATTAGTATGAAAATGGGGTGATTTTCACAAAATATGTTTCTAGATATCGAGGATGTTCAAAATGATGGTAAGAATGTAGGGTTTTCTAGGCTTCAATTTTTTTGCATGGCAAAATTTTTTATTAAACAATTAAGGTGTAAGAAAATGGTTTTTTCGAGTTTTAGAAAAAACTGTTGATTTCAGAAAAAAAGTGTTTCTTAAAAGTTGTGCGCCTTGAAAATATCTACAAAATGAAATCTATTTCATCAAAATCGGTTGATTTGTTTATGAGTTATTGCAAAAAACATGCTAAAATGGCTGTTTTTTCAATTGTTAATAAACAATAAAAAAAACATGTTTCATATACTTGTGTCACGACCTGCGCGACGGGGGTTAGCAGGACGTCCACTGTTACCGCCAGCATCACCCTGTAGACGGTAAGTGCCGACGATAGCCATGGCTAAAGTCACTTCACTTGCTTGGCATGTCGAGAGGGTAAATTATGTTACTAAGTGAACACTCAAATAAAACATAGTGGTAACATAACAGATTGAACATTTATTAATGACACAAAAACAAACAGTGAAATAAACATAATAAAATTTATTACTTACATTATAGCAGATCTAGCCACCCCGAGGCATGGCCTCTGGGAGGGATTTGCCCCACGCACCACCTAGGCCTGCTTCTCTAAAAACCCAGACGACAACTAACTAACTCCCTTTACTTTTTCATTTCGTTTCCTCCGGTACTTGCACTCTCAGCATTTCTACAACTAGCGGGCCGTGTGCACCAATGCTGAGTTTGCTGGATTTCCATGGTACATTGTAACCAGCAACTTGGGTTTACTTTAAGACATCGGATTAAATTAATTTTGTAACTAAATCGTTTCCTGAATAAAATCATATACCGGGTGGCCCAATAATTGTCTAGGTACTGTGTGACACTTGTGACCACAGGAAAAGAAGGCTCTTGTAGAATAGAAAAGGCACGTGAAATCAGAGAGCCATATTATTATGGTCGAATAGTTTTTGCACAATCAATTGGTTAATAACTTTTTGATTTTATTTTAACACTTATTTCTCAGCGATATGATGGTTTTACAGCAATCAGCGGGTGCGCAAATTAAAGTTCATGATTTATGCTATCAGCATCAAGGAACCAAATTTGAATTGGTTTTAAATTGGTAAAAACAATTATCAAAGTTAGTATTATTTTTTTCATTATATAGTAAAGTAAAAATGTACCAAAAAGTCCCATGACCTGGAAAAAATTGCACACTCGAATTTGTCATGCTCAACGTTATCACGACCACTTAGAAGGTCTAAAACCAAAAAGGTGACCTCCCCCCACTTTTGCTTCAGCTGCCATCTTGAAAAATTTTTGAATCGTTTTATCTCGTCTTATTGATCGCATGGAAAAAGTTATTGAACAAAAGATGTTGTAAATAAAACTCTACATATTTTCTACATTGCGGCGATGCCGAGAAGTTAATATTTCGAGCGGTAGAAGGTGCGGAAGTTACCAAAAAAGTTTTAAATTTAATTGGAAATTTAAAATCAATGCAGTTCTATAGCAGCAGTGGTAGAGTTAACACCTATTTATAGTACAAGCTGTTAGTAGTGATTAATTGAAAATGACTAGTGAAAGTAATGGAAGCTATAGTGAAATGGAGATGTGTGATGATGGACAATGGAAAAAAGTAAGACCGAAACGAAAAGCCAGAAATAGATTAGGTAGTCTTTCCAAAAAAAGCAAGCCTCTAACCCAAGAAGAAATAAACAGCATTATTATGGGAGAAACATCCAGTACTAATAACTCTAACACAAAAACCAACACAACCACAAAAACTACATCCAACAAAAACAAACAACATAAAAACTTTCCTCCTGTAATGAAAGAAGTCACACACAAAAAATATAAACACATGTTCCATTTATTACCATATACAGGATGCACAAGAATTACCTTTTGTGATTTTTGGGACAAGATCTATCCGGAGGGAGAGGAGGAAATAATAAAAACAAAAACTGGCCTACTCATTAAAACCAATCAAGATAAAAACAATATGGTAGTGACACTTGACAAATTAGTGGAAATCAAAAAAATACTTTCATACAAAGAAACATCACTAAACCAACAACATTTACTCCTACAGAAAGTTTCTCGGTTGTAATTGGGTCTGTCGAACATGAAATAGATGACAAATCAATTAGTGAATACCTTCAAAAACTCAATCTGCCACATCAATATTGCAAAAGAATTACTTCCCAGACAACACAAAAGCCCACAACTCTCATAAGGACCATAAGTGGATCTCAAAACATCTGTGAGACATTATTGAAAAATGGGTTTTTTTATAAACACCACCATTATCAGGTATATCCCAGTAAACCACCAACTCTAACACCTAGACCATGCAGCAAATGCTTATCTTTCACACATCCAACAGAGTCATGTAACACCCCAGTAAAGTGTCCAAAATGCTTTGGCCCACATACTTCAGATAGATGCTCATCTACACTACCCCCGAGGTGTACAGGTTGCGGATCTGAGGAACATCAAGCATGGTCTTTTAAATGCCCTAAAAGACCTACTGCTCCAATCACAGGCATTCCAAATATACAGATTAAATGCTTGAATAAGAAATCTGCAGATATTTCGCCAGAAAAGAGAAAATCCAGAATACACAGCCCAGTCACTATCCATGATATGATCATTAACACCTACATTAATGAACTTAATGACCAAAAAAATATAGATAGAGAGGAACTGCTACAAAAGTTTCGAAAAAGGTTTATTGACAATTATAAGGTGGATTCAACTGCTGTATTCTCAGGCAGCCGGGTATATACAGGGTGTTGCATCATGAGAGGGACATAGCTTAATAGGAGGTAGAGAACATCAGTGGTAACCGGAATCTCCCATAGAAATGTTTCATTGGGCCTTCATTACGAAGTTACAGGGTGTTAAATAATTTTTGGCCAAACCTGTTTTTTATCATAACTTTGACAGGGAATGAAATAACGGATTCATATTTGGTACGGCTAATGTACTAACGAGCCCCAAGAGGTACATGTATAAAAAAATATATATCCAGGTCCGGACTCACTATAATTTATGTTTCTTCTTTGCATCAATAAAACATCACCCTGTATATATTTTTTTGAAATTTCGATACGATATTCGAAAAGAGCAAGAAAAAACAAACAAAATGGCCTATTTCATTTTTTTGTTACACCTTCGTGGTTATTTAAATACGTTGTTAAATGTGCAAGAAAATGGATTACAGAACCCTATTAAATGAGAGGCACGTGAAATAAATAGTTTTATAACTAAAATTTGCAAAAATTCTATTGAGCCTAGGTGGTCTGGGTGAATCCTAATTCCGGCACGTTTTAAAGGTCCATTTTAGTAAAAAACTGTGGTCCTAATAAGTAATCGGGTATGAAATAACAAATTTTTTAATCAATCACAGTAGGCTTGTTCAAAGAATAAAAGTGACAGATAATTTAAACCATTTAGGCCTAAGCAACCAGTTACTTTGATCAAGAAAATCATCAACATTTTATACTTAATAAAAATTGGAAAAGAGAACAAACTAAAATCTAAATAAATAAAAAATTTTCCATTCAATTAACAATAAATAACGTAAATAAAACGTAATTGACACTAAAGTAAATTTTCAAAATGTCCTCCCCCACATTCTGTGCATTTTCTTGAGCGTTTAGAAAGGTCACCAATTGCTCGACGTATCATTTCTGGATTATTCCGTATTTCGTCGCAGGTTGTAACGATGCGCTGGATTAAATGTTGTCTACTTTCAATTTCAATGCTATAAACCTCGTTTTTTAAGTGGCCCCATAAAAAGTAATCGCAAGGGTTACAATCAGGAGATCTTGGTGGCCATTCATGTGGACCCCCGCGTCCAATCCATCTATTAGGATACACATTGTTTAAGTGTTCTCTTACTTGAAGGTTAAAATGTGGTGGGGCCCCCATCATGCTGAAACAACATGCCTCTTATACCGATATTTTCTAACATATTCGGTAAAATGTTAAGAAAATCATAGTAAATTTCACCATTCAATCTTTCTTCAAAAAAATGTGGCCCTATCAAATGTCTATTCACAAGTCCGACCCAAACATTTACAGAAAACCTGTGTTGCGAACGGCGTTGGCGTACCGCATGTGGGTTTTCCTGTGCTCATTTATGATTATTTCGTGAATTGTTTACTCCATCCCTTGTAAATTGTGCCTCATCCGTAAATAAGGTTCTGTAAATGACTGGGCGATGGTTAGACAACCAATGACAAAATGCCAGGCGGGGGATATCGTCGCCTTGTTGAAGACGCTGTACCTGCTGGATGGATATGATATGGATGGTAACGTTCTCTTTTTAGGGTTCTCCATACTCGCCAATGAGGAATACCAGTTGCCAAACTGATTCGTCTAGTGCTCATATTTGGGTTTTCTTGAACTACGTTTATAATATTGTTTTGTTCCTGCACACCTTGTTGTAAAATACGCTCCACAACTGCAGAAGTAGGAAACTTTCCGTGTTGTCTTGCATACTGGAACACCGTACTAAAGGTTTTATGATTAGGGCATCGACGACCAGGAAAACGCAGCCGATATTCTCTTTCCGCCGACCTACCATTTCCATTACAGAAACCATAGATGAATATTATGTCAGCATATTCCACGTTTGTAAATTTTACTGGCATAGTTAAAATATTTTCACAAGTTTTCACTAACTAAATGCGGATTATTGACACATTAAATTACTAACAAACAATTATTCAACTGTTTAGGAGATTTCTTTTTATTATCTGTCACTTTGAACAAGCCTACTGTGATTGATTAAAAATTTTGTTATTTCATACTCGATTACTTATTAGGACCACAGTTTTTTACCAAAATGGACCTTTAAAACGTGCCGGAATTAGGATTCACCCAGACCACCTAGGCTCAATAGAATTTTTGCAAATTTTAGTTATAAAACTATTTATTTCACGTACCTCTCATTTAATACGGTTCTGTAATCCATTTTCTTGCACATTTAACAACGTATTTAAATAACCACGAAGGTGTAACAAAAAAATGAAATAGGCCATTTTGTTTGTTTTTTCTTGCTCTTTTCGAATATCGTATCGAAATTTCAAAAAAATATATACAGGATGATGTTTTATTGATGCAAAGAAGAAACATAAATTATAGTGAGTCCGGACCTGGATATATAGTTTTTTATACATGTACCTCTTGGGGCTCGTTAGTACATTAGCCGTACCAAATATGAATCCGTTATTTCATTCCCTGTCAAAGTTATGACAAAAAACAGGTTTGGCCAAAAATTATTTAACACCCTGTAACTTCGTAATGAAGGCCCAACGAGACATTTCTATGGGAGGTTCCGGTTACCACTGATGTTCTCTACCTCCTATTAAGCTATGTCCCTCTTATGATGCAACACCCTGTATATTGATATTCGACTTAGATTGCGAAGACCCCATTTCTCCTACAGAACCAATAAACCACACTAATAACTTACAGCACGTTCAACTCTCAAATATTTAAATTCCTATACTGTAACATAAATAGCTGTCCACGGAGAAAACTTATAATCAATAATTTTCTTGAAAATCAAAAAATTCATTGTGCTATGTTTGTGGAAGCACAAACCACAGAATGTGCCAATACGTCATATAAAGATTGGTCAGTAATCCAATTTAATGGAAACCAAATTCATAATAAAACTAGAGGAGGCTCTCTTGTTCAGACTCAACCTAGCCTCGGAATTGGTAAAGCGAACCCTCCCTCCCATAAACTTCCTCAATAAGAAGTATCACAAAAATTCGACATCCTCTCAACCCCCTACATAACCCTCCGAACCCCCTCTTATACCAGCTCACCAACATAATGCCGATAGAAGATCGTTTAATTAATCTGTCTAAAAGATTCTCCCTGAGACCACTAAATTTGGAGATAATTGAGAAATATTGTATCAGACGAGAACCAGGAATCAGGACCACATGTAAGCACCCGGAACACACGCTCCTAGAGAATCTACAAGAACTAGCCAATAATGACTAATTAACAGTCAAATTCCAAATGATTATTATTTTAACATTATAATGTAAATAACACATATATTATTAATTATTTTTTTATAATATTGTATTGAGAGCTCTCTTAAAATATTTATATATACATATATATATAATGGTAACAATAGGCCGAAGGACCTTGGTCGGTAGCCTGTTTAATCAATTGTTGATTCAATAAAGTTCATTTATTATTATTTATTAAAATCAATGGAATCAAATTTACTTGGATATGTGTGTATGGCTAATATTTTTACCTAAACAGCTTTCACAACACTGTTTTCAAAAAAACTGTTTTTTGGTCACTTCGGCGCCTTCTACCGCTCAGTATCGCCGCAATTACTGAAAATATATATGTATTTACAAAATTTTTTGTTCAATAACTATTTCCGTGAGACCAATAGAACACGAGATAAAACAATACAAATTTTTTTCAAGATGGCGGCTGAAACAAAAGTGGGGGGAGGTCACCTTTTTTGTTTTAGACCTTCTAAGTGGTCCTGATAACGTTGTGCATGACAAATTAGAGTGTACAATTTTTTTCAGGTCATAGGACTTTTTGGTACATTTTTACTGTACTATATAATGAAAAACTTAATGTTAACTAGAGGGGGTCGTTTTTTTTTACGTAGGGGGTAATTTCAAGACGGTAGAGTGAAAAAATACCACCATCGTGATTACTGCCCTCAAAAATCCATGTGACGCCTGTTTTCGGTGTTGCGAGCAGGGTAGTTTCAACCTCCGGGGGTTGCTTAGGGTAACTGTAGTTTAGCAATGGTTAGTTTCCCTGATATTCACATAAAAAACCCTGACCCGACAAATTCCCGCAGGCCTAGAGCCGAGAGCATGGAAAAGGGAGTGGTTTTTTTAACGTAGGGGGTATTTTCGAGAGGATAGAGTGAAAAAATAGCAAAATCGTGATTACCACCCTTGAAAACCCGTGTGAAGCCTGTTCTTCGAGGGATTTCGGTGTTGCCCAGCAAAGACCATGAGGAGGTACGAGCATTTCCTGTCCAAGATACACTTTTATTATTTTTGTAATAATTTATCCACTTTGCATTGGCTTATATATTTTGTTAAATATATACTTAGTCCAAGTTTATCGCCAACTTGATTGCAATAAGTCGCCATCAGATGGAACAAGTTGCGGACACCTTGTGTCTGTAATTTGATGACTATAGAAGGTCAGTGAAGTGATGTGCATTTGCCTATGTCGCACAGATGAGAGCTAACCAGCTCAAAACTAGTCTGCGGCTGGCGATGCACAACAGCACTGCACTGGAAATCTGCTTGCTGGGGGCTTATTGCAATCAGATTTTTATTTTGCATTTTCCGGTTGAAGACATAGTATGTCGGAAGTCATAGGACATTATTTTCAATTGATTTGGAAACACATATTGTGCACCTTGATTGATGGCAACGAAACGTTTTCCTTTCATAGGAAATAGTGGAATACTGGACTGTCGTAGTAGGTATATTTTTATTTTACTACACTTTTATTATTTTTGTATTATAGAATATATTCAAAAATTATTGTTAGTTTTAGATCTAATAAACAAATGTTGACGTTTATGAGTTGTCCACACAGCACCACCAAGATGGCATGTTATACTAATTTCTTCTACAAACTTTATATATGCAGGTACTTAAACATACTTACGTGTGCCTGTGTTGCCAATATCTGTGGAAATTCACAAAATGTTTGGAATTTTTATAACGTGTTTGTAATTTGGGTGAAAATTCTATGTTTGTACAAAAGTGTGCTTTTCTTATTAAAGTTTAGTTTCCTAATGCTACTTTCACTTATTATTTCTTTTCTTTCTTAATGATGGTTAATTACTAAGGGAAAAATATAATTTTGGCGCTGGCGGTACGAAAAGTAATAAAAAGAATGCTGACTTAACAGAGTAAATTAAAATAGTTTATTCGACTGTACTGCAAGTGTTTTGGCATTCTTGGAAACTACACCAGACTTATTAGTGTCATATGAAACCAAGTAATTCAGGAGCTCAGAATTTTTGGAGTAGTTCTTAAAAAGGGTATTGAAAAGTAGTTTTTAATGTAGACCTTAAAAAATGTTTATTTAAAATTAAATTATATAGTTCTGAGAGAACAAGGGAACTCGATTTTGTTGCAATTTCAAATGGAGCAACTTTTCATTGGGTTTCCATAAATTTCCATGAAGGCATTTTTATTTCATTAATAAATAATAATAATAAATAAAACCACAGGTAATTATGACGCCCTTTATCCCGGAAGGTTCTAGAAGAGACTTGTGTGGGAGGGGGCTATACAATTAGAGACAAAGGACACACACCCAATATCTGTATATAGTGGGAAAATCTCTCACAGTATTTTCCACTGCCACGACCGAGAATCGAATCCGAGACTTTTGGGTGAGAGGCAAGTGCGCTTACCTCTCGACCATCAGTCATAAGATTGCTGCATTTAATCAAATGTAAGTAAAATTGTAATTGACTGGCAGCTTTAAACGTTTACTTTATGAAAACATACACAAATTGTCTATAAATAGGTTATGTTGTTTGTTTATTATTTAGATTACAACTGCAAAAATCACATCCGATTATCATGTTGATGTTAAACATGAAAATAGTATTTACAAATATATTTTTTATTAATGAAATTTAAAAAATAGAACAGAGGCGCACGCACATATATGTACGTGAAACTTATTATTTAACCGGAACAAATTGAACAAGACGTTTAATTTTCCTCAACAACGCTTCGACGAATCCCTTATCCGATTCTGTTCGTTCCTGAAAAAAATATATACATTTACAAATTACAGTGCTGAAATATAAGTGTTTTATACCTGAGCAGTTTCCAACAGTTGTTTGCTAAAACTATCATTGAAAAGTGAAACCAGTCCTTGTTTTAAATTACTAATAACATCTGTGGAAACCTTCCATGTGGCCTCAGATGCCGAAGCGAGAGTTACTGAAAAATTAAGATAGAGTAAATTTTTATGGACTTCTGATGCAGCATCCATATATAAATATACAGGGTGTTCAAAAACACTAAAAAGTACACAATATTTAATTGACAAAAATATATATTATCAGCGTGAGAACAGTATTATTTTTTTTGTGGTGGGCCTGTGAATTGTTTCTATCTATTCGGTAAAATTACAAAATAAAATGTTTTATGAAATTAATTAATACCTTTTTTAGTTTGAGGTTATAAACAAGTAATCCCTTCCAACATATTGTCACTTTCAAATCAAAATGACTGCTGCGGAATAAATATCTTATTATTTAAATATTGTATAGGTCAGTTTATGGCAATAACAAGACTATTTGTTTAAATTATGCCGTCGTTTTATTGTGTGGTGAATTCTGGCAATGTTATAATGTAAAAAAATTTCATATCTCCATTATTTTTACATTTGAAGCAGAAAACTAACCTAAATGAACAATTTGCAAAGAGACGTATAAATGCTATAATAGGTAAAAAAAGTGCAGCTGTATGCTTCAGACAATTCATTTCAGGTAAATATTAATTAAAAAAAAATACATCCTTATCGAGCAACTGATATAAATTTATCACTTAGCGGTGGGAGCGTTTTCATGTGACGCCGATTTTACACAATTCATATCTTTTTAGCATCTCAGAACCACTTGCAATTTGTAAAGAATGATTGGTCAGCCCAAAGAGAGTTGTGGTCAGTCATTTGAAGAAAGGTCATTAAACGAAATAAAAAAAAAAGTATTCAACAACCATTTAAAGTTGGTTTCACTACCTTTATATGCCTCTAAAAGATCAAGAAATTGCATTTTCAGGATTTTTTAGGAGGCCGAAACTAGTTATAAATGGTGTTTGACATCAAAATTCCTTCAAATATAATTTTTTTAAATTTATTATTTTTTGTTTCTAGAAATATTTTAGTTTGAATCCTAGTATTATGAGCGTGAACTTGATTTACAAAAATTTATTTCAATATTACATTTTAAGGTGCTATTAATTACCTTGTACACGTATTTACTTTGTTCGATTCTCAGTATATTCGACACTTTCAACAATCCTTTCTGTTTTTAAACTAATTCGGTTGGGCATCTATAGTGTATATTAAATAAAGATTTTACAACTTTATTTTGTAGCCTTTGAACTCTATTAAGCAACGTTATGTCACAGTATAATATGGGCATTAAATAGTGGAAAATTCCGTTTTGAATTTTGGTATTGAATGGGTTAGACAAATATATATTTCTTAACATGTTCCGTGCCTTAAGGATATAACAAAAATGGTCCATTGGGCCAACTGATTTTTTTTGTAGTTTTGTACTCTACAAGGCATATATAGTACAGTACAACATGCAAAAAAGCTCAATACAACGTTTATTAATGTTTTTTAAAACAAAAATTTAGCAGCCCCCAGGGCCGGCCATGGCGTGTAGGGAAACATTTTCCTGTTGCGCCACAGCGGTTCTTCCAGCGATCGATTTTATTGTGCCTTCCAGGCCACAGCCGGCTAGCGGACCACACTTTTGTTTAGATTGTTTTGCTGTATATATGTCACACTGGGGAGGGGTTCTCGCCAACAACAGGATTGCCAAGTTCACACATTTTCGCCTATCACAGCTACTGAAGAAAAAACTGACTAAATGTACCAAATGTAAAAACTTACAATAATAAATAGATTTTAAAAAAGCCAAATGAAAAAATGAAAAAAGCAATGAAATGTAGGTATGATTTCAAGAAATAACCCTATCACATTACGAGTACTATCGCTCTTTGAAAGATGTACTTAACAAACGAACTGGGGAAGGGGAAACTAATTTTCGCATTAAATATATAAGGGGATCACCAATTGTTTCTTTAAATTAAGTAAGCCCAACAAAATAAATGATTTCTATCCTTCCGTGATGGCTGCTGATTAGGACTTTATAACACTAGTAGAAACATGGCTCTCGTGTGATGTTTTGTTGGTGTTTAGATTAGATTGTAAGGTTGAGCCCCTGGACTTGTCTGAAATTAACATCATTATTTCGCTCATCGATATCCTAGGATGTAAATGTACAAACAATTATTCTTCCTTGTTTATTTATGTAATATATATCCCTCCTCATGTGACAAATAATGAGTTTCAAGTATTTTTGGAGGCTTTTGAATTGTTTGTAATCAACCAAAGAAACATACTTATATTGGGTTACTTTAATGTAACTAATTTTGTAAATGCGGATATAAACGATTTTAAGTCTCAACTTACTCGTAACTTCCTGCTATTTACAGGTATGAAGCAAATAAACCATATTCTTAATATGCATGGTAGATTATTAGATTTAATAATAACGGATATACAAAGCTTTTCAACTCGTGAAAACTTGCCTCTTATTAATGAAGATATTTACCATCCTACACTAATAATTAATTTTAACCATGCGCTAGAAACAACAATAATTTCCCTTCTAATCTAGAGAGTAAAAGCTATAATTTCAAAAAAGCCAATTATCATGGTCTATATGCCTCTTTTCTTGATACCGATTGGACTTTTTTGAATGAGTATTCTGATGTTCTATAAAAAAAATTATTCCATCATGGATTTGCACGTTCCATTATATAAAAATGATAAGAAACACAATTATCCCATCTGGTACACTCCAGAGATCATAAATAATTTGAAACTAAAATATCATTACAAAAAGAAACACAAAAGTCATGGCGATTATTATCATAGAGAATTTTCAAGACTGAGAGCGCTCATTTAGAATCAAATTAGAACAGCATATAAAGAATATCTCTGTAAAGTTGAAAGAAGGATCTGTGATGACCCAAAAAATTTTAGTCATATGTACAAAATAAAAAAGGTACATCGAGAATACCTAGTAACCTATAGCATAATGATACAAATTATGATAATCCAAATGATATAATTAATGGTTTTGCTAGTTTCTTTAGTGATTTATATCTTCCCAAGTCTGATGTTTGAAAGGATAGCTCCGCCTTATATCCAACCAATATATGTATCAATGTGGGTAAATTTACTGAAAATAATATTAAAGATGCCAAAAAAAAAACTCCCTAATAAAATGACCTCAGGTCACGATCAAATTCCCAGTTTCGTTGTTAAAGATTGTGCAGTTGCTTTTATTCCCCCATTACTGATATTATTCAATCTTATTTTTAAAATAAGTACATTTCCCAAGACTTGGAAATTAGCAAGAGTGTGTCCAGTTTCCATCTTATCTATCTTATGCAATTTCACCAAGATCCTGGAAATAGCTCTGTACTCTCATATTTATCCACAAATTAAATCATTTACTTCACCTCATCAATATGGCTTTCTTGAAAAACGTTCAACAACATCAAATCTAGCAATAATAAATCAGTTCATCTCTGATTCGATGGATAACAGAGAAGAAATAGATGTGATCTACACAGATTTGACCGAATTGACCACTATACTCTGTTAAATAAATTAGATGGCTATGGATTTAGTAACTCACTGGTTCTCTTATTTACGTCCTACTTAGATAATAGGCTACAATATATAACATAATGGATTTAAATCCAATTTGTATTCTTCAACGTCTGGGATCCCGCAGGGGTCTAATCTAGGACCACTATTATTTACAATTTTCATTAATGACTTTTCTCATGTTTTAGAGTGGAATATTCTTCTGTTCGCTGATGATCTGAAGTTATATACCACTGTTATCGCTATTGATTGTGCTTTATTATAATTGCAAATTGATATTGTGGAAAGATGGTGTCACGAAAATAAACTTTTCATGAATATATCTAAATGTAAGGCATGCTCATACACTCTCAAAACTGTACCAATAACTTACGATTACAGGTATAACAGTACACTGCTATCTCATGTGCCTCAATTAAGGACCTTGAAATACTGTTCGATAGCAAATTATCTTTTGCCGATCATATCCAACAAATCACCTCATCTTCATTAAAGATGCTTGGTTTCATTATAAGGAATAGCGGATGTTTTACCAACGTAGTCGTTCTAAAAAGTTTATATTTTACAGTGGTTCGCTCTAAACTTGAGTACGGCTCGCTGATATGGTACCCCTATTATAATATATATAGATTCGCTTGAATGAGTCCAAAGATGCTTTCTGAAATTTTCAGCTTTTAAGTTAGATGGCACATACCGTGAAAGAGGTACATTCATGCAAATCTGCTTTCCCAATTTAATGTTTTAACTCTAGAACATAGACGAATTACTGCCAGTCTCATATTTTTATATAAGCTCTTGCATAACTTAATGTTATGTGATTTTCAGAAGCAGGTAACTCGATAACGGTTGAAGACAGAAATTTTTCGCGGAAATTAAAAAATGTGGGAAATTTTGTCAGCTTTCAAAAAAGTAAGAATAATTTTTCCACTCTGACCAATAGTTTTTGAGTTATTAGCGAGAAACCAAAAAAATCAAAATTTAGGGCCTTCCGGAAGCCCTCCCCCGCAAGGCTCACCTTTAGGGTCGGGGACTTTTAGGATGTTTACCTCCTAACTACCCCAAACTCATCCCTGAAGTCAAAAATTTTGCCGCCCTCCATGTAGTCTACAATAATTTGTCGACAGGATTATAATGCAATTATTTATTTATTTTTTTAAACGTGTTCTTCGGCATTTGATACATTATTTAGAGTTGAAGTAGAGTTGTAGCCCTGAAAGGATCACCCTTGAGAAAATAAAAAAATCTCTCATCCATAATATCTTGGTTTTTTAAATCCATATATAGAGATAATGAAGCAAACTTTAAGCGGTTCTCAGACATACTTTTTTTGAGCTTGGTTTAATGGCCCCCCACTGCACCCGTCCCTAGAATTTTCCTTCAGTTAATCAACCGCTACTCTTGATTGGATGACCTATAATTCTTTACAAATTTTAAGTGGTTCTCAAACACTAACAATTTTTACAATGAGCATCATACGAAAACATCTCCACCACCAGAATTCGGATCCAGCAGAGGGTTGTCCCTTTAAACAGGACTATATGTGCCATAGATATTAAAGTAGATTCTCAGCCACACATTGAAAAATTCAGTAGTTCTTGGTTTATTATGGTGACATGATGTGATGTTACAGCAAAAAGGATTTTTAAATTAAAAGTAACTGAAATTAATCCTTACCATCTGAGCTAAATGTTGTATTTGAGTGTATATATCCATAATTTTTTGGTTTCGGAATGGCCTTCAGCATATAGAAATCCAGATGTACCCAAATTAAATACATAGCATTCTCTAGAATAAACGCACAGTAATTTAATTCTTTCTTCTTTTTCTCTAACCTATCTGATATAATTTCATAAGCTTTCTCCCTTTTTGCCGCTAGATCACCCAACTCTATCGACTCATCAATATAATGTCGAAGATCCACAGAATTCATATCCGGTATTTCTTTAAGCTTTCTGACTAACAAATCATGTGTGACCTTCTCTTGATGGTGGTAATTCACTGTATTAATTAACTGTTGAACAATCACACCCAGTGAGGGTTCTTGTTCGTTAGTATTCGAGACCCTCCTTGTATTGAAACTATTTAACAATGGGTCGGTTAACGATGGGTAAAATATTACTCCGACACCAGAATGTTCGATACCATGATTTGAAACTATATTCCTTGAGTAGCTCAATAAATTGGCCATGACCTGCATGGCATACAGCAATCTCTCTGAAGTTTGAAACATACTAGTTTTTTGAGATGAGTGGCTTATCAGACGTTTGACTACATCATCTGATAAAATAAATTTTGGTAACAAAGATAACATGAGTTTTTGTAGTCTATAAAGTTGTGCCCTATTATTTTGAACAATATTTGGATTTTCTAGAATATTTATTAAATTATTGTTAGCTGTCCTGGACAGGATGGAAGTAACGAGTGCTAGTTCCTTCAGGGACATAGGAGATAAGTCTGGGCTTCCGGACCGAAGAATTAGCTCAACTACATCCAAGTGACTGAGCAAGAAGTACATTATTTGTACAATAGCGGATTGATTTTCTGTGCCCAAAGTAGTCAAAATAGCATTGCAAATATCCAAAGTTGGTAGCCAGATCTGTAAGTACTGTTGTTCAATCGGTGGTAAAAATTCTTCTAAAGCTTCATCTCTATACCAGGCTTTAGATATTTCAGGGTGGAAAGAAAATACTGACATGTTGCTAAAGCACGCCAACAATTTTTGCTCCAGTATTAATTCGGCACCCATTTTGGTGCCTGCTAATCTCGTTAACAATAACATTTTGGCCATATACAAATAGAGAGGCTTTATAGACTCTGCTTGTGGCTCCAACATATTCCGTAAATCAGTTTCACTGTCCATTATACTTTGTATTATGTGTTTTAAGTATCCTCTTCCAGACATATACATAATCCAATTGATATTGCCTGATAAAGTCATTAAATAGCTGAAGCTGGACATCGCAAGGATCTTGCAAATTTCCTGTCCTCCGATGCAGTCGTGACATAATACTTCTAGCAATTTTTCACCAAAAGTCGACATAACATCTGTCGAAAACGGAACTTGCAACTCCTTACCGGAACTGTTAAATCTAGAGCTGTCTAAACGGCTTACATACACACTAGTATTAGACACTATATCTTCATGAGGTGTTTCTACATTTGTCAACTGTAAAAATGTCACTAATGCTGCATATAAATTGATCCTTAGTTCCCCATCTATAACATCAGATATCATTATCCATTCTACAAGATTTTCCAAAATTTGTTTCAAAGAGCTAGAATATAACTTCATTATGTTAACATTTTTGTCAGCCTCGTCATTACAGATTTTTTGTAATTGTATATCATGTAAGTAACACTTTTTCAAATTGCCCATCATTAATAAAACAGCTCCAGACAACAATCGTGACACTTCCGGTAAAAGTTGCACCTTTATAACTTTCTTCAATAAATGTTTGAGCAAAGAAATGCTTATAACTTGCTGTTCTGTCGATGATAATATTTCCAAAGGGGTATATACGACCAAAACTTCAGCTACTTGTCTCCAAGCATCAGCAAATTGTACAACTGCTGAGCAAGTTTCATTTTTCTTATTTATATCAAGAGCATACTTTAGTACTTTTGGAATTTCTTGGGTTATAGCCTGTATCTGACCCATAACAGCTGTCCCTTGCAGTGATTTCAATTCATCGTACAATATTTGATGTAGCTTTTTCAAATCGATCAGTTTCGGTGGAGTTTTTTTTTGGCAATTTTGAAGAATCTGATTTAATACAGTGCTATCAAAAAATTCCCAAGATGGCGTTTCAAGTGGAGGTTCCCTATACTCAAAATATGGAATTAAACTGGTCATAAAATTTTCCAGTTTTATTTCATCTGGTGTAATAATTTTAGCTTCAAAGGCTCCTCTTTGAACCAAAGAAAACATGTCGAGGCTGTTTGCGTCTTCAACTGGAACATTCACAAGGAACGTCGTCAACTGTTTCAGGTAAGTCACTTGTTTAATCTGACTTGAGATTTTTAATTCGATTGCAAGTATCTTCATTAACCAGGACAGCTGACTAAATTGATAAATTCCACTGTTTATATTTTTGCTGACTTCTCTTAAGTGGTCTTTGAAAAAAGTTTTATTTAACCTGATAAATCTAAGAACAGGTCCCGACGTTTTTACATTTGAAGTTAATAGATAAAGCAAATGAAATGTAGATTCTAGTAGTGACGCTGATGGGGTTTCAACAAGACGATTTACAACAGCATCCATAATTGATATTATAGAATGAAGACAGGCTCGAGGAAATCCGAGCACTCCAGGAAACTGAAACTCAGTCTTTGAGACATCCCTTTTTATATCAAAACCCATCAAGAAATGCGTCAAATTTGGTGAGTTATGGGACAAGCATTGCTTCAGCAATTTTAATATCTCTTTTTTTGTGTTTTCGACTGTTTCACTGTCTTCATCTCCCATAGAGTCTAAACATTCCACAAATCCACTTCTAATGATCTCCTTTGCATCTGACGCTAATAAAATGTTGATAAACTGATTATGAGAAACAGGCGAACTGGTGATGTGTGTTAAAATCTTTACAGCAACATAGCTGTGTTTGGGTAAATGCAGCTGATAGGTAACATATTTTGCAATGTTGACGCAGTGATCAGGTTTGCCAGTCCGTCGATTTATAGACAATAAGAGTTTATGTATGCTGGTGAGTAGAATGGAGGTTGAGGATGATGCGAGTATACTGAAAAACTTAGACTGCAATATTAAGACTCTGTGAATTATGCTTAAACAACTTAGAGTGCATTCTTTAACCATTTCTTGCCCTTGAAATGCTACATAGGAGTCGAAGAATCTGTTACCATCATCGATTATATCTAATATAACGCTTAACATTTCAGACTTGTTGTTCAACTGCAACATAAGATGATATCCGGGTGGAGAATTAAATTCACTCTGTATGTTACTGGGGAAATCTGATGGTTTGGGGTCATACTGGTGCAAAAATTTTTCAAATAATTTAAGACAAAGAAGAGCTACTTCCCATTTCTCGGCGATATTTCTGTAGGACCTTGTGTGATATTTTAGAAAGACAGAATTAACAATAAACGACAAATAAGGGTCAAAACCCGGCTTTCGCGGTCCAGCTCCTAACATTCTAGGAATACCAAAATTGGTTAACATATCCAGAAGTTTGAGTAGGGCTCTGGTTAAGGGGTATTCTTCCATCCTTGATTCTATTTCGTCCAATTCAGTCTGAATCCCCCTTGGGGCGTAGCTTGAGGTAGTTGGAATTGTAACTAAAATTTGTGAAGCTTCCAAATTCTCCCACATTTGAGCAGCATTTTCAGAGGATTTTGAAAGGGCCGCTAGAGTGAGAAGAAGATCGGCCTTTAACGGTATAGGTATTGAACAACTGACTAGACCTAACATAACTGTCAATGGGGACCATCCAGGATGCTCGCATAGAGCCAGTCGGGAAAATTCATCATGCTCTGCCACGGTACGAATCAGTAGAAGCACAGCATGCAAACCGTCAAGTTCTTGAGGAGACACTCCTTTGTGGTATGTAGCACGGTTTCTATACACGGTGTCTGCTTGTGGTGGAGCCTCTTGCCTGAGATTACTGTAGTATTGTGAAAACGACATGAAAAAATGGTCCCATGACAAATTTGCAGTAATATGAGATCCCACTTGTTTCAGCATATTAAAGCAATGTCTTGCCGTTTGTTGAGACGACGACAATCCACTTAACATCGTAATATACGGTACAAACAGGGTTGTTGGTAACATGTCGCCAGCTAACCTTATGAATTTAAATAGAGATACTGATCTTGGCGGTGCTCTGTATGAATAATTCTGATTTGGAGTTATTTCTATGGGGCTCCAATAATTTAGGACATAATCGGTGTTTAAAATATCGTTGGAATAAAACTTGCCTACGGTCAACAATAAGTATTCAAAGTACCTTGGGAGGTTCGCGGGTGCTTCTAAACCTTCTCTAATATATACTTGCATAGTTCTAGCAATTTCATCTGCTTTCATTCGTAAATCTTTCGCTTTTGGATACATGGAGAAGATGAAATCTGTGAGCAAGTTGTGAATTCGTTTATATAGAAAAGCTTCTTTATATAATGTTTTATTTTCTAATAATATATTATGCATAAACGTAAACACATTCATTTCAATAGATGCATCGACAAACGTTTCCTCTTTATTTATAGCTTCTTGGAACCGATAATTTTGTGGCACATCGCGTAGCGAACTTATGCACACTGACAAGCCAAAAATTGAGAGGGCTTGTAGACCCTCACATACCCACCTCGGTTTAGTTGGTAAAAATTCGTTGATAATAGTAGACAAGTAATCAGGATCCGAAAGGACTGGTAATAGTTGAACGGCTTCTTCTCCGTCTTCTCTCGTATGCAATATGCTAAGATCCAAGGCAGACAATAGTGACATTTCTAAGTATAAATTTACATCATCGATTTTTCCAGAAGCTTCCTCCTCGATTTTAACCTCCCTTAAATAGTTAATGAGAGCCAACGTAGGATCTTTGGGAAGTCCACATTGTGATGTCCAAGAAAACACTATGTCGGCTAAAATATGTCTTATATCGTTAAACAAATCTATGACTTGTCTTCTGTGCTTTGGTCCCCCCAATGCCAAATTTTGTTGCAACTTTTCAATCTCTTTACTGAGGTCGAGAGTTCTCAAGAGCTCAAATATTCTATTAAACAAGCCACCTTCCATAAGTTGGTCTGTATAATCTGTGATATACCTTGCAATATCCGGATTTACTTTCACACACCACTGTATACCAGTCCTGGCTTGTACCAGATAAAGGAGAGTTGTAACGAGTGCCTTTCGACCATCGTAATACAAAAGAACAGCTACTAAACCTCTAGGAAGGGAAGGATAGTATGGCATTTGAATTTGTGCAGTGCATAAAAGATCCAATGCTACAAACTCGTTAATTTCAAACATATCAGATAAGATAATTGCCTCTTGGTATAATTCTTTGGATAATACTTGGTGACCAATTCCCTTAACATGAATCCCATCAACCATACCCTTTTTGAGCTCTTCTCTGCATTTAGCATTTTTTGGCTGGAACAAAACATAAACTTGGTAGAGACGATAGAGTAACCACAATTAATATAACAAATATGCTTGTCCATGCTGTTTGCATTATTCGTTACACAAAAAATTGCATGATACATAATGATCTCTATGTTAAATATTGTCAGCTAAGGATCGAAACACATATACTAAAAAAAAAAAAAAATTGTAAATAGTATACAAAAAGAAAGCATTTATAAAGTTTATAAACATGAATAGTATTCGGTACTGTTCTTGCATCATTTGTATGCATGTACAAGTCTAATATTTTTAATTTATTCCTACTCATCCTATTCCTACGTTACATTTAATGTGTCCCTCTTAGAAATATTAAAATTTATGCAAACATATACTCCTAACGTAACAACCTCGATGGCTAAAACTGTTGTCCTTTTAAGGTCAATTCATAAACTAGCTATACCTGTTGCAGTTGCCGCATCTGTAGCATTTATGATGAATACAAAATCAATGTTTGCATTTATAAAGTTAGCTGGGGCTTCACTTGCAAGTAATATTCCACAGGGAAAACACCTTTTATATTGAACGGTAACTGCTGCAAATTTACCAGTCGGCTCTTCGACAGTCACTGAAATTGTAGGTGAAGCACTTGGGTAATACTAAAGGAGAACGGAAACCTCGAATTTTTGCGTGATTTTTCAGGATACCCTATTTTGGGGTCGTAGAACACGAATCTGAAATTAGTTTTGCGCGCATACAAACCGTTTCTCAAAAAAAAATTTTTGAAAATTTTTCATGCACTAATTTATACACCAACAGCACTTGTATATCGTCTTTTTCCTTATTAAGATCACACTATGTCCTTTATAGAACAATAAACCCTTCACTTATGGCAGAAAACTCACTTTCTTTTGTATACAAATCAGAATTTTATTCACAGAAACTGTATTAGATGAACCTCCATCTGTCATTTGATTACATATATTCGCATGCGTTGTTTGCGCATGTGTAAGGTTTGGTGTCTAAAGGCACCTTATTAAATCTGGGGCAGACGGCGCTAAGTACACACATTAGCGCCTTGAAGGGCAAGGGATATGTATGTTTATAAATAATACTTAACGCCGTCTGCCCCAGATTTAATAAGATGCTATGTACTATTATATATCCCTTGCCCTTCAAGACACTTTCGAAGCGTCGACGGGCGCGAACGTGTCTTGACGGGCAAGGGATATATAATAGTACTTAGCACGTTATTAAATCTGGAGCAGACGGCGCTAAATATTATTTATAAACATACATATCCCTTGCCCTTCAAGACACGTTCGCGCCCGTTGACGCTTCGAAAGTGCCTTGAAGGGCAAGGGATATATAATAGTACTTGACACCTTATTTAATCTGGGGCAGACGGCGCTAAGTACACACATTCACGCCTTGAAGGGCAAGGGATATATATGTTCATAAATAATACTTAATGCCGTCTGCCTCAGATTTAATAAGATGCTAAGTACTATTATATATCCCTTGCCCTTCAAGACACTTTCGAAGCGTCGACGGGCGCGAATAACGTGTCTTGAAGGGCAAGGGATATATAATAGTACCTTAGCACCTTATTAAATCTGGGGTAGATGGCGTTAAAGCATTATTTATAAACATAAATCAAGACATGTTCACGGCCGTTCGACGTTTCGAAAGTGTCTTGAAGGGCAAGGGATATATAATAATACATAGCATCTTATTAAATCTGGGGCAGACGGCGTTAAGTATTATTTATAAACATACATATCCCTTGCCCTTCAAGGCGCTAATGTGTGTACTTAGCGCCGTGTGCCCCAGATTTAATAAGGTGCCTTTAGACACCAAACCTTACACATGCGCAAACAACGCATGCGGATATATGTAATCAAATGACAGATGGAGGTTCATCTATTAATACAGTTTCTGTGAATAAAATTCTGAATTTTATACAAAAGAAAGTGAGTTTTCTGCCATAAGTGAAGGGTTTATTGTTCTATAAAGGACATAGTGTGATCTTAATAAGGAAAAAGACGATATACAAGTGCTGTTGGTGTATAAATTAGTGCATGAAAAGTGCGTCATAAGAAAAATTTTCAAAAATTTTTTTTTGAGAAACGGTTCGTATGCACGCAAAACTAATTCCAGATTGGTGTTCTACGACCCCAAAATAGGGTATCCTGAAAAAATCAAGCAAAAATTCGAGGTTTCCGTTCTCCTTTAGTATTACCAGCACTTGTTCTCGAACCAGTTAGTAACTTGAGCACTTGCATGAAACGTTCCACAATGGCAAACAGCAAGAGGTTATGAATAACAAATTTTTATGAATTACAAGTGATACTCCAGCAGCAGCGGACAAGTTCATAAATTGAGTGTTATTGGGAGAAACTGAGACTAACATCTTAAGAAAACCTAGTTCATTTTAAAAGATCAATATACCTTTAATGCTCCTACATATTCAGATTTAAACAATGGAAATCCATTTAGAAATTTATGATAGATAAATAATTTCATTAGTTACAATAACTTTGTGTTAAATGTTTAAAATTAATTAGGTCGATTTAAACAGTACATACCGGGTTTTGTAATAGAGAGAAAAAATTTTGCTTATGCTTTCTTAAAATATTTTCGAGTTCAGCTGCGGTCAAGTCTTCAGCGGGCTCATTCAAATGCTTCCAAACAATTCCTTTTAAATCTTTATATGGGTTCCACAAATCCTCTGATTTATTTGTTGTTAATACTAGAAAGCAAACATAATTATTATATGTATAATCACCGCTACACTCTCTGCAACAATATACCTTCACTCATTTTGTTTCTTTACCTAAAAGTTTATAAACACAAACAAAAATTAGCAAACGTTAAAACATTTTAGGTTAGAAATACAGTAATCTTACACTAACCGGCAACCGCCAAAAGAAAACTGGCTTCGTAGGGACATTTCGATTTTCCTATAACATCATAACCAATAATCATACATTTTTTTAAAAATCTTAGTTAAATGCTGAAGAACAAATATAAATTGTGTTCGATGTCCAAAGGTCAGAGAACTTCATTCAAGCGATATAGATACTGCACGATATTTTAAACATTTCAAAATATATACAGATTATTTTATATAAAAAAATGAACGAAAAACAGTAAAATCAAATTAACTATAAATAAAAGATATATACATGGATATACACCGCAGCCTTTGCTCATTTTCATCTCAAATTCGCTATACACAACAAAATATATTATTAATATATAGATTCATAATTTGCACACCTGCTTTAATTAAAAAAGGCAGGTTTTTTAAATGTAGCCAGAATTTAATTATTATAGTACCAAAGCAGCATAAGGTTTGACCAGAAGCTGGTTAATCAATCTCTCACGGTTAAGAAACATGAAATCTAGGAAACAGTTGGCACCTGTGACCTTTCATTGTTTTGTGAGGTTATGATTGTTGTTTTTGGTTTATCATTTTAAAAAAGACAATGTTTGGAGTTCAGAAAACTAAGTTGAAATGATTCCTTTTAGGAAGAAGTTAATGGTCAAAATAAGATATCTTCAAAGTATTGGAGCTCCAGCTCCTGCCACTAAACATTTAAGAACTTTTGTTTTGTTACTTGATTTAGTAAGTTGCCTTAGCTACTTTAAGGTACGTCAGAGACAACCTCTGAGGTACGTCCACATTAGTAAATAAATGCGTTGTGTGTTGAATGTAGGATTCAGCACAAATATTTGTGACGCAAATTCAGCAACCTGTCCGCATAAATATTTACGTTGTGCGCCGTGCATCTGTGATCAACATGTGCGTGTCTGAACTAGTGTGTGTGGCGGTTTCTAGTTGACTTGAACTTTGGCGATTTACAAAAATGAACTTAAACAAAGAAGATGGTCTAATACAAGAATATGAAAAGCAACGGATTTTCTGGGATCTAAAGTATCAAGTGGTATTTCAATAAAAACAAAAAAAATAATGCTTGGGAAGAAATTGCGAGATTGATGTTGAAGACGCAAAGAAAAAATATCAAGCCTGTTAGGCTCCTTTAGGACAGAAAAATCGAAAGCACGAAAGATACTGGTAAAGGTAAATACATAATTTAATTACAACAAACAGATACCTACTGAGATTGTTTTAAGGTGCAAAAGGCGTATATAAATCAGATTGGTTTGCATTCAATAGTTTTGCATTTCTCATGGATAAGAATGACCCAGAGAAAGAATCAGCTCCAAAAAAATAAATGATGTAAGTAAAAATAATAAATGCATTTATACCATAATTAGATAATAGAATTTTTTATTCATACAATGATTATTATTGATATTATACAAAATGCTCTTAAAAATATATATTTTTAAGCATATTCATGTTGCCATGGAACAACACCTTTTGTTGTCAAATATTCTGCAAACTTCTTTCTAATGTCTTTTGCTTTACGCTCTCTGTGGAACGTTTCGTGTATTCCGAAAGCAATCAACATCATATAAATTTTTCCAGGTTCCTTGTGTCAGGTGGCCTTGCTCTTCCAAATCTACAGTTTCAGGTGGAATATAAATATTATGAGGTCTTACTATTTTTTAAAAGTTATGCAGACATACTATTGCCATAACTATTATTTGTGCTTTATTAGGCTCTAAGAGGGGGATTTTCTCAACAACCTAAACACTGATGAAATAATTCCAAAAACGTTCTTACCAACTATTCGAGCTTGGCTAAGCCTGCAATTGAATAGGGAAAGCGTCATCAGCTATAAATACATAAGGTGTCTTTATCTGTCTTTTGGGGAGAGGTGTTGCTGGCGGCAAGTTTAGTGTCTTAGCTGTAATTCTACGATGAAGTTCACAGTTCTGAAAAATTCCTCCATCCGAAATTCGTCCCTGGCATCCAATATCAGCAAACAAAAAGTTGTAATTTGTATCGACAAGTGCAAATAACACTATGCTAAAAAAAACCTTTATAGTTATAGTAATCGCTTGCACTATTTATTGGTGCTTGAAGCATTATGTACTTTCCATCCATAGAACCTACACAATTTGGAAAATTCCACAGTCTTTCAAAATCTTGTGCAATAGTTAACCATTCACCTATGCTGTTCGACATCTGAAATTTAAATGATCAAATTATATTAGGTGCTTATTAAATTATATTTAAAACTATGTTTTTTTCAGGATGAAGCAATTGATGAATCTAGTGAAATCAGTGAATCTAGCGAATTCATTATATCTAACGAGAGTGGCGAATCTCAAGAACTGCTTGAAGGTATTGAACGAAACTGTCAGTCCCCTGAGTGCTCTTCAAAAAGAAAAAGTACAAGATAAGTGACTGCCAATACTCAGGAAGAAGCATTAACATTTATTAGACCTTCTACTCCCAGAAGAAAAAGGGCGAAAATAACAGAAAAAGAAGATCCTCGAATTGAAAAAGCTTTTCAGTTCTTGCAACAGCCAATACCACAGGAAGATTCTTCAAGTATCTTTGCAAAATATTTGGCGGACCAACTTTACAAATTTAATCCACAAACAAAAGCAATTTTGATTCATAAAATGAATCAGTTAATTTTTGAAGCCGAACTGGAGAATGCAAAGTTCTTCTTATGTACCAGGTCTACTATCTCCATCATTAACTTCTCCTTCACCTGCTCACCTGCATCCACCCGACCATTTTTCAGTGAGGTTTTAGGTTCAAATAATTTTGCGCCTGAAGATACACAATCAGCGAATACTCATACTTCATCAGACGAATTAGCATCAGAATTAGGAAACTAATTAACTTTAAACTAAAGTTTAAATATTTTTTGATATTTGATTAGACATTTTGATTTTTATGTGAACTTAATTTGCGTTTTGTTTCATAAAATTTGTTGTTTTTATATGACATGGAGAAATAAATATATTAAAGTATAAATTAAATCTTTTAACTTACCTTAATATAATCTTTTAAAGCGTCGATTAAAGCGTAGCATACTTCTGGAATTATCAGCGATATGCATTGTTTCAATATCTTGAAAAGGTATTGTAGACTTGTGTATGAATCCCCTGTAGCCAGAAAATGTAATGTGACAGCTAATCTTTTCTTCACAGTTAGCATTCATAAGCTTTGTGTCCATTTTAGCAATTCTTGGTCCAATTTTATTGATCAATAACTCAAAATCATTTGGTGACATACGCAGAAAATTTTTGAAATGACCAGTACTCTCATCCAAGGATAATAGGTTCAATAATTTGATACCATTCAATTGGCTTTTATATTGATACAGATGTTTAATCCAACAGCGTCTCTTTCTCATTTTCTCGTTTTTTATCTTGATAAGATGGTGCTTAATAATGAAAGCAGCACATTGTCTTTTCATTTTGTCTTTTCATGTTGACAATCATCTGCAGTACAAATCGAGGAATGAATTTTCAAATCATCAGCAAACATTAGTCTATTACAATCTAATAACTTAAGTAAATCATCAATAAATATAAGAAATACTAATGGCCCAAGGTTAGACCCTTGGGGAACCCCAGATATTGACATAAATACATTTGATTCAAAACCATTATACTAAATATATTGCTCTCTGTCCAATAGATATGACTCTAATAACATCAAAAGATTTAAGCAAAAACCGATTCTATCGAGTTTCTAACAAGATATAGGGGATCAATTTGGTCAAACGCTTTCTGAATGTCAGTATAATTAACATCAACTTGCTCTCTAGTATCCAATATTTTAATGGTATATTCAGTCAAACCAGCCAAGTTCAGAGTCGGACTGGCCCGGTCGGCAGGTCGGCAATTGCCGACGGGGCCAAACGCTTTTGGGGGCCAACCCGCAAACGAAAATAAACTTAAATAATGCTTGTTCAAATTTTTTTAATAGAATCTTCTAGAAGTAAAAAATAAACTGTTAGATTGTGCATGATAATTTCTTCCCAAGGAAGATACCATAACCATGAATGTGTATATCTGAAAACACGTATTTGGGCTCATAGCACTGTAAGGTATTAAGGGCATATACCAGGAGGTGATACAGGAGCATAGTAACTTTTTCATTTTTCAAAATATAATTATTAGATTTGGATATGTTTATTAAGGAATAAATCCGCTACTTATTTGATCATATTAAACGGTTTTTGTTCTACTTCCGGTTAATTTATTACAAGCAACTTTATTTTTTGAAACTTTTTTCACGACTTCAATATGAAATTACATGTTTTTACAGTCCTTTTTCGGCCTTTAGATTGATTAGAAAAATCCGAATAACAATGAATTTTTTGTTAACAAAAAGGCCACGGAAGAAATATCTAAGTAGTAAAATTTTAACAGGCTGACCATATGTTTGTAGAACAATGCATAAGAAATTTTGGACAATAATACCCTGTTTTCTATAACTTAATATTCAATCAATTTTTAACTTAAACAAAAATTTACTTTTATAAAATTATCGAAAAAATCTCTTTAAAGTTCTCGTTGTTTAAATCACTTAATATCACTTTTTTAAATTAGGTTCACATTATGCAAAGTGCCAGGGGTCGCTCCAGACGGTGGGCATAGTGGGCGGCCACCCAGGGCGCCAGAATTATAAGGGCGGTATTTTCGGTATAGCGATACGAATATTTTAAGAATCGCAAATCGTCAAGACAAAAGTGAATGTCACTGGAGAAGTAATTTCAAAACCCCATGAGCCGCGAAATGCGCAAAAGGCGGAGCTTGTTGTGCGGTATATGTACATTGCTTATAGTGTAGAAAAGGGGGCAGCAAAATGCCATTTCGCCCAGGGCGGTAAAAGAGCTGGAGCAGCCCCTGCAAAGTGCAACTAATTCCACTAATATTAAATTTGAAATGAAGCAGTTTTCTTTGTAATACTTTATTTTCGACGATGATATGTGTCCGTCTATAAAGTTTTGCCATAATTTTCAGACATCTCGCACTACATACCTCTGCAATCGAGCGCGGAGCATTGTTCTCCGATATAAAATAGCTTATATGTCTATTGTCTATTAGGTACCAGAATACCCATATTGTAAGAATTCTTTCACCTAAAATTATCCTAAATTAAATTTTAACTTTCTATTGCAATATTGCTTGTACGGCATGGATAATATTTCTAGAAATACAAAAAGTAGTTCGATGTAACGTCTTTCTCTACAAAATTTCAAAACCTTTGCGTTCTTTATTTCTTGAGAGAGAGAAAAAAAATAAGGTGTATTTATGTTCGATTTTATCTTTAAGTGATAAATATAAATTAAATACACTACATATAACACGTAACCCCCAAGTCTAAAAGTAAGACTGCCTCGGCGGATTTCTTTAATACACTTATTAAACGTCGGTATATTTCCGCGAATGAGGCTTATCACCGACGTCTTGTAATAGGCTTTTGTAGAAGCTGGGGATCGATTTCTAGATATATGTTAAACAGCTGACCGCTGAGTTACCATATCAGCAGATAAACAATATGGGAACAAAAATATTAATTTTTTTTTTTTGTTTATTTAAGGGTATGATTGTTTTATCTTGAAACTAATTGATCTGTTTTGGGAGGGTGGGTAAGGCGTAGGGGCCAAATTACTGCCGATGCCGACGGGGCCAAATGAGGCCAGTCCGACACTGGCCAAGTTACTTATAGTAAACCTTTTCCCCATGAAACCATGCTGCCGGGGAGATAGAATATTTCATATACTACTATACATATGATAATATGATCTCTAATAATTTGAAGAAGTTACAAATTATAGATATAGTCTAGTATACTTTAACTTGGCGTGTGTATGTATGAGTTAATATTTCCGTACGATTTCATTTTCTCTTGTACACAAAGATCCAGAAATATTGTCCACGTAGACAATGTTTCTGGACTATTGCTTTAACTTTGTGTACAATATGGGAGAAAATGGAATCGTACGGAAATATTAACTCATACATACACACGCCAAGTTAAATTATATTAGACTATATAGCATGATAGTTATTTACATCGTTAAGATCACCAGTTTTCGGAACAGGACATAGCAGCTTAGCTATTTTCCAGATAGTTGGGAAAGTAGATATTTCTAATACTAAATTGAGGATGTACAAGGGGGCCAATGGGGCCTAAGTGCTCTGGTTCAATAATTTTTATTGACCATCCTCCCATCCAATTCCAGATTCCAGAATACTAAATTGTACAATATACATAGAGGGGAAAGTCAAAGCACCAGGAAAGTATACAGAAAAATATTTCTGGCCGTTTAGAGTAATTGAATATTATTAATAAATTTTTTTAAATAATACATGTTAAAATAGAATGTAAATAAATAATAATAATAAACACCCTCTCACGCACATATAAGTGATTACTCATTACATATGTCAATTAAAGATAAAAGATAATTTTTTATTTGTATAGATCAAGCCACCACATTATTCATCTCCAGTGACAACAAATAATAAATTTTTAATGTGCAATATGGTACATGTTTACCTTCCATACATTATTAACTAATAATATATAAAGATAATTTTCATAGTAACGAGTTAATTAATTATTTAATTCCAGTAGCACTTGTAACTTTCTGTGAATACGTAAAAATGAAATCTTTCTATTATTATTTCCGACCGTTGGCTGTCATTGTAAAAATAATTGGTCTTTTTCCTATCGAGAATATTTCAAGTTCAGATCCTGCAGATTTGAAATACCGAATTATCAGTTTCACATTTCTGTATTCATTTGCAATATTTAGTTTTTATATTTATATTACGTATTTATTTTATTGCTTTGTATCAAAAGAGGAAGTCGTATACAACCATGAATATGAACATTTCATGGTTTATTTAACTGCAGGGAGAGCCATTATGTCGTTTCTGCTGTGTGGGTATTATTCTAAAAGACTCCCTAAACTAATTAGACTTCTTGATACTTTCGACGTAAGAAAAGTTAATATTGTATCTGCTAAACAATCCAGTCGACTTTTAAATTTTCTTCTTTGGATTATTTTACCCATTATGATTTCCTCGATATTTTTATATATATCTATTCAACTTTCTTTTGGTTTAATAAAAGGGATATTACCAGCAGAAATTGAAACAGATTTTGACATTGTTGTGCCATATTTATTTGGATTTTTGAGCAATTGGCAAATCCTACCAGCGTCTTTGTATTTTTATTTTGCCTTTAAAATTATCTTCAGTTTTTCTGAAATAAATAAAACGTTATTGGAGAAGGAATTTGTTGGTGATTATTTTAATAGTTTCCCTAAATATCATTCTGGAATAGGTCTTACAATATCCAGAATTCGGCTGTTGCACAATATGTTGTCCGAGGTAGTTTATGAATTGGGACGATGTTATGGGAGTTTTATAGCCATTCACGAGTTGTGTATAATAGCTTTGCTTGTAGTCAATATCAGCACAGTTATCATTAAAAGACATAACGACCAATATTTGTTATTTCTAACGATTCTCTATTGCATTATAGTGGTCGCTATGATTTTAGTGTCTGACAGGATTAAATCAGTGGTAAGTACGTTTTAGAATAGGTTAGAATATTTTCATTAAAATGAATAACATACAGTGTGTCTCACTTAAGAGTATAACAGCGTAATAATTCTTTTTTTTTTGTCCGATTTAAATCAAACTGATATCAAAAGATAGAGGCCACCAAGGTCTATTGAAGACCACAAAATCACTTTCCATCCTTAAATGCAAGGCCATCTACAATGCTAAATTGTATGAAAAAAAATCAAAAAATTATAGTAGGCATTTTTTAATCAAAAAATTTTATTAACAAAACCTGTTTGAAATTATTCAAAAACCCTGAATCCGAGGTTTAGTTAAATTTAAAAAAAATTAGGTCTTGATGAAAAAAATTTCAGTCCCAAATTTCTCGTTTTGATAAGCATGCTGTGAATACTTTCCCAAGTAACACATGATGGTTTAATAAACGTTTATTATATGAAAATACGGTTTAAATTTCATTATCGTATATTTAATCAATGTCTATGAAAAGCGTTTATTTCATAAAATTTTTGGAATAACGCAGAATATTTGAAAAATAATTCATTGAGAGTTGAGACTACACTTCCGTCAAATGTTTAAATTGTAAATTGGTGAAATTGACACTACTTGCATTTATTCAGCCATATTAGTTTTTTTTTTTTTATCCACTTATTTAACGTCGGCCTATTTCCGCTACTGAGGCCTAACACCGACGCCTGTAGACGAGCTACCCCCAACCAGGAATTTTGCCGAACCTCTTCCCTTAAGAAGAGTAGGGATCTTTTACTTGCCTAACATTTAATAGACAAGGGACCGAAGGCTTTACATCCCATCCGAAGGATGATATATCTCCTATACAACCCTCGCCTAAGGTTGTATAGCTTCCGCGCATACACTGATATACAAGCCGCTGGAAGATGTGTGATGCGAGTGCGCGGTTTCCGTTGGAATGGTCACCCATCCAAGTACTAACTGCGCCTGTCGTTGCTTTACATCGCATACCGAAGTATGTACATAGTAAAAACGCACCTACGCTCGCCACATTAGAGTTTTTATTATACGATTTTTAAATGTATACGATAAATATGTATTTGCGCTACATTTTTTATAGGCATGTCATAAACAATTGCAGCTAAAAGTTCGAAGATTATAACAATATCTGGAAATATGAGTGAAATATTTACATTAATCAAAATTTGTTATAGATAGATGATGAATGAAAATATTTGTTCCGGTAATATTGCAGTTTATAATATACAGTTAAACGTATATCAATCTGCATCAATTGCTCAGTCGCCAGCAACCGGGTTAGTATTGTTGTCTTTGTTGCAGAATACATAAGTATTTCTCATAAATATATGCATCTCTCTCATTGTCTCAACAGTACAGCTGGTGAGCAACCGCAGATCGTCGTGTTAGTTGCTGTTTCGTGTGGTAGTAGTCAACCTTAGTAGTGTCGCCTTGTGATCGAAACAAAGAATACTTACTTGTTTGTTTTTGTGTATATATTATTTGATTGAAATTCTACAAGTGTTATGTTGATGAGCCGCCCTTATCCTTGAGTTATAATGTTGTAGTTAAAGTTACAAGAATGAACCAACTTGTGATTGGTAAGAATTATTGTTTATCTGAGCGATTTCGCCGATTTCATAGTAACTGCATTTTTTTTATCTCAGAAGGTGTAAAACTCTGCATGGTTAGCGTTGAAGGCGTGGGTGAGACCAGTGACAATAAAATTAGAGGGACAATTCAAGATGGTTGAAGCTTGCCAAAAGCCGCTATAGTTACAATAATAATAATAATAATAGTAAATAGACTCTATTTTTGGATTTTAGTAAAGAGTAATGATCAATGTTGTTTTGTTATCGTTGTCAAACATCCTAGGTCCCCAAGGGTGAAATAGTAAATAGTTTTACGTATTTAGCCAATCCCGCAGAATAGGTAAAACTAAATATAAAATAAAAAAAGCTAGTACTAAATAATAAATATTTAAAAAAAATTACTATCTGCATACATATATACAATTGAAATATTTTTCCTTGATATTAGTAGTTATATATAGGTAGGAGGTTTAAAATATGTACTTTAAAAAAATTGGAGATCATTATAATATTAACTTTCGAATTTAGGTACCTTCTATCTTTTTTATAGTGTTGTAGACCGATCAATTTTAAATAATTTTGCAAAGGGAAATGTATCGCAAGTCAAAAAGAACTTTAATTCTAATTTCCCTGTTATAATTAAAGAAAAATTTACATATTTTACAAAATAAGGCATAAGGAAATTAATTTGTTTCAATGTCATCTTATTATTGTTATGTAGCAATATATATATTAACAATTTTATCATAAGTAGCAAATGATTTCTGATTTAAGACATGATTTGATTCGCAAAGTTATTTGAAATCAATTAGTCTATAATATATAATAACAGAATTTCCCATTTAAATTTTGAAAGTTAAGGTAATTTTGGTAAAAATAAAGTGATGGAAACTATTTAATCATTTATTAAATAAGCTCTTAGTTTATAAAACAATATAAAAAAGGTAAAGAACCTATAGCGTATATTTATTAACAAAGATACAAGGGTGGATTCCCGTTAAAAAATTTCTCGATATTTTCTATCTTTTTATTCTAAATTTTTTGAGAAAAACTAAATTCTTCAGAAAAAGTTCAGATTTTCAAAGGAAAAAAAATTTAAATAAAAACAATTATTATTTACGATTACATCTAATTTCCTTTTAAATTATAGTTCACCAGCTTTATGAGGCTTTGAAACTTCTATATTTTTAATTTGAAATATGTTCACCTTACGCGACGTCAGATATTTATATTCTCTGAATATATTACATAAATTTTGGCATTGCCAAAAAAAGTTTAATAAGCTGAAGCAACACTATAAAAAATTACTTTCTCAAAAAATTTAAAATGAAAAAGTTTGTAAGCATTAGACATTCCATACAGGGATACTCTATGTATGTATGAATTACTGTGGATAATAAAGGTTTATTACACGTATACCAGCAACTGGAGAAAAGGTTTTTCATAACCGTGAGAAAAACCTTTACATCATACATATTATCGACGTATATGGAATACGTTTATTTAACATAAAAGTATATATCTCGTGTATGATGTGACAACAATATAACGTTTTCTTAAGACGTATATATTTAGAATATGGTGGTTTACCATATATATACGTTTTTTAAAATGTCTATATTTAATATATGATAAGACAAATATATACGTTTGTAGCGCGGACATTCGAACGTTGAATATATGTTGCAATAAACATTATATATACCAGTCGTATAAACGAAATCAAAACGTTTATTAAACCATTTGGTGTTGCTTGACTACTGAGACAATTTTGCAAATGTCAGATTAGTTGTCAAGTAAATCTGTTGGCATTCTGTTTGTATTCTAGCATATTTTATTTCAATTAAAGCGTTTACAACTGCTGAAACTGCTTGTTGAATTAGTTGGTGATAATTCTCGTACAATGAGGGAAGCTGCTACAGAATTTAATAATCAGCGTCCAGACCGACTTCAATCATGTACAAGTTCGGCGAATTAATAATTTATTCAATAGAACTGGTAAAGTGTGCAACAAACATGAACAACGTGTGAGAGATCATGTTAGAGATGCAGAAATTCCAAGGTGTAGCAGAATGTCTGCAATTTTAAATGTACCCAAGGATACTTCCGTCAAAATAAATTACATCCTTTCAAGCCTGTTTTCTTATATACATTAGAAGAAGGAGTCGAAGAAAGGCCGCTGGAATATTGCTTTTGATGTCAGAAGAGTTTTTGAACAACCCTAATTCTTTTTTAAATATTTTATTCTCAAATCAAACGACATTTACAACTAATGGCACAGTTAACTCTCAAAATACTAGATATTGGTCCATTGAAAACCCTCATTGGGTTGTATGTCGACGCCAGTATCCAGAAAAGATGAATGTGTGGTGCGGTATTTTGAATGAAGAAATAATTGGGCCATATTTCTTTGAGGGAAATTTGAATGCGGAACGTTTTCTAATTTTTTTGCAAACTGAATTTTCAATTGAAATTGAAAACTTGCCCCTTATTGCATACAACAATGTGATATTTTAACTTGATGGAGCCCCAATCCGCAATACAATGGTAGTACGGAATTGGCTAAACGTCAACTTTCTCCCGAGGTGAATTGGAAGAAACAGCTCTTTTGTTAATTGGCCTCTGAGGTCACCTAAACTCACGCCCTTGGACTCTTTTTTATGGGGGGTTTCTAAAGAATGAAGTCTACAAAACCCAGCCACGAAATAGACTACAAATGGAAAACTGGATTAGGCGAGCTGCGCTGAAATTACGCCTGCAATACACCGAAAACTTATGAACAATAACAGAAAGTGAATTGAGGCATGCATTAGGGCTGATAGAGGTTTGATAGAACATAATTTACTTAATTTATTATTAATTATATGGCTAAGCCATTTTACATTTCACAGTTCAATAAATGAGAACATAATTACCTAATAAAGATAGTTTTAAAATAATACATAGATAAAACGACAAGAAAATATATTTACAAGTACAATAAAATTCAGCTACATCATGTATCCAGAGCTAATTTAAATTACTTTTACAAGATTTAACTTGGTTTTTGAATGCATATAGTGACGAGCCAAAGAGTTCAATATATATCATTACGGAATGAATTTGCTGTTTGGAGTAATCTGCTAATGGGATCGTTTTGACCATAATTTGTGTGATGAAAGGGTATTTTAAAAAGTTCTGAATGTCTTGTTCTACGATCATTTAAATTAAAGCTCAACTGAAGTATCTCAGGACAGTTAATATTACCATTAATCAATTTATGCAAAAAGCATAAATCGAGCATTCTTCTGCGCTCAAGTGATCTAAGGTTGAGTTAGCGTAAGATGCCACTGTAGGAATATTTGCCTATCGGATGACCCATCATGAATGCACATTATCTGAGAAATTTTGATTGGACATTCTCAATAGATTCTTTATCGACATTACATGCTGAATTCCATACCACACTGCTATATCCTAGTAGACTTCTTACCAGTGAAGAGTAGAGCAATTTGTATATATTAATAGAAAAAAAGGTAGAGTCCCTATTGATGCAACCTAACACTTCCAGTGCTGTGTTGTAACTTTCGATATATGTGGTTTGAATGTCGTCTTGACGCCAAATATTACACCTAGATCTTTTATAGAGTTTACCCTGTTTAAGGTATCATTATTTAGATGGTAGTCGAATATTACAGGATTATTGCCTCCCGTGAAAGAAATTTGATACAATTAGCAGGGTTAAGTTTCAATAGGTTGATGTCACACCATCGAACTAGATTATCGAGATCGCTGTGCAAGAGAGAAGCATTATGAGAGTTGTCAACGATTCTGAATAACTTCAAATCATCAGCAAACATTAAATAGTGACTGTTAATGGGGACGTCACTAATATCATTAACAAGCAAGTTAAATAATAATGGACCGATATGCGATCCTTGCGGAACACCCAAAGTAACTATAATAGAAGCTGATACAGCTCCAGAGCATCTGACAAACTGTGTTCGGTTATATAAGTAACTATGAATCCATTCAAGCATGCAACCCTCGACACCCAAAGCCCTTAGTTTGGCTATGAGTAGCATGTGATCAACACAATCAAATGCCTTCGTGAAATCAATATAAATAGAAACCACTTGTGATTGATGTTTGAAAGCATTAAGAATAAAATGGTCATACAGAAGTAGATTAGTTGAAGTGCTTTTCTTACGCATTGCTCATTGTTAATAATATGTGCAGTATCCCATGATATTTTTGTAGTTACCAAGCAGTCACGAAGTTTGGGTATCTCAGATTGGATGCGAATGGCTCGATAGTTTTTGTTGTCATCTCTTGGACCAGATTTGTGAATTGGTGTTAAAAAGCTATTTTTTCCAAAACTCAGGGAAAATGCCATTGTGCTGTGACAAGTTGTAGATTTTATGTATGGTATCGCTAATGTAAATACACATTTTTTAGAATGTATGGTGGAATGCCATCTGGCCCGAATGATAATTTATAAGGTGCTTCAAGAAGTCTATCAATTATATCAGTTAAGGTGACTATGTAACAGTTAATGTCAACTTGATTCTGTAAGTGACCATAATTAGGAATTTGATGTCCTTTGTATTATCAGCAGATAGATCGCCGTAGCATGTAACTGTAGGTAGATTATACTGATTCCTTTTGTTTTTGAAGTAGGACCAGAAATATAACCCTAAATATTTAAGGTTATTAACGAGACTGTTTTCGGTTCTGGCTATATAGTTATTAAAACAAATGTCATTTAATCTAAAGCACTCTGTTCTTAAATGATAAAAATTATAGTAGTGGTCGATTTAAACAGTTTATGTACTCTTTTTTCTCACTAATAGTTTTTTAAGTTCAGAGTTGAACCAGATGAGATAGTTAGATGTTTTAAATGAAGATGAGACCATCTTAAATTTGTTGTAAAATATTTCCACTGCTAAGTTTACATCAAATTTATTAAGAACAACTTCCCAATCAATATTAGCTTGCGAAAGTCAAAAAAATACTCTTCATAGTGGAGATAGTTCTCTAAGTTCAATTTTAAATCAAAAGATACTGAAGTATGGTGCGTACTATTCAATAGTAGAGGATCAATGATGTATGTCTCTAAAGCTAGAAAAAATGAGATCCAAGCAAATACCTATACTATTTGGTATGGTTTAATTTGGTAAAGGTTGTAAATCCATTCAGTAAAGTAGTGGCATGGGATGAGTTAGTCGGACAATTTACATTCAAGCCCAAATCATCGTTATACCAGATAGCATGAGGCAAATTGTAGTCACCACAAATAATAAATTTGACAATACTTATATTGTTTGAAATATGTTCAATAGCACTTACTACATGATCAATATATTTCATTTCGTCAGATGCCGGAGGGAATAAAAATTCCTCCAAATACAATTGTGTTATTATTTACGCTTTCAACAAATATTTAGGTCTTCTTTAGTTATTTATTTTATTTGTAATATATCACTTTGTGTATTTGCACTTTCTGGTAAATTGTAAAACCATTATTTGCCTTTCTCCGACGCTCAAAGACTTCATTTACGTTACTTCCTCTGATTTTACACTGTTACGTCCATTTTTCATGTCATTTATTGCTGCTTCTAGTTCATTTAATGTTTTTATAAGTTAGGGACCATTTTTCACCAGTCTGGAAATCCTCATAATAGAACTTAAGGACTCGTTTACCTCTGAGGTCAAGAACTTTGAGTTCTGATGCAGTTAGATCAGAGCACGCTCTATGGACGGACTCTCCACATCCATCACATAAAATTACTGGATCGTCATTCTTAACATCTAATTTGCATTTTATACAAATCATATTATACCGAAATAAAAATTTTATGCTACACCACTGGCAATAATTAGTACAAATATCAACAACTTCTTGTTAGTATAGTTTTTATAGGAACAGTTTATCAGTCTAGTTTTTAACTGAACAGTTTTTGCAAGGTTTTCACTTTTTATCACACCCAATGGAGCAAATTCTTGGAGGTTATTCAACTTGTGCACTTCTAAGATGCTCTAATAATAATAACATCCAACAGAAAACAAACCACTGAACACAATGATATAGCTTTCAATTATAAAAACAAACAAAAACCTTTGAAAATACAAAATTACAGACCAGAAACAGAAATATGTCTCTTTCTTTTGATTCCAACTTCTAATTCATATTAAATTCTTTTGGTTTTATTTATTAATTTGTGTAAATTGTATCAAAAAAATAAGTTTAGAAATAATTTTTATTAAAACGCCTCAAAAGGATTTTTTTCATCAAAATCTCATTTTTTCTAGAATTTAACTAAACTTCGGATTCAGGGTTTCTGAATGATTTCAAACAAGTTTTGTCAATAATTTTTTTTTGTTAAGAAATACCTATTATGATTTTTTGACTTTTTTGATAAAAATTAGCATCATAGATGGCCTTACATTTAAACATGAAAAGTGATTTTGTGGTGTTAAATAGACCTATCTTTTGAGATCTGTTTGATTTAAATCTGACAAAAATTTTATTTTCCGGGCTATTAGGTACATTGAAACAATCATGTGCACCTGCAAGGGCTTAGGAAAATGAGAGCCTCCTTATTTTTCGAATTTCGAATACCCTAGTATAATTTTTCACGCACTTTTTCTCAAAATGCGATATTTTCAATAAAACTACACGAAATGTCTCTCTTATTGAATTGGAGTAGAATTTAAGGTTTTCGAGAAAAATAGCTTTAAATAAACTGGATATTTTACATGCATTAAGTAATTTATTTTTAATCACTACAAAGAAAATACAGACATACATAACATATTTTTTGTGTCTTGATATTGCACAGGTCTTATGTATCTCATGGTTCCAACAAACATACAAAATCATTTTTGCAATTTACAAAACAAATAAATTGAGATTACACTTTTTCTCTATTAACAGACGTAGTTTTGACTTCTGAGAAATATTTCCGATACCAAAACATTTTAACTACAGAATGCCGACTTATAAGGAAACAGAGTCTTCAAGTGAAAAATAGAGATGCTGGCCATCCAAAAAACGCAAGAACTGTACATGTTGAAGAAGAAATATTAGATATTGTAATGGAAGATCTTATGATACTAGAAGATTAGGCTTAAGAATTTTATCTCATCAAACCGCTTTACTACTACGTGAACAACAATTGCACCCGTTCCATTACCGAAAAACTGAAGAATTATTACCAGAGGATATGCCAATAAGAGTTCGAGTTGATTTTTGTGAATTGTTGCTTGAATGAATGGTAAATGCCTCAGAATTTTAAGTAAAATATTTTTTACTGAAGAGGCTACATTCGTATACGACAGACCTGTTTAATTCTCGGAATTTGAATTTCTAGGCTGAGGAAAATCCTAATACAAACCTATTTTCAACATACCTTCAAAATAAATGTATGGGCAGCAACTCTAGAGAATCAGTTAGATGGATACCATATATTTCCTGGAAATTTAAATGGCGATATGTATTATGATTTTCTGGAGACCACCTTGCATGAGATATTAGATAATATTTCATTATACTATACTATATACAGGGTGCATCATTAATAATACGCCATAGTTCAGGGGTTGACTCTTTGGGCCAAAATATGAGGATATAACCAAATATGCTTTAGTAAAATGTTGCTGTGGAAAAAGATACAGGGTGTCAAAGTTCAAATTATTTTTTCGTTTTTTGCAATAACTCAACAGCCTCTTGACTGATCTTCGCCAAATTTGCTAGAGAAACTTTTTTATTTTAAGAAACAATAATTTATGTATTACATCACGTTAGATCATAGAGGTCGCCCCACAGGACCTGTATCTGATAATGAATTTTTGTGTATTTATTGCAAAAAGTACAAAACGTAAGGGAAAACAAAATCGCAATAACAGTGTAAACGCTTTCTCACTTTCTTATGAACTGATGGACTATTTTAATGATATTGAGATAAATACATAAATCAAAAGATTGTCTACAATAAGGAATCTTATTAGAAGACCAAAAAATAACGTAAAAGTTGACTTAATGACATTATAAACTTTCCCCCCATGCAAAAACCCCATTGCTGCAACTTATAGTAAATGTTCGATATGTGGTCTCCACCTACTTCTATGCCTTTTCTAATTCTATTCATAAAAGATTTTCTTACATTGAAAAATACATTGTCCTGTCCTCTAATAAAATTCGCTGCATTTTGTCCCACAGTTCTTCTCTTGAGTTGATAGTATTTGCATAGACTATGGGCTTCATATGTCCCCACACATAATAATCCAAATGATTATAATCAGAACTCCTTGGTGGCCAAGCAAACTCACTTCCTCGACCGATCCATCTGCATGGGAAAGTGTCATCAAGATAATTCCTGACTTCAATGGAAAAATGAGGTGGAGCTCCATCTTGCATGAACCACATTCTGTTCCATATGTCTAGCATGAAAGCATGTAATATATTAGCAAGAGTATTTTGAAGAAAAAAACAGATAAGAATGTCCATTTAAATTTGGATGAAGAACAAATAGTCCCAATAATTAATCGCCGGTGATACCACACCAAACGTTAATCTCAAATTCTTGCTGAAAATGCCTTTCTCTAATGGCATGAGGATTTTCTACTTCCCAGTAACGAGTATTTCTCCAGTTAAAAACGCCTCGGCGAGTAAAAGTTGCTTCATCAGTAAATAAAGTGTTCTAAACAAAATTTTGATCCCTGTTGTGTTTATTTAGAACAAATTGACAAAATTGTAGCCTTTGTGGAAGATCCCTTCGAAGTAAGTTTTGTACAAGAGTGAGATGATATGGGTAGAAGCGTTCTTTACGTAAGACTCTTAGGACAGATTGTTTACTCACCTCTGTTGCCGCCGCTAAACGATCTGAGCTGAATGGAGGATCTTCATCCACACGAACTAAAATTTCTAGTTCTTCTGGAGTAATTCGTTTAGATCATCCTATATCGCTTTTATGGTGAAATGAATCTATTTCTCTGAAACGATGAAACAGATCTTTGAAAATCTTATGGTCTGGGTGTATTCTATTTGGATATTGCAATGAGTATCTCCTCGCTGCGGCATGCCTGCTAAAATTATTTTGTGCGTAAACGCATATCATATCCCTCATTTCCCTTTTTGAAACATTATTATGTCTAGGCATTGTAAATAAAGAAGTTAAAGAAATTAGCTCACTGAGCTGTACCAAATAGTCAAAGGATACTCATGTCGATCACATGCCTCCCAGGTAGAACATAGTATTGACTGGACCGTGGTTCAATATTGGATCAATATAGATACATTGAAATTGTAACAGAAATATTGAACTAATATTAATATACACTGGTATTAAAATATCGGCGTGCCTATGTTGGTAGTATATTGTTTTAACACATTCCAACCCAGATATATGCAGACAATATTGATAAATATCTATTAATATTAATTTTACAACATTGAAAAGTCTATACTCGCGTTATATTGTCATTACATTTTTTGATAATATTGCACAAAAAATATCGATTGATAAAGATAAATATTGATTCTAAAATATTTGAAAACTCATATTTATCTCATATTTGTTAACTATATATAAAATTATATTGCTTAGGGAATATTTTCTAATACCAATAAATATTGATTTTCCAATATTGGAAAGTGTATATATTATTATGTTGTTATTGAACTTTTTGGTAATATTGCACAACAAACGTTGACTGATAACGACAAATATTAATTTTAAAATATCGGGATATTCGTATTGAGATTATATTGTTAAACTCTCTTTTAAATAATATTATTTAATCAATTTATATCTATATTGGATAGTCATGCTGCGCCTAGGCTGATTGCAATAAGTTGTATAGATGGCTCTCCTTGCAATATGCTTGTACAAGGGTACAATTTCTGACTTAGGGTCTCCAGCGAATGTGATTCAACAATGACAAAGAGAAATTCACTCTGGTGATGCTCACCTAATCTGTACTAACAAAGGCCCAAGATGCCTTCAGTAATTTTACAGATGATGTAGTTGTACCTACCATACACGGGTTAAATATTTCAGCTGGAGGTTTTACTACAATCACTTCTAGATCTTGTTAGTGAGTTTCTTAAAATAATAATAATAATAATAATTCAAAAATTGTACTTTATGAAAATTACAAGAAAAACTTTACCATCTTTGTGCATTAGGCTAAATTTTCATTAAATATTGGGCCAATATATGATTTCAAATAATAATTTATATTGGAATAAAATATTATATGATATGATTTTTAAATATTTGTTGAATATAGCTTAACCAATATTGAGTCCATATACAAAAATGTTCACATTTTTTATTGGTTCAACGTTGCGTTTTTTACATTGAGCCAACGATTTTGTAATATTAAACCAATATTGGTTCAATATTAGTGTTCTACCTGGGCTACCTTGCACTGACGAGAGCCAACAGCTCGAAATTGCAGTCTGCAAGTGGTGTGGGATGACTGGCATGAGAGCTCCTTTAAGTAGGATCAGTCTTTGGGCTGGTGTTTGTTGCAATCGTAGCATTAGCGTTCTGTTGGTAATATGCAATTATTACACTTAACACGCCAGGCCTGTAACGTGTAATTCAGCGCTCGGTGGGGCACATAGGCCGGAGAATAGCTGTTGGTTGCAGTCTGTTTACGTTTCTTATAGTGATAATAATAATAATAAAAGTATTTTATTGGATAAACCAAATGACCATCTACCGAAGTCCTTCAGCCAGTTTTACAAAAGATTTTTTGTGAGTTAATATTATGTAAATAAAAAGGTTACATGTTATATATGAAAAAAAAAATTATATATGTAAGTAACACAAAATATATAAAAAATACATGTAAATTAATTGTGCAGGTATGATGTTTTTCATTTGGGTCTTACAGTTTACAGCTCGCAACTTTCTTGCAAGCAAGATCTTGCAGTGGCAATTTCTTGCACGTAATGTTTCTTGACGGCATGTTTTACAGTCGGCAATTTCTGTAATTACAATAATATTGCGCAAGATTTGTCAACTTTGTAAAAATAAATTGTACTCTGTCTAACAAATAATAATCTATTAATCTAACTTATTCTTCTTGTTTTAGTCACCCAGAATATTCATATGAATACGCTTTTGCCTACTTTTATCGTCTATAACCTCTTAATCGGGCCACGCGATAACTTGCACGAAAGTTGCAAGAAAAATCGAGCAGAACCGATTTTCTGCAAGAAGTTGAAACCTGCAATAAATTGACAAATGTGATCAGCTAGCTCTCAACTGCGCATGCCTTTGTTTAAGATTTCTTGAATTTGCAAGAAAGTTGCCGACTGTAAAGCGGCTTTAAGGGATTTCCATATTGTGTGTTCTGGATGTTTTCTGTGGTTGTGGAGTTCCTCATTTCGTGTTTTGCAAAGATGTTGGAATATTTCTACGTTGTAATCTGATAAGGAAAATTTTGTGGATAATTTAGCAATTCATTGATGAATGGGTTCAATATTTGTGATTTGATAGAGAACCTGATTAGGGGGATTATGAAGAGGATTTCTGGGACGTCGAATTTTTGTAATGGATCGGATGGTAGGAGTTTCCACTACTTTTAGTTTGCGAATTGCTGGTGCCCTTGCGTTTAAGTATATGGGGTGTCTATATTCCAGTATAGGTCTACATATCATTTTATATGTGTGCAGCAGTTTTTGTGTTGATCCCTTTATTTTTATAGGTAAGATTTCTAAAATATCTGAAATACATTTCTTTTTAATTGATTCTGTGTGACTGTTTAGATTCAATTTTTAATCCAAGGTAATTCCAAGATATTTAGCTGATGTTTGGCTTGTTAGTAAGTAGTTATTGAATCTGATTCTTGGAGAATTTGCTTTGATCTGGTGGTTAAAAATAATGTATTGTAACTTGGATGGGTTTATCTTGGTACGCCTTTTGTTACACCATACTATGATTGCATCTAGAAATATTTGCAGTTCCTCTATTGTTTCTCATAATTTATCATTATGGCTTACTAATGCAGTGTCATCTGCATATTGCAAGATATACAGATTTGGATTAGTGATTCCGATAAAATATCATGGCAGTAAACGTTGTATAGTATGGGTGAAAGGGGAGAGCCTTGCGGTACTCCTTGTTGGTGTGTAAAATATTGAGAGATTTTTTATTTACCTTCACTTGTAGCTTATGTTGGATTAAATAATCTCTTAGTAGATGAATAAGGTATCTGAGACAGTTTAGCCACATGAGTTTATATAATAAACCTCCTTATAGTAAAATAAGGATTTTATAGAGTTTGCGACTGAAAAATTATCTTTTATTAGACATGTTGTTTAAAAATTTACCTAATCCCTGTTTACGGTAGTCTATTTTTGTACGTCTAACATGATGCCCTGAAAGACTCCTGAGCGAGAAGAATATGTGCAAACGTATCTCCTTCGAGTCTTCTCTAAAAATTTCCATTTTTGGTAAGATAGGTTTAGGGTGGCATATGAGTACTGTGTATGTGTGTATGATTGTGTATATTTCTAAATTATGGCATATCTAATAACTTGTGCCTGGCTGCGCGGTTTGTTGCCTAATATCATTAATCAAATAAAATAAAATGAAATAAAATAAAAATACTGATGACTACCCGTTAGCAGAAGAGGGGGCTTGACTGATACCATGTCCATGTAATCTAGTATCCACATGGCCTATGACTAAGTTTAAAATATAAATTTGATATTTTAAGGGAGTCGGAAAATATTGCAGAAGAACTGAAAGTTATCCCCCTTTTAAGGAGTATATCTCCCTTATTATTCATCATTTTTGGAAATAAGTTTATATGATTTTTTTCTCCTGACTTGTGTACTGGTTTAACTACAGCAATTTTTAATGTTTTTGGAAAAACGAAAAAAGATTTATTTATTAAATGTGCGATTCCACAATTAAATCTATACAATCTTTTAAAATTTTTGCTCGAGTTTCATCTTTGCCTGGTGCTTAAATTAAATTTTTATAAGATGTTTATTTTTCTAAGTATTGTACCTAAGGAAAATATTGTCATCCCTTGTAAATTTGTATGTCTTAAGCAAATCTCTTATAAAAACACCCTCATTGATAATATCAGCTGTGTTGTCCATGGTATTTTGGATTTAGAATTATGTTTAATTTTGCACATTTCAAGTCGAAAAGCTTTATATTTTCTACACTCATTCTCCTGTACTTGCTATATACGAGATGGAGACGCTTTAGTCTGGCCGGTGGTTCCTTTGGAGTCACTCAGGTGTTAAGTTGTAAAAAAATCGGTCTGACACAACTCAGATAAACTTTCCCATAATTATTTCTATGAGGCACGATGGTGCAGTCTTAAAAGTTTTGCCTCGTAATACTACCCTATCTACTTTTACTGATATTTCATACCTTCTGTATCTTTAAATCTTTCCTGTCCCCCTTCCTTTGTTTGTTTCTTTTCGTTCCGTTGGTTTATTTTTGGTTTATTTTCCTTTTGTGCATTTTTCTTCATTCATTTCACATAAAAATTTTCGCCAAACCAAAAATTCGTAAAACCAAAATTTTTAAAATCAAAGCTTAGGCCAGCTACACGCAACCCAGCATTGACATACCTCGCGGAAGGCACCTTGTACAAGTTGAAGTACCTACGTCAGAACTAAAATTTAATCAGTGACAGTACGTGAGTTTTTAAAAAGGTGTAGTTTTCAGTTTTAATTTTATAACCTTTATCTGCGATGGAAGGTGTTTAGGTTTAACTGTTTTTTAGCCGAACCAGTCCCATTCCGCCCAACCTTGCAATCCTCCACCACGAACAACGCGGTGGTTGCACGGTAGGTCCCGGGGTAGGTTCTTGAGCGATAAATTTTTAATTGTTAATAAAGTTCGCAGGATCGACTCCCGGCCGGCGGAGGTAGACATTTTTTTTTTACATCATAATATTAAAAAATTATTAAATATTAAATAAGCAAGGAAGTAGCCATGTATTAAATTTGATCAAAGCGTTAAAGTCGTTTTAGATAGAAAAACATATTAAAACCTTTAAAGCCCCCCCCCCCCCCCTGCAGCAACCCTTCCTGCATTTTCTGGGAACAACAGGCTATGCCATCTTATGCTGGTGCTAAGAGAATATTAATGCGTCAAATGTAATAAAAATTGTTAGAGCCGTTTTAGAGAAAAAAATTATTTTCTATTTTTTTCTGTTTTTAGGGGTTTACTCCTCCCCATATTTGAGCTAGGATCGATTTTGCGATTTCTCCTCTAGGTGAGGCCGTCTTGAATATACATGTAAAATTTAAACAAAATCGATCCAGCAGTTAGGACTCTAGGTGCAACGGCAGACGAACGTGTAAATCCATCAAAAACTCAAAACTCGAATTTTTGGTATTTTCAAAATTATCTGCCATGATTGTCTGCCAGTGTTATTTTTCAATACACAAATGAAAATTTTGAGATATCTTAATGGCAGACTTAATACTTTAATGTTTCACTCAATTACTTTTACTATACCGTATACGTAGTATAGAAGGAAAGTATGGTGATCGTTACTATATTTAATAATTTTTTAATGTTATAATGTAAAAAAAAATGTTTATCTCGCCGGGAGTCGATCCTGCGACCTCAGTATTACGAGGCAAGCAAGCAAGCAAACAGCCTTTATTAAAGTGAATACATAATATTGCCTCCCCGGAGACTACCTTGCGACCGACCGTGCAACCACCGCGCTGTTCGCGGTGGCGGGTTGCATGGCCGGGCGGGGCGAAATGAGGTACTGCAAGGCTGCACAAGGTTGCTTAAACTGTGGATTATCGAAATTTTGTAGTGAAGCTAATTTTGAGTGAAAAAGTGCATAAAAAGAGAACGATAACAAGAACAGAGACAAAGAACGCACAAAAAGAGATCAAGAACACGAAACAAAACAGACAAACTGAAAGGAAGAGAGGGACAGAAAAGATTTAAAGACACGAAATGTCAGTAAAGGTGGATAGGGTAAGCGGAAGTTATAATAGGTGAAGGTTTGACTATAATAGTGGTTGCCGGAAGATTGGTAACGTCTGGTATGGTAGGGTGTATTTGATCCGAAATGTGCATTATGCTGTCTAATTTGTGTAATGCTTGTGGTAAGCGGACTATCGCCCAGTTTGAAAGAGTAGAATTTTTGGGAGATTTTCTGAACGTAATCCGCTATTGGGGTTATGTCCCTCCAACGTGCATAAAGATCTCTGAGGGAGGTGTACCTTCCAGAGTTCGAAATGAGGTGCATAAATTTGTGCTCAAGCAATTTTAATGTTCTCATTGTCGTGGTCGGTATATGCTGTACCACACCGGCGCCGCGTAAATGATGGACGGCCTGACCACCATCGTATACAACAGTTTTTTGTTTTGTCTGTTAAATCTACTACCCCTGACCATCAGCGGATACAGACTTCTGGACAGGGAGTAGACCGTCCATACAGTTTCGTTTATGTGTGTATTGAACGTAAGTCTCTGGTCTAGTCTGACTCCAAGATACTTCACACACCGTTTTGTTGGAATTTGGTGCCCCCTGACCGAAATAGGTGTAAAAATTCTGTTCTCAGTAAACCGACGCGTGAAGACTATCGCTTCCGACTTCTCGCCGTTTACACGTATCTTCCACCGGCCGTATTACGAGGCAAAACCCTTATCACTACACCATCGTGCCTCATGGTAATAATTATGGGAAAATTTATATGAGCTGTGTCAGACCGATTTTTTACAACTTTAACACCTGAGTAACTCCAAAGGAACCACCGGCCCAACTAAAGAGTCCCCATCTCATGTATAGTAAGTATAAGAGAATGAGAGTAGAAAACATAAAGCTTAATAAATTACCATAAGTCTGCCGACCACTGCCTCTTAAACTATTATTATCCATATGGCCCACAAATATATTATAAAATAAGAAAAAAAAAAGAAAATTTAGTTGTCATTTTTATGAAGTTTATACAATAAGTAAATATTTTTCCTGCAGAAAATAATCCTAGTCAAACAACCTAATTTTTTTTCGATCTCTCAAACCAATACAATAGTTTTGACAATAATTGTTTAAAAAAACGGTTTCAATTTGCTATACTGACAAATTACTTTAACGATTTATTGTTAATTATTATGTACACAATATTAGACATTTTTATGCTCAGTTCAATCACATATGGCTTTGTTTATTTACATGTTTGATATAATTCATATTTACTTAAGTGCCACAACAATTGGAAATATAATTTATTTGTTAGTATCAACTTGCAAGTTTATGTGCTTTGAAGTGAAATGAAAACTTTTTATTGGTATTTTCGACCAATTGCTTTATGTTTAAAACTAATGGGAACTTTTCCAGTAGACAACGTCTTAAGTTTGGACACGTCACTTTTAAAATACCGAATATTAAGTATTTCAAATTTATACTCGCTAATTATTTTTAGCTTTTACATTGCCAGTCTGGTCTACCTTTCAGGATTTATATTTTATATTCCAACAAAGTCAGAATTGTTTCTAAGTTATGCTTTAATGGGAATGGTACTAAAGTCAATTTTATCTTTCCTCTATTGTGGATTTAAATCCCGTAAATTGCCTATGCTAATAAAACTTTTAGACAATTTTGAAAAGAAAAAATCCAATTTCCTGATAGTTAAACATAGGTGCAAATCATGTAATATCGTTATTTGGATTATCATTCCATTTCTTTTATCAACCATATTTCTTTCCATTTCAGTACAACAGTCTTCTCTCTTACTTAGACAGATATTTCCATCGTCTATCAGAGATGGACCAAGTGGTATTTCAGCATCAGTTTTCTTTGGATTTTTAAGTACTTGGCAAATCTACCCAAATTTCTTATATGTTTATTTTGCTATTAAAATAAGTTGTAACTTTTCTGAAATCAATCAAACTTTGATCGAAAACAATGCAGTAGGCAATTATTTCGATAATGACAATACCAAATATGGAGATTCAGAAGTATACATAACTCTCTCAAAAGTTCGTTTCTTGCATAACATGCTATCGGAATGTGTTCACGAACTTGGGAAATGTTACGGGTCTTTTATGGCCATTGATCAGTTGTTCTTAATAGCTGTTCTTATTATGAATATTAGTGTATTTATATTTTTACGTCATAATATTAGTCATTTATTATTTTTAACAATTCTGCAAGTAATTATTTTATTAATAGTTCTTTTCATATCGGATAAGTTAAAAGTAAAGGTGAGTAGTAATTTAGTTTTTTATTATTATTATAACATATAAAATAGTGAAATTATAAGTACCATAAGTACATAATTTATGTTTGACTGCGGACTATAAAGGGAGGGACAGTTGAGTAATTTTAACACAATGGGCTCTCTTTCGAAGCCTGAGTGCACGTGAGTGCAGCTTCACCCCCACTCTCTTAACAATCCCGATCCAGTTGAGTAACTTATGACATTGTAGGTGAAGAGAATACCCACGGCGTAGAACATAAATGTAAATATCCACTTATTTTTTTATTACTATGCAACTCTTGAATATACTTTAAAATTAGGTTTATATTATGTAATAAATTGGCACGATTGAACGGTTGAAAGAAAAAATCGATCAAGAGTTTAAAATGCTGCAGAATGATGAAGGAATTTTACGGAGTATTTAACGTCCCTTAAAAAAAAGACTTAGATTGTGCATAAGGAAAAATGGAGGACATTTCCAACAATTTTTGTACCATCAAACGGGTATTTATGAAAAGATTTTTTTAAATTTCTTCAAATTACATGTCTACTTTACACCATATTTGTAAAAACTCTTTCGGGTATTATGAAGGACACCTCCGTAGAATCTTTACCAATACAATTAATTTTTATTTTTCATATTTACTATTTTCTTTTCTCTCATTTTTGTCGTTTCATATAACCCAGGGTATGTGGGTTATATGAAACAATATTTTAACAACATTGAAATTCATTTAATTGAGCAAAACGTTTCATATACACTTTCCTAGGAGGTGGGGAGGTACGAAGCTTCTTTGGAGACAGAATTAAAAGCTGTGTAAACATCTATTAAGTCATTAATTCCTAGGAGGTTATATGAAACATGTAAAAAAACCTCACATTTTATAGGAGTTTATAGGAAAAGTTTAAATGAACACCTGGTACTTTCGTATAATATGTTTATTGTTTCAATTTAACCGGAGAACACTTATTATCAAAGTCTCAAGCAAGTGAAAAAGCAAATAGGAATTGTCAAAGACGTCTAAACTTAAAAATACTTAATACAATATAAAACACCCAAGGCATCATAGGAACATTAGAAACAAAAGTTTTGCTTCCAAATGAATAACTGAAAAATATTTAAAACTTAGAAATAATGTTAAACCCAAATGTATAAAAGAACATTTTTTTTGACTTAAAGAAAATAAGCAAATGTTCTAAACCTAAAGAATGTCCCTGAAGGAATTCCTTTAAGTTTTGTCTATTAAACGAATAACCAAAGCTTGCGGCAGTTGTAAGTGCTTCTACAATTGTCTTTTCCTCTAAAGTGCTGGAGGTTTTCTAATTTGTCCGATATCGCTCCACAATATTTTCTCCAAGTTGTACATTTTGGTCCTCGATGCTGTTCTCCTGCTTGGCCAAAAGACGCTCCAACAATAACAGCTTCTAAAGCATTTTCTAATCCATCTAAAGAATAATTTCTTCTAAATGCGCTACCCAGGACTGTGGATGTGTTTTGGCGGCATTGTTGTTTCACTTTCACATTACCCTGTAAAAATGACACTATTTGTTTTTTATAGACTAAGAAATAATCAGGAATAAACCATTATGCCAAAAATGCAGCTGAGTTTATAAGTAAATATTTGTCTCACGGGAGCAAATGTATAACATGAATCGTTTACATGATTCAGAGTAGACACTTTGTACTTATAAAAAAAATTTAAAACAGCAATTTTTAAAGTATTTTATTACAGTACTTACAGTTTATTTCCATTGAAATTTAATACATCCCATTGAAAGATAAACAATTTCCACACAACTTGCAATTATCAAATATCTAAGGAATGCCAACTGAACAAATTTAAGAAGAAAATTTTAAAAGTTGTTTCATATAACTCGGGGTGTTTCATAAATACTCATTTGACGTTACTTGATATTTGATAATTAGCTATTTTCTACATTTAGTTATATGTAAAAGCATTCTTTATATGTAAAACAATTTATTAAAAAAATGTTCCAAATACATGTTGTCTTTTAAACATAAATTATTTGAGAACGGCTTGGTTTATCGAAATTCAATAAGAATACCTTTTTTATTTCTAATGGTCTGAAAATTAGTTTTTTATAATAATCTTCAGGGATATTAAAAAAATCAAAGATTTATGAGGAAAATACTGATAGTCACCCCCTAAAACTACCCCTTAAGCAAAAGAGATAGTTTGACTGATACCATGTAAACTAGTGTCCAGATGGCCTATGACTTAGTTTAAAATATGAATTTGATATTGTAAAGGAGTCAGAAGGTATTGCAGAAAAACTGAAATTTATTATCCCCATTTTAAGCGGTGTATCTCCCTTATTATTCATTTTCAGAAATAGTTTATATGATGTTTTTTTCTCCTGACTTTTACACTCGTTTAACTATAGCAATTTTTAATATTTTTAGAAAAACTCCTGTTAGAAAAAAAGATTTGTTTATTAAATAAGTGGTTCCACAATTAAATCTTCACATTCTTTTAAAATTTCCGCTCGAGTTTCATCTTTGCCTGGTGCTTTTTTTGATTTTAATTTTACTTACTTTATTTCTATATGTCTGCCATTCATTAAGAATAAAAACTCATAACTTTTTGACCTGATAAATTTTTATAAGATGTTTATTTTTCTAAATATTATCCCTTGTAAATTTGTATGTCTTAATCAAATCTCTTATAAAAACTCCCTCATTAATAATATCAGCTGTGTTATGCATGGTATTTTGGATTTTTGCACATTTCAAGTCGAAAAACTTTATTCATATGGCCCACAAATATCTTATAAAATAAGAAAAAAAAAAAATAGAATTTAGTTGTCATTTTTATGAAGTTGCAAATAAATTCGTTTATACATTGTCAATATTTTTCCTGCAGAAAACAATCCTAGTTAAAGAACCTAATTAGTTTTTTCGATTTCTCAAACCAATACAATAATTTTGACAACAGCTGTTAAAAAAAAAAGTTTCAATTTGCTATACCGACAAATTACTCGAACGATTTATTGCTAATTATTATGTACACAATATTAGACATTTTTATGCCCAGTTCAATCACATATGGTTTTGTTTATTTACATGTTTGATATAATTCATATTTACTTAAGTGCCATATCAATTGCAAATATAATTTATTTGTTAGTATCAACTTGCAAGTTTATGTGCTTTGAAGTGAAATGAAAACTTTTTATTGGTATTTTCGACCAATTGCTTTATGTTTAAAAATAATGGGAACTTTTCCAGTAGACAATGTCTTAAGTTTGGACACATCACTTTTAAAATACCAAATATTAAGTCTTTCAAATTTATATTCGCTAATTATTTTCAGTTTTTACATTGCCAGTTTGGTCTACTTTTCAGGATTTATATTTGATATTCCAACAAAGTCAGAAGTGTTTCTAAGTTATGCTTTAATGGGAATGGTACTAAAGTCAGTTTTATCTTTCTTCTATTGTGGATTTAACTCCCGTAAACTGCCTATGTTAATAAGACTTTTAGACAACTTTGAAAAGAAAAAATCCAGTTTCCTGATAGTTAAACATAGGTGCAAATCATGTAATATCGTCATTTGGATTATCATTCCATTTTTTTTATCATTCATATTTCTTTGTGTTTCAATACAACAGTCTTCTCTCTTACTTAGACAGATATTTCCACCGTCTATCAGAGATGGATCAAGTGGCATTTCAGCATCATTTTTCTTTGGTATTTTAAGTACTTGGCAAATCTGCCCAAATTTCTTATACGTTTATTTTGCTATTAAAATAAGTTGTAACTTTTCAGAAATCAATCAAACGTTGATTAAAAAGAATGTAGTAGGCAATTATTTCGATAATGATAATATCAAATATGATGATCCAGAGGTATACATAACTCTCTCAGAAGTTCGTTTTATGCATAACATGTTATCGGAATGTGTTCACGAACTTGGAAAATGTTACGGGTCTTTTATGGCCATTGATCAATTGTTCTTAATAGCTGTTCTTGTCATGAATATTAGTGTATTTATATTTTTACGCAATAATATTGGTCATTTATTATTTTTAACAATTCTGCAAGTAATTATTTTATTAATAGTTATTCTCGTATCGGATAAGGTAAAAGTAAAGGTGAGTAGTAATTTAGATTTTTATTATTATAATATACAGAGCTGGGTCGAATCATCTGAAATTGGATTCGAATCACGAATCCGAATCATTGAAGAGGATTTGAATCACAGATACTAGGTTCAGATCCTTTCTGTAAAAGAAAATGATTCGAATCACAGGATTCGAATCCTTTTTTCAGGTCACGAATCCGGATCCTCAAGTTAACTATAGAATTATTGTTACAGTTACACTTATTATTTTCTATTTTAATATTATGGTGAATAGATTAGTACTTTGCTTGATTATGTAATATATATAGGTGATTGATTGATTGATTAAATAAAGAGAAATTAATAAATTGCACTTTATTTTAACGTTAAGCTTACGCTTACGCGTGGTAAAAAGACCAATAAAGGACAAAATCAAAACGCCTATTGTATCAACTTCAAATAAAAACCAAAGTTTATCGATAAGTTCTAAACAAGAAACCATCAACATCATGCATTTCAATACTCAGGGGATTTATGGAAAAGATAGAGACTTAGAAATTTTAGTTAATACACACAACTCAGACATTATTTGTATCACAGAACACTGGTTGACGCATTGTGAAATAAACCACTTTAAATTGATAGACTACATATTAGTGAACAATTTTTGTCGTAGTGATTACATTTGTGGCGGTGTATGTATTCTTGCAAAGGAAAATTTGAATATTAAACCAATGTTATACAAAAACTGCATTGAAAAGCACTTTGAAGCCACTATAGCTATGTTAGATATTTTAAATGGTAGGTCTAAATTATTTATAATAACGGTTGATAGAACACCCAACAGTAACTTTAATATTTATGAATGAATTACTAATTAATTTATGACAATTACAAAGCAAATTATTATTATGTTGTATGTGGTGATATTAATATAATTTTTTTTCAAGTACTAATGAATCTAAAGACATCATAAACCTTTTTACAGAATTCGATATGAAAAATCATATTAATGAACCTACTCGTAGCACACATACAACTAAAACCTGTATAGATGTGATGTTTTCAAATATGAAAATAACATCTAGTCTAATAAAAGACACACACTTATCAGATCATGCCTTTCTATTATGTAATTTTGAGATACCAACACCCACAAATAGTAAAACTGAAATTATTTTTATATGTGACTTCTCAGATTGCAATTTATTAACATTACAAAATTTGTTAAGAAATGAAAATTGGTTAGACATGTACATATCCCGCAATTTAGATAACAAATTCAATGCATTGTGCATTCAATGCACCTTTAAATTTCATTTTAATAATGCCTTTGCATATAAAAAAATAAAAATAAATAAAAACAGAAAACCTTGGTTTACACGAGAAATTAAGCAACTACATATCAAACTCTATGTGACATGTCAAAATTATGTAAAGCTACAAATAATGATGTTATAAAAACCAGGTATAAACAGTTAAAAGTTACACATAGAGAGCAAGTAAAGCATGCAGTAGAAAATTACAATAACAGTAGATTAGAAAACACCACCAATATTATGAAAGAGAGTTGGAAGATTATAAACGGAACGAAAGGTACCTCAGATAAAAATAGTTGCAGTCAGTTATACATTAATGATGAACAAATATCAGATATAAACAAAATATGCAATTTATTTAATAAGTTATTTGTGAATTTGCCCAACCTCATGCCAGTAATGGATAAAATGAAATTACCACCTCACTCTAATATTACTTTTTATTTATATTCTACCACACCAGATGAAATAGAAAAAGCTATCATTAAAACAACTTCTGGTATTAACGAGATCTGTGGTAAAGCTCTAAAAGCAGTTAGCCGTATTATAAGTATTTCACTTTCTTACATAACTAATGAGTTATTCTGTGAGGGGAAGTACCCGGAGGCACTGAAAATGTCAAAGTCAATTCCAGTTTCAAAAATAAAGGATCCAGAAATGATATAAGTAACTATCGAAATATTTGCTTGCAAAAGCTATTGACATCACTTTTAACACAAGATTAAGCACATTTTTAGAAGCGCATAATTTATTATCAAATTGTCAAAATGGTTTTAGATCAAGGAAATCTACATCAACTGCCTTAGCAGATTTATGTACAAGTGTGTATGACTGTTTAAACAATAAAAAATATCCAGTGGCCTTATATTCTGATCTAACTGCTAGGGCATTTGATACTGTCAACCACAATTTATTACTTCTGAAAAACTAGATCACATTGGTGTACGAGGAAATAACTGGGCTGCATCATATTTACAGAAAAGAACACAGGTTGTGGTCTTAGATAACGTTAAGTCTAATCCAAAAGCAGTCACAATGGGAGTACCTCAAGACTCAATTCTGAGTCCTCTATTTTTTATTATTTTTATCAGGGATATACCACATTCAGGCATTTCTGCTTATAAAACAATAATATATGCTGATGATACAAATCAACTAATACCTGAAAACAATTTGCCCATTTCAGTCATGAAAGCAAATGTCTCTGCAGGTGAAATACATCAGTGGGGTCAATACAATGGACTATTAATCAATCAAAGTAAGACCTTTTTTATGCTTTATCAACAAAAGAATGTTAATTATAATTTTAGACCGCTTATTAAGATAAATCAGAAATCGATAGAACAGGTAAGCTCAATCAAATTTCTAGGCATTACGGTGGATCAAAAATTGACATGGGAGACACATATTGACAATATATTATCGTAGTTAAGTAGCGTATGTTTTATTATTACACAATTGCATACAACTGTTTCCACGGACATACTTAAATTTACATATTATGGACTTGTACAGTCAATTCTAAGTCATGGCCTGATTTTCTGGGGTCATTCAGCACATATTTACAAAGTTTTGGTCATGCAGAAAAAAATTGTCAGATGTATGGTGGGAGCAAGTATGCAAACAACATGTAAACCAATATTTATTAAATTATCAGTATTAACAATCACTTCTCTTTATATATATTTAATAACTGTAAATGTAAAAAAAGAAGAAAATTCCTTTATAAAAAATAAAGAAGTTCATGATCACAATACAAGAAATAGTCATAGCATATACCACCCATTTTCAAAATTGAGTGTTAGTAAATATTCTCATGTGTATCAAGGTACATTATGTTTTTATAAACATATAAGTATTTTTGGCGAAACACAAAATTTGAATGATTTTAAACATACATTGTATATTTATTTGTAGACTGTTTTATGGGGTCGTTTGGCTTCGAACAGCCTTACTTCACTTCGACCTAAAAGATCTTTTGTGATTTACCCTACATCTAGTGGTTATCCAGGATTCCCTATATTTATTTAGTAAGTAAGGCCTTTTATTCTGTGGATGAGTTTTTGTATTCTTAATTATTATGTATCTAGATGTAATGTGAACTATGTTATGTGTGTGTGTGTGTATGCTGACTAGTCTAATAAGTTATATACATCCTATGTAAACTTCTAAAGATGAATAAAGTCTCTATCTATCTCTATAAAACCAAATTTAAAAAATTGATGTTGCATTTTTATTTTAAGACATCCTGAGGACTATCTAATTTATGTTTTTCTTGTAAAACTTAATTTTAAAATTTGTATCATTTATGATACACAATCAACTGCAAAATAGAAAAAAAATTCCAAGATTGTGATTGTGTAAGAGATAATTTCAAGAGAGCTCGTCCTGCAATTCCAGAAAATAAACAGTTGGATGTTTTACTGACAATGTAAGGCAATCCTTACAAACCTCAATTACTGTTTTAAAATATTTGAAAAAGCACAAATGGCATGCATATAAAGTGAATTTGGTTCAAGGGTTTAAGATTCATCAAATTATATGTGTAGATTTTCAGGTAATTCCATATCTCTCATCTTGTCTAATGGTGTCCTAGTGTCTATGGGTGTTTTATAAAAAAACTTAACATCTCCCAAAGTTTCTATGCTATGTAACTGGGAATTCCATAGAGTAGAATTTTGTGAAACCATGATAGAATGATGTAACACCAATCTACATTTCTTAAGTCGAGTACTTATCTTGGATGAGACCATCTTCTGTTTAATTGAAAATAATAATAATAATAATAATAGCACTCCATGAGGCAGTGCTGCGAACCACCAAATAGCACTGTCTCGACAGGATACGGATGCTAGTGTTTTGCAAAAAGTCACCAGTGTGGTAGGCCAGAGGGCTTACGGAAAATAAACTACCGCCAAAAGCCCTTGGGCCTTTTCCAACCACTTCTGCGTGTTGTAGACAATCCGCCGATTGCAGATCAGGTGGTGAGCTCCTGGAAAACTCTGTACGAGGGGAGGCTTCCATCCAACCGAGATTCTCCGGCCCTTGCACACTTTGAAGCCTTTTGTCAAAAACTTCAGCAACCACAGGGTCCACAGGATGTGTGCCAACCAATAACCCCAGAAGAGGCTCGTAGGGCTCTAAGAACTTTGTTGCTTCAAGTCCCAATGGGATGAATAACTTTTGGTGGAGCAAATTCCTTCTTGAGTTGTTGAGGGGCGGACTGTGTTGATCCCCAAGAAAGGAGATTTGTTCAACCTAAAGAACTACAGACTGATAACATGTCTAAATGCATGTTACAAGGTGTTTACACGCATTTTGTACATGCGGGTGCTCCATGCAGTTGAACCGGTTTAGGAACGGATATATGAGCAAAACAATGAGGGTTGAAGAGAGGTGTTGCCAAGGAGAACCTGCTGATCGACAGCTGTGTCATGCAGGACTCCATGCAGTATAAGCGGAACCTATCTATGGCCTGGATCGACTACCGCAAGGCATTTGACATGACATCGCATGAGCTCATTGTTCACTTGCTCTTGTTTTACCCGGTCCCATAGTGAGATGTGTTGAAGAACTGATGCAGCTCTGGAGGGCTCGCTTTACCATAACATCGGATAATGATAGAGTCCAAACAGAATTGGTAACATTCAGAAGGGGTGTATTTCAGGGAGATTCCCTCAGCCCCCCCTGTGTTTTGCATTTCACTACTGCTATTATCCATCTCGCTCGGGAAAACCTGTGGCTACAATTGCGGTTCCCCCGGCGATAGAAGGCATAAGGTCACCCATCTATTTTATATGGATGACCTTAAACTTTATGAATTCAACAATCCCACAGGCTGTCGGTATGCAGTTCGGGTTGGACAAATGCGCACTGATCCATCTCGAGAGAGGACGATGGGAGGACTCTCGATACTAGCCTAGTATGAGGCGGCATAAATAAATCTATTAATTAAATTCGTTTAAAATTGAAGACATTGTCTAATATTAAACTGGTCGTAATTTCGTCTAAATAAAAGAAACTATGGCATTAACTATATTTTAAAATTTTTCCCCTGACATTTATCAATATTTTGAAAATTCCCTGACTTTTTCACATATTCTAACATCCCGGACTTTCTCAGGTTTTCCAGGTGAGGCTGAACCCTGCATTTTAATATCATTAACGGTTGGAATGTACATATTTAAATATACAATGATATGTGGTTTTATAGATTTTTGATCCTGTTTGGATATTTATACCTTTTGTAGGTTATGGCTCTGAAATATTTGACACTTGTTGTGATATGTCTTTTCGTTAATTTGGTGTGGTGTTTTAAAATGACAGACAGTCGAACATTGGCACAAGGACACTTTGAAAGTTCTTCATAATTCAGCGACTAACATAATAAATGAGTTTTTCCTTATAGAAGTATATCTACGGTTTTAACAAATCACTTTATTAGAGTTGCTAATACAGAAAGTTATATCTTGGCCGTGCCTGTAGATACCAAGTCTTACACACCGGACGCAAATGATATACATAATAATATAACGGTGAAATATTGAATGAAGTTTCAGTTATTAATAATATCCTGGTTTTTATGAAAAAAAGAAAAAGCATTTATTTTACAACAAGTGGTGGATGTAATATTCCCTAAACTGTTTTGCGTCATCACGAAAAAGAAATGTGTCAGCCAAAATTTACAAATTTTTTTGGTCAAACGATTCTTATGCACCCAAAACTGATTTCAGATTCATGTTCTACGGCTCCAAAATAGAGAGTATACCGAAAAAATCTCGTTAAAATTCGTGGTTTACGCTATTCTAAAGAATTACCCAGATTCGCGGTCTACGAACCCAAAATAGGGTAATCTAAAGAAATTCGAGGTGTATGCTATTCTAAAGAATTCCCAAAGAGATATTTATCATGTTCGTCACCTTTGATGACAAGTCAGCTCAGAACTGAATATAATATTTTAACATCCTATATACCTTAGAGTATACACTGTGAATAGAGCTAATTTTTTTCTTTTTAAGGTACTCATGTGACATCCATTCGATGATAGAACATTAGTGTTTGCCATATGGTCCAAACAAGACAAGGTTCTATATTAAATATTAAACAATACATAAGCCTATCTGTCATAATGCTACAATTAATCCGGGTTCACTGTGTGGCGGTTTATTATCAACTTTATCTAAGTCATTTAATATGTATTTTACCAAGTTTAGCTGCTGTCATCACTACAGCAGTGTATATCCGTTAAGTTTGAATTGAACGTACACCACATTTAACAGCTGTTATTATTTCCTATTCCATTTATAAACAGATATAAATTATTATTTATACTGAGAAATTCCTTTAATGGTTCATTGTTATTATTATGTTTATAATAATACAAAGACATTTTCATGTTTATCACATATGGCTTTGTTTATTTACCTGTTTGATAAAGTTTATATTTATTTGAGTGCCGCACCAATTGTAAATATGTCTTTGTCAGTACCTACTTGGAAGTTTATGTGATCTGATGCGAAATGGAAACTTTCTATTGGTATTTTCTACCAATTGCAATATTCTCTAAAATTATAGGAATCTGTCCTATAGAAAACGTGTTAAGTTCAGACACCTCACATTTAAAATTTCAAATTTATATTCATTAATAGTTTTCTGTTTCTATTTATATTCAAGATTTATAGTCGACATTTCAACAAACCCAAAAACATTTTTAATAGTGATGTTTACATGGATTCTGCCTTTCGTCTTTTGTGGATTTAACTTACATAAACTGCGTACATTAATAAGGCTTTTAGACAGTTCTGATAAGAAAAATATCAATTTCCTGATAGCAAATTTTATAATAAAATGATTTAGATTGTCCCATTTCTAGTATCAGATATATTTTTTTTCTATTTCAGTATTACACTCTATTCGACTGATTAGACAAATATTTCCACCATCCATTAGAAATGAAGTAGAGATGGTATTTCAGCATTTCTTTTCTTTGGCTTTTTAAGTACTTGGCAGGTTTACCTAAATCTCTTATACATTTACTTCCATATTAAAATAACCTGTAAGTTTTTGGAAATTAATGGTACTTTGACACGAGAGTACATAGATGGGAATTATTTTAATAATGGCAATAAAAACTATGATCCAAATATATATAGTAACCTGCAGACTTACGGTACAGATAAAAAAGACAATAAAAACTTTACCAGCTCATTATTAACGCCGGTGAACCATTTGGTATGGTGTCATCAAACGGGCCAACTTATATTAAAAACCTGTAAAGGTAAGAAGTGATTCAATTTGCGGCCAAAATAGTGCAGAGAGTAATGATATTTTAATGAGTTTGTAAAGTTTTATTGTCTTTTTGATAATGATTTAATTTGTAATGATAATAATTTGTAAATAATAATAATAAATAAACATCACAGAAATTAGACAACCCCAATTCCAGAAGTCAGAGACTTGTGCGGAAGAGGGTTACACATTGAAAAACGAGGACATACAATCATATAAAGTGGATGCAATAATTGTGTCATTGTATAGACACCTACAAGGGACAATGGGGACATTGGTATATTTTTAGGCAAAATTGAACATCTTTTGGTACATATTTTTGAAGAACAAAAATTAATATCGAACTGATAAAGAAAAATAAAATAAAAACAAAATTAACTTCAATTATGAATTCATTTAGGTTAACACAAACAGTATTTCAAAATAGAAGAGTAACCCAAAATACTTCAGATGCATTGATAACATATTTACAAATTCAAACTTTGTAGAAACATTAACAATTGAAAATTTTGTGTCAGATCACACTGCACAGAAAATAATATTTAATACAGAAACTGTGGTAAATAACAATTTTAAATACAAACGTATTTTCTCGGATCGAAATAAATACGATTTTCTGTGCAGCTTAAGAGAGCAGGATTGGTTAAATATATATAATGCTGATCCCTCAAATGTAAATTTGCAATAGAATAATTTTATGAATACCTTTGGGGATATATTTAATCAGCATTTCCCTTTAAAACTAGTTAGGGAATAAGGGAGACACCAGCCACCTCATAATACATTGAGAGAGGATGAACTTAATGAATGTAAGCAACGGTTAGATATCTTAGTTTTATCAAAATATGACGTTCGTTACAAGGAGATCTACAACAGTAAATGCATTTTTCACTTAGTCCGCGTCATATCTCCAAAACGTTTAGGCGTACGAAAAAAATGTATAAGACCTTTAAGGTAGAGAATTTACAGATTTTTATAATAGGTGTTGTTCCCGTTTGGGCCATAAAAACTGAGTTAATCGCGAATCCGCAACCTTCCAAAGCGATTTTCACGAATTCCTCCAGGCGTATCGTGGCGTAACTACCAAGTGCTATTCAGGACGTCCAAATAAACACAATAAAAAATAAAAAAATCGTAGAGCACGAATTTGGCAGCAAAAGTCTAAAACGCCTAGATTAATAGTCAAATTCAAAATATATTTGTAATCCAAAAACGTTTAATGAGAATTATTTAAAAAATGGAACATAATGAAACCGGTAGAACTGTATTCAAATCAGAATGCATAATGACAGTTTATGCTTTATATAATATATTATATGAATGCTTAGTGTTGTTTTTTTTTTAAATAGAGAGATTTAATACAGCAAAACACACTATCAACGCCATACTAGAACAATGTTCCTAAATTACCTCATTCATCATTTTGCATTAACAGAAAAAAGCCCGCAATATATGTGCATAAAACTTTTTAATAAATTGCCCAACGATATCAAAATAATACAAAGTCAAAAACTGTTTACGTCAAGTATAAGACAAATTTTGATTGATCTTGAACCTTATAGTCTAAATGAGGGAAGACATAAAAAACACATTTATAGAATTAAATATTTTAACAATACCATGCAGATACATTTTTGAATGCTTGATATATGCTCATAAAAATTTAAACAAATATTCTTCAAACAGTATTTTTCATGACTATAATACACAAATAAAAAATGACATTCGAGCGGATTATTTTCGATTAGAGAAATCCAGAATTTCATCTAATTACTACTGTGTTTATCAACAAAATTCCACCATTCATAAAGTTGTTATCATTCAATAAATTTAAAAATATTATAAAACAAACACTAATAGCAAAAGCTTTTTATAATGTGTTAAATGAGACTAGTTTTAAGATTATTAATGTCTTTTAAAAAATTTAGCTATATGTACATATTATATACTTTTATACAATTATCATATATCTAAATGTAACTTTGACATTTTGTTTGATGTACATGCCAAATTGAGTTGTGTAATGATTCTGTAATGCATATTAAATGCATGAATAAACACTACTCTCCTCTAAAAAAAAAAAAATATTTTTTAAATAGTTAAATACATTTCTAGAATAAGGTGAATGTTTAAAAGAATTTTGTTATTTATTTTGGTAGTAGACGTCAATTTGATGTCCTTGCTCTGATGCCTTTTCATTTTATGTTTGTTTATATTATGAATGTAACATAATATTATCCTCCGGCAGTGCCAGTGCCGGAGCTCGATACCCGTTTTGGTTAATTGCGATTGCCACTTCACGCCTTAACCAATGTGGCTATCGGCTAGACAAATATTTGTGTATTTGTATTGCGGGGTTATAAAGAGTATGATTTAGTAATTTTTTTTATTGATTGTTATTTTTATCAAATAACTTAAAAGATAAAATCAGTGAAGATTGTAAATAAGGTAATAAGTAAAACTACATTACATCTAGAATAATTATGAGTTAACTTTATCGCGTTTTTAATCCATGACTTACATTAATATGTTTTTCTTTTATTGTGCGATATGCTCAGTATTTTTATATCTGCTCTTATGACTCGTCGAGTGTCAAATTATTTCATCTAAGTGGGCAAATAAATTTTATTATTATTGTTAGACTCTGGAATCATTGCAGCCGCAATGGGCTCTTCGTGCCACTTCCCTATTTATCTATACCTTATCGGTCATACCCTGCAACCCTACAGTTCTATGACCAAATGGTATATGGGTTTACGATCCACTGAGTGGCTCATATTAGTCTGAAAATGCCAACGATATCCTTAGTGCTTCAGCTAGCACCAGCTGTCTAATCATTCATCTAAGTAGCAACCGTGCCTGATGTTGCTTGACTTCCGCGGCTTAGTGCATATGGTTTTTTAATACCTTCACTTCTCACGTCCCAGATTCCACTTATAAACTGATATAAATTATTGCTCATACTGAGAAATTACTTTAATGATTTAATGTTAATTATTATGTACATAATATTACAAAGACATTATCATGTTTATCACATATGGTTTTGTTTATTTACCTGTTTGATAAAGTTTATATTTATTTGGGTGCCGCACCATTCGTAAATATATTTTTTTTAGTACCTACGTTTCTGTGATTCGATGTGATATGGAAACTTTTTATTGGCAGTTTCGACCAATTGCAATATTTTTAAAAATTATGGGTGTCTTCCCTATAGAAAATGTGTTAAGTTTAGATACGTCATATTTAAAACATCAAATAATAAGTTGTTCAAATTTATATTCGCTAATTATTTTCTGTTTTTATGTCTCCGTTTTTTCTTACATGTCAGGATTTATATTCGATATTTCAACAAAGTCAGAAAAAGTTCTAAGTTATGCCATATTGTCAATGATGTTTAGATCAATTCTGTCTTTCTTCTTTTCTGGATATAATTCCAGTAAACTGCCTACATTAATAAGACTTTTAGACAACTTTGATAAGAAAAAATCCGGTTTCTTATTAGTAAAATTCTCCAGCAAGTTTTATAAAATAATTGTTTGGATTCTTATCCCATCTCTATTATCAGTTATATTTAATTCTATTTCAATAATACATTCTGCTCGATTGATTAGACTAATATTTCCACCATCCGTCAAAAATGAAGTAGATGGTATTATAGGATCTTATTTCTTTGGTTTTTTAAGTACTTGGCAGGTTTATCCAAATTTCTTATATATTTATTTTGCTATTAAAATAACCTGCAACTTTTTGGAAATCAATCGGACTTTAACTCAAGAGAATGTAGGTAATTATTTCAATAACAGCAATACAAAATATGATTCAGAGATATACACGACTCTCACAAAAATTCGCTTTTTGCATAATATGTTATCGGAGTGTGTTTATGAACTAGGAAAATGTTACGGGTCTTTTATGGCCATAGATCAGTTGTTCCTTATGGCTGTACTTATAGTAAATATTAGCGTATTTATATTTATGGGCTATAAAGAGTATGATTTACTGATTTTAACACTGCTACAAGTAATAATTTTTTTAATTGTTATTATTATATCGGATAACTTAAAACAAAAGGTGAGTAGATATTATAAATAAGATGATAGTAAGTGGAACTGTAAGACATTTAACATAATTATGAGGTTTAGGCCTGAATGACGAATAGACTTGGCAGACTAAAAACTAAACTAACTACCTCATTTCGGTTACAATACAAAACATCATCGATTAAATTTTTATGTGACAAAACATTTTACGACATAGATGACTTCCTTAATTGTTGATTTTACTCACCTCTGTACCTATTTTATTCATTTTATGTTGAGTGTTTTGTATAGTCACTAGCTTATTAAAGTCTGTATGGTCGTGAGTAAAAAAAAATATGACAAGTCTTATAATGGTATTTTGCTAAAATCTAGTTGTGTACATCTAACTTTAATTTTTGTGACATTGTCAGTTAGTTGTCATAATTTATTGCAAGTGTGCAAAAAACTAATATGCCTCATATAAGCTATTTAGTTAAATCTGGAGTTGTTGCTAAAGCAGAAGATGGATGATCAAGGAGACAAATTGCACTGCGTTGTAATATTGACAAAAATTCTGTGTGTAACATTTTAAGAAAGTGGAGAATAAATGGTACGATTAATAGAAATCCTGGGTCAGGGCGACGAAGGATATCAACTGAACAACAAGATTTGCAATTGGTAAATGTTTTAGTAGAAAATCCATTTTACTCAGTTATTCAGGCTGGAATTTTCCTGGATCGAGTAGTACTGGTCGCCAGCGAGTAAGAGAATCGGAGCTACGCTGTCATGCAGCAGCACAGAAATACTTACTTAAAGCTGAACATAAAGAAGCTCGAGTGAATTTGCGCTTGAATTTTTAGCGCATGATGTAAATTTTTGGAACAATGTAATCTTTACAAACGAAGAAACTTTCCAGTCAACACACAGCGGTCGTATTCGTGTTTACCAACCTCCGAATACTCGATTCGATGAGAAATACATATCTAACAATGATAAAAGTGGTAGATTTTCCGTCAATATGTGGGCTTGGATATCGGCACGTGGTCCTGATGTTTTGCGGCATATTGAGGAACGATTTAATAGTGAAACGTATATTAGGATTTTAGACAATATTATGCTCCCTTCTGTGTCACAATTATTTCCTAATAATGAGTTCATATTTCAACAAGACAATTGTTTCGTTTATACTGCTCATCTAGCTGGTTTCAAGATAACAACATGAATGTTCTTAACTGGCCCAGTCATAGTCCAGATCTTAACCCTGTGGAAGAAGTATGAGGACTACACGTAAAAAGTATCCAAAAACGAAATATGAGACCACGGAATGCCGAAGAATTACTGGAAATAGTAAATAATGCATGGAAAAATATTATTACTAATGATTATTGTATAAGGTTATTTAATTCTATGCCAAACAGACTTATAGAAGTTATAAATAGAAATGGTGCAATAATGAAATATTAATAGTTAGTTTCTTGTTAAGTAGGATGTCCTTTGATCCAGGATTTCTACTAATCGTACCGTTTATTCTCCACTTTCTTAAAATGTTACACACCAAATTTTTGTTAATGTTATAACGCAGTGCAATTTGTCTCATTAACCATCCATCATTTACTATAGCAATAACTACAGCATTAAAATAAATTAAAAGTGACATGTGTTTTATTTCGGCTACTCATTACATATTCAAATAGAGACAGATTTACATTAGAAAAAAAAAGTTGTCTTATTTTTTTCTGCTCAGGACAGTACATTGTGTGCTATATTCTGTATAAACTTTGAAAAACAAATAAATTATCTATCTATCTATCCTATATTTACTTTAAATAGATTTTACCCAATACTCCCAAAATTTGATTTAGTACAATTCAGAGTAAGAATTTGTTGTTTTAGTCATAATATTTGCAATAAATTTGAAATACAAAATATGGCATATACCAAATTTTTTTTTAATATTACTAATTTATTATTTATTATTAATTATTTTGATTTAAGACATTATAAACGAGTTACTCAGCAACATTGAATTTTTATGAACATTTGGAAACTTTTGGTTATATCTTGGCTAATCCCATTGTTACCGGATGCGACAGGTCTCACGTTAAAGGGTCTAGAATAAGCTTTCAACTTTACTTAAGAGTACCTCTTTTTGATGTAGGATGCATTGTTTTTAAGTTTAAGTAAATTGCAAAAATAGTATTAATTCAATGACTATTTGCTACTAAAAATGCTTCAGAATATTGTCTGAAAGTTATTTGTGGCATTCTACGAATATTCTTTCCTGTTATTTGGCTTTTCTACCACATGTATTATCCTCTTCGAAAACAAATCACCGAATCTACAAAATAATAGAATTATTGGAAAAAAGCCTCTGCGCCCGTGACGTTTAGGTCAAAGGAACAGTCAGAGGTTATGTTTTACAAATAATATAAATCGGAATAAACACAGAAATAATGCATTTTGCTGACTATCAGAAAGTAGTCTCTTTCCGTTTTCAAAGCGTTTTTTGTAAGAACTCTTATTTTGCTGTGTATGTCAAATACATAGCTTTAAGATTCTGTTTATGCTATTTCCATAGATACTTACTACTTACACAGAACTGATAATATTTTCTTTTAGATAATGTTGAGTTTGTTAAGTTCTTCTTTTAACATTGGTAGCCAGGTTGTACAAATATCTACAGAACAATTCGATACGCACTTATCTTCATGTAATAAGATTATTGCTGATTCTTTAATTTTTTTGTTATCTGCTTCTTTTGTTAAAATTTTTGCCGAGTCCCAGTTTATTCTATAACCGTATTCCCAAGCATGTTCGCAAACCTTTGATTTCTGAATTTCATTCTTTCTAATGTAATTCTTGTGCTCATCCAACCTCACACTGAAAGGTCTGGATGACTCACCCACATAATATTTTTCACATTCGCACAGGATATAGTAAATACAGTTTGTTGAATTCTGCTCCCTGTTTATCGGTTTTGTTTTTGTTAAAATAGATCTTAAAGTGTTCCCCGTTTGAAATACCATCCTAACATCAAATTTGTCACCTATACGGCGTAGTTTCTCTGATAGTCCGTATACATAAGGAATAATGCTGTATAATGACATTCAGGTTTTCGTCGTACCTGATTATCCCTATTTTCAACATTTATGAAAACTCTATCAACAAAAGCTTCAGAGTATTTATTTCGTACTAGAACCTCTTTGATAATTTTTTTCTTGTTATTTAATATTTCATTATTAGATGAAATTATTTGTGGATTTCTATAAACGCTTGTTTCAATTGTATTATTTACCCTTTTAATTAAAACATCTAAAAACGGTAATTCATTCTTACTTTCTACTTCTAATGTGAATTTAATAGACGGTTCCTTACTATTTATATTTTCTAAAAAACTATCTAGTAAATCGACACCATAAATGTATCTCCACTAGACAACTGGTTTGTTTATACAATTTGGAACGTGTGTTCTCAAAGTTTGTTGCTTAAAATTGGTGATAATGGAGACCTCATAACCATACCAAAATCCTGCTGATAGAACTCATTTTCCAATTGAAAATATGTTGTTTTTATACGCATTGTTTAAGAGTTCCATTATGCTATTTACTATTATTATTTATTATTATTATTTTCTATTATTTTGTAGATTCGGTGATGTTTTCGAATAGGATAATACATGTGGTAGAAAACCCAAATAACAGGAAAGAATAAAAATGCTTCAGCCTACAAATTGTAGATATTATGAGTTTTGCGGAGTTGTGGGTGTTCCTCATGAGTGTATTTTTAAGTTTTCGATCACTCTGTATTACTTTTAAAGACGTTCCCAACAAAAAAGTTTTCTTACAATTTTCTTGAAAATATATAGAATAGTATATTTCTCATGTTAGATATACATAGTATATATATATATGAACGTCACAACAGTAATAAAATAATTTCAAATAGTTCAAAAATAGTAAAATTTGCAAATAATAATCTTAATACACTTGATGCATAAAATAAACAAATAATTACAAACAGGCAAATATACAACATTGAAATAATTACAGATTGTGTACATGAATGTTTCAGCATCACTGTGACCATTCTTAGTATAAGCTTATTAAAAATCATATTATTTTTTACTTTTTAGTTCGGTTTGCTATTAAAGCGTGTTTTTTCGTTTTTTAAACTATAATTTTTTCACGAGTAATCGACAATTAAACGGTCAACCCTCCCAGAGGCATATATATTAATAACAGCGGCGCCTCCGGCAAAAATCTCGACAATAGATTAGTCATTTTTTTATTTTATCCTCATGATCCTGGCGAGGACATTAGGACGAAGTTGTCAAATTATTGTATTGTCATCGGTCCTTGATAAGTGTGCAAAGTTTCAGTTTAACCTGACGTTTTGAAGTGGGTGAGAATCACGTTCAAAGATTCCGTTACAAACAAACAAACATACAGGTGAAGCTAATAAAAGCGTGTTAAAAAGATAGGGGTTGGCTTGAACCTGGATGGGCAAGGCAACCCTATTTTTCCATGTAGTACTTGTTAACAACAACTAAATTTTGGCATTTTTCTTTTTATTGCATTTTACGACGTAAAAGTTGTTAAAAAAATGTTTTTAAACGATAATATAGGCTTGATAAGTAACCCAAGGCCGCTGTGTTTGTTTATATTTTCATTACAGTTTCAATATGGTTGTTTCCTGATGATGTAAAGACTTTTTATAGTTGCTGCCTCATCTCCAACGTTTTTATTAAAAAAAAAAAGATAATCTACTCCACTTCTAAATAAACACATATTATATATATATTGTCCTACTGAGAAATTACTGTAATAGATCATAATTATTAATATGTACACAATACTACAAAGGAATAGCATGTATATGTAATTATGTTCAGTTAAATGACATATGGCTTTGTTTATTTACTTGTTTGATAAATTCATGTTTATTTAAATGCCGCATCAATTTATATATTATTTATTAGTATCTACTTGCGAGTTTCTGTGTTTTGAAGTGAAATGAAAATATTTTATTGGTATTTCCGACCAACCGCCTTAATTTTAAAAATATTGGGAATCTTTCCTGTAGAAAACGTTTCAAGTTTAGACACGTCTCGTTTAAAATCTCGAGTAACAAGTTTCTCAAATGTATATTCGCTAATTGTATTTTTCACTTACCTAGCCACTTTATCTTTTTATTCAGGATTTACATTTTATACCCCAACAAAGTCAGAAATATTTTTAAGTTACGCAGTTACAGCAATGGCAATTAGGTCAATTCTATCTTCCATATTATGTGGCCATAACTCCCGAAAACTCCCTAGATTAATAAGACTTTTGGATAATTTTGATAAGATAAAATCTGAATCATTAATACTTAAACATTCTGGTAAATTTTACAATATCCTTATTTGGATTGTTATTCCAAATTTTCTGTCTACTATATTTTTTTTGCTTTCAATCCAACAATCTGCTGAACTGATTAGACAAATATTTGTACCTTCCATCAGAAATGAAGCGGAGGGTATTTCAGCATCTCTTTTATTTGGAGTTTTAAGCGCTTGGCAAATTTACCCAAATTTCATATATCTTTATTTAGCTCTTAAAATAACTTGTAACTTTTCAGAAATCAATCAAACTTTGATCGAAAACAATGTAGTACGCAATTATTTCATTGACAATGCAAAATATGATTCAGACATATATTATATGACTCTCGCAAAGGTCCGTTTTCTGCATAACATGTTATCAGAATGTGTTTACGAACTTGGAAAATGTTACGGGTCTTTCATATCCATAGATCAGTTGTTTCTAATATGTGTTCTTATTGTGAATATCAGTGTATTTATATTCTTAGGGAATCACAATTCTCACTTATTTCTTTTAACACTTTTACAAGTCATTGTTTTATTAATTGTAATTCTCGTATCGGATAACTTAAAAGAGAAGGTGAGTGAAAAATTTAGATTACCAACAACAAATCTAGGCTGTGATAAGTTAGGAAAATCATCAAATTTAAATGTATTTTATTACACTATACAATTATGAGAATTATAGGTGTACACCACAATATCATAATATAATAAATAATATTGTCTGAAAGTTATTTGTGGCATTCTACGAATATTCTTTCCTGTTATTTGGGTTTACATGTGGTAGAAAACCCAAAAACAGGAAAGAATATAATAAATAATAATTTAATAACAAGGATAAGCTCCCAAATATGTAACATGGTAATAGGTTTAATAGCAAACAAAACTATAAATAATGATAATTTGGAAAATATTATAAAACTTAATATTCTTGAAATAATAAACAATAATGACTAATTTTAATATGATACAGTGGAATGGTAGATCGGTATAAAGGTTATCTAGAAAATTTTTTGTTTGAAAAAAATATGTGTTGCATTTCTTTCTGAAACTTGGTTCAGAAGGGGATATAATATTGTTTTTAGGGGATATAATTTATTTAGAGAGGATAGAGATGACAGAAAGGGAGGAATAGCAATCTTAATTAAGAAACACTTGCCTTCTGTAGAAAATAAATTCTTTTATAAAATAAATAATGTCCTAGCAGTCTCCGTTATAATTGATATCAAGGGTAAAAATATTAATCTTTATTCTGTTTATATTAAACCCAATTCTAGAATAAGTAACGCAAATTGGCAGAGATTCTTTAATAGTCTAAAAAAGCCATACATCGTGGCTGGAGATTTCAATATGCATCATGTTGCTTGGGGTTGCTCTTGGATGGATGTGGAGGGTGAAAATTTATTGAACGCGATGGATGATTGTTCCGTTAGTTTTTTAAATAATGGAAAAGAGACAATGAGGAAGATGCATGCACTTTAAAAATGCTTGAATTTATTATTTTTCCATAATAACATTATATAAGTCGATAATATAATAAAATAACCTCATAGAAAAATTTCATTTCATAAATATTCGACATTAAAATTTGAGCTTTTATATAAACGAAACCACGTGACTGAAAACGCTATGTTATTGCTTTGACGTCATTTTGACGTCACTGATTTGCCCTGAGTTTGCAAATTCACGTTGTTATCCTTAATCTTGTTAATAACTATTGGTTAATATGACGGATAATGATTTTATAAGATGCTTGGCGTATTAATCTACAGTAACAGCATTCCATTTAGATGTTTCAACATTTAAATAATAATAACGCGACGTCATCTGGCACATACAACGTCACTTGGCACGGAGAGAGCGTTTCAATGGTTTTATATTCACCCAAAATAAATAATTCTTTTAGTCCTCAATTTTAATTTAAAAAAAAAAAGGAAAAATACGAGGAAGCAAATTTTTCTGTCGTCTATCTATCTGCGATATAAAAAATAACGTGCAACTTCCTTATTGTAAGAAAAATTAATCAGTATAACGCCTCAGCAATAGATCTTACATTATGCAATCCAGAAATTTTTACGGATTTTGAGTGGGAGGTAATGGAGGACCTACTAGGGTCTGACCATTACGTAATTATGTTTAATATGATTAATTCTGGTGACAACAACAATTTTGTAAAAAATCCATATAAAAAATGGAACATTAACAAAGCAGATTGGGTACTTTTTCTTTTTTAACGGATAATTTCAACGATTCAGAAGAAATAAGTTATGATTCCTTTTTGGATAAGTTAAATGATATTCATGAAACATGTACACCGGTGAAGAAAAAAATATTCAATCAAAATTTCAATAAACCCTGGTGGAATGATGCTTGTCAAACAGATATTTTCGAACAGAAGGCGGCCTTAGAAAAATATAAAGAAAGTCCAACATTAGATAACTTAATCAATTATCACAAGCAGAATGCGTTAACAAAAAAAAAATAATAAAATAAAGTAAAAAGAAATGTTGGGTAAAATTTCGCAACGGGTTAAATAAAAATTCTAAAATTGGTGATGGTTGGACACAAATAAAAAACGTAAAAAATTATATTAAAGAACCCAACTTAATTCCGTTTGAAAATGGCGTGTTAAATGATTATTATTGTAAACTAACTCCTCCGATGCCAATAGAAAAAATAGAAAAAGTTGAGGACAAAATTCAAGAACATGATTTGTTAAGGAAATTCTCCATGTCTGAACTAGACAGATGTTTAAAGTCCACAAAAAATACTTCTCCGGGGCTAGATAATATCTATTATATAATGTTAAGTAAATTATCGGAAAATGGGAAAATATTGTTATTAAAAATTTATAATTACATTTGCCTGTCTGATGATATACCCAGGAATTGGAGAAAATATTTAATTATACTAATATTAAAACCACAGAAAGACCCAAATAATCCAAACTCATATAGAGCAATAGCACTAGCGTCATGTATTTTTAAAACTTATGAGTGTATGATCAAAAACAGATTCGAAGCTTGGTTAGAGATAAATAAGAAATTACCAGTAACACAATATGGATTTAGAAAACAATGTTCGACGTATGACAATCTAACTCATTTAGTTACAGATATTAATTTATCTTTTAGCAGTGGAAACTCACTTAGTGCAATTTTCCTTGTTATTGAAGGTGCTTATTATAATATAAACCTGAAAATACTTCATGAAAAAATGTTAAACATGGACATTAAATCAAAAATGGCTTATCATATAATAAATTTATATATGAATAGGGAGTTATATACACGATTAAGCCATGAACTTGAAGGGCCTAGAACATGTAATATTGGACTTCCCCAGGGAGGCATACTTAGCCCTATATTATATATAATATATTTACATGACATAGAAACAATATTATCAAAAGAAATTAGCATTATTCAACATGCCGATGATATACGTGTTTACAAAAGAAATAGTAGCATATCTTCGGGATTAGAAGCTTTAGATAAGGCTATGGAAAAGTTAAGCATGTGGACACAATATTAATGAAAATAAAACTAAAGTGTGTATATTTACTAAAAAACATCAGTTAATACCATCCGAAACAAAACTAAATAACAAAAATAATGAAGTCAAGAAATCTATTCGTTTTCTAGGCGTTACTCTGGATAAAAAACTTCTATGGAACCAGCATATATTAACGGTATTAGAAAAAGTAGAAAAAATTTTCAACATTTTGAAAATAGTTTCTCATACGATTTGGGGAGCGGATCCAAGTATTTGCCTTCTAATACAAATCGTACATTAGGGCGATTATAGATTACGGCTCAATTTTTTATGATTAAGCAGCAAAATGCCATCTGGGCAAACTAAATAGGATACAGTTGAAATGTCCAAGACTGTGTGTTGGATTATTTAGAAGCACTCCATCCAATAATGTATTAGCCGAAAGTTCAGAACTTCCATTAAAATATAGAAGGAAAGTATTATGTACCAGATATGTCATCTATTTGCGAAAGAAAGCTAAATAACTAACAAAATACATTCATTCTTTTTAAAGGACCTAATACACAAATATTGGTCAAATAAAAAATCATTGCTTATAGTAAGCTATTATCACGAAATATTAAAAACTTTCGAAAACATATACACAAGCGATACGATCCCACTATTTAGGACACCGCTAAATATTAAGGAAATTAGTACCACGTATTTCAGAAATTATGAAATATTTCCCCCAAAAATTAGAAATTCCATGTTTAAATATGACTTAACAACTGCAATACCAAACGTCTATCAAATATACACTGATGGATCAAAATCAGGTAATGGTACCGGATGTGCATTTTATTAATAAACATTCTGTACAACCATATTTTATTTCTCTATACTTCCAGCCATTGATATGTACGATATTTTGTTATCAATTTATGTATGTTCTTATTGAATTAGTCAATTCTTATTTTAATATCAGGATTTCAATTTTGTTTATATTTTCTGTACATTTTTCTCTTTGTTTTTGTTTGTTTAATGAAAGGCAAAAGTCGATGAGAGAAGAATTTGTTCTGTATCATTCTGGATGTTTCCAATTATATTTATATATGTCAGCCCATTCTCATTAACTTTATTAATATTGCATTTATTCAGATATTGTATTTAATCATGGGTTTTATCTACCCTAGGCATCATGGTTAGATCAGAGCTGTGTGCCAAGCACTGACAAAAAGTGCTCGCGATTACTAAGTACTTTGATAAAGTGCTTTAACCCTTTCAGAACGGCATCATTCTGTGGTTTCATGCCACACAGACGGAAGTTTTTGCAGTGGCAGATAGGCGACTGACAACTATATTCGTCACTGTGATAAATCTCAACTTTTAATTTAAAAAATCATTAAAATATAACAAAATCAAATTTATTTATTCAGCAAAAACAGGTTTTAAGGCAACATTGAAAATGAGGACCAGAAAGATAAAGATATGGAAAAAAAAACAAAATAATTATTCTAATATAATAAATAAAATATAAAAATAACATGACAGATCAATATTCAATCTGTTCATGATAAATTTTAAAGCATGGCGTTACACACAGCCCTACACCACAATTTTCGCACATGTATTTCGAATCTTCTCTTTTGTCTTTTTTTTTGTGAGAGCAAATTCAGTATCTCCTCAGTTGTAGCTTTCCATCTTTGTGAGGAACTTCAGATGGAAAGTATTGCCGGAAATGAGGTGAGCTTGGCGTTCTGAGTCAGATATAAGGCATGAGCATTCAAAATACACATATCTAGTGTATGAAAAAACCATTTTTTATGCGACTTTATGTTCTTCCAGGTGCAATCCACAGTGCTGATCATCATATCAGACCTGCCAATGGCTGCCATTTGCTCATTATAAGAAAGCACACATAACGGTTTCACCTTGTTGACTTTAGGGAGGATAACTATTTCATTTTCATGAAAAGTAATAAGCATCAAAACGTCGCGACGATCTTTCCATTTCATGGCTAGCATTTTCTCACTGCTTCTCCATTCTGTTTTGCCTTTCTTCAGCTTTTTTTCAAAAATGTGTTTTCTATTAACACAACAAGAATTTGTTTTGTACTCAAAAAGATAGTTTGCCAAAGACGGATTGGTATAATAATTTTCAGAATAAAACGAATGTCCTTTATATAGATATTGCTCTAGTTTTTACAATCACACCACCTGATGAACCTAGACCACGATGATTTATTTTTTTTGTTCTTATCCTTGCCAGCATATACTAGGAGGAAGTTCAAAACATACCTTGTTTCGCAGTCACACAGAACATATAATTTTATTCCAAATCGATGCCTTTTGGTTTTTATGAACTGTTTAAAAATTTGTCGACCCTTAAACACAAGCATGCTTTCATCGATAACAATGTTCTCAAAGGGACAAAACTGATTTTTAATTTGTTTTGTACCATATCCAGAATGCATTCTATTTTATTTAAATGGCTACTCGGCACTGCTTGTTCATTATTGCAAAAATGCAAGTACCTCAATATTTGTAAATAAGGATCACGGGAGGAAAGAAGGTGATCCAATCAAATCATCTGTAGACCAATAGTGCTTTAGATCAGACTTCTTTATATGAGGCATCAGCATCGTAAGCGCTATAAAAACGTATAGTTCTCGTATGTCAATATTTTTTCAATTTTTAGCATTTCGTTGTTGAGTTAGTTTCTTCAACAATCACGTTAGCTATTTTTTCTGAGAACAAGTTTAAAAAATACTCTATCTCTCGGGTTTCATTTATTAGATTTTCGTTTGCATTCCACTATTACTGTTGTCAAACTGGTGGACTGTAGGAACAGAGTCATTTGAATCCCACTATATGCCAAATTCTTGAGTATTTTGGAAAGGGTCATCAGATTCGTTTAAACTTGTATCGGTTGTGTTCTTCGGTGACCGAATTGTTTTCTAAAATTTCTTTGTCTTCTCCAGAGCTCAAATTTGCTTTACTTTCATTTTCAAAGTCTGGAGCATATTCACTCCCACTGTCTATAAATCGTTCTTCCTCGCTAAGATACAATTCACTACTATCCAATAGATTTAAAATGCTCCTCACTTCATAATCATCTAACCCACAGTATTCTTTCCTATTACTTGGGTTTTCTACCACGTATTATTGTCCTCTTCAAAAATAAATCACCAAATCTACAAAATAATAGAATTATTGGAAAAAAGACTCTGCGCCCGTGACGTTTATGCCAAAGGAATAGTCAGAGGTTATGTTTTGCAAATAATATAAATCGGAATAAACACAGAAATACTGTATTTTGCTGACGTTTCGGAAAGTAATCTCTTTCCGTTTTCAAAGCTTTTTTTTGGAAGAACTCTTATTTTACTGTGTATGTCAAATACACAGCTTTAAGATTCTGTTTATGTTATTTCCATTGATACTTACTACTTACACGGAACATAGAACTGATGATATTTTCTTTTAGATAATGTTGAGTTTGTTAAGTTCTTCTTTTAACATTGGTAGCCAGGTTGTACAAATCTCTACAGAACAATTTAGCAGTATTTAAGTATTTAGCCCTTTCAGAGCTTCTCGAGGGAATAGCAGTTTTTCGTTTTTTAACCCTTTCAAAGCTTCTTGAGGGACGAGCATGCTCTTGGCATGACATTTTAACGCAAACTGACTCCAGACCCGCTAAAATGCATGTGGCGGTTATTCTATCACCTGACTTTTCAATGTTCATCAGTGTCGAAACTTTTGGGCATCCGTCTGTCTGACAAAAACAAAAATGAACGAAACAGTTCGTCGGTCGTCTGTGAGCCTAACCAAACATTTATAAGTACCAGACCTTAAGAGGCAGATGTCGAGAAAACAAAATAGCACCTGGTGAATATATTAGTTAGCCCATACTGAAACCACTTTTTAAAAATATAAGAGAATCTATTGAGGCTAGAACTTCATTGAAATTAAGTGTTATTTACAACAAAGGATAAAGGCCAACAAAAATGACAATATAAATATTTTTTGTTTTAGCTAAAATATCAATAAAAATAATAAAAAAATAGATGTTATTGATTGATTTTTTAAAAGTTTTGGTGATCCCCTCAAAGTTAAGCTTTTCTGTTAAGGTTAAACTTCAGTTACAAGGGTGTAATAAATAGTTTATAAGTAAAAATAAAAATAGTGAAATTTTGTTTTTAAAAAAAACTATTTTATGTTAACCAATGTAAGTTTAACTATTTAAAATAAGACACCAAGATAAAGAAAAATAATCACCGATTAATCTTCATAAAAAATATACAGGCTAGGGTGTTTTTGAAATACATGCATATATTTTTTTCTGTGACTCCCGATGGAATGTGAAGGTTAATATCATTTTTTATATTTAAAAATTCAAAGAAAAATAATAATTTTTAGACTCGTCTTTATCCACCCCAATGAGGAAGTTGCATGATTTTTTTTATATCACAGATAGATAGATGACAGAAAAATAGGCTTCCTTCAATTTTTTCTTTTTCCTTATTGTTAAAATTGAGTGAAAAAAAAAATTATTTCGGCTGAGAATTAAAAACCATTAAAACGCTCTATCCCTAACGAATGGTGTCATTCGTAACCTGCATCGTCACGTCGTTATTGTTAAAACGTTGAAACATCTAAAAAGAATGATGTGGTTATAGATTAACACGTTGGGGATGTTATGAAATGATTATCCGCCATATTAACCAATAATTAATAACAAGATTAAGAATAACAACGTAAATTAGCAAGTTCAGGTCAAATTAGTGACGTCAAAGCAATATTATAGCATTTTCAGTCGCGTGGTTTTGTTTACACAAAAGTTCAAATTTTAATGTGGCATATTTACAAAGCGAAATTTTTCTATAAGTTTCTTTTATTATATTATCAACTTATATAGTACATATTATGGAAAAATAATAAAATTAAGCATTTTTAAAATCCATGCATCTTCCTCATTCCAACACGCACAACGCACATTATTCATTCTTATTACATCAGCGTTTACAGTGTTGCTAAATCTGCACAAAATGATCAAATTGTAAATACTTAAAATTGAAATCGAACACACATACAAAGTTAAACATAATATTTTTAGTCGCAAACTCCTCTATAAATCCTTATTTTACTATAAGGAAAGTAACCAGACTGCAACCAAAGTTACAATTCTGGCGCGTTAAGTGTAATAATTGCATATTACCATCAAAACGCTAATGCTTCGATTGCAACAAACACCAGCCGAAAGACTGATCCTACTTAAAGCGCCAGATTTGTAACTTTGGTTGCAGTCTGGTTACTTTCCTTATAGTAAAATAAGGATTTATAGAGGAGTTTGCGACTAAAAATATTATGTTTAATATTCCGCCCTCTAAAAGCACATTTGAACTACACATACAAAGTTGACATTTAGTTTACTTAAAGTAAATACTCAAAGTGTAATCCACCATTTTGTTGTCCTCCGAGAACGTGTATGACCCCTATCATGAGTAATAGGTTGAAAATGTTCATGGTCCTTTGAATGTTGAACAGCTGATACAAAAGTTCTTTTATGACGAATGCAGATACCGGAATACTGTTCCATGTAAAGTATGCGAGCTTGACAGGCATTTTCGTCTTGGCTTTAATTGATAGATGGTTTTAGACCATTCTTAGCTTTCAGAGATGTAGGGGTAGGGTTATTATTATTAAATTGGGGCGTCAATGCTTTTTCAAAACTAGTATATCTGGAAAGTTTATTTATTTAGCATATGGATTCTTTACAATACGATAAGGAAAGTTATTTAGGTAATTTATTTTGTCAAAGGTGGTGCGGCAACAAATGAATTTTGAGGTCTGGAATTTTCATTCACCTTGTCCTCTCACCAATGGAAAGCATGGTGAAAACCAGATTTTCATGTCCTCTGGCCTCCAATAATTTGTGACGACGGCCCAATATCGATTAGTACTTTTCTTAAAATATCAATATAAGGCTGTATACAAAAATCTCGCTTTTTTTGGTACATTGATACTAAAATTACTGAGTTATATCAACGATATTCTAAGAAGAATTACAATAAGAATTATTTCAGAATTCGTGGGTTTTTCTAGACATTTAAAATATTATATGATGTTATCTCATAGACACAAAATACTCTTTCATCTATTCACATCTTACATAATGTATCTCCATCTAATGCAGCTTCTGCTAGGAATAAAACAGTTTAACAGCACAATATTTGTTTACTTACACTTCTATCTTACTTACCGTTTTTCAGGGCTCCGAGGTTGTAAATCTACTTCATGGAATACCATCCACTGCTATATCCGAAAAATGTCAAGCTGAGGTATAATCCATTAAATAGTAAAAATAAAGTTTTTTAAAGTAGTTCTTTTCAGATAAATATTTTCCTAATTCAATTGACGGTTCGTCCGATTGAAGTGTCTGCGAATGGCTATTTCATTCTTGACAAAGGCCAAACACTAGCTGTAAGTATTTTAGTTCTATATTTTTACAAAATTCTAATACAAGGCATACTATACATTATAAGGAACAGTTAATTACAAAGTACGTGTTAAAAATAAATATATATGTACAAATATTCTATAGGTAATTAAACAAATTGTACTTTTAATATTGCATCTGGCTTGAACCGCCACTTATAAATACAGGGAAATTCAGAACGTATCCTTGCAAATTTAAGGAGACACATATCAAAATAATTATTGACACCACAAAAAAAAAAAAAGATAATAAATTATTTACAGAACGGCCATAAAAAACGATTGTATTATGGTATTATTAAATGTTACTTAATTGGATCACTGTATGAAATACTGAGCTGTATTTTGTAATCATTGCCTAAGCTCCAAAATCTAGTTTTATTTTTCACAACATGACGCGCCGATCTAAAAATCTAAAAAAATTATATGTAATAAGCATTCAAAGACGCTGTTACTGTAAAAATGAATATAGTCACTTAATAAAACATCAAAAATTTTTTAAATTTAAAAAAGTTTTAGGTCAGTATTTTTATAAATAAAAATTCCTGAGGACCCAGTACAAGCCATGAATAAACACCAAAGACTTGTGGGAATTTCCTTGGATGTGTATTTAATGCAATAAATAGTCCCACTTGTGTTCAATAAGAATTAGACAAATAAGCTTTCAGATAATAATACAGTATAGTCGACTAAGTTGCCAGTGGCGCACGGTAATATTTATTTTCAAGTGATTTTCGTAACTTATTTTTTTCTACTATCGCATATTTATGGGTCCGCTGTATATTCCTTTAAAATTTTAAGGATAAGATCTGAATCATCTATGTACATTGGCAATTATCCAACCAGTCTGGTCAAAAGAGCACCATCTCTAAATTTATTTGTATCAAGTGGAAATCTAATAATTATCACTCAATTCAGTAGCAGTTAAAAATTTATATCCTCTTATGAATCATTTTCAGATTTTCCACTTAAAATCACTTTATCTTTCTGTTACAAATAGACATTAGAGACTAATTAACATTTTAAAGCATTTTCTTTAGTAGTTTACTGTAATTACTACAACTTACTCTAATTTTAATAACACCTTTAAAAAACTCACAATTGAAATAATACAGTTTTCAAATAAGTCGTTCAAACCAGATCCTATATCTATAGCATCAATCAAAAGTCAAAACATCGATTATGAGCAGCATATTGTCTTTGCATTTGCAATTTCACTCTCTTAAATTTATAAAAGACTAAAGTTCATAACCTTGATGAGGATAGGGATAAATTAAAGTTCCAAAAATCAAATTAGAATTAATCTTTTGAACACATAAGGGGAAAGAATGTCTTTTAGGGCTTTATGAATAAAAGTTAATTTTATGTATCTCCGTTGCACTATAAACTTAAATATATCTAATTGCAGTTTTAGGTGTTTCACATAATACATTTTAGTGAATGCAAGGGCAATTTTTCAATTAAAAAATAAAATTGAAATGCTCTTTTTTTGAAAAAAACCAAATGTCAAAATCAACAAAAATAATCTATTTATTTACTTCTGATGTTAACCAAATTATTCGAATAGTACATTGTATATTTTTAGCACTTAAAGGGCCTTGGAAAAATATATCCATAAATTTTACTTTTAAATATTCTCCTGCATGTTAATGTATTTACTGAACACCAAAAATTTATAATAAAATAAAAATATATCTAAAGCTAACTCTAATTTAGGAAACACTTTTAAGTCTTAATTTGAAAAATCTACACTACTACATAATCTCTAATAATAATAATCTATAAAAACTTTTATCATTCAATAATTTGAGCTTACGAGAGAAGTATGTCAAGTAGATGCCGAGCGAGGGTCAAAAAGATACCATGAGGATATGCACTTGCAATTTACTGCTCCCAGCAGCCCTACACCCAGATACAGGCATCTTGGATTCAATTTAATTTGGACCCCAGAAAAGCAGAGCTGAGTAGCTAGTTTTTATAGTAAAATTATAATATAAAATGATCTATACATTATAATTGACTAAATTCATGATACGCCTCTTATCACAAGTAATAACAACAAAATTTGTCCGCTTACGTTTCTAATGCCTATAATTACAATAATTATAATTACCGTTTTGCACGTCATATACATCAAGTTTGAAATCTGAATAAATAAGTAAATTTCGCAACAAATATAATTTGAAAGTACAACAATCTAAAAGGTGTCACAGCCATTTAAAATCTAATTCTTGTTTTTTTTTGAATTAATCAAATATATTATCGCCACATTTCGATTCTGTTACATCTTCATCCAATGACTTCAGAATAGGATAGACAAAGCATACTCTTGGTTTGTTGTGTATCATTTATTTGCTTACATTGCTTTAAAAATAAATACTGGTACTCAGCAGTCTATTGGTTAAAGGCACGTGGGTATATGCGCACGCAGTCCCTCTCAACACGTTTTGTTTACAATTCAGTTGCAGCATTGGCCGCCATTACAATGTTTGTGATAAACCGAAGTTAAACATTGTAATTACAGTGGTTTTGTAGTGTTTTTGAAGACAGAATTTGTTATTGTGAATAAACAATGGGAAAATATTGTGTTGTATGTAAATGTCTCTTTAAAATTCGAGTTAATCAATCTTTTCACAGGTAGGTGAAATTATCTCATAAGCGTAACCTCGGGTTGGAATGACAAATAAGCAAAATTGTAAATGTTCAGTGCAATAATATTGGGAAGTATAGAAAATGTTTTTGGTAACTCTAAAGGAGAACGGAAACCTCGAATTTTTGCGTGATTTTTTCAGGATACCCTATTTTGGGATTGTAAAACACGAATCTGAAATTAGTTTTGCGTGCATACGAACCGTTTGCCAAAAAAAAATTTTTGAAAATTTTTCTTATGACACGCACTTTTCATGCACCTATTTATACACCAACAGCACTTGTATATCGCCTTTTTCCTTATTAAGATCACACTATGACCTTTATAGAACAATAAACCCTTCAGTTATGGCAGAAAACTCACTTTCTTTTGCATAAAAATCAGAATTTTATTCACTGAAGTTGTATTAGATGAACCTCCTTCTGTCATTTGATTACATATATTTGCATGCGTTATTTGCGCATGTGTGCAATATTAAGGCTTGGTGTCTAAAGGCACGACGGGTCTGGTTATGCGACGTCATTTTTCCAAACACATTCGCGACCGGTCGACGCTTAGCAAGGGATTTCGAAGCGTCGACGGGCGCAAACGTGTCTTGAAGGGCAAGGGATATATAATAGTACTTAGCACCTTATTAAATCTGGGACAGACGGCGTTAAGGGGAAGAGTCAAAGGAACTACAAATGCACTGACAATATGCCTTAGGTATATTATGCTAGCACAATAGTAATTAATGGAACTTTATGATTAATGAGTGATGAAATTATAAGCGTTAGACTGTGGATATCCTCCGACACTGTACAATATTAAGCAGTCTTTTGCAAAGCTTCCGTTTTTTTGGTTTAGGTCTGCAACATTTAACACAGTAGTATATCACTACGATCGACAAGAATACTAATACAGTCACAGTAAAGTCGAAATTTTCGCTTTCATCTGTCGGTTCGATAGGCTTATTACGCCAACTCCACTCGATAAATTCCCCACTCGCATCATGTCCAGAAGCATCTGCGAAAAGTTAATCTAACATTAAATGTAAGCAATGTTCTTTAATAGATGCAGTGCGTTCTCAAAAATAAATTAAGACCATCATGCATCATACTTTACATAGTTTTTAACACGTAATAATTGCTTTTCGTGAAATTTGAACATTTGAGACGTACAACACCATGCAAATTTGGTCCTGATCAAGGCTCTGTACCGTTATTTGAAAACAGAAAGAGTGGGTCAGGACAAAATCTACATAGATATTAGATTCAACTTAGCATACAAAAGCAGCACCTAGCGAATGGTTGGTATGCACCCTATATATCCTAGAAACTAAATATTAAGTAAGCACCGTAAAGATAACCGAATTATAAATAAGATTTTTTCTTACAATCATTCAAGCATAAAATGTACAGCAAATCTGAATTGATGATGAGATACAAATTGCTCAGAAATGGGTTATGGACAAGAAGCACATTATTCAGTACATAAACTATGTATAAAAGAACATTTTCCAAACCTTTTGTTCTCATTTGGATAAATAAGTTAATAGAAAGAAGGATTAATAACCTTAGTCCTGCAGCCGGCTGACTATTTACCCAGGGTCAGGGTAAGGCTATAAAATGGCTCATTTTGTTTATTATCTGTGGCTGCTGTATTCGGAAGCAGCATATCAGCGAAGATGCAAAAAATATGAGTGAACATACGTCATTAGAGCAAAGCTAAATTATTGAAAGAACAATTATTTCCATAGTAACTGACACACATTGGAGGACAATTAAAAAAATATTTTCGGTGTGAGTTACTATGGAAATAATTGTTCTTTCAACAATTCGACAAACAGTTAAAGTTCATTTAGACCTATGTTTATTATTAGGAATTATTCTCATTATGCAATGGCGGAACAGCAATATATGCAAAAAGAGGTTTGGAAATTTCAGCAGTTACAACTGTTACAAGCCTTCCATCTCAAATTGAAAAAAAAATAGAATACTGTTGCTGTAAATTTGTCATGAACAAAACATTGTTTATCATAATTTGTATTTATAGATCACCATCAGGTAATATTGAGTGTTTCATTGAGAAATGATTGAAATTCTAGATCAGTTGTGTTAGCGTCAAACAATATGAAACAGCTGTTTTTAGGTTACAGTCTAAAATCACATGTTACTGGCATAACAAGACCAAATTCTCAGGAAAAGATTTTATACAGATTCAAGTGTGGCAAATTTTAAAACTGCTTTAAACTCTGAGACATGAGATGAAGTATATCATAGCCAGGATGTAAATATGAAGTATAAAATTTTTTACAATATTTTATTTTATCACTTTGATGTTTCTTTCCTGTTAACAATAAGTAAAGTAAAAAACAACGAAAATGAAAAAATATTGTGGCTATGCATTAGAGATTTAGATAATCTATATTTACAAACCAAATGAAATTGTTTTGATCAAATATAAAGGGAAAAAAGGCTTACAAAAAGTATTTATCTGAGTAAAAAAAAACAATAAATGATAGCAAAATAATTTCATTAAATAACAGATCAGGAAAACATCTGACAAAAATATAACACTGTCCGGAGTAGATAATAGAACTATATCCAATCCAGAAGAGGCTGCAAAAGAGTTTAGTAGCCATTTTGCATTAACATAAAAAAATGATAATATTTATTGTTATTACTCAATTGCCAACAAAATATTCCTGAGGTATTGATGGTATCCTACTATATATACTCAAGAAAATAGCTGAATATATATGTGATTCTTTAACAGATATGGTTAATGAATGCTTCACATCAGGTACATTTTTCCAAATGATTTACAATTAGCAACATCTTGTAAGCCCTTTTTTACTGAACTTGGATGTCTAACTATTCCTTTATTGTATTTTCCATCTCTAATAAGATTTGTTAAAAAAAACCTACATTTATTTTCAATGAATAAAGAACTTTATTCATATGACATGTCTGTATCTACAAGCAATAAGGTAATGAAATTAGAATTCCAAACCATACTTCTACTTTTTTTGAGAAAGGACCATATTGTCCCCAGTACAGCGCCCTTTTTTGAAAATTATTACAAAAGTGGTAAAAATGGTCTTGGCGGTTTCATTTTAACAAGTCTACCATACTTTAAAACTATCAGAGTACGGGATGGGCGCTTTTCTACACGCACAGCATCTAAACCTGTGGTTCTAGCGCGAATACGATTTTTTTATTACAAAACTCAATTTTTTATTTTAATTGAAAGATTATGCATCAAATCAAAAGAAAATTTTTTTGTCCGACACTTGCAACATGTCACTCTAGCGCGGTACCGTTTTGTTATTGCACAACACCTAATTTTCAATTGCAACTGCTCATAATTGCCTAAAAAATATAGTCCATAACTTGTCCGACAAATTTTCAGCCTCGTTTTTTCAGTCCGACAACCTGAATATGTCAGTTATGGCAGGTTATGTTTTACGATTGCAAAATTTCGGAATATAGCACTGCCCGACAAAAATAGTGAATTATATTACCAGTTCGACAAAAAAAAAAAGGTTAATACGATGCATCCTTAATCGAATTTTTATTTTCGTGTATATTTGCTGCAAATGTTATGTAAATTACTGTTGATATGTTGTATTATGATTTTATTTAATTTATACTCTGATAAAGGATAATTGTGCAATGTATTGTAAATTTATAAGTACCAATAAATTAATTAATAAATAAAATTAGTTTTCTTGTGAAAAAAATTATGAAAAATGATCAGACCTGATTTTGTTCATAACAACTTTTATCTTTTATTAAATTCATACCTTTAGAGAAGATAATTATGCAACTTAATAAATAAATAAATACTAATTAAAGAATGAATAAATATTAAAAAAGCTCTGATTTTCAGTTCAAGTAAATTTTAGTTTTCTTTGTGAAAAAAATTATGAAAAGTAATCAGGACAAATTTTGTTCATTACAACTTTTATATTTTATTTAATGCCTACCCTTATATAGCAAAACTGTGAAATGTAGTAAATAAATACCAATAAATGAATTATTATTATTATTAGCCGTTACTCGAGTCCGAGTATAAAAAAATGTTACAGTCGATAAATTGTGTACAATAAAAAACAAGTAACAGGTGTAGTTTATTGTAATTCCCATTCATCTACGGTGCACACGACTATGGCTATAGAGGCCAATTCGGGAGAGCACATGTCGACCGCAGTCAGGACAAACATAGACCTGGTTAGGTCTTGGATTCGGCCTTCTTGCAGCAACATTTCCTTGATAGCTGGCCACAACCCCTCGCCATTCGATTCTGTCCGCTGCAAGTTGTTCCCATTGCTCGTCTGCAATACCGCAGGATTTTAGATTTTCATGGAGAGCGTCTTTGAACCTCTTTCGTTGACCGCCACGCCTTCTTCTACCGCTTAGGAATTCACCATAAAGTGTACATTTAGGAAGGCGGTTATCATGCATACGATGAACGTGACCTGCCCATCTTAGGCGTGCTCTTGAAATAAGCACCTCAATTGGAAGGCTGTTTGCTCTCCTGAGTACTTCCACGTTTGATATGTGATGGAACCAACGGATTTTCATCATACTTCTGAGGTGTCTTTGCTGAAAACGTTCTAATTCTTTCACATGACGACGGTAAGTGACCCAGCTTTCACATCCATATAGCAGTGTTGGAATGACAACTGCTCTGTAGACAGCCATTTTCGTTGACAAAGCAAGGTCGTGGTTGTCAAATACTCTCTCTCTAAGTCCCCAGAGTGCTCTAGATGCAGCGTTAATTCTATTGCGAATCTCGCTGTCCATGTTTGCTTTGTCATTAACAACGTTGCCTAAGTAATTGAACTGATCCACCACTTCAAGAGAATTTCCGTTAAGTGTAATGTCTATTTGGTTGACTTGATGAGGAGTTGACATAATCTTAGTCTTTCCAATGTTGATTTTAAGTCCCAAGGAATCATAGCTCTGGGCATACACATCTAAAAGTTCTTGAAGCTCTTCCGGCGTAGAGGCTAAAAGTGCACAGTCATCCGCATACTGGAGATCACAATAAATGAATAAATACTTATTATATATCGGTTAATTTTAGTTATTTTTATTTAAAAAATTATGAAATATAATAAAACCATATTTTGTTTTAATAACTTTTTTTTTGAAAATGTCAACACCATCAAAATTAAGACTATTCTGAATCTGAATCATCACCACTCGAATTATCATCAGTTTCATTATCGTACTCTTCATCGTTGTCAGTTTCATTACTTGAATCGCCTTCATTATCGGAGGAATGATACTCCGGAGAATCGGGTAAAAAGACGTTATTGAAAGCATGGCCATGATGTTTTCTTGCATCCAAAAAATTTTTACAAAGTCCCAAAATTTTTGTATCAAACTTTTTAATGTTCTCTCGTTTCGGGCGGGAATTTTCATCTTCACACCGACTTTTACACAAGAAGCACTCCATAATTTAAAAAAATAAATATACTAATACACCTTTTGATTAACACTTTGATTTTTATAAAATTCACATGGAGCAAAACGTGAACGAAGCCGGCAAAGCAAAGCGTATATATAAAAGTGCAGCCTGGCAGACCATGAGGCGATCAACTCATCAGCTGCTCTTCCCGCGCACACTCTTTAGTACAGTTTACTGCACGTGCTTTAGCACTACTTTCAAAAATTAAAACAATTTTTTTAAAAATGTTTTAATCAGTTTGCGTCATTTTTTTTGTCACATATTTTATTTGAAATTGAAAAAAATTAAGATTATAACTTTTGTAATCGCAAAACGTAACCTGCCATAACTGACATATTCAGGTTCTCGGACTGAAAAAATGAGGCTGAACATTTGTGGCACAAGTTATGGACTATCTTTTTTAGGCAATTATGAACAATTGCAATTGAAAATTAGATGTTGTGCAATAACAAAACGGTACCGCGCTAGAGTGACATGTTGCAGGTGTCGAACCCGACAATCGGACAAAAAAATTTTTCTTTTGATTTCACGCGTAAGCTTTCAATTAAAATAGAAAATTTGAGTTTTGTAATAAAAAATCGTAACAGCGCTGGAACGACAGGTTTAGGTGCTGCGCCTGCGAAAAAGCGCCCATCCCGTACTCTGAAAATTTTACAGTGTGGTAGATTCTTTAAAATGAAGCCGCTAAGACCATTCTTACCACTTTTGTAATAATTTTCAAAAAAGGACGCTGTACTGGGGACATACTATTCTGCTATCAAAGCATACAATTCACTTCCATCTGATATCAAAGAGATTTCTGATTCAAACAGGTTTGCAAATTCAGTTACCAAATACTTAAAAACTAAATACTACTATTCATTCGGCTGTTGGCGGTAGTAAAATGTGAATCACAAAATTTTATAGGTTATTTCTTGATATTGCTTGCCATCCAAATGTTTGTTTTTTTTTATAAGTATTTGTTTGTTATATATTATTATTATGTGTGTGTTAAGTATTATGTAGTTATTACAAATAGTGTTTTTAATTCTTCTATTTTTTGAGGTTGCTGTACCGTTGATGATTTTCTAGCAATAAAGAATTATCCTATCTTACACATATAATGAAAACTTAGCTTTGCCCTAATGACGTACGTTCTTTCATATTTTTCACATCTTTGGTAAACAAAATAAGTCATTTTGCACCTTTGCTCCCATGACATAAGTGTCTGTGTGTCTCGGGTTAATGACTATGTTTACAAAGACTATTCGCCAAACTTCCTCTTTTGTTCCCTTTAGATTAAAATGACATAAGTAAAAAGCCAACCAGTTGCAGCTATTAGAGGCTCAAGAATATTGCCAAAAATTCACTACAGGTGTATCCCAGCATCAATATTACCTCAAGGTAATACAAGCAGAAGTGGCACTGACTGCCCCAAACAATAAGTGTGTACACGTTTTAATAACATAGTAGAGAAATCCCCACACAATATTTATAAAAATAATAAGTTATTACATTTTGGGTGAACTAGTCTATAACTTAAATACATTTTAATTCAGAACCTAGCCCCTCTTAATGAATCTATATTACAAAACCCTTTGTAACGTATTTGGAACAATGTACTACAGTGTACAATAAAGTTAACCAGATAAAAAATCTGTCTGAGACAACCCAGGCTAATATTTTTTGGTAAATGTTGGCTTTACTGTATATGCCACCAGAGGCTACTGAACGAAAGGTACCGCTACTGGGGTGCAAATTTTTTCCAAAGTTGAGGAAGTATTTATGTGTTAAATTTGATCAAATTCGTTAGAGCTGTTTTAGGGAAAAAAAATTATTTAATCCCTTTAAACCTTACCCCCACATTTTTAACTAGTAATGGATCATGTCATCTCATACTAATTAGTACTAAGTAATTATCTAAGTGTTAAATTTGATTATACTAATGCTAAGAAAAATATTCATGTGTTAAATTTGATCAAAATCATTAGTGCTGTTTTAGAGAGAAAAAACGTATATAACTATATCTAGTTTAAGCTTACTCCCTCAACAGTATCTATGTGCTTAAAATAATAGAAATTAGAAATTAATAGAAAAAATTATTCTTCGTCTTTTTTACAGGCTTTTAGGGGTTAACTCCCCCCACATTTGAGCTAAAATCGATTTCACGATTTAGCCTCGAGGTGTGGTCATCCTGAATAAGTATACAAAATTTGAGCAAAATCAATACAGTAATTTGGACTCTAAATATGGCCACAGATGGCAGACAGACATTTTTAGAAACTACTTTTTAGACGTCAGGGGGGCCTGAAAACGTGCAAATTCACTAAAAACTCAAAATCGATCACAATTCTTTCTTACATTCAACGTAGATGGGAAGGTAACAATCGGTTATGTATTAGATGTTGTTCGCACAACATCTGGGGAGGAGGCAAAAAATAAAAACTAACCACTGTATCTCATAAGGAATAAAATTTTTAGAAAAAAAAAGGAGGTATATCATTTCTCATGAAAATAATGAATAAGTGGTATAGCACAGAAAAGCTCATAAACTAACAAATATTTTGTTATTCTTTTTGACCTCTATATGATAAATAGTTCTTAAAGATAAGGTAGTTTAAATATGCTCCAATAGTTATGAGTAGAGGCATAATGTTTAAATCTTAATATCTCAAAAATAATAAGCTAGACATTAAGAATGCTCATGATAAAAATGGAAGGTCCCTTAAATAGGTCTCATTTTTTATTCCTATGGTTCAAATCATAATTAAGTTTGGAACAGAATGCCATAAATAGAAAAAAGTTCAGGGTTTTCATGCTGCTATTTTTGGGATTTTTAAAACAGTTACTTTATAAAATTTGTACTTTGAATAAAACAAATTTTCGGAATTTTATATTTTACTGGAATAATTATTTTTTTTGCAAAAAAATTAAACATTATTGCATTAAACAGAAAATTTATAGAATACCAGGATCCAATAAATAATTAGTTTTTATTTGTGCAGGATTAATAGTTTCTAAAATATAACAGTTCAAAATATGATGTTGAAATTTTCGTGGCCAAAAAACATAACTCTCAAATATCTCAAAAAAATTTAGCACTTTAGTAATACTGTATATTAACAAAAGCCAATATGGATTTTTTTCATTGTTATACTACAACCGATGGGGGCAGAAAAGCTTTTCTTTACAAAACTTGCAAAATATTCACCATTTCGCTTATTACTTCGCTACTTTTAAAATTATAAAAGCCGCTTTACACTTTGCAATTTTCTTTGCCGGCAATAAAATTACCCTTGCACGTTTGTGCACTACTATGTCTTTTGATCAGCTGTGGCAATGTTTCTTACATTATAGAAATTAAGGGTGTCTAGCAAAATCTAACCCTGAAATTCCCGTATATTTCTTGTATATTCCCGGTAGTTTCTAAAAATTTCCCGTATATTTTTTCATCACAACATTAAAATATATTGAAAATGAGTATAGTAATGTAAAATATTTTTATAGGAAAAAAAGAACAAGTCCTTCATGAGTCAAGCATTTTTTAAATAGCACCCAATTTTTTTTCATAACGTCACATTAATAAGCTGAACAATAACATTATTGCTTATTTTTTCTAAATATTTCAAAAGTTTCGATTTTTTATTGCAAATAATTGTTAATTTATAATAATAAATTAGCATACAAGTATGTATGTTCATTACAAAAAATATAAACCAATTAAGTCTGCACGTAAATATAAAATATATACTGTAAACTAGTCATTCGTATTTTTTAAATTCTTTTACACATTTTATTAACTTTGTATCCTATGACTTGAATACAAATATGTTACATAACTTTAATGCATAATATAATTTAATAATAATAGCCTTTTAGAAAAATTTAATTTTTCGATTTTAAATTTATTATTTGGGAAAAAATAACGTCATTTCCGAGGTCATTTTCTTGTAAACCTGAAGTGATATTTAAAATTTCATATTAATGTTTTTACTTCCCTTTTATAGTCAATTAAAATTATGCAAACAAAATGATGACAAACAAACAAACAAACAAAAAATGATTGTCGAAATTCTATCATCCCAATTCTTTTTCATTTTCAATTTATAAATCTGTAAAAAAATTCCGCTGAAGCTGCAGATCATTTATCCAAATTTTACTAATATATGAATGTTCATCTTCAGTTCAGGAATATGCGTCAATTCAGCAGCGTGGTTAGGACTCGCTCAAAGTTTATTACGACATACTATTTCAGCCTAAAAAGAGATAGTTGGGATTTTTTATCTATATAGCAGAAGAATAGTTTTCATGTAATGCCAGTCCATTATAGCTAGCAGCAAATTGAATGGTCTAAGGTACTATACCATTTCTTCTCTAATTGAATTACTTTTTCATTATTTTAGAAAAAGCGTACCAAATTTTATCAATCTTTCAATCCTAAAATTGTAATCTTCAATTTGTTATAATTTGGAAAAAACCTATTTTCATGAGACAATGTATACCAACTTTTAAAAAAATTTTATCCTCTAGTAGTTTCTGTGGCTAATTTTGTTATTTTTTGTTCAGAATAAAAGCACCTTTTTTTTTATGTGTTTAATTTTGTTCTATACATAATGAAACAGATACATGGTAAAACGTTTCATATTAATTCATTGAGCGAGACTGAAATCGGTGGTTTTTCTATTTTTGAGTTTAATGGCACTAATTTGCACTATAAAACACAAAGACATCAATAAAGTGCATGATCACCAAATGCTGCGACTATTTTTTCTGTAGGTACATCTGATCGAAAAAATTCATAAGCTGCAATCACATTCTTTAATGATCTCATTGTTGCAATAAATTATATACCTTTAATGCTACTATCCACATTGTGCATGGGTAAGTTGACCTCTTCCATAAGCGACAGCAACTTCTGTGACTGATATAAGTTGCTTGGAGCCGATACGTTCAATGGGACCGGATGAGTCCATACTAAGTGTGGACACTGCGGCAGGGCTCGTGCCTGGGATTCCCCCAAATTGCCTTCCAGCACCTTTGAATATCTATATAAACGGTTTCCTTCCATTCTTGTTGGATGGTCAGAATCGGCTGTGTTTGCCCAGCTTAACATCTGGTTATCCTTAAAAATGGAAGGCAGGTGTGATGTAGAGGTATATTCTAGCATAGCGTCTAGCATCCAATAACAAGGTAATTCTAAATGACTTGCATCGATGCAATTTGAGTCTCCATAAACTATAATTCTACCACTTTTCTCGGTTGATTTTGTTTGTAGTAAACCCAATATTGGTGTTTGGTATTTAGCGGTATCACTTTCACCTAATATCTGGAACAAATATTTTAATTGCAATGAAATCTATTAATGGGGAATTCAATTTGGGTTTTTGTATTAGTATCTCGAAACAGAAACTAAAAAAAGTATCAATTTCTTAGATTTAACTATAAAGAATCGAAAATAAACATGATTTCTCAATATTTCACGATTCGTCCCACACATATACCACGATTAACAACACTTCAGCTCATTCTCACCAAAAGGATCACAAATAATAAAACAAATTGCATCCAATAATAGTTACAATCCAGAAATAATAGATATCATTGATAAAAAAGTATGTAATAAAACCATCAAAGGAGTATATACACCCAAAAGAAAAACAAAAATACTAACTTCAAAGTTTTAACATACATCCCCTCCAACAGAAAAAAAATTTCGTCTCAAAAAAAAAACGAAATAATAATGCAGCCTTTAAAACCAACAATACCTTAGGAAAACATATAAAAAAAAATGTAAAAGATAAAATTTCAAAGAGAAATAAATCAGGTATAGTTCAAATCATGAATGTTGTCCGTTACGTTATCATTCTTTAATTGTCGAAACAAATTAACTCAAGGTCACCCTGATTAAAGGACTCATTTAATTTCACCACCATGTCTTTGGCTACAGCATTCAGACTTTTATACACTGCATGCTACTGAATTGTCAGTGAATTGACAAAATGCTGAATGTTGATTGCGGCTATGACTCACGCTTGTAATATTCATTTGTAAAATGCATCGTTATGCTTGGAACTTCCGTCGTAGCCTTAGCAGACGTGACTTTCTGTTATTCACATCCTATGCGCTTTCTATTTGCAAAGATACAAAATCGCATGTCGTTGATAAGTACATAAACTGATGATATTGTAATAGCCTTCGATTCTTGATTCCATAAATAAGTACTCCATACAGTTTTTATATAAAATTTATTTACTAACTACATGCTTCGTCTTCCAACTGCTTAATAATTAATGTTTTTTACAGCCTAAATTATTAGTTAATTATTACAACGTATTTTGCTTACTTAATGTTTTCCTATCAATAATATATACAATAACGAGTAGAGCTGTGCTGGACTTTGCAATACTGGACCTAGATAAATAAATTACTAATTATGTATTTTACCATCCAGTGCAATATGAAGGGACAACATTTGTGATTTCAATTATATTCAACCTGCGGCACTTATCCCAAGATATATATTGGACAAATTGGTTAAAATTATGAAGAAAGAATAATAGAACATAAGAGAGGTTACACCATTAAAAAAACAGATTCTGCATATGCCACCATCTAATAGAAGATCACGCGTTCAATGAAGACTTCATTATTCTACATACAAAAAGAAAAGGGTTGAAACTTAATTTATTAGAATCTTTAGAAACAAATAAACCTAAAAAATCCGAACATTTACTATAGTAATAATACTTTATTCATCTCTGGGGCCACATACATTTGTAGATAAGATAAACCAAACAGCATTTGATACAAAAGTTAAAACGCATAGGTACAAGTATATGAATAAAAACTATAAAATATACATTGATAAAGAAACACTCGTAAAACTATATTAAATATATTAAAAGATAAAACATTAAGATTAAAAATTATATATTAGAAAATTATACTTTTTCTGTTTGTAATTTTAGAACAAACTCCCCAATGGCATAGAATGTATTATTTGTTAGATCATTTTTTTAGCTTCTTGAAAGCTCGAACAGGTAAGTTCCTGAGATTCAGAGGAATACATTTGAAAGCCTGAATAGAGAAGTGATTTTTCATAAAAGGAATGATAGTGTTGATTTTGGTAGATGTTGTTTTTATTCCTTGTGTTATAGTACATTTTAATATATACACAAGCAATTGTTAAGATATTTTTCTCCTTAAAGATTTTTCTACAGGAGGTACGACTGTCAAGGTTATATATTAATCTAATAACCCATTTTTGTAGGATAAACACTCTCTCCATGTGGGGGGATCTACCCCATAGGACGATATTATAGTTAATGGCTGAGTAGAATAGAGCATACTATACAGGCAATAGATAGTCAGAGTTAAGTTTGTCTTTTAATTAATTAATAGCGAAGTAGGCCTTATTGAGTTTTTTTGAGAGAAAAGTAATACGATCATTCCATGTTAACTGGCTATCAACAACGGTTCCAAGAAATTGCTAGTGTTGTTCAAGTTGCACAGGCATGTTATTAAGGACAAAATTATATGGTTTTCTAAGTTTGTTATGAAATTGAATCATGACTGTTTTTTTATTATTTACTGTCAGACGGTTTTTAAGACGCCAATCATGGAACTATGATAAAGCGGTTTTAACTTTATCCTCCACCACTTTTGGGTCATGACGTGAGACAACAACCAATGTATCATCCGCATATAGAAAAACATTGTGTTCTCTTATGTAGTTAGCAATGTCATTAACATATAGAAGGAATTTTAATGGTCCAAGGGCACTTCTCTGTGGAGTGCCAATGTTAGTATTAAAATGTTTCGATTTGGCATCATCTTGCTTAACATAAAATTCTCGGTTAGATAAGTAAGACGAAAGGCATTTATTGATGTTGCCATGAATTCCTAAGTTATTAAGTTTATCTGCAAATTTCACATGGAGGGTGTCCAAAGCTCTCAACAAGTCAAAAAATATTCCTATTACAATATCACCAATATCCATTTTATCACTAATTTATGGATAAATTCATTAGTGGCAGTTTCTGTTGAATATGACTTCCTGAAACCATGCTGGCAGTCAGTCAACAATTTGCAGAACTTTAAATACTCATGAATTTTCTGAGAGATAACATATTCTATTATTTCTTATATTACACTAAGTAACACAATAGGAGACGATAATTTTCTATATTTGATGAATAACCATTTTTTAGTATTGGCGAATCAATACAGCTAGTTTTAGTGCATCTGGAATTCTCCATATGTTAGGCATAAATTTATTAAGTGTGCGATGAGTTCGGATAGAATGTCTCGACAGTTGATTGGGACATCGTCTCCAGTGAATTTTTTGTTATTAAGATTAGTGATTACATTTTGTACATCCTATTTAGTTATGGAAGTGAAGAACATATTTGAGATTCTTAGATGTTGTACAGGTCTCAGATAGATTCCTATGGAACAAAATGATCAAACTAAAACTAATAATTCATTGCCTCTTCTCGCCTCACATATCTTCCAGCGGCTTATATATCAGTGTATGCGTGGAAGCTATGTAACCTTAGGTGATTGTGTAGGTGATATACCATCCTCTGGAGGGGATGTAAAGCCATCGGTCCCTTGTCTATTAAATGTTAGGCAAGTAAAAGATCCCTACTCCTCTTAAAGGAAGAGGTTCGGCAAAATTCCTGGTTGGGTCAGAACCACTTTTTCTTTTTGAGAAATTCTCTAGAAATGCTTTTATTAATTTGTTGTCGTCCAGTCTAACAGTGATAGTCAAGCAGCTAGGTTGTATTTATTCTGTGCAGATTTAACTATTTATTTCAATCATTAAACATGTGTGACGAAAGTGATGGAAATGAAATGGATTACAGTGAGAGTGAAAAAAGTCAAGAGGAATGGAAAACAGCAAAGAAAAAAAAGAAAAAGAGGGAGCTGGATTCTCCACCAATAGCAGAAAAGAAAACAAAAACAATATCAAGGGAAGATATAAATACTATTATCATCGGAAATTCAGATAAACAAAACGCTACAAAAACTATTCAGTCTAACAAAAACCAAACACCAAATAAAAATTATACAAAAAACAATAACTACTCTGCAAGAATGACTGAAATAAAACAAAAACCGTATAATAATTTATACATCAATGCAAATGACACACTAAGCAGAACACAAATGGCTGACATTTGGGTAAAGGAAAGGCCCTCAAATAAAGACATTATATTAAAAACCAAGAAAGGCTTTTTGTTGAAATCAGATACTCCTAAGACCATACTAAACAACACACTACGGAAACTCAAAACAAATGAAGTAATTTTAGATTTTGCAGAGACCAACCCATCAGATAATATTCCACAAAAATCAAACACAATCCAGAAATCGTTTTCTTGTGTAATAGCCTCTGTGGAACTAGACATCAGTGACGAGGAAATTAGCAAATATCTCTCTGATCAAAACATAGATCATAGATACTGCAAAAGAATCATTGCAAAAGCCACCAACAAACCTTGCTTTTACATAAGGATAATTACTGCCTCAATTGCGGCATATGAAAAATTACTAAATGATGGTCTCTTTTATAAATGTAAACATTATTCGGTATACCCCAGCACCCGTCCACCACCGGCACCATTGCCCTGTAATAAATGTCTAGAGTTTACACATACAACAGAAAACTGCTCTACGCCCCCAAAATGCACAAAGTGTGGTGATAAACATAACACCACTAATTGCAAAAGTAACCTTCCCCCTAAATGTAATGCATGTGGGGCAGAAGATCACCAAGCCTGGTCATTTAAATGCCCTAAACGGCCGACCAATCCAATTGAAGGAATCCCAAATATACCAGTTAAACACCTAAACAGGAAATCCAAGGATATTACAGACGCCCAAAAGAAAAACACAAAAATCCATAGTGCAATCACAATCCACGACTTAATAATAAACACTTATGTGAACAAACTGAACAAACCCAAAAACTCAAACAGGGAGGAATTACTACTGAAACTGAGGAAAAGATTTATCACAGAGTACAATATTGACACCACAGTCTCATTCTTTTCAGGCAATAGAATTTACATTCTGATGTTCGATATGGACCTAACCGACAATGCATCACCCACAGAACCTATACTAGGAGAAAATAATGTTCAAGTTCACATCTAAACTGAAAATTTTATACACAAATGTCAATAGTTACACCCCAAAGAAACATATTATTAACCATACTATTGAAAATCACAACATCAATTGCGCCCTATTTGTGGAATCCAAAACAAAACCAGAGGCAAATACTAACTACCGAAACTGGCAAATACTGAGAAGTAATGGTAATGTTTTAAATAATAATATACGAGGAGGAAGTCTTGTACAGGTGCACCGAAATCTAAAAATGGGAAGAGCAAATGCTCCACAAATAAACAACCCCCTTAATAATGCAATGCACTTCACAATACCATTTCAAGGTGGCAAACTGCATATATTTTTAATTTATATCCACCCATCATCAAAAATCGATGAAAATGTATTTACCATGGCCATGCAATACAAATATGCTATGATCATTGGAGACTTTAATATCAACCCAGCCAAGAAAAAACAACTAAATCAATTCTTAAAAAACTCACACTTTATGAAAGTTGATACACCCCCAACGTTTATCATGCCTAATAATCCGGATTCGACCCCCGATATTGTACTACATACTAATAACATTTCCAACAATTTCATAGAGGTTGAACTAATTCCAGATATTGGATCGGACCATTTATCAATTAAAATTGAATTCGACTTAAATAAAGTGATCGCACCAACTACCGAGGAAAACAATGCTAAATATAAATTTGACAAATGTGACATGGAAGAAGTAAATAACAAAATGCTTAGGTACATATCGAGTATGGCAGACAAAGCAATTACCATTGAAGCATTAAAGCAATTTAATATGACACTAAAAGAAACAGTCCTAGAGAACACACCCCTATATACAAGGAAAAAATTTTTACACGAACTGCCGCCATACATTATTAAGCTAATTAAAACCAAGAGGAAAATGTACCGTGAATATCAGCAACATCCCTTTCCAGGAGGTAAAACGAGAATAAATGAACTTAGTAAAAACATACATAACATGATACTGCAGTATAGAACAAACAAATGGTTAGATGCATGTGAAGAAATAAACAAAGCACGGGGAAAAAATTTCTACCAACAAATCAATAAACTGACAAAATACAATAATAAACAGAATGTACCCACTATCCAGGAAAATAACAAGGAACATCACACAGATCAAGAAAAAGCAAAAGTGTTTGCGGAGAGATTCGCAACACACTTTTCAGATACTCCACATCGCAATTACGATCAGGAACATTTTAACCGAGTTAATGATTGGTACAACGATTACTTTCGAGATCAAGATCAACTCACACCCGAGGAAATCAACGTTGACGAAGAACTATACTTTAAAATTCTATCAGCCCAAAAAAACTCAGCACCCGGTAATGATAATATACCATGGAAAATAGTAAAAAAATTGGAATACACTATTCATTTACACATCATCAAAATGTTCCAATTCTGTTTATCACATGCATATTTTCCTGATGATTGGAAAGAAGGGCATATCATAGTAATTCCAAAACCTAACAGCGATCACACCAAAACTAGTAATTATAGACCAATTACACTATTACCCGTCCTCGGTAAACTACTGGAAAAGATCATTAAGCACAATATTTTGCAGTCAGTAGAGGAAAAAATTCCCCAACACCAATTTGGCTTTAAAGCAAAAAGCTCTACAATACTTCCCCTCACGGCTCTGGTCTCCAATACCCAATCGGCCAGACTAAATAATCTCAAAACAGCAGCTTTATTCCTCGACGTCAAAAAAGCATTCGATAGCATATGGCACAAAGGATTGCTATATAAATTAAAGAAACTAGGTACTCCGGATTATCTCATTTATCTAGTCAAAAACTTCTTAGATGCCAGGAAATTAAGGGTTAAAATAAACAATGCATTGTCAGAAGAATTTGTTGCCGAACAAGGAGTGCCCCAAGGATCTCCACTCTCCCCTCTATTATTTAATATTTACTGTTATGACATATTCACCTACACAGAACACTCTAACAAGACAGGATACATGTTGCAATATGCAGATGATACGGCTTTGGTGGCACATGATAAAACATCGAGCAAAGCGATAAAGAAACTACAAAGGCTTTGTGATGAAACTTTGATATGGTTTAATGAATGGCGGCTCCATATAAATCCATCTAAATCACAGCTGATGATATTTAACCACACACCATCGATCACCTCTCCAACATCACAGTTCACCCAGTAGCAAATGCTAAATACCTCGGAATTAACTTAGACAACAATCTAAACATGAACCTACATACAAAAATTATGAAAAGAAAAGTAGTTTCCAGAGCAAAACATTTTAGGGCTTTGACATACAAAAATAAAGGGATTAATATCGCTGCTGCTTCTAAAATATATAAATCAATTTGCAGACCAATCCTAGAATATGGACACACGATTTACCTGAACTGCAGAAACCCGGCTTTAAAGAATATACAAGTAGCAGAAACATCAGCTCTTAGAGCTATCACAAAAATTCGACGCCCAGCAAATCCACTACATCACCCATCCAACAGATTACTCTACAATAAAACCAAAACTCATCCGATCACCCAAAGACTGCTAATTCTAACCACCAAATTTGCCAAGCAAACACACAACATGGAAAAACTGGAACCACTATTAATACCTAGGTCAGAAGTTAGGCCAAGATGCAAACATCCTGTAAGAACTATTCAAGAAATCCTAAAAGCACTGACGCAAAGAAGATAAGGAACTATTTCACTGAATAAAATACATTAGAAATGCTCAATTACCGCATATATCATGTCAATTTTTTTTTTTTTACATAATATGTAATGTATTATAGAAACAAAACACATTGTAAATATTATAATAAACTATAGAAATGTGTAATTCACACTGGCTGAAGGACCTCGGTCGATGGCCATTTGGTTGTTGTAACGTAACCAATAAAGCAGTTTTAATACTACTACTAATTTGTCGTGCGTAAAACTGGTCATTGAATACATTGGTCAAAGCAAAATAAATGAATGGGGAGGGGCTTAACTATTTTTATTCAATAAATAGAGTATAATAGTTACTGATTATCTGACGAAGCCATTGCGAAACAATTGTTATGTTAACAAAGTACCTAATAAAGTGAAAATTAAAAAGCTAGTGAAGTTTCTCATTATTTAATCATTATGGATTTTCAGTAACGGCCAAATCTATTCATTCCTCAAAATGCTTTTATAATGCAATAATTATTTTTTTAAAGCCATCACAGGCTCCAAACATCAATCTGACAACAACACGAATATTTTAATAGATTTGATTATGGACTGCTAGTTAGGCCGTGCGAAGCAAATTGAAAAGAAACGAAAATACTTTGTTGGCATTGTTCGCAGACGAAATCTATTGTTAATTATTCACTAGCATGTGGTAAATTATTCAATAGGCTGTCCCCAACAAAAAAAGTTTAAAAAAATAAATTAAAAAATATTCGATAAAAGAACCACCTTACTTTTTGCACTGCCTCTGGCTTTAACCAATCTGACGTATTGACGCGATGCAACAAAACACTTCCCCTCCTCCTTTATCAGAGTTAGGACTGACAGTAAAACTAGTGAGGTTAGATGCGACTTTAATTTTATAGTTCAAATCAAGAATGTTATAGTTCACGTCATCAATTTATGTACTTATCAACAATTTCATAGGATGTAAATAACAGAAAGCCACGTCTGCTGAGGCTATGACAGAAGTTACAAATATAACGATGTGTTTTACAAATGAAATACAACCACTTATTGTAGCCGCAACCAATGTTCAGCATTCTGTCAATTCAGTAGCGTGCAGTGTAACTAGAGATATGGTGGTGAAATTAAATGAATACTTCAATCAGGAAAAACGTAATGGAGGTCCCCTTTTACCTTTGCAAGAAATCCATGAGGCGAATTGTAAAATTAAATGCGGCAACGGATGTTAGCATTAGACTTTTTTTTTAATATCGAAATATCTCCACAAAACGTACAATATAATTTACATCGTTCATGTTTTTCATGTCAGATATTCGGTAAAAATTGCATTATATGTTAATCCATTATCTTGTACCTTAATAAACTGCTTCCATGTTGAAAGATAATAAAATATTCACAACATTGAAACGGCACATTCTTATTCATAAAGATAGTAAAATTTTCAGAAACCGATCATACATATCAGTTAGTTCTCAACACATTTATGGAAACTGATTGATATAAAATATGGTACAATACTGATACATATTTCTAAGAATGTTTACAAAACAGCTAGCTACCACAAATGCAAAACATGTTTCTCTTTATTTTCAAAATTAGCAAAGAAACGTGCAGTGCCACATTTTTCCAAGAGCTCCCATTTTGTCATGGTAACACACACTTTATTAGTAATGTTTATAGTTTTTTGAGGTCAAAATATACCAGAAAATGTAAAGAAATCCTCATTCAAACGTTTGGAGACGGTCATAAACATTAAAATTTAATTAATAAAAGCACTACTGTTAGTTGATCTATCTGATCAATTCATTTCACCTCATTGGTATTTTTCATTTGTATCCACACGCTATTCATACAGGAAACAATCTAACAAATAGGGATTTTTAGTATTGTTATGTGCTGCCCTCTAACAGAGAGGAGAGTTGTAATTACTCCCTGGCCAGAAGGGTGGCGACATCTGTGGGCCAACTGGCGAACCACCATTTAGTAGTGCCTAAGAAAATTCTAGAGAATTCCAGTATATTTGTGGAAAGTTCTACAATGATATTCTGGACATTCCAAGTGGGTATATAAAGAGGTGAAGCCAGCAGATAGAGGAACAGTACAGTACAGTTTAGTGAAATATAAAGAAGAGTTCAGTTCAGTAAACAAACAGAGAGTTCTTAGGTTAGACAAGAGTTGACTAAGTTTAAGGGAAAAAGTAAAGTACATAGTGTTTTAAAAGTTGTGAATTTATATTAGATTAAGTGATTATTAGTTGTGTGATTGTTAAGTATTTACTAGTGTAATTTTAGTGATAAATAAAATAGTGGTTAGTGAAAATTCTTGTTGCAAGTTATTTAAACCCACGGAGTGTTTACTGAAAATTGTAAGCACGTAACAATTGGTGTCAGAAGTGGGATTGCAACAGAATTTCTGAAGAATTCGACGAAGTTCCATAGTGTTCTATTTGGAAACCACTGGAGATAGTGAAGTGAGTCGAACTGGAAAGTAATATAGACATTAGACAAGACTAATTTGTGCCATATAGTGTGAGAAAATTTATAGAACATTCTACTTGTACCTGGCATAGACTTTAAATAAAACTTGTTAGTGTTGTTTGTTAGTTTTTGAATGGAAACAAGAAGCATGGCCGCTGAAAAACAAATGCAAGACATGTTAGCTGCATTTAGCAAAATGATGCTAGAAGAACAAGAGAAACGACGTCAAGAAGATAAAGAAGAACAAGAGAAACGACGTCAAGAAGATAAAGAAGAACAAGAGAAACGACGTCAAGAAGATAAAGAAGAACAAGAAAAACGACGTCTAGAAGAGAAAGAAGAACAGGCGAGACGTGAAGAAGAAAAAGAAAGAAGACGTCAAGAAGAAAGGGAAGAACAAGAAAGAAAACGACAAGAAGAAAAGGAAGAATTGAGAAAAATTATACAGGTGCAACAAGATGCTATCCTGTCAGCCACTAATGAAGTCAAGGAAAAAGTAGATAAAGTTGAACAAAAAGTTGGTAACGTCGAAGGAGAAATTAGTGACATTAAGGGAAAAGTTACCGACGTTGAAGAAAAAGTTACTGGTGTCGAAGAAAAAGTTACTGGTGTCGAAGAAAAAGTTACTGGCGTTGAAGTAAAAGTTACTAAGGTTGAAGAGGAAGTAACTGAAGTCAAAGGAAAATTTCGTGCAGTTGAAGGAGAAGTAGAGCGACTTAAGCGACTGTTAAGAGAACAAGGAGGCCAGCTGGTATTATCATCATCAGGTCCTCGATTACAACCGCCTTCCTTTGATGGTCAAACTTCTTGGTCAACCTATAAAAGACAATTTGAGGCAGCGGCATACGCAAACAATTGGAGTAACGAAGACAAAGCTATGGCATTGGTGCTAGCATTAAGAGGTCAAGCCTCAGAGTTGCTTCAGACCATCCCAGTGACGCAGCAAAGGGATTTTAAAGTTTTGGAGGCTGCACTAGATCTAAGATATGGCGACCAACACCTCGCCCAAGTATACAGGACTCAGCTCAAATCACGCACACAAAAGGCTGGGGAAAGTTTACAAGATTTTGAAGCAGCTGTTGAGCGACTGACATACCTGGCTTACCCGGATGCACCCAAAGAATTCCAGGAACAATTAATAGTTGGTACTTTCATCGATGGCATAAGAGATGAGGAGATCAGGCGAGTCCTTAGATTAACTCGAGCTAAGACTGGTAGCGAAGCCTTGATCCATGCCCTCGAAGTTGAGGCCGCTTATGAAGAGACTCTACATCCGAGAGTACGAGCCATGAAAGTAGAAGAAGAGAACCATTTAGAAAAGTCAAATATGGAATCTTTGATGGCTGACCTGCACAAAATGATAAGCCAGTTGATGAACAAACCAGATGCTCCAAGGAAGCAGGAAAGAGAACAGAGCGATGGACAGCCAAGGAAGGTGATTCGGTGTTATCAGTGCAGCAAACCAGGACATATGATGCGGCAGTGTCGAGAACGGAATCCTGGGGAAGTAAACACTGCAAAGAAAGAGGAAGTTCGCTCTGATAAGATGAGATTGATTGTTATGTTAACAGACATACAGAAAATGGTCGCACAATTACTAAACGAATTAAGTTCGCGACCGGAGCTGAAACAGGAACCGCAACCGCCGAAACAGGAGCCGAAGCAGCAGCGAAGTGCTGGAGGTCCGACAAAAGTAATCCGCTGTTATAATTGCGGCAAATTGGGGCATGTCAAGAGGTACTGTCGCCAGAGGAGCCCTAAGGAAGTGAATGCCGAGAGTGTAAAAACGCAGCAGGATATAGCAGAAGTGAAGGCAGTTAAGATAGAGGTTCCGAAGGATTGGACAAAGGAAGTTCTAAGAGAGGAACAACTGAATGACGATGAAATTGGACCAATGTTGAAGGCGAAAGAAAAAGGAATCCGCCCGGAATGGAAAGACGTTTCCAGTAAAAGTGTTGGACTGAAGGCTTTATGGGCGCAATGGGATTCACTTAGGGTTATAGATGGCCTATTACGGAGAGCATGGGAGAGCCCGGATGGGAAAGAAGTTACCATGCGGTTGCTGATACCCAGGTGCCGAGTACCAAAAGTACTTCGGGAAGTGCACGAGGGAATATCCAGAGAGCACTTTAGCAGAAATAAGACTTTGGCTAGAGTACGGGAGCGATTTTACTGGGTAAATAGCTGTCAGGATGTAGAGGCTTGGTGTCGCAGTTGCAAGGTTTGTGCAAATGTGGCTGCCAAGAGGTCACCTACAGGGAGTGGTGATCGAATGAAGGCTAGATATGACCGCAATGCCAGTTCAGCAGGATTCAAGGTGGGGGACTCGGTTTGGCTGTATAACCCACAGCGGAGTGAAGAAGGATTCTCGAAGCCTCGCTCACCTTGGGAAGGACCGTATTCTGTCATCACTCGGATCAATGACGTTGTTTATAGGATTCAACGTAGAAAGAAGTCCAAGATGAAGATCGTGCACCTGGACAGGTTGGCAAAGTATACTGGGGTATCTGAAATGCCTGACCGGGACGTTCAGGCTTAAGGAGGGGGCAGTGTTAAGTGCTGCCCTCTAACAGAGAGGAGAGTTGTAATTACTCCCTGGCCAGAAGGGTGGCGACATCTGTGGGCCAACTGGCGAACCACCATTTAGTAGTGCCTAAGAAAATTCTAGAGAATTCCAGTATATTTGTGGAAAGTTCTACAATGATATTCTGGACATTCCAAGTGGGTATATAAAGAGGTGAAGCCAGCAGATAGAGGAACAGTACAGTACAGTTTAGTGAAATATAAAGAAGAGTTCAGTTCAGTAAACAAACAGAGAGTTCTTAAGTTAGACAAGAGTTGACTAAGTTTAAGGGAAAAAGTAAAGTACATAGTGTTTTAAAAGTTGTGAATTTATATTAGATTAAGTGATTATTAGTTGTGTGATTGTTAAGTATTTACTAGTGTAATTTTAGTGATAAATAAAATAGTGGTTAGTGAAAATTCTTGTTGCAAGTTATTTAAACCCACGGAGTGTTTACTGAAAATTGTAAGCACGTAACAGTATTCTTACCTGAACACCTTGATCATTCAATTGTTGTGATACCACAATACCATCCTTTGGAAACTTCCTTATACTTGTCCCTGATGCGTAGTACATCTCGTGATCATTCAACTTGAAATGGCCCTCGAACACCCTATCCCCAAACTGTATATTCCACGATGCCAACAGATCATTCAGAGCAGGAACGTTACTTCCACCTGTATCTGGCATCCACCATTGTCTAGTATTTTCATCATAAAACTTAACTTTCTTCATTACAGTTATGTTATACCAGTCACCAAACACTATAACCGAGAGTCCTGCATCTACATCTCGTTTTAATTTCAATATTTCTTCAGGGAAATATTCTTCTTCTGGGTCTACTATTAGTAGGGTCCCATATTGAGATGCATCAAAACATGTAAATGGGGAACCTAAAAATTAAAAATTATAATTAATACACGTCAAGAAGCAAATCACTAAACCAATGTAATTGTAATTTGCAAATTGAAATTGTAATTGTAATAATAATAATAATAATAATAATAATAATAATAAAAAGCAGGAGGGACTAACTTCCATCTATTAAGCCTTTGGTGAGTAGCGCCACCACTTACTCCAGCTAGGGGTGCAAAACCGAACCGGCAGCCCTAGTGCACCCGGGAGGGGAAAGCATCTTCCCCTCTGGTGTCGGTCGTGGGCCTGCTGGGCTAACCACCCACAGGCTCTAACCTTTGGTTCCAGCAGGCCGAAGACTGGGCCCCCACGATCGACCCCGTTCGGATAGGGGTCAAGGGCAAGGTGGTGGGGCCCAACCGGATAGACCGCCCGTTGACGACGTACGCAACGAACAAGGACGCTTTGAGTGGACAGATGAACTGAGGGATGAGCTTCTGCATTGTTATGAAAGCAGTGAGCCCGCGCGGAGGGGGTACATGGCGCGGATGCATGCTCTGTGGTGTGAGAGGCTACCAGAGCATAGCGCCTTCACGCCACAAAATCTGCGTGACTATGTATCCCACCTTCGTAGGAGGGGCTACGTGAGGGCTGCTCCTGGGCCGGTGAATGAGGTGGCCGAAGAGCCGCCACATTCACCGGTTGAGGACGTGGCTCTCCTCGTTCCGCCAATACCAGAGGGCCTCAGTACCAGAAGGGGGTTACACCGTCTAAAAACCCCCGGGCCACAAGACCTGGCCAGAGTGGACGCTGAACTTCGTACAGCGCTACCAGAAGAGGCTGACATCTGGCACATAAATTGTGCCGTGTATGCCGCTGCTCAACGCTCGTCTCAGGTGGAGAGGCGAAATACCTCTTCCCCACAGGAGAGAGCGCAGCGGCGCATACAAAAGATGGAAGCCAAGATCCAGTCGGCGAGGCAACACGCATCCCGTATCCAATGTGTGATGGACTATATGGCGGCCAACAGGCCATTCACGCCTAAAGTGCGTCGATTAGCCGCCAACTTAAGACGCGTCCATCACACACTCAATGAGGCAGTGCTGCGAACCACCAAACAGCACTGTCTCGACAGGATACGGATGCTAGTGACTTGCAAAAAGTCATTAGTGAGGCGAGCGAGGGGGCTTGCGGAAAATAAACTGTTCCGCGAGAAGCCCTCGCGCCTTTTCCAACCGCCTCCGCGTGTTGTAGACAATCCGCCGACTGCAGATCAGGTGGAGAACTTCTGGAAAACGCTGTACGAGGAGAGGCTTCCACTCAACCGAGATTCTCCTGCCCTTGCACACTTTGAAGCCTTTTGTCAAAGGCTTCAGCAACCACAGGAAGTGTGCGAACCAATAACCCCAGAAGAGGTTCGTAGGGCTCTTGATGGCTCTAAGAACTTTGCTGCTCCAGGTCCCGATGGGATAAATAACTTTTGGTGGAAAAAGTTATCGAGCACCCACCACCATTTGGCCAGAATATTTAATTCCTGGTTAAATGGGGAGCAGCAAATCCCTTCTTGGGTTGTTGAGGGGCGGACAGTGCTGATCCCCAAGAACGGAGATTTGTCCAACCCAAAGAATTACAGACCGATAACCTGTCTAAACGCATGTTACAAAGTGTTTACACGCATTTTGTACATGCGGGTGCTCCACGCAGTTGAACCGGTTTACGAACGGATATATGAGCAACGAGGGTCGAAGAGAGGTGTCGCTGGCTGCAAGGAGAACCTGTTGATTGACAGATGTGTCACGCAGGACTCCATGCAGTATAAGCGGAACCTCTCTATGGCCTGGATCGACTACCGCAAGGCATTCGACATGACATCGCATGAGCTCATTGTTCACTTGCTCCGATGTCTTGTGGTACCCGGTCCCGTAGTGAGATGTATTGAAGAACTGATGCCGCTCTGGAGGACTCGCTTTACCATAACATCGGGTAACGATAGAGTCCAAACAGAGTCGGTAACATTCAGAAGAGGAGTATTTCAGGGAGATTCCCTCAGCCCCCTTCTGTTTTGCATCTCACTACTGCCATTATCCGTCTCGCTCCGGAAAACCCGTGGCTACAACTGCGGTACCCCCGGCGACAGGAGGCATAAGGTCACCCATCTATTTTATATGGATGACCTTAAACTTTATGCCTCTGGAGAGAGGGATCTCCAACAGTCCCTTAGGGTGGTACAGGAGTATACGCAGGCTGTCGGTATGCAGTTCGGGTTGGACAAATGCGCACTGATCCATCTCAAGAGAGGACGATGCGGTGACTATGGAGAGGACGCGCAGCTCGTGGACGGAAGCATCTTACACCATCTAGATGCCGGAGAGTCGTACACTTACTTGGGTGTCGAGCAACGCTCCACCCAAGAAGTGAGTGTAGTGAAAAACGCTCTCCGCGGCAAGTATCAGCACCTACTCCGACAGATCTGGTCTTCAGAACTGTCGGGGAAGAACAAGGTGTCTGCTACAAATATGCTTGCCGTTCCGATCCTTCTCTACTCTTTCGGAGTAGTGAAGTGGACTAGAGAAGAGCTGCGTCAACTCGATGTAGTAACCCGCAAGAAGATGCATCTCAATAGGAGCTTGCATCCTAAATCGTCCGTTCCACGGTTATATCTCCCACGACATCGGGGAGGCCGTGGACTCTTGAGCTTGGAGAGTCTCCATAGCAGGATGGTTCTGGAGGGAGCATGTAAGGTCATCAGGAGTTCGGATCCCCTCCTCTGCATGGTCCGAGACCATGAAAATGCAGAGGTAGGAGCTTTTCTCTTTAAGGCAGCACGGAGAGCAGCCGATGAACTTGGTCTCATCTTCGACGTCGAGCGGGTAAACCCCGACTCTGTCACCGAGTTGGAACCCGTTCGACTAAAAGCCCACATTAGAGCTGCAGAACACAACATCCTTCTGCAGCTCCATAAGGATAAGCCATTGCACGGGATCTTCTATAAAAATATAGAAGACCTCGGCTTATCCGAAAGGCTGACCTTCGCCTTCTTAAGGTCAGCTGGGCTGAAGTCTGAGACCGAGGGATTCATAATGGCTTGCCAGGATGGTGTATTTAACACTCTCGTCTATCGACGTCGTGTCATGGGTATGGAGGTCCCTGATGTCAGCTGCAGGGCCTGCCGCAGGGCGCCGGAGACTGTAATGCACTTACTGTCGGCTTGCCCGACATACGCAGTCTCGGCCTATATTCATAGACACAACGCAGCATTACGAGTGCTTTACTATCATCTAAGGCACTCGTATGGGATAGACGAAACACCAGTGCTGCCTTACGTTCCGGGGGATATTGAGTCCGTTGTGGGGAATGAGAAGTGCCTAATTTATTGGAACTACTCGTTTCCCACCGTCAGGCAAATACAAGCCAACAAGCCTGACATAGTACTCCTCGACCACCAACTCAAGACAATGTATGTCGTGGAATTTTCAGCTCCCGCTGAGAGCAACATTGTCTTGAAAGAGGAGGAAAAACGGACAAAATATCGAGATTTGCTCTTCGAACTCCGCAGGCTTTATCCAGGCCATTCTGTTAAAATAGTGGTACTGATTATAGGAGCCCTCGGTGGAATGAGACAGACGCTGCTTTCAGAACTAAAGATCATACCGGCATGCCGAGATTCGGCAGAGATCTTAGCCGGCAGAATGCAGAAGGCTGTCATCCTCGGTTCATTACGTCTACTCAGGGCACACGATTCGCGGACCCGGTAGTCACTCACCCCACGGGCGTGGGGAGTGGCTATTGGTATTACCAGCTCCCCTCTGTGAGGGTCGGAGCCACAGAGTAGGGTGACTGGTTTTTTGTAATAAAAAAAAAAAAAAATAATAATAATAATAATAATAATAATAACTGGTTTGCCGAGGGGCGAACTGTACTAATCCCTAAAAAGGGAGATCTGTCCAATCCGAAAAACTACAGGCCGATTACTTGCCTCAATTCGTGCTACAAGCTATTTACCCGTATCTTGTATGCTAGGACTTTGAGGTCGGTAGAACCGGTCTTTAACCAGATACACGAGCAGCGTGGTGGTAAGAAACGTGTGGCAGGCTGCAAAGAAAACCTATTGATAGACCGTTGTATTACGCAGGATTCTGTACAATACAAGCGTAATCTATCAATGGGGTGGATCGATTACCGCAAGGCATTCGATACAACATCGCATGCACTATTGATACACTTGTTGCAGTGCCTTGCGATACCTGCCCCACTAGTGAGATGCATCGAACACCTGATGCCGCTCTGGAGGACCCGCTTCACCATAACATCTGGTGCTCAGCGGGTTTCGACAGAGTTGGTAACATTTAGGAGAGGAGTTTTCCAGGGTGACTCCCTGAGTCCCCTCCTATTCTGCATCTCACTGCTGCCGTTATCTGTCGCATTGCGCCGAACCCGCGGATACCAATGTGGTCCACCCAGCAACCGGAGGCATAAGGTCACCCATCTATTCTATATGGATGACCTAAAAGAAGGAAAAAAGATCCAAGGTGGCCGCCAATGGTGTAGCCACAGATGTAGATGAGTTGAATATTTTTAAATCAAAGTGTAGTTATTGCAATAAAAATGTGCAAAGTGGAGTTAAATGCATCAATTGTGAAGCATCATATCATTGCTCATGTGCCTGCCGCATGCAAGGTCTTAAAATAATAAACAAAAATGGTCAAGTGCAATGTGGCTGTAAAGAAGAAATAAACAGTACCAATATAATGCTGGAAGAAATTAAGAAATCCTTTGAGAGGGAAACAGTATTATTAAAAAATTTGTTGCAAAGTAAAGAAGATTTAATAGGCGAATTAAAATTAAATAACAAACTATTAAACAATAAAATAACATTGCTAGAAGAAAAAAACAAGTGGCAAGAAGTAGATAAGAAATATAAACAGGAAACAAAAAACAAAGTTAAAGAAAAGGAACAAAAACATTCATACTTTCCAAATCCCAGTGGTGGTTCACAAACAAGGACAGACTCAGGCATAAAAATAAATAATAGTAATAATCAATTATCATCAAATGCGATTAATTTAATTAATGCACAGAACCAAATTATGCAAGAAGTAATAAATATAGAAAGTGACCTGGATGCACCCACCTCAGTAAATTCTAAAAAGAAGGATACTGCGAATACTAACTCTGACATAAGAGATGATGGATTCCGTACAGTTAGAAGAAGACGACATCAACCTAAAGTTGGAATTGGTGAAGGAAATAAGATTTTTCATGGAAGAGAAGACAAAAATAAAAAAATCTGGTTGTTCTTATCTAAGGTAACAGACGATATAACTGAAGATAACATAATACAGTATATATCAAACCAAACGAACTCTGAAGATATTTACGTAAAGAAACTACCAACTCACTTTAAAACAACTGACAACCAGTCCTTTATGATTGGAGTAGCACCTGAATTTAAACAGCAAGTGTATGAACCCAGTTTCTGGCCCAAAATGATCACCTATGATCGTTTCAACTTTCGACTAGGGAAACGCTTTCTCAACAACCAACACAAGGATACTCTGAGTCAACATGATGAACCAAAAAATATTATAACAAATCAACCAAATTCTTTTTTAGGGACATAAATACAAGCAAGGGAGTGAATACCGAAGCAAACTCAAATAATATTTCCATTTTCCACCTTAATGCTCAATGTCTAAGAAACAAAATACTCGAATTAGAACACTTTTTAACATTAAATACATCCATTAAAGTAGTTTGCATTACAGAGCATTGGTTAAAATCTGACGAAATTGGGTGTTACAATATAAGTCAGTTTAACATGGTAAGTCATTACTGTAGATTAAATACAAAAAACGGGGGCTGTTGTATATACGTTCACAATAGTCTACAAGCTAATGAAATTACGAACTTAGTTATGAAATCTGTTGAACAAATATGTGAAATATCTGCTTGCTACATAAAACAGTTTAATCTGATTGTAATTGCCATTTATAGATCCACAAAACAGATAAATGTTGATGATTTTCTGCAAATAATGTCTACTGTCCTAATAAATGCTGAAAATTATAGCATAAATACCAATATACTTCTTGCTGGTGACTTTAATGTACATTTTAATCAGGAAAAAAATACTAACACATTAAAAGTTAATCATCTGTTCATGAATTTTGGATTACATCAACAAATTTACGAGCATACACATGATAAAGGAAACTGTTTAGACAATATTTTTGTAAATTTTAATTGTCCGAATGCATCAATTATTAGTTTAGGGATTTCAGACCATAGTGGTCTTATTCTAGAGCTATTCGAAAATATTTACAATACAGAAACAAATACTTTAAAATTAAATAGAAAATATAGCAATAGTAATGTTGAACAACTTATATTTTACTTAGGCAAGGAAACATGGTTCGATGTTTACAACAATAATACAGCGGAAGGGAAGTTTAGTGCTTTTCACAACACATTCATATATTACTACAATCTATGTTTTCCATTAGTACCCGCAGGGGATAAATATAAATGTACAAAAAACTGGGTAACTCCTGAGGTCACTATTGCCAAAAATAGGTTATTGTTTTTGTACAGCTGTTACAGACAGCGTCCCACGGAATCAACACAGGGAAATTTATAGGAAATATAAAACAGAATACAACAAACTATTAACACAGGCCAAACAAAACTATCACCTGAACCGCCTAAATAAATCGGATAACTATAGTAAAACCGTATGGGATATAATAAATCTTGAAACAGGTAGGAAAAACAAACAAACCACGTACCCCGATAATTTAACTGCTGATCATTTTAATAAATTTTTTATAAACAATGCAGAATCTCTTGTACAAAATTTGCCAACATCTAAAACCAATACTGAGAACTTCATGAATAGAAATATGCAAAATAGGAATTCAATGTTCTTCAATCCTGTTACATCTGAGGACATAAAAATAATAATTAATAAATTGAAAAATAAGAAAACTGAAGATATATATGGCATAAATATATATATATAATAAAAAAATGTGTAAATCTGCTCAGTGAACCGTTGGCTGATTTAACAAATGCATGCATTGTTGAAGGGCACTTTCCTGCCTTATTGAAAAAGGGGAAAGTGATTCCTTTACATAAAAAGGGGGATAACACACAACCCCAAAATTACCGACAGATCTCAATTTTACCATCTATATCAAAAATTATAGAAACTGTGATGTATAACAACTTGATTATTTATCTGGACTCAAATTCAATATTAAGTGCTCAACAATTCGGTTTTAGGCGGGGACTGTCTACTTCAGACGCAATCTTATCTTTAACCAACATCATTAAAAACTCATTTGAAAACAGAGATCAATGCCTAGGAATATTTACGGACCTAACTGCAGCATTTGACTGTGTTGAATATAACATCTTATTAAATAAACTAGAATATTATGGCATTCGGGGGAATTGCTTAAATTTATTTAGATCTTACTTAGACAATAGACAACAGCTAGTACAGTGTGGAAATAATAAAAGCCAAATGATGGAAATTAAGAGAGGAGTACCACAGGGATCAGTGTTGGGTCCGTTACTCTTCCTTGTCTACATAAATGATTTGCCTGAATCTTTACAAACAATTAATGTGAAAACTGTAATGTATGCGGATGACGCAACTTTTGTGTCCACTGTAGACAAGGGTGATGATTATCAGCATATCCTCTACAGCATCATTGAAAAAGCAAAAGCCTGGTTTGCACCCAATCAACTAGTATTGAATGAAGGTAAAACTGTAAGTTTGCTATTTGAGTCCAGATCAAGCAACAGTACAAATCGAGACATAAACAACGTCAAATTCTTAGGTGTTAATATAGATGTAAATTTAATATGGGATGAACATATCACAGTTCTTAGTGGAAAGCTAAGTAAATCTATATATGCTATTAGGAAAATAAGGAACACCATAAATGACCAAGCAGCCTTAACAACCTATCTCTCACTTTTTCATCCGCTCCTCACTTACGGGATATTGGCTTGGGGTAATGCGGCACACAGTCACTTACAAAAATTATTTGTAATCCAAAAGTCAGCAGTAAGAAGTATAGTCAATGCTAAATGGGACGAAACATGTAAACCAATATTTGTATCACTAAAAATTATGTCATTATTTTCGATTATTGTGTATCAAAACTTACTTTATGTGAAACAAAACCTACAAAGTTACGTCACACATAACGAAATTCATGAACATGATACAAGAAATAAGCTCAACCTGCTAACACCGCAAAACAGACTTCACAGAACTAATAACATTGGAATTGGTTTATACAACTCTTTGCCACTGCACTTCCGCAATCTCTCAATGATGAAATTCAAAAATAAATTAAAAAATATACTAACTCGAAATTGCCTCTACAACATACACGAGTTTTCTCAACTCATCATAGAAAATGGAAATATTTTTTCTCAGTGAAAATTAATTTTATACCTTTGTTCTAAATTTATGTAGCTTGTTATTCTATAAGTTTGTATTTTTACTATTTTAATATTTTTACTATTTATATTGTATTTTGTATTTTTACTATTTTAATATTTTACTATATTTATACTGTAGTTTAACTCTGTGACTTGTCTATAAATGTATAAATTTCATAGGATGAATAAAGATTATTATTATTATTATTATTATTAAAACTTTACGCCTCCGGAGAGTGCGAACTACAAAACTCTCTCAGGGTGGTCCAAGAGTACACGCGGGCCATTGGCATGGAATTCGGGTTGGACAAGTGTGCAGTCGTCCATATCAAGAGAGGACGATGCGGGGAATTCTTTGAAGATGCGCAGCTAGCAGACGGAAGCATCCTACGACATCTGGATGCCGGAGAGACCTACACGTACCTAGGGGTGCAACAGCACCATATCCAGGACATGCAACAAGTTAAGGATACTCTCCGCGGCAAGTACAGACGCCGCCTCCGAAAGATTTGGTCTTCTGAGCTTTCGGGGAAAAACAAGGTGTCTGCTACTAATATGCTTGCCGTTCCGATTCTGCTCTACTCCTTCGGGGTAGTCAAATGGACACTAGACGAGCTGCGCCAATTGGACAGGGATACCCGTAAGATGATGCGTATCAATAGGAGCATTCATCCTAGATCGTCCGTTCCTCGAATATACCTCCCACGTCAACGGGGGGGTCGAGGACTCTTGAGCCTGGAGTGTATGCATAGCAGAGTAGCGCTGAGTATGGCGTGTAACATACTAAGGAGCTCGGACCCACTCCTACGGTTTGTGAGAGATCATGAAACCGTGGGAGTTGGCGCATTTTTATTTAAGGCAGCACGAAGGGCCGCAGATGATCTCAGTCTCGTGTTCGACTTCAGGCGAGGAGGCCGGCGAGGTGCTGACGTACAGTCAGTAACTGAGCTTCCGCCAAATCGTCTGACAGCCCAAATTAAAGCTGCTGAGCAGAGAAATCTGCTCAGACAGCATGTCGATAAATCTATGCATGGTGTGTTCTATAACAACATAGAGACACTAGGTTTATCGCAAAGCTGACCTTCGCTTTTCTACGGTCAGCAGGGCTAAAGTCGGAGACTGAAGGATTCATTGTGGCCTGCCAAGATGGTGTTATTAACACTTTGATCTACCGTAGTCGCGTTATGAAAGTGGAAGTTGCTGACACTAACTGCAGGACTTGTCGTCAGGCGCCGGAGTCGCTCATGCACTTACTATCTGCATGTCCCATTTATGCGACTTCGGCCTACATCCATAGGCATAACGCGGCTTTACGAGTGCTATACTACCATCTACGGCACTCGTATGAAGTAGACCAAACACCAGTGCTGCCTTATGTCCCCAGAGAGATCGAGTCCGTTGTCGAGAACGAGAAATGCCGAATTTATTGGAACTTCTCGTTTCCGACCGTCAGGCTAATTCAAGCCAACAAGCCTGACATAGTACTCCTCGACCACCAAACCAAGGTGATGTATGTCATCAAGTTCTCGGCGCCTGCTGAGAAAAACACCGCCTCGAAGGAGGAGGAAAAACGGACTAAATACCGAGATCTCCGGTATGAGCTCCATGCGCTGTACCCTGACTACTCTGTCAAGATGGTCGTCCTGATAATCGGTGTACTCGGAGGGATGAGGCCTACACTGCTCTCAGAATTGAAGACCATACCGGCCTGCCAAAAGTCAGCCGAATGGTTGGCAGGTCAAATGCAGAAAGCAGTCATTCTGGGGTCCCTTAGGCTGCTTAGGGCACATGATTTGGGAATCTACGGTCACTAACCCTGCGGGTTGTGGGGAGTGGCTGTAGATAATTCGTTGGCGCTTCTGTCGTGAGAATGTCGGAGACACGGCAGAACTGTCCAGCATCGCTCAGCGAAAAAAAAAAAAAAAAAAAAAATAATAATAATAATAATAAATAAGCAGGAGGGGCTGACCTCCATCTATCAAGCCTTTGGTGAGTAGCGCCACCACTTACTCCAGCTGGGGTGCAAAACCGAACCGGCAGCCCTAGTGCACCCGGGAGGGGAAAGCATCTTCCCCTCTGGTGTCGGCCGTGGACTTATTGGGCTAACCACCCACAAGTTCTACACTCCGGTTCCGATTAACCGAAGGCAGGGCCCCCACAATCGACCCCATCCGGATAGGGGTCACGGGCAAGGTGGTGGGGCCCAACCGGATCGATTGCCTAATGACGACGACCGCGAGTTACAAGGACGCTTTGAGTGGACCGATGATTTAAGGGACGACCTTCTGCTGTGCTATGAAAGCAGTGAGCCCGCGCGGAGGGGATACATGGCGCGGATGCATGCTCTGTGGTGTGAGAGGCTACCAGAGCATAGCGCCTTCACGCCACAAAATCTGCGTGACTATGTATCCCACCTTCGTAGTAGGGGCTACGTGAGGGCTGCTCCTGGACCGGTGAATGAGGTGGCAGAAGGGCCGCCGCATTCACCGGTTGAGGACGTGGTTCTTCTCGTTCCGCCAACACCAGAGGGCCTCAGTACCAGACGGGGGTTACACCACATAAAAACCCCCAGACCACAAGACCTGGCCAGAGTGGATGAAGAACTTCGTGCAGTGCTACCAGAACGGGCTGACCTCTGGCACATAAATTGTGCCGTGTATGCTGCTGCTCAACGCTTTTCTCTGGTGGAGGGGCAAAACACTGCTTCTCCACAGGAGAGGGCGGAGCGGCGCATACAAAAGATGGAAGCCAAGATCCGGTCGGCGAGGCAACACGCATCCCGTATCCAATGTGTGATGGACTATATGGTGGCCAACAGGCCGTTCACGCCTAAAGTGCGTCGATTAGCCGCCAACTTAAGACGCGCCCATCACACACTCAATGAGGCAGTGCTGCGAACCACCAAACAGCACTGTCTCGGCAGGATACGGATGCTAGTGACTTGCAAAAAGTCATTAGTGAGGCGGGCGAGAGGGCTGGCGGAAAATAAACTGTTCCGCGAAAAGCCCTCGCGCCTCTTCCAACCACCTCCGCGTGTTGTAGAAAATCCGCCGACTGCAGATCAGGTGGAGAACTTCTGGAAAACGCTGTACGAGGAGAGGCTTCCACTCAACCGAGATTCTCCTGCCCTTGCACACTTTGAAGCCTTTTGTCAAAGGCTTCAGCAACCACAGGAAGTGTGCGAACCAATAACCCCAGAAGAGGTTCGTAGGGCTCTTGAGGGCTCTAAGAACTTTGCTGCTCCAGGTCCCGATGGGATAAATAACTTTTGGTGGAAAAAGTTATCGAGCACCCACCACCATTTAGCCAGAATTTTTAATTCCTGGTTGAATGGGGAGCAGCAAATCCCTTCTTGGGTTGTTGAGGGGCGGACAGTGCTGATCCCCAAGAACGGAGATTTGTCCAACCCAAAGAACTACAGACCGATAACCTGTCTAAACGCATGCTACAAGGTGTTTACACGCATTTTGTACATGCGGGTGCTCCACGCAGTTGAACCGGTTTACGAACGGATATATGAGCAACGAGGGTCGAAGAGAGGTGTCGCTGGCTGCAAGGAAAACCTGCTGATCGACAGATGTGTCACGCAGGACTCCATGCAGTATAAGCGGAACCTCTCTATGGCCTGGATCGACTACCGCAAGGCATTTGACATGACATCGCATGAGCTCATTGTTCACTTGCTCCGATGTCTTGTGGTACCAGGCCCCGTAGTGAGATGTATTGAAGAACTGATGCCGCTCTGGAGGACTCGTTTTACCATAACATCGGGTAACGATAGAGTCCAAACAGAGTCGGTAACATTCAGAAGAGGAGTATTTCAGGGAGATTCCCTCAGCCCCCTTCTCTTTTGCATCTCACTACTGCCATTATCCGTCTCGCTCCGGAAAACCCGTGGCTACAACTGCGGTACCCCCGGCGACAGGAGGCATAAGGTCACCCATCTATTTTATATGGATGACCTTAAACTTTATGCCTCTGGAGAGAGGGATCTCCAGCAGTCCCTTAGGGTGGTACAGGAGTACACGCAGGCTGTCGGTATGCAGTTCGGGTTGGACAAATGCGCACTGATCCATCTCAAGAGAGGACGATGCGGTAACTACAGAGAGGACTCGCAGCTCGTGGACGGAAGCATCTTACACCATCTAGATGCCGAAGAGTCGTACACTTACTTGGGTGTCGAGCAACGCTCCACCCAAGAAGTGAGTGTAGTGAAAAATGCTCTCCGCGGCAAGTATCAGCACCTACTCCGACAGATCTGGTCTTCAGAACTGTCGGGGAAGAACAAGGTGTCTGCTACAAATATGCTTGCCGTTCCGATCCTTCTCTACTCTTTCGGAGTAGTGAAGTGGACTAGAGAAGAGCTGCGTCAACTCGATGTAGTAACCCGCAAGAAGATGCATCTCAATAGGAGCTTGCATCCTAAATCGTCCGTTCCACGGTTATATCTCCCACGACATCGGGGAGGCCGTGGACTCTTGAGCTTGGAGAGTCTCCATAGCAGGATGGTTCTGGATGGAGCATGTAAGGTCATCAGGAGTTCGGATCCCCTCCTCTGCATGGTCCGAGACCATGAAAATGCAGAGGTAGGAGCTTTTCTCTTTAAGGCAGCACGGAGAGCAGCCGATGAACTTGGTCTCATCTTCGACGTCGAGCGGGTAAACCCCGACTCTGTCACCGAGTTGGAACCCGTTCGACTAAAAGCCCACATTAGAGCTGCAGAACACAACATCCTTCTGCAGCTCCATAAGGATAAGCCATTGCAGGGGGTCTTCTATAAAAATATAGAAGACCTCGGCTTATCCGAAAGGCTGACCTTCGCCTTCTTAAGGTCAGCTGGGCTGAAGTCTGAGACCGAGGGATTCATAATGGCTTGCCAGGATGGTGTATTTAACACTCTCGTCTATCGACGTCGTGTCATGGGTATGGAGGTCCCTGATGTCAGCTGGAGGGCCTGCCGTAGGGCGCCGGAGACTGTAATGCACTTACTGTCGGCTTGCCCGACATACGCAGTCTCGGCCTATATTCATAGACACAACGCAGCATTACGAGTGCTTTACTATCATCTAAGGCACTCGTATGGGATAGACGAAACACCAGTGCTGCCTTACGTTCCGGGGGATATTGAGTCCGTTGTGGGGAATGAGAAGTGCCTAATTTACTGGAACTACTCGTTTCCCACCGTCAGGCAAATACAAGCCAACAAGCCTGACATAGTACTCCTCGACCACCAACTCAAGACAATGTATGTCGTGGAATTCTCAGCTCCCGCTGAGAGCAACATTGTCTTGAAAGAGGAGGAAAAACGGACAAAATATCGAGATTTGCTCTTCGAACTCCGCAGGCTTTATCCAGGCCATTCTGTTAAAATAGTGGTACTGATTATAGGAGCCCTCGGTGGAATGAGACAGACGCTGCTTTCAGAATTAAAGATCATACCGGCATGCCGAGATTCGGCAGAGATCTTAGCCGGCAGAATGCAGAAGGCTGTCATCCTCGGTTCATTACGTCTACTCAGGGCACACGATTCACGGACCTATCCAGAGTCTGCTGAGAAAAACTGAAAGGGTGAATGTAAAGACCGAATCAGGAAAAAATTCCTTTTTTTTTCTTCAAATTATACTCACCTAAAACTTCTACATAATATCCCGTATTTCTCAGGTTTTGGTACATGTCTTTGAAATTAGTATGTATGTGATCGCCGTTCCAATCAAGGGGATCATTCTTTATTTTAAGGTTATCTCTGGGGAAATATCCTGGTGGATATCTCAGATTGTGGTATTGATCCCAAAGAATTCTTTTATGTCTAGGAGGAGTAGGTATTATTTTGGCCCTAGAAAATACTTTACATTAAAACAGAGTTAAATATTTGGAATATTCTGAAGAATAATCTTCAAAATATGGTTTCTCACTAAATTCAGTTAGAATAATTTCAATCTTATCAATAAGATATAAGGAGACTATACTAATGAACACAGGACAGTTGATAATCAACACTGTTGTTATATACTCACCTAATCGGAAGATTAACAGTACTTTGCCTAGGCTCAATTTCTCCAAAACCTGGAGGGGATTCTACAGTAACGGTAACGTGGCCATGGGCTAAACCTTCATAAGTAGCACCTTCAGAAGTTACAGATAAATGAACAGCCATCCAGCCAGACCAAGGCCATAACAGTTCAGAATGAGATATAGCTATATCCAATAATTGACCTTGTTGTGGAGTATAAGGATGCCATTGTGGTTTGCTTACTATTTTTCCTGATACACCCAAACCATTTAAAATGGTAACATTGACAATAACAGGCATGGATCCATAGTAGATGGGTTGAGTGCAATAAGGCCACATGTAAGGGCACTCACTGAGATCAATGTAGCTTGGACTCAAACTAGCCTACAAAGAATAATACCGGAAGTTGTAGAGAAAGTGATGGTAATTATTAAAAAATATATATTTTCCCATTATGAGATAGAAGATATTCCCTATTTCTTAGTTAATAGAAACAAGATAATGTGCAAATATACGAATGTTGTGATAAATTTTGGTTACGTCCTAACCACGTTGCCGAATTTACACATTTTTCTCCACTTTTGTGTTATTTAGCAAAGCTAATATGGATATACTGTGAAGTGAAAATAAAGTTAGTTTATTCTTACTTAACATTGTGTACGGCTGTCAAAAAAAATAAACGTTCAGTCAGCCAGCTATAAGATTTAATTTGCGGCATCACATTGCTACCATGCCGCGCAAAGAAGTGATTTTTGTCATTGGGCCGGCGTGAACATAATTTTTTTTTTAGGCACACAAGACTAGTAAATCTCTGTCCGGCTTCTGCGAATTGGTCAGTAGGCCGGCGTTTCCTTTTCTACGATATATTTAGCATTGTAACGCGGATCCTGATGAGTCACATGTCGTCTGAACAAAAATATTAATAAATCTCCATGCAAATTGGTCAGTAGGCCGGTGCACATGCTGTTTGAGTAAAATATGTTTTGCGGCATTACATTGATTACACGCCGGCCCAGTGGGCAAAAGAGTGCGGAATCCGCATGGTCTCATACTGTACACAACGTGTTAAAATTTATATTTTTTTATAGTGGTAGTTCGCTCAAAAATTAAAATTTAGATCCATTTGTGAGGTAACCCTGGGAATCTGGGAACACTCTGTATATGCTGTTGACTTGATAAGATCTGAATGTCATTCTCATAGGTATTTTATGAATAATTGCAGCGCAGACACATATACACAAAGCATTTTGGGGATTTTTGATCAGCATTTATTATAGTACGGCAGCCGTAACCAAAATTTTCGACTTATCCCCTAATGGAAAATTCTCACGCCAATGCTCACTTCTTTGAACAAGGATAAAAAAGTTCAGGGCAACAGAAATTTTTAGCATCGTGAAAGGGTTGAAATATATACTTCAACATGTAAAAAATAACGGGTCATCTGAGTAATCACCTAATGTCCGTTTACTATTTCTTGGTGTTGATAAATATGCATAGTTCAGGAAAAAATTAAAACCGAAATTTTTAGTGCTGCGTCAAGATGTAAATGGTTAAATACTGAAAACTGGGAACAAGTGGAAATTCCTGTCATCGCCTAATATCTGTTCCGACAATTCTCGTCTATTTCTAAAGTTTTTCTACAACAAAAAAATAAAAACGATCGTTATAATCATTGCATATCCCACTACCTGCATTTCAATTGTGCTTATTTTTTTAGGCTAATCTTGTTACTCCCTAATGACCGTTCTCTAATGGAAATAATATTTTATATCAAAAAATATGTACCTACAAAAAATATGAACAGACAATTTTCAACTTGATATGTTAATTGGCAAAAAATGGCCGTATTTAGCGGTTTTTAATTTTTTGTGCAAGTAGTTATTGATCGATTTCAATTGTCAAAAACTCATTTTCTCCATCTTTTATGAGCCATTTTGTAGTATTTTTTGTATAAAAAAACAAAATTTTCTTTCGCATCCAAAACGTAAAAAAACTGTTTTCGGCACTTTCATGCCCTATTTTAAACAGGTTTCAAATAAAATTTGCTTTCCAAAACATATACATCTAATTCCCACTATTTTTCTCCTAATTATCACGTTCACAAAATGCATTGAGGAATTTTTCGAAAAAATAAACTATCTGATCTGCATTATACCTCGAACCTCCTAGGCTGCGATTGTCGGTTGTATATGCAAAAACGACCGCTTGTATGTACTCCTGCTTTAATTGCGACGACGTCACAACTGGCTAATCGCGTATGATCATCGGTGTAGATAAACTATCCTTTGCAGTTAACAATCCTTGGCATTGCATATAAAACATCTCTATGAAGTATGCATGCCACCGCGTCAAGATGCGAACGCACTGCATTCCGTGCAGCTGTACAGCATAGAAAATGTCCGTTCACTTTCTTTTTCGATTATTTAAACCATATTTTATAATTTAAAAAAGGTTTCAGCCATTAGGGAGAAACTTTTTTATACCATTTTTTAATACAAATTTGATTTTTATTATTGAAATTATGCAACATATAAAATTGCCGTTCTGTATTAATTCTTGTTTTAATCGACATAACAAGAATTTATCGAGAACGAACATTAGGGGATAAAAATAATGTCTTTTTTTTTAACAGAAGGAAAATCATTTTACCGGCTACTGCAGAGTTATGGGAGTTTTTGTCAGAGGAAAATCGGTTTTGTATTGTAATAAACTATAGCCTGGTGATCGAAATTAGCATTAGGTGATAACAGTTGATTTTGGTTACGGACTGCTGTACTATTACATGAATGAACATTTCCCAGAGTTTTAGACACTTCGACTGAAAGTCCTTTCACACACACTGGTTATGTGTGAGGTTCTTTATTAAGCACTTTTTTCCTACTATTTTTCAATACAATGAAATATTGCACAATCTATTGCAACTTGTAAAATGGAATTTAGAGTGGACATTATGTTTATATTCATTCTCACTGTTTCCTTATCAAACCAGTAATTCCAGCACAATATTTCAATAAAATCACTGCTTCTTTTTAAATTTAAAATAAGTATTTTTCTTATTTTGACATAAGCAATAGCATACACTCTCTAACATAGGTACATACATATTCTGAATTTGTGCCATGCATTGTTGGAATGTGAAAATAAATTAAAAACACACAAATTTTCCTCAACTTACCTGAGGCTTATAACTATTGAGTATTTGGTAAGCTTTCATTAAATTCAGTTTTCCATGCCCCTGCTCAAACATATTAACACCAGGTAACCTTCTAGCTGATGCCATAAGTGCCTGCTTCATGCTGGCAGGATTTATGACATCTCCTCGATGCATAACTCCACTGGCTAAGAGAGTAACAGCACCAGCAACAACAGGGGATGCCACACTTGTTCCGGATAAAGTACGGCATCCTCCTTTGATATGTGATCCTTTAACCGCTGACCCATAAGTGACTATATCTGGTTTTATTCGCCCATAACCTTTAATCAAACAAAGAAAATGTGAATATTAATGAAAATAAAGGTGATTTTTCACGTCTCTTCTTTACAAGTAATTTCCAATTGTGGGGTAATTTAATTATATTTAATCAGTTGTTTATAATGACATCATAAGAGAGAAAATAATAGTTATTTATTGTATAAGCGTTTTATCCACGCAAGAAAGTTTAAACTCGAGAACGGAGTTCCAGAACTTAATTTTCTTGAGTGGATAAAACACAACTAAAACACTTATACAATACAACGTTTTATCCACAATCACGGTCATTTAGAATCAGATTTCATCAAAAAATGGTTTGACATTTCGCTCTGTCAGCAGCTGTAACGTCAAAAATTATTGAAATTAATTTTAAAAAACTTGGAAGGTGTTGAAACATCGACAAGCACTATGCATTCTGAAATCAATGACAACTACAAGCTTGTTATTAATGGAAACGAAGTGAAATATGATAAAACAAATAAGGAAATGTCTATTAATATAAATGTTAATATTAATAAAAATTAAATAAAATGTAATTGATTTAAGATTGTATTTTTCATTATTCCACTAGTGGAATAAAGTAATTTCATTATTCCACTAGTGGATAAAGTGGTACTTTATATGCTTCATAAGTGTGGATAAAACTCCAATTATAATGTGATGATAAAAGAAATTTACTTAAACTTCTAGAATTTTTTCAGTTTATTTTTAATTGAGCTTAACTAAACCAGTTGTAACGCGAACAAAATACTTATTTATTGATCCATTGGTCTAATGGCGCAGCCACAGAAATTTAGGAAATTAATTTCTTTTTCATATAGCATTTTTGGCAAAATCTATCAGAACATCTAATATATGTTTTCTTCTGTTATTTAATAGACAGGTTAGGTTTACAGGAAACTGTAAGTTAAGTAATTTTAGGTCATTAAAAAAGTTATTTGACAATTGCACGTGATTTTTACATGAAAAAATCAGGTGATTCAGATCTGCCCTTAACAAATTGTCACATGAACATAGCGGTGACGCGATTAGTCCTATCTACAGCGACCGTGATTCAATCTCGGTCTGGTAATAGTTGTTGAATAATATTTTGATATCGAGTAATCCAAACGATTTATTTTCGATAAGAGATTAGGGTGTAAAGCATACCGTCTGTCTATTTTACAGAGCTACACCAAATATCTTGCTTAATATCTATTGTAGAAGAATGCAGTTTTAAAAACAGTTATCACATTTTTTGTGAGCTATATTTCAGTAAAAAGAAATTTGAAATCCATAGCCTACTTTGTGACAAAAACCGGAAAAATAGGAAAACCACAAACAGTTATGGCTTCCTTATTTGAGGAGATACGAAAAAAGTTAAAGAAATGAAAGTTGACAGCAAAGGTAATAAGAATAATAATGTGTGTCAAAAAATTCGAAAAACCCAGTTGGCTTTGACATACGCTCTTGTGCAAAAATGAAAAGAACAAATCTCAAAGTAGGCCATAACACCATTAATTCTCTTTCCAATGATATAAAACATCACAAAAATTTTAACTGATGGTGTCAATATTTAATATTTTACGAAAACCACAATTCATATCACGGAATCATAAAAATCAGCTATGCCATGATCAGTGAAAAACAATGTATACATCAGTTATTAAATGTATTAAATATAACGAGGTAACATTTACTAAAATTCTTAGCGAAAAATCTAACATAAAATTTAATATTACTGCAATTTACTGACCATCCACAAAATAAATACACTTACGTTTCTTGAGGATATAAATAAGATAATAAAAATAAACGACCAATATGACCTAGAATTTATAATTGGGGATATTAACTTACGCATCAATGACACAAATAATAATTTAGTACAAGAATATCTCAACGACCTTTGTATATCAGGGTATTATCCGCAAATAAATAAAGCGACTAGGGAAACAGAAATATCGTCATCATTTTTCCTTAAAAATAAAAGAAATATTAATCTTAATCTTCGTCTGATCGATAGCCGAGTGGGTTAAGGCGCGAGGTGGCAATCGCGATTAATCACACAGACATCGCACCATCGGGATCGAATCCTGGCTCCGGCGCTGGCACTGTCGGAGGAAATGGTTGTATGTCCGCGTTTTTTCAATGTGTAACCCCCTTCCGCACAAGCCCTGGCTTCTGGAATTGGGGATTGTCTAATTTCTGTGGTGTTTATTTATTTTTTTATCAGTTTACCTTGTATTCTAAAAAGTAGTATAACAATCATTATGCAATTATTTTAATTTTGGTGCAAAATCAAATACAATTTAATAAACGTGTTAAAACCCACTCTATTGAATTCCAAAAAGTAGATCGTGAAAAGCTAATGAAAATGCTAGAAAGAGAAAAATGGGATGATGTATGTAATCAACCTGACATTGAAAAAGCCACAAATAAATTTATAACTAAATTTAAACATACAATAAGATCCTGTGCAAAAACTTTCTATAATAGAACCAAAAACACAGAAAAACTGAAACCCTGGATCACCCAAGGATTAATAGTATCTATTCAAGAGGGAGATAAACTAAAACAAAGATTAATAAAACAACTAAATAATATTACATTAAAACAAAAAGATAAAAAATTTAGAAACTTAACGACAAAATTCCTAATACAGAAAACAAAACATGACTACTACAAAATACGAATACAAGAAGCTGAAAAAGACATTAAGAAAATGTGGACAATAATTAAAGTCAACAAATGAAAATAAAACCCAAAATAAAATTGATAAAATTAATCTTGAAAATGGCACAGTATCGGTAGATAACACATATAATATGTATTTTTCTGAAATTGGACGCAAGATGGCTGAAAAAATAATGAGCAATAATCCGCAAAATTCTAACAATGAGCAAAATGCTAACCCTACCTTAAATTAAATTTTTATGCTCCCTGTTTTAGAAAATGAAATAATCTCTTGCATAAATGAGTTAAAAACTAATGGAACCCCCGGACTAGATAATATTAAAGCAAGTGATATAAAAAAACATATCAATATATTTAAAACCATTGAAACATATAATTAATTTAGTATTTGAGGCAGGAAAATTTCCAGAAATACTAAAAAGGGCTGTCATAAAACCCATTCTAAAATCTGGAGATCCACTTGACATAAAAAATTATTGCCCAATTTCGTTGATCAGTAATTTTGCTAAAATCATAGAAAAGTGTATCAAGTCTAGGTTATTGGAACATAATTTAATATCACCACTTCAATTTGGTTTTAGAGAGAAAATGTCCACAGTTGATGCAACATATGCTTTGACTCATGAAATATACAATTCACTAAACACTGATCAGAAGCCTTAGGCGATATTCTTGGATCGCGCAAAGGCACAGTCTCACACAATAAACTGCTTCAAAAACTAAATAATTATGGTATTCGCGGTATATGCAACGATCTGATCAAAAATTGTCTAACAAACAGAAAACAAGTTGTGTCGATTAATTCGGTCTGCAGCGAAGAAAGAATTATTGAGTACGGAGTTCCACAAGGAACTGTGTTAGGACCTATCATATTTCTATTATACATCAATGCAGGGGTCGGAGTAAAACAAGAAGAATATGTAAATAGCAACCAATTTTCTTGGAAAATATGTCCTTTATAGCAACTTTTTGTAGAGAATATGCACTAAATAAGTACCCAATTTTGTTTATGAATATAATAATAATAAATGCTTTTATTCATATACCATGACAAATACAAGTAGCAAGAATATATAATATATAAGATAATTATTAATATAAATAAAAATACTTGTCGGCACCAATAAACATTTATTCATTATAGAATTTCATAAAAAAATAAAACTTTTAAACTAATCTAATTATTTTCGAAAAATAATAAGTCCGATTTTTTTTTATTTACATCTTTTTAACCATCTTTGTTTATTCCATTAATTCCATGTTTCACACAAATCTTTTTTTCGCGCAAACAACAGTACATTGCATAAATATCATTAGTGCAAGATTTCCCCCACAGTTTTATTAATGTTCCGGTGATATCCTTTTATTTAACCACATTAAATTTACAAGGCGCCATTTCATTTATTAATTATAAAAACGTAAACATCAATAAACAGTACATTTATTTCAAAACAATTGAACACGTTGTACCAAAACGCAAAACAACATAAAATTAAATACTCTAAAAAGTAGAAAATAAACTTTGAAGTTAATCAAACCCATCTTTTTGTTACATTATATAATTTTTTTATGACATAAAAGCTTGTCGCGAGATTTTCCTGTGTAAAGAATATTGCTCGCGATAAGCTCTTATATCATAAAAAAAATTATATAATGTAACAAAATGATGGGTTCGATTAAAACTTTATTTTCTACTTTTTAGAGCATTTAAATAAAACCTTTTTTAAAAATATTTTTTTATATAATTTTATTTTTTACTTTTTAGTCTTTTGATATGCTGTTATCCCCAGATATCGATTTTGAGACAAATCGGATCATAAAAGGTGAAGTTGTCCGCCAGCTTGAACTAAATTTTTGACTAGAAATTAGTCATTCGCGACCCCGACAACCCCAGATATCAATTTTGATTGATTTGGATCTAAATGACAAAAGTCGTCAGCCATATTGGCGGCGCCATTTTGAATTTCTAAATTTTGACTAAGAATTCATAATTGGCGATCTCGAAAACCCCCCAGATATCGATTTTGAGTCGAATCAGATCTTAAACAGCAAAGTTGTCCACCATCTTAAACTAAATTCTTGAATAGAAATTAGTAATCGGCAAATCTGAAAACCCCCAGATATCGATTTTGATCGATTTGGACCATAAATGACAAAGTCGTCCGCCATATTGGCGCCGCCATTTTGAATTTCTAAATTTTGACCAAGAATTCATAATTGGCGATCTCGAAAACCCCCCAGATATCGATTTTGAGTCGAATTGGATGATAAACGGTAAAGTCGTCTGTCATCTTGTTTTTCTCTTATATGAAAATGTGTATTGTCACCAGATTTTTCACGTGTCAATATCCTTAACAAAAAAAATATATACATATGCGCAAAATTTCAAAGCTCTAGCTTAATTAGAACTAATCGAAATTTTGATTGCGAGATTTGACCTAATCAAACTAACTAACTAACAAACTAACAAACATTGCGAGTTTAATAAAAGCCTTTAATAAACGAAATTTTCCCTGCTCTCGACATCCGCCGCTACCTTGATTGTGATGTGTTTCGTTCACACTCGCACTAGCAACATCTTATATATTGTTATGTGCTGCCCTCTAACAGAGAAGAGAGTTGTAATTACTCCCTGGCCAGAAGGGTGGCGCCATCTGTGAGCCAATTGACGAACAATCATCTAGTACATAGTAGAAAACTATGGAGGATTCTCGAAAAGAGTCCTGGAAGGATTCCAAGTGGGTATATAAAGAGGTGAAGCCAGCAGATGGAAGAGTACAGTTTAGTGAAGTATAAGGAACAGTTCAGTTTAGTATCCAGTACAGTTCTGGGTAGTCTGTGGTTCTGGTTACAGAGACAGTTTGTAGAAGAAGAGTTCAGTTGAGTGAAGTAGGCAATACAGGGTTTTTAGGTTAGATAAAGTTGTCAAGTTTAGGAAGAAAAGTACATAGTGTTTTAAAAGTAGTGAATTCATATTAGATTAAGTTATTATTAGTTGTGTGATTTTTAAGTATTTACTAGTGTAATTTTAGTGATTAAATAAATCAGTGGTTTGTGAAAATTCTTGTTGCAAGTTATTCGAATCCACGGAGTGTTTACTGAAAATTGTAAGCACGTAACAATTGGTGTCAGAAGCGGAATTGCAACAGAATTTCTGAAGAATTCGACGAAGTTCCATAGTGTTCTATTTGGAAACCACTGGAGATAGTGAAGTGAGTCTAACTGGAAAGTGATATAGACATTAGACAAGACTAATTTGTGATAGTGTGAGAAAATTTATAGAACATTCTATTCTGGATTTTGTGGACATATTTGACGTATACCAGATATAGACTTTAAATAAGACTTGTTAGTGTTGTTTGTTAGTTTTTGAATGGAAACAAGAAGCATGGCTGCTGAAAAACAAATGCAAGACATGTTCGCCGCATTTAGAAAAATGATGCTAGAGGAAAAAGAGGAACAAGAGAAACGACATCAAGATGAAAAGGAAGAGCAAGAGAAACGACGCCAAGAAGAGAAAGAAGAACAAGAGAGACGTCAAGAAGAAAAAGAAAGACGACGTCAGAAAGAAAAAGAAGAATAGGAGAGACGTGAAGAAGAAAAAGAAAGAAGACGTCAAGAAGAAAGGGAAGAACAAGAAAGAAAACGACAAGAAGAAAAAGAAGAACAAGAGAAACGTGAAGAAGAAAAAGAAAGAAGATGGCAAGAAGAATTGAGAAAAATTATACAGGTGCAACAAGATGCTATCCTGTCAGCCACCAATGAAGTCAAGGAAAAAGTAGATAAAGTTGAACAAAAAGTGACTGGCGTCGAAGGAAAAGTGACTACACTTGAAGAAGGAGTAAGCGATGTCAAAGGAAAAGTAAATAAGGTTGAAGAGGAAGTAACTGAAGTCAAAGGAAAAGTTACTGGCATTGAAGAAAAAGTTACTGGTGTCGAGGGGAAAGTTACTGGCGTCGAAGGGAAAGTTACCGATATAGAAGGAAAATTTCGTGCAGTTGAAGGAGAGGTAGAGCGACTTAAGCGACTGTTAAGAGAACAAGGAGGCCAGCTGGTATTATCATCATCAGGTCTTCGATTACAACCGCCTTCCTTTGATGGTCAAACTTCTTGGTCAACCTATAAAAGACAATTTGAGGCAGCGGCATACGCAAACAATTGGAGTAACGAAGACAAAGCTATGGCATTGGTTCTTATTATTATTATTATTAGCCGTTACTCGAGTCCGAGTATAAAAATGTTACAGTCGATAAATTGTGTACAATAAAAAACATGTAAAAGGTGTAGTCTATTGTAATTCCCATTCATCTACGGTGCACACGACTATGGCTATAGAGGCCAATTTGGGAGAGCACATGTCGACCGCAATCAGGACAAACATAGACCTGGTTAGGTCTTGGATTCAGCCTTCTTGCAGCAACATTTCCTTGATAACTGGCCACAACCCCTCGCCATTCGGTTCTGTCCACTGCAAGTTGTTCCCATTGCTCGTCTGCAATACCGCAGGATTTTAGATTTTCATGGACTCATTTTCATTTTCATTGGTTCTAGCATTAAGAGGTCAAGCCTCAGAATTGCTTCAGACTATCCCAGTGACGCAGCAACGGGATTTTAAAGTTTTGGAGGCTGCACTAGATCTAAGATATGGCGACCAACACCTCGCCCAAGTATACCGGGCTCAGCTCAAATCACGCACACAAAAGGCTGGGGAAAGTTTACAAGATTTTGAAGCAGCTGTTGAGCGACTCACATACCTGGCTTACCCGGATGCGCCCATAGAATTCCAGGAACAGTTAACAGTCGGTACTTTCATTGATGGCATAAGAGATGAGGAGATCAGGCGAGTCCTTAGATTAACTCGAGCTAAGACTGGTAGCGAAGACTTGATCCGTGCCCTCGAGGTTGAAGCCGCTTACAAAGAGACTGCACGTCCGAGAGTATGAGCCATGAAGGTAGAAGAAGAGGATGATTTAGAAAAATCAAATATGGAATCTTTGATGGCTGACCTGCGCAAAATGATAAGCCAGTGGATGACCAAACCAGATGCTCCAAGGAAGCAGGAAAGAGAACAGAGCGATGAACAGCCAAGAAGAGTGATTCGATGTTATCAGTGCAGCAAACCAGGACATATGATGCGGCAGTGTCGAGAACGGAATCCTGGAGAAGTAAACACTGCAAAGAAAGAGGAAGTCCGCTCTGATAAGATGAGATTGATTGTTATGTTAACAGACATACAGAAAATGGTCGCACAATTACTAAACGAATTAAGTTCGCGACCGGAGCTGAAACAGGAACCGCAACCGCCAAAACAGGAGCCGAAGCAGCAGCGAAGTGCTGGAGATCCGACAAAAGTAATCCGCTGTTATAATTGCGGCAAATTGGGGCATGTCAAGAGGTACTGTCGCCAGAGGAGCCCTAAGAAAGTGAATGCCGAGAATGTAAAGACGCAGCAGGATATAGCAGAAGTGAACGCAGTTAAGATAGAGGTTCCGAGAGACTGGACAAATGAAATTCTAAGAGAGGAACAACTGAACGACGATGAAATTGGACCAATGTTGAAGGCGAAAGAAAAAGGAATCCGCCCGGAATGGAAAGACGTTTCCAATAAAAGTGTTGGACTGAAGGCGTTATGGGCGCAATGGGATTCTCTTAGGGTTATAGATGGACTACTACGAAGAGCATGGGAGAGCCCGGATGGGAAAGAAGTTACCATGCGGTTGCTGATACCCAGGTGCCGAGTACCAAAAGTACTTCGGGAAGTGCACGAGGGAATATCCAGAGAGCACTTTAGCAGAAATAAGACCTTGGCTAGAGTACGGGAACGATTTTACTGGGTAAATAGCTGTCAGGATGTAGAGGCTTGGTGTCGCAGTTGCAAGGTTTGTGCGAATGTGGCTGCCAAGAGGTCACCTACAGGGAGTGGTGACCGAATGAAGGCTAGATATGACCGCAATGCCAGTTCGGCGGAATTCAAGGTGGGGGACTCAGTTTGGCTGTATAACCCACAGCGGAGTGAAGAAGGATTCTCGAAGCCTCGCTCACCTTGGGAAGGACCGTATTCTGTCATCACTAGGATCAACGACGTTGTTTATAGGATTCAACGTAGAAAGAAGTCCAAGATGAAGATCGTGCACCTGGACAGGTTGGCAAAGTATGCTGGGGTATCTGAATTGCCTGACCGGGACGTTCAGGCTTAAGGAGGGGGCAGTGTTATGTGCTGCCCTCTAACAGAGAGGAGAGTTGTAATTACTCCCTGGCCAGAAGGGTGGCGCCATCTGTGAGCCAATTGACGAACAATCATCTAGTACATAGTAGAAAACTATGGAGGATTCTAGAAAAGAGTTCTGGAAGGATTCCAAGTGGGTATATAAAGAGGTGAATCCAGCAGATGGAAGAGTACAGTTTAGTGAAGTATAAGGAACAGTTCAGTTTAGTATCCAGTACAGTTCTGGGTAGTCTGTGGTTCTGGTTACAGAGACAGTTTGTAGAAGAAGAGTTCAGTTGAGTGAAGTAGGCAATACAGAGTTTTTAGGCTAGATAAAGTTGTCAAGTTTAGGAAGAAAAGTACATAGTGTTTTAAAAGTAGTGAATTCATATTAGATTAAGTTATTATTAGTTGTGTGATTTTTAAGTATTTACTAGTGTAATTTTAGTGATTAAATAAATCAGTGGTTTGTGAAAATTCTTGTTGTAAGTTATTCGAATCCACGGAGTGTTTACTGAAAATTGTAAGCACGTAACAATATTTATCTCTCTCAAAAAATAACCAGTTTGGTTTGCCACATGTTGATACTGATAGACAAAGATATGCTTTACTGCTGGCGATAGAAGATATAGTATTGCTTACAGCCCAAAAAAAGCAGGGATATTTTCGTAGAGGCACGCGTTCTTAAGAGAGGGAAATTTCAAATATTATTTTTTTATGTACTTTTAGATACTAATTTTTAAAAATACGTAATTTTTAGCGACCTACTACAAAAATATGTACTTTTTCATAAAATAGTGACTGAGTACGAGCCCTGTCAATGATATGTTAAAACTAGAATTATCTGGGAAAATCGTTTCATATGCTGATGATACCATATTAATATTCTCAGACTCTAGTTGGCAAAATACCAAAATTAAAGCAGAACGTGGTCTTTTCAAAATAAAACAGTGGTTAGACGCCAATCTATTAACATTAAATCAATCAAAAACTAAATTTATCGCCTTTTCCCTAAATGCTGTTGGTCAAACAGATCTAAATATTAAATATTATGAATGCAATAATGTATCAACTTGTTCCTGTAAGTGTTATAAATAGAACTGAACAAATAAAGTACCTGGGGATCTATGTAGATCAATGTTTAAAATGGAACAATTATGTTGAAATGAAGGTGGCAAATTACGAAAATTATTATATAAATTCTACCAACTCTGGAACATATTAGATGTGAAAGTCTCAGTCAATGTTTACAAAGCGCTAATTGAATTTTTAATAAAATATGGAACAGTAATCTGGGGGTCAGCGTATGATACGATGCTAAAAAATTTAAAAATAATTCAGAAACATTTTATTAAGATCATTTTCAAAAAACCTAAACAATATAGTACTAAATTATTATTTGAAGAATCGAAATTGCAGGATATTGTTGATACTATATTTATAATCTCGTTATTAAACTATATAAGAAAAAAAAAAAAAAATTACAAACCTTAAGAACAGCTAATTGTAACACTCGCTCTCAAACAAATAAAAACTATTTAACACCAAAACCCTCTAAAACTGCATATGTTAAATTTATAGATTATAGTGGAATAAAATTGTTTAATCTACTGCCGCCCTGTATAAAAGAATCAAATATTTGCAAGCTGTTCAAAAAGAACATGATTAAATATGTTTCTGAAAATATTGATAGTTTTAAAAATACATTAAAAATGTAAATATATCTAATTACTAACATATAATATAACCTTCTGTTTGACTCAACTATTACTGTAATGTGTTAGATAATTTAAATATTTACATAACATAAAAGTTTTATAATGGCTCCTAATATAATTTAACAACCTTTCTTTATATCTTTATAGGGATTTCTATAGAGAATCTATAAAAGTATAATATCTTCTTTTTGGTGACTGTATTGTAATTTATGATATGTGAATCAAATATAAAGTGCACAAAACTAGGTCTTTAAGACCTTAGGTGCATTATTCTCTAACAGTCTTATTAATGTATATTAAGGAATTATAAATAAAGATATTATTATTATTATTAACAAATTTGACAGATTGTCACTGTTGTATGTTGCGTTATCGAGTTCTAAGACAAGTATTATATCAGTAATTATGGTGTACACCAATAATAACAAATTCAATATAATTAGAATTTATTGTCAGTGCAATTTTGATGCTGAGATGGCAGTTACGGTTTACGGAGATAGATTTCCGCGTGCTCCGCAGCCAAATCGAACTATGTTTTAGGAGTTAGTTCAAAATCTAGAAACGCACGGCTCATGTTCCTATAGGTAGGCATCTGTATCTACCTACTTAAAAATATAGTTAAAATATTTAAACTGAAAATTTAAAATACAAAAAAGAACAAAAGAACAAAAATTATAAGTATTCAAAATTTATAGCAGGCAAATTTTTATTTAGGGAACATAACATTTGCAAATTCTGCGGATTCAACCTATTCCTCTTGGGTGTTTGCACAAGCCCTGCAGTGGAGAACAGCTAGATTGAGAATTATCCGTTTCTGTTTCTATATCTTCACTGTGCCACCGTTTAAGGTGATTCCATAAATTTGAAGTTGAAAAACCTTTAACTGACGCATTTTTGCCCCCTCGTGATATTTTTGCATCATAGAATTTACAAACAGCGCTGGTGGCCGCATCGGATGCCTTTGTAAAATATTTCCATACATTGCTAATTTCTCTTTTACGTGTATGCGATATTTTTACCGAACACAGAGTCCGACGGATGCGCTTTCAGAAACTGCACCGTCAACAAACAGGCTCTTATCCGTATCGGTGCCGCCGCACCCGCTGTTGCGAGTTGCACGTTCAGACCTGCAAGAACCGTATAACAACCGTGAAAAATAGACGGTTACGGTTAACCGTATAATAGCAAAAACCGTGAACTAAACCGTTCTCCAACCGTAACCGTTGCAACACTAATTTTTTTATACACATTATTATTATTATTATTGTCTTTGCCGTCAACTTTCACCCTTTCACTTTTTTTCATATCTTCTCAAATAAGGAAGCTATAACCGTTTGTGGTTTTCCTATTTTTCAGGTTTTTGTAATATATCTCGCAAAGTAGGCTATGGATTGAATAACTGTTACTGAAACTTTATTTTTCTACAATAGATATTAAGCGAGATATTTGATGTGGCCTCGTAAAATAGACAGACGGTATATGGATTTTTATATTTATGTAATTAATCCAATGATCTTTCCATTTCACTTTTAAGTCCTTTTTTAATTCACAAATAACATCAGAGTATACAAAAATATCATCAACAACACCTAGTTTGCTTTACAGCAATTTCATTACCAGGAATGCCGGAATGACGTTTAGACCAAATAAAAGTAACTGTAATTTATCTGCTGTTAAGATCATTTAGAATGTGTTTTATATTACAGATAATATTGTTTCCAGTTATTAATAAATTCGAAAGTAAATGTTCCATTGCTTAACATACCTTGAGGTAATTCCCACGTCGTCATTCCTCTAGAAGAAAATTTTGCAATCTGATCCTCAAAGTTTATGCCTCCTACACCAATAACGTCCATTTGATCTGCAGGATTGTTTAAAGTTCCATACAATGGGCCATCATTGCCAATTGCTGAAACCATTATTACCCGATTTGCAGTCAGTTCCCATACTTTATCAACAAAGGGATGATCTTTGAAATCGGGACCACCTATACTTAAATTTAAGACATTTATTTTCTTTAAAATTGCATAATTAAAAGCATCTAAAAACCATGACGTGTAAGACACTTGATTATTTGTAAAAACCCTAAAGATGTGCAGTTCAGAATCTGGTGCAAAACCTAGACATTCTTTGCTAGAGGCAATAACACCAGCGACAAATGTACCATGGCCCAGACCATCATCAAAAGTTTTTTCATTCGTCCAATTTGTCCTTTCTTTAATCTTCCGAAAATGAGGATGCGTTTTTGATAAGCCTGTGTCAAATATAGCTACTTTGATTCCTTTGCCTGTTATTCCCATATTCCAAAGTGAATCTGCTTGTAATACTGATGTTATTTGTCTTGGAATAGCACGTAATAATCGTCTGCTAGTATGACGACCTGTCGCTTGCCAAAACTGATTTTTAGAATTTAAACTGGTTCTGCCAAACCTTACATAATCGGGACTTATGAATTTAAGTGTTCTGGAAACCATGCGCTGAGAAGTTACTCTTTTTACAGCTGGATGATCATTGAGGGCATTTAGTCCTTCCAACCTATCTGTATCTTCCAGTATGACAACATCAAAATCACTAGGGTAGTCACTCGCTGGATTTTCTCTTGTGATTATTTTCCATTTTCGAACTCCTGATGCATTTAAAGCGGTATTGATATAATTCACACGAGCTTGATTTTTGTAGTACCCATTAAACATAACAATATATTCATTTTCTATTATTTTTGAGCTATAATCTAATTCTACGTGTTCTGTCGTCAGATTACAACAAAGCGGTGATTCTAATATATCCTCTGTGGCAATTTCATCCTGGTTTGTATTTTGAGAATTTATTATGTGAGTTTTCAACAGAAATAGTATTATAGTGATGTACTTAAAGGTAAACGTCTTCATACTTATTGTATATTTAAGTTTTCCACTTTCTTTTTCTGCGAATCATTTTCTAATGCACACCTATCACACCCACCAATTGAACTAAAACATACAACATAATAATGTGATCATTATAAGCATGTGTGTATTTATAGCTTACGACGACCTAAGATAAAGAAACGAACAATAATTAATAAATAACATTGCTCATCATTCGCTTGACAAGAGATTGACACATTTTTGACGGTTTGACATTATTTTATTTTTACCACAGATTCAATGACGGACTAGAACTAGAAATGTGAAAGTGGTACAGGGACCGATTGGACTAGTCACAGACCAATACAGACATCCAACTCTCAGGATTTTCATGTATTAGGTTTTATTTTTATGCTGCATTTGCGCATAAGTGTTTACCACCTAGCGCCGATAACAGATTTGGATTGACCAATAGAGGCGTAGAGGCCAAGGTTTGTAAAGTAAGATAGGTATCTCAGATAAACAAGGTATGGTAACTTGAACGGAATGAAGGGGTTACGGTGAAGGCGGCCATCTTGCGCGTCATCGTGCCTGCTGAAACTTAATTCAATTGTACGTATGCATTTTTTGAGACGTTGCGCTTATTTGTTGAGTTATTTCGAAATATTTGTTGTTTTTGTGTTTATAATCGTGCAGTTATAGTTATTTAGTGTATAATCTAATTGACAATTACTGTTAAAGAGAAAAGACTCATAGTATATAGAAGTTTGTAACCTGTGTATTTACAGAAATAATTTTAAGGTAAACAGTTTTTATTATTTTCCGTTCATAATAATAACAAATAACAATGTTACATACAATTATTAGATGACTGGAGGAAAGGTTTGTAGTGTAGCTGTTTGCAAAAACAACTCAAAAAAGGCAAAAGAGAGTGGTGAGATGTTGATGTTTTTTTTCCTTCCCTAAAGACCCTTTTATTAATTGTTGTGTCTAATATGACATGATAAAATTTAATGGCCCTATTGTTAAATTTTATTAGTAAATTATTGTATGCACATCTAATTCTAATAAAAAAATTGCATTAAAATTTTTTAATACTACATAATTGTAAAGATTGGCCTGGGGAAAAATTTCTACTCGGTACGTCATAAAATAAGAAACTTTTCTAAATAACTCTTTTCGTTAGGGTGAAAATTAGTATCATGTATGTTTCTTCATCTACCTTATAACTTATTAAATTCTCGTAAGAGTTATATAAAGTAATGAAATCAAGACTGAAGTCTCGGGCAAGAAAATGCACACAAGATTAAAAGAATCTACTTTAGTCCCTTGATATAAAATGTACTTCTTTAACTGCATACATTAATTAGTTATAAATTTGATATATAGTAATGTCAATTTTAAATTCCAAGGAAAAAGGTGCCGATGTTAATAGTCATTAATCAAAAAAGTCAATTTATTAATTTGTGCTTGTACATTAAAAAAATACAAAATACGGAATTCAAATTCATAACTAATTATACTTCTATACTAATGGTTTGAATGCCAGAAATTTGAATGAGCAGGCAGAGTGAGCGTTCCCGCATTTTAAATAGTGACCTCTGATTGGTCGAAAGTTACCATGCTACCTATCTTACTTTACAAACCTTGCGTAGGGGCATCAAAACTCAAATACGTCCATTGAGATGGACTAGTCAGAGACCCTATAAAGTAGAGACTGGCCACTCGGCCCCCACTCCACCCAATTGGATGCATCATGGCGGCGATAGTTTCAGTGTGCATGTGCATAGGGACTCTAGCGCGTGTGCATCAGTAACACCACCTAGCATCTAGGTGGTGGCATCAGTGTGTTTACAACGTAACGCAAGCAGGTTGCAGTATTTGTCTTGACAAAATGGAAAAACATATGTAAGTAATAACGTTACCATTAATTATTTCGTGATCAAATCAATCATAGCAGACTGCTATTTTAATTTATTAAATTGAGTCTAATGACACTATGCTCGTCAAAATAGAAGCAACTCCGCCGCCATTATGTATCCACTTTTCATACGGACCAATCAGTGCCTTTCGCTCGAGTGGCCAAGTCTCTACTTTATAGGGTATCTAGAACAATATATATATGTCTAGAACTAGTTCCCTTGAAGCGCCATCTGATCCGTTATTAGGTAACTGCTAATTTTAAAATCGTGAGTAAGGTACTAAGCCTATAAGGCCAAGTTGTATAAAAGTGGATCAGCTGAAGTTTAGTTGAACTTGGTTAAAATTCAGGGTTACAATTGCTACAACAATAGTATCACGGATTTTGAACCAAGTTCAACTGAACATTCGTTGATCCACTTTTATACAACTATGGGCCTAAAGTGGAGAAAACGTGATAATTCATATAATATGTATAATGTATAGTCCAGTAAGGACTTCCCGAGGCATAAAAAACGCAACAAAAACTTTACGACATAATTATTATCGCCGCGGGCCACGGCGGCATGCCTGCATCAAACGACTCGACGCTCATTAAAAACCTATAAAAGTAAGCGAGATGATTTGCGGTCGAGGTAGCACAAAAAGTAATGGTAATTTAATCAGGTCGTAAAGTTTTTCTTGCGTTTTTTATGTATCGGGAACTTACTACTTGAACATTAAAACACTTATTTATTTCAAAAATACCCTATTGTTCATTGGATTAATTTATAATCGTCGTTTATCTCACTAGCCGGTAAAATGGATTAATTCTAATTTTTATATTTTCGAACAATAGATAAGTGAATTTGTTAAAACATTTTCTCATGTACAACCTACCTACGTTTCGGATTATTAATTAACCAACCGTTAAAGAACTACATACATGTTAAATACTTTTTGGTTATGATAGCAGTGGATTTATAATCGGAACACTGATTTTACATTTACTGTCTGATTCAATGACTGGTCTGATTACACTGAGTGTCGACTGAAATATGTTTCTATTGACTTTTATTTGTCCTGTATTTTGTGGTTTGTTTATTATTTCCGATAAGGTTTATTATAATTTATGTTTACGTTACGCGTAATATTCACCGAATCATATCCATAAGGTTTGTTCAGATGCCTGATTTTTACATATTTTACTGAAGGTAATCAACTCTCTGGAAATATTTGGTTTACTTAGTCTGTGCTTAATTATTCCAAACGATAGAAGACTGGACGGTGGTACGTTGATGTCAGAAGAATCAAAGTGCCTTTAGTACGTACCATTTTAAGGGGCATATGTTTAAAACAGATATATTAAAATATCCAAATAAATATACTTTTTCCAGTTATAGTTTTCAGTGCCTTATTAGATGAGTTAACTAAAAGGCATGCTTAAATAAATCAACATAAAAATAAATAAATGCTTAGTTAAGATAATATCTAATTAACTTCAAAGTTAAATTAACTTCAAAGTGAATTAGAGAATTACCAAAAATATAGCGAATGTTTAGGCGGGAAGCTTCACTGTCGGTTCTGTCATCTTAGCGTTAGTTCTCATAGCTGCGGATTGCGAATTTCTGCTTGCGGATTTTTTTTTAACTCGACATATATGCGTTCCAGGAGAAGTTAATTTGCTAATTTAACTTCTAGTTAAAAGTGAACGAATTGTCTTACGAACATTTCGCTACACCTGCAAGAAAATTAGACTGTTTTAGAACAAATTTTATAAAAATCTGCACAAAAAAATAGCATTCCGCAACTATCTCAACGGGGCTACGCTTCTGTGCCCAAACTTAAAACTGATAGCCTTAAAATACCTATTTATAACAATAAATATTTAATAGGTATTTTAGAAATATTGCTGTATTTTCCAAACATTAAATCTATAGTGTGCGGAAAGCATTTTCAAAATATTTTTTATTTACAAAATATTAAATTTTACATAATAAAATCAAACGCTGATAACTGGCCCATCATTAATAAAGAACTTGCCCCCATTTCGATTACGATGAGTTGTTGGTTAAAAATCATCGCTAAGTGCTACACTCCATCAGCCATCACGTTTATACTTAATAATTACCTACTTAATTAGCTAATAATCACATACTGACGGGATTGAGAGAAATGGTCCGCTATGCGTTATGCCGCGTATGTTTGCGAATACAAAAAAGCTGATTGGCAACTCAAAATTTACTTGTGCAGGCAATTTTACTGTAAATATACACCAGATAGTTCGAGAAAAAAAACACGCGCAACATCACAAGAAGCATTCAAGAATAAGATCCTGAAAATATATTAAACTACGCTCTAATTAAAACATGGCGACGATTTCATCACAAGCATTTGTTATTTACAGTGGTGGCATCTTTCTACTAATTATTAATCTGCATTTGCTTCTCTAAGATAGGCAACTGATGTTTTATCTCTCGTAGGTGATACGAAGTGCTTTATACCTAGAGGCTCTATAAAGTAGAGACTGGTCACTGGTTGCATAATGGCGGCGGTGGTCTGAGTGTTCGCATGTTCATCAAGTGTGTTTACACAGGTTGCAGTATTTGTTTTGAAAAGTGAAGAAATAAATTCGCATATTTTTGATACCTCCGAGAGAAAAGTAAGCCAAAATATGTAAGTAACAACGCTACCATTAATTGTTTCGTGACCAAATCAGTCATAATAGACTGTTATTTTAATTTTAACCTATTACATTGTGTCTAATGACCAGTATAGTGGCAATTCTGTAACTACATATTATGTTAAATTTAACCGCACGCTAAATGATTGCAAATTAACATTAAATTAACATGCGTGTGTTAAAAATATTGAATTTAATCTTGCCGTTAAAATATTTCCGAGTAGGTCTGAAAGCTACATAAAAAAAAACTCTTATTGGCGCCGCCATTATGTAACCACTTTTCATAAGGACCAATCAGTGTCTCCCACTCGAGTGGCCAGTCTCTACTTTATAGGGTCTCTATGTTATACATAGGGTCTCTATGGTATACATAGAGACCCTATAAAGTAGAGACTGGCCACTCGAGTGGGAGGCACTGATTGGTCCGTATGAAAAGTGGATGCATAATGGCGGCGGAGTTGCTTTTATTTTGACGAGCATAGTGTTATTATACTCAATGTAATAGGTTAAAATTAAAATAACAGTCTGTTATGACTGATTTGGTCACAAAGCAATTAATGGTAATGTTATTACTTACATATAATTTTCCACTTTATCAAAACAAATACTGCAACCTGCTTTTGACACTTGCGGTATGTTGTAAACACACTGATGCCACCATCACCCAAAATTAGTTAACATGAGGGAGGTTGCCTATTAACTTTCACCCAATCAGCGCCCGGCGCGGGAACGCGTCACCGTGCCTGCCCAATTCAAATAGTTCCGATTGTTTCTATGCACATGATGGTGCATTGGCGTCGTTATTTCCGATTTAATATTAATTGTAACAACGAGAAGTATCGAAATTATTGTATACTAGCGAATCATTATCAAATGAAGTGAGTTTTACCATAATAGTATAGATTATTTATATAATAATGTATACTTATCTACAATTAAATATTCCATATAGGTCATGAAAACCATACATATTTTGTTTGCATTAATGAAATTAAAACTCTAGTACTTTTGCATGTATATTAAAAAGTTTTTATATTATTAATTTTATTAAAAATATATAATAACAATAAGTTTATTTACATATGTATCCATCACACTTATAACAAGGAATTTATTTTACTAAAATATAAACAACGCCATTGCGGCACAAAAAAGTAAGTAAATATGAAAAAATCATAGATCACTTATAATTTAAATCGTCTGTTCCTAACACTATAAACTAACAATAACTTAATATTACGCACAAAACAAAAGCAACTTCTATAGGCGCCGCCATTATGCATCTACTTTTCATACGGACCAATCAGTGCCGCCCACTCGAGTGGTCATCAGTCTCTACTTTATTGGGTCCCTTAGCTATTATACCCAAAGAAATTATACCAGTAACCTGCGGAATATAAATGGATTTATGATTGATTATTATTCACGCATTTAGTACGAAATATTCGGCAATTTATAAAAAAAATAAAAAATTCATATTAGGGATTTTTTCACCGGAAATTTTTAAATGTCTAAAATTTTTTATCAAAAGTAAATGTAAGATATTCTTTTCCACAAAAAAATTACCTATTGAAGCTAATGTAGAAGCGTTCATTGAGGTTTGCTCCAATTAAGAGTAGGATAGAAGAAAATTTATTATTAATATTCTTTTTCAGATACTGTCATCCGTAGCTACATATCTAATCGTTATGGTGCAATTTTTACAAGAATCATCATCAATGTCCTCAAACTGTTCAACAATTGCAGTTTAAAACAGCTGATATCATACGACAATATCTATTTATAATTGATTTATAATTTTAAATATTAAAAATAATCCTTGCGTATCTAATTTCGCCAGGTTGAAAAATGTCTAAAATATTTGTGAATTGAGGGGTTGGATGCTGTGAAAATTCCTATAAAAGAGTTTCCTTGTTTGCAATGAATTTCCCTTATTCGTTCTGGATCCCTCCAGTTTTGTTCAGAATCCCTCCGATTTTCTTCAGAACTCCTCCCATTTCATCTCAATTTCTTCTGATTCACTCCAACTTCTCTTTTATTTCCCCGACGTCCTCAAAAGCACTTAACCCTTTTAATAATCATTTTTGTAAAATCTTGATGTATGTAATTAAATAAATGTTCTAATAAAGCTACTAAATTTGTTTTCATCCATCCAACTATTTTTGTCTAAGTTTTACCTTCTCCTTTATAAAGTATTTGCGAAGAAATCCAAATTCCAGATTTTGATGAAAGTGAGTGCTAGCTTTAAAGTCAAAACATACCAAATATATCTAATCAGCATTCTCATCATCAAAATTCTAGTCAGAGTGGCAGAGGCGGTTTCAGGTAGGGGCCAAAAACAAATTTTCGTCGATTTCAAAAATTATATAATAAAAATTGCTTAGTGAAAAATTGCATCGAAAAGGCTTTTTCAAAATTTTTCATTAGAACACCAGTGGCGGCCTCAGGAACGGTTTAAAAATAATTTTTTTGTCAAATAAAAACCGCTACAAGTAAAAACTGTTCAGGATGAAAAATTGTATCAAAAATGTATTTTTAGAATTTTCGGTCACAGCATCAAGGGCAGTTCTAGAAAAAAAATTCTTTGAAAATAGATTAGGCCATTTACTATAGAACATTTATTCAATATACAAAATCTACTTGAGTACGTTACTGCCCGCAGAAGATATTTTCATCCAGCATGCAAAGCGAAGTATCTATATACTATTTATGTGAAAAATTCTGGGTGGTCCCATTATTCACTCAAAAATATGGTTCGAAAGAAGAGCTTAACAGCTTTATTTCCGTCATGATTACAAGAATCTCCTCACCAGAATAAATATTAGATTTTTAAGAAGTTTGGGGTTAAATGCATAACAATTTGTATATTTGATATTTTTAAATAAAATATTTTTCAATTTGTAAAATACTTTCTTAACGAAAGCACATAAGCGTAGGGGTACGGATTGATTTTAATTTTTAATGTAAATATAACTGTTCGATTGTCAAAATACCTTCACCAACATTGAATTTAACGGCGATCACTTTCCTCTGAGATGTTTGTGCACATCCATATATTTTTTTACATATATTATTCGAATATTTTTCCATGTCTAACTATGCATGAGGCATGAACCAATCCTGTACGGTTATCGTAATTTTCATGTATGTCGCACTACACAGGTAAAATTAAATTTGAACTTTCTACTTCAATACTGGTCATACAAGCCAAACATTATTTTCAAAAATACAAAAAGTAACTCTATGCTATATTTTCCTTTATAGTATTTCATTACGTTAGTGTTATTTATTTCTTTGTTCAAAGGTAACTAATTTATACACTTTTTTAACATCAGCATCTAATTATCATACATCATTCCATCTTTATCTAAAATTTGATCCTTGTAGCTTTTTTAGTCGCCGTGATATCACTGGTTACATTTCAAAAAGTACAAATTTAGTGCATCACGGAAAAGGAGTGAAAATTTAATTTAAGAATGAAGCTAGAATCGTTTTGAGATTTCCGAAAATGGATTCAGCAAATAATTTTACACACAATATTAACCTAACTTTAAAAGTATGTCTAAAAGTTGCAGAATTTATATCTAATGGGTTTGAATGTATTTTGAATAAGAGTTATACCATCTACTGAACGTCTTCTGCACAAGTTCTGCAGAACTACAACTCAATAAAATGCTATATTAAACAGATTTTTCAATTCCAGTGTTAAATGCATTTAAAAAAAAAAATTATTGCATGATCAAGGTAGATAATAAAAAAATTCTAATGTTTGCTAATGGTCTTCCTGGTCATTGCAACGGTCCTTAAAGGGATCTGGAGATTAGATACTTACCTATAGAATATAACGTACAATCATTGAGGGATGTTTCCCTCAGTCAGTGGTTACAATATAACAGAAAGTTTATTTCTAATATTTTTTTTTCAGATACTATCATCCGTAGCTACGTATCTAATTGTCATGGTGCAATTTTTACAAGAATCATCAGAAATGTCATCAAACTGTTCAATAATTGCACGTTAACTCAGTGGATTAAAATCGACAATATTTATTTATAATATTTTATTTCAAATATATTACAAATGTTCTCAGGTATCTACTTTCTATAGTTTGTAAAATATTTTCCAAAATGTTTGTGATTTACTTTCTGATTATAAAATTTTAAAACAACGAATTCGTAAGAAATGTTTTAAAATGAGTTTTATGTATACAGAGAATCTGCCCAATAAATATAAATGTATACCAGATATGTACTCATTGTATAATTATGTTTATGTGTGAGACTTATAACTGTTGTAGGGTAAATGCTACTTGCACATTGCACATGTCAAGAAACTTCTGGCTGTCGTGATATAACATTTCATGTAATACTATTATCTCCTCGTTGTTATATCTAAAATATATATTTTGTAAAGTAAATATAACTTGTGTATTTATATCCTGTACGACTTTTATTCTGGTTTTTATATGTTATTTTTGTTTTGAAACTTGGAACATACCGGGTGTAACAGAATCATGGTACGACCACCGTCTATCCTTTAATTTTAAAGATATACGATTGAAATTTGGAACATTCTACCCAAGCAACATTTTTCTCGCACTACTTTTTACTAACTACAACATCGGAATTAGTGCAAATAATACTTGGATATTAACTTAATGTCCATGGTTGTGAATCAACGTTGCTAGGACGTCGCAAACATACTTCTTTGATCAGGAACTTTCCAACGTTGGTTTGACGTCGGAAAGTGACCTAATTGGTTCTTAAGTTAGTTCCCTACGTTGTTGATTAGACGGTGTAAGTAAGGTAGGTAGGCTGCACGTCGCTAACTAACCGAAGGTATGTTTTCAAACACTTACCAACTTCGGTTCCACGTTGGCATTTTTCACTCAAAATAAATGACTATTTTTGTTTTTCTTATATAATCATGATGTAAAATATATATAAAATATTCTCGACACTGACATTTTTAAAATGGCAACCTGTACATACTTGCATGCTTTCGGTGGAACTTTAAATTAGCTTTTCAACGGAACCTTAAAATTCAAGTTTTTTTTTAATACATTTATTTAACGTCGGCATACTTCCGTTACTGTGAGGCCTGTAGACGAGCTACCTCCAACCAGGAATTTTGCCGAACCTCTTCCCTTAGGAAGAGTGGGGGTCTTTTACTTGCCTAGCATTTAATAGACAAGGGACCGACGGTTTTACATCCCCTCCGAAGGATGGCATATCTCCTATACAACCCTCGCCTAAGGTTGTGAACACGAACGGTACCTCAGGTTTGGGAAAAATAAAATTATTTCAGCTAGCGAGCCTCTTGAGGCCTTCCGTGCACTTAATTTTATTTGATTTGGGTTCGGGGTGGATAAACTTGAAAAGGCTGGAAAGGGCCAACTGCTTCGCCCTGTATATTGTCAGAGCTGGATTCGTACTCGAATTTAATCTAATTTAATTTATTTAACACTTTACTGAATTTTATTTCAGGTAGCAGGGTCGAAAGCTACACCCTGTATAATATAGTAGCTCAATTTAAATTAAACACTTTAGTTTAGAACGGAATTAACAAATGATTTATTTTCTGTTAACACACAGAGTTGAATATTTAAATAGTAAATAAAATCAAATTTGTTTTCACAAAAATTATTTTAACATATCGACACTTGAAATTTGAGTCGGGTTTACCGTATTTCATTTAATTAACTTGAATTTTTATTAATGAGAAAATTCAGTTAAAAACTAGGGTCGCGAAGATGATTTTATTTCACTTAAAATTAGGGCCGCGAAAGCGATTTAAAATGTAGCACTGGGACTGAATAATAATATTAAAACCGATTTTTTTTAGGGGTTGTCTAGGAATAGGGCGCGGGCACTACTTTAAATTTCGTTAGATATACCGGGAACACAACTTTGGATTTAGGCTTTGTGGCCACCAAAGGGTAACGCGGGTACTAGGATTTATTTCGTTAGATGCACCGGGAACACAATTTGCCGGGGGCTTGGCACGCTCCCGTATTTATACTAGTGATGGGGCACGACGCTCGCTGAGAGCTGGAAAAGCCGGAAAAGGAACCAGACCATCATATGGCGCTCGAATTATGAAATATTGTGCAATAGTTGTTGAAATTTTGGAAAGTGGGGTCGAAACTTACATCATTAAATCGGCTGTAAAAAATGTAATAATTTGATAATAAAATGTCAGCGCAATCTAATTTGATTTAAGAAATACGAGCTATAACTGTCTGAAAATTGGTTAACATTTGAATTGGTCCCGTGAAGTAGCGTTGCTAGTCGTAACTTTAATCCATATTTAATGTTATATTAAGCCATATTGAGGGTATGAGATTGTCTGCGTCGAGAGCGGGATCCAGATTTAGGGTAATATGAATGAAGATAGAGACGAGTTGCTAGCAATTTGTGGGAACACGTAAATTTGACTTATTTTTTAAATGCGCGTTTATGGGCTGACTGGGGAGATAAATGAAAGGCGTTTTGAGATATTATTGGAAATTGAAATTGTACTTTGAATTGAAGCGAAAGAGACGTGTAGAATTTTTAGGGAAGTGAAATAAATTATTCTAAATTCAAATTTGGGAAGTCACTTGTAAGTGAACTAAGACGATGAGAGGGCCGTATTTTTTAGGACGATCCTTTGTAAGTTTCTGTCCATAATTTGATGAGTTTTGAGGTTGGGGGGTTTTTGACGTTACATTTTGACTATTCGAGAATTATAGATGTGGCGTGAATTTTCTCAGAAATATTATATGAAAATTAGGGTTTTTGAGTCCTCCCCAGGTGCTTTAGTGATATGTTTTGCCAAGTTGACCATACTGATTTAATTATTTGTCAAATTTTAGTGATTTTTTCGTCGGCCATCTTGGTAATATGGAGAACGTACGGTAACAGTTGGAACGGTCACCCCTCCAACTACTAACCGCGCCTGACGTTACTTTACATCGCATATCGAAGTATGTACATAGTAAAGACGCACCTGTCCTCGCCCCTACCTTTTAACGTACTAATAATTATTATTATTTTTTTTAAATTACTTTAACAATCATGTCTACTTTATATAAATGCAATTACATTTATTTTAAAATTTTAAAACTGTTTAAGCAATAATAATTTACAAATATACATTATTATTCAAGTAGTCATTTTCATTAAACGAAAAATATTCTGCTCGTAGTAATAAAAAATTACAAACAAGATAATTTTTATTTATAAAATATAATAAATTTAATCTCAAGTATATTAAATGATTTTCGGTTTTTTAGATACTGGAAGTATTTCTATTTCTTCAGCATCAGGCTCTTCATCTTTCAAATCTTCATCATGTAACTGAAAATCATTTTCTTCTTGCTCGAAATCTTCCATTTCATTTTCAAGAGAATCTTCTGGGTAATCTAACTCTATGCCCGCTCTTAAATTATCAATATTTTTTCAAAATTGACCCTGACAGTTGGTACAATAATCAGAGCATTTTAAACCATGCTTAACGCAGCTGTATGATTTTGAGCAGTATTTCATACAACTGCAGCTTATAATTTTTTATAAATTTTCAGGAAATAATGGGTGTTTTGGTTGTACAGCCATTCTTCCCAACCACACCCTAATGGACTTAAGTTGTTACCGAGCCACTGTTGAACTTGATAGTGAGCTCTGTAGCAGTGCTGTTCTGCTGCAGAAATGGTTGGGTGTAGTGTTAAAGAATACGCCAAAACCCTCGATGAACTTTTCAAAACTAACAAAATCCGAAACATTTCGCATGAAAAGCGTGCTTCACGTAAAAATCCCGTTGGAAGAGGTTTCTATATATAAATTCACATTTATTTATGCCAAAATCTTGGAAACTCATCAAGGAGTGTAATTTTAGAAAGTGTAGTAAATGTCGCTGCACGGGGACGTAATGTCGCCGCCCCGACCACAAAATTTAGAAAGTATAATGAAAACCGACTCTCTAGTCAAAGTATTTCGAGAGTTTTAGTGAAAATTGCCTTTAACGTCGAGGGTGCCCTTGCATTTCCTAGCGGTCGATTTTGACGGGAAAATGATGGGTTTTAAGCGTATTTGCCCTAAACCGGTTCCTCAGTGATTCAGTGTCAAAAAAGTATAGTTACCATGTACTCAGAACGTATGAATTTATAATTGCGTGAATATAATTCATAATCGTTGCGATTCAAGCATTTTTAAGCTCCGAGGAGCGAACTAAATTAATATTGAACTGAAAATACGTCAATAGACAGGCAAGCAAAAGCCCACCAAAATTATAAACATTTAACTTTTTACTGAATCTTTTTGTGTAATCGTTAGCTATAAACCGCACATTGGATGGTAGTTGGTTACATCATGAGTCGTTCCGTTCCTCACTATGTGTTGTACACGGGCCAGACTATAGTTTGTCAATACATTTTTCTTGAGCGTTTTGTAAAAACATAATTTTTTTAAAAAAGATTTAATATATATATTTTTGAACTTTATATTGTCTTCTTCTTGTGTTTCAAAATTCCTTTCCAGGTTTAAATTTAAGAAAATGTTAGTATTTTTATTTATAGCGTTACGACGTCCAATTGGTACCATCTGTGAAGCAGTTAAGCAAAAACGAAACAGTAAGTACAGATTTTGTATTATTCTCTGTCTGAAACAGTCGCTTTGAACCCTTCTTTGTGAACGTTTAATATCTATTTTGGAAAGTATAATAAAAGCCCTTCAGACGCGTAAAGATGGATCGTTCACAGTAGCATTGATAAATTAAATTTTTTTTTGTTCTTCTGTTTCTGTTTCTTACAGTATATAGTACATACGTCATAATTTATATTACTAATTATTGTTTAAAGAAATTTAAAAATTTTAAATAAATGTATTTGCATTTAAATGTAGTTGACATGATTGTTAAAATAATTTATAAAATAAATAATTATAAGTACGTTCAAAGGCCGAAAATAAACAATTATAGCGTTTGGAAATACGATAATTAAACGTAATAACTCGCGAGACATTGATTTTAAAAAAACATCAGAATTGGTCCACTAGAAGCCGAGAAAATTAAAATTTTTAAGCGCGTCGATTGTGTGAACGCAAAATTTCAAGACGGCAGACTCTCTGCTATCGCCACCACTGCCTCCCGTATATTTTTCATGGATTTTGCACAGGCTTGAGTTGTTTTACTTAACAATTTAACAAGGTTGTCCATGGGCGCAAGTATTGAAAACTTGTACCTGGTAAGTACTTGGATAAATAAAGCTATTGGCCGAAAAACAGCCCTTATACCCTTATAGTTTTATTGTAAATTGATTTCAACTTTGGTCTATTATAACTCATGTTCTAATAAAAGAATCATCGTGCTTTTTTTAAAGAAGTGTCTTTCCGAGTACTTTCAAAATATCCGCTGAAAATTTACTTATTGCATTTGTTTATAAGCAAAAAAATTTGCCAAATTTTTAAACAATTCCCTGGGCTCCCATAATTAACGGATTTTAACATCTCAAAATGGATTCGAAAATATAAGTGCTCTTTTATATGTAAAAAAAATTTCAACTTTCTAAATGCTTTAATTTAGCCTCAGCAACATTTTGAAAATATGCACATTTTGTTTGGATTGCAAAATTACTATGCAAAAACTGATACGTATAATATAAGTATTTGAAAAAATCCACCAATACCTTGCTATTTATAATTTTAACCTCACCACAATAAAATTGTGAGAGGTTACTAAAATTAGTTCAAAAACGAAAATTGAGATAATATCAAATCTTTACGTTTTGAGGTCCTAGGAACCTAAAAAAGTGGTTTTTGAAAAATGTCTCTGTGTGTGTGTGCGCGCGCGCGTGTGTATGTGTGTGTGTGTGTGTATGTATGTGTGTGTGTGTATGTGTATTAGCACGATAACGCCGAAACTACTGAACGGATTTAAATGAAACTTTGCATGTGGGTTTCTTTAGTGCTCCAGAAGATCTGAAAAGGTTTTGGTTGAGATCGGATTACGTTTAGTGCTGTTTTGGCGCAACAAGTTGTTTATTTTGTAATTACTTACAATGTTCAATCGAATCATTGAAAAGCAATTAAAATTCCAATTTCAACGATGTATATATATATATATATATATCACAAAATATAAATAATAATCCTTTAATTGACAGGACTGTCATTAATATGTCAAAAAACTTTTGTCCATTTCAGACAGGCTTGTACTATCAAAAGGTTTAAATTTTGCAATAAACCCGAAAACTGTTCCAAAATTTGACATAGTAGCGGCAATAGAAAAAACGGCTCAAAATTTACCAACAGATAGTGGTAACGAATATCGCATACGGGTAAAAATTGCTTTAGAGAAGCAATACAAAATTAAAGATAATAATTTAACTTCAGAAGAAAAGTTATCGATAAATTCTTTAAAACGCGATGAAAGTATAAAAATATTGCCAGCAGACAAAGGTAATGCCACAGTCATTATAGATAAAGATATATATCACACAAAAATCATGACTCTTGTAAATGAGGGACCCTACTCAAAACTAAACAAAGATCCAGCAAAATCAATAGAGAGCAAAATTTACAGAACTTTGTTTAAATACAAACATGAATTTAATGATTTTGAACGAAGGAACCTTACACCACATCATAGTAAGCCTCCTCATTTTTATGGCTTACCAAAGACACAAACAAAATATTCCTTTAAGACCAATTGTTAGTTCTATTAATTCACCATGTCATAATTTGGCAAAATTTTTACTTAAAATTATTGATCCATTATCTGAAAATACCGATTCATATATTAAAAATAGTAAACATTTCATAGAAAAAATTTATGAAAACGATATTCATGAATCACACCTGATGGTTAGTTTTGATGTAGTTAGTCTTTTTACCAATGTTCCGGTAGATGAAACCTTAAAAATAGTTAAAGACATGGTTGCTAAATGATAATAATTTGGAAACTAGAACTAAATTAAGTGTAAATAGCATAATGGAACTCTTAACATGTGTATAAAAACAACCTATTTTCAATTGGACAATGAGTTCTATCAGCAGGATTTTGGTAGGGCTATGGGGTCTGCATTATCACCAATTTTAAGCAACATATTTATGGAGAACTTTGAGAACACACATGTTCAAAATTGTATAAACAAACCGGTTGTCTGGTGGAGATATGTTGACGACATCTTTGCAATTTGGCCTCATGGTGTCGATTCACTAGATAGTTTTTTAGAAAATATAAATAGTAAGGAACCGTCTATTAAATTCACATTAGAAGTAGAAAGTAGGAATGAACTACCGTTTTTAGATGTTTTAATTAGAAGGGTAAATAATACAAAAGAAACAAGCGTTTATAGAAAACCAACACATACTAATAGATATCTAAATTTTAACTCAAATCACTCAATAAATGTTAAAAGGGGTGTTGTAAAATGTTTATACGATAGGGCCAAAATAATTTCATCTTATAATGAAATATTAAATAACGAGAAAAAATTCATCAAAGAGGTTCTAGTACAAAATCAATATCCTGAAGCCTTTGTTGATAGAGTTTTCATAAATGTTGAAAATAGGGACAATCAGGTACGACAAAAACCTGAACGTCTTTATACAGCAATAATTCCTTATGTATACGGACTATCGGAAAAGCTACGCCGTATAGGTGACAAATTTGATGTTAGGACGATATTTCAAACGGGGAACACTTTAAGATCTATTTTAACAAAAACAAAACCGATAAACAGGGAGCAGAATTCAAAAAACTGTATTTACAATATCCCGTGCGAATGTGATAAATGTTATGTGGGTGAGTCATCCAGACCTTTCAGTGTGAGGTTGGATGAGCACAAGAATTAATTACATTAGAAAGAATGAAATTCAGAAATCAAAGATTTGTGAACATGCTTGGGAAAACGGACATGGAATAAACTGGGGCTCGGCAAAAATTTTAACAAAAGAAACAGATACCAAAAAAAGAAAAATTAAAGAATCAGCAATAATCTTATTAAATGAAGATAAGTGCGTATCGAATTGTTCTGTAGATATTTGTACAACCTGGCTACCAATGTTAAAAGAAGAACTTAACAAACTCAACATTATCTGAAAGAAAATATCATCAGTTCTATGTTCTGTGTAAGTAGTAAGTATCTATGGAAATAACATAAACAGAATCTTAAAGCTGTGTATTTGGCATACACAGCAAAATAAGAGTTCTTCCAAAAAAATAGCTTTGAAAACGGAAAGAGATTACTTTCCGAAACGTCAGCAAAATACATTGTTTCTGTGTTTATTCCGATTTATATTATTTGCAAAACATAACCTATGACTTTTTCTTTGGCGTAAACGTCACGGGCGCAGAGGCTTTTTTCCAATAATTCTATTATTTTGTAGATTCGGTGATTTGTTTTGAAGAGAATAATAATACATGTGGTAGAAAACCTAAATAATAGGAAAGAATATCACACTTCCACTCTTTCGATTTGGTTTCCGTGAAAATAATTAAAAACAAAGCAAATGTGAAGCATAGTTCACAGTTCGCGTGACATGATCGATGCGCGTAGCCGTTACGTCGTGAAACTGGTCGCGTCACGTGTATTCCTATTCAACAACAACAACTATACAGCTTTACTGTCGCATTTAATATCAAATATTTTGAATTGGAGAACGGATTTGGATAAAAGTTTGCATGATGGTTTCATCAATGTTCTAGAAGATCTGAAAAGGTTTTGGTTGAGATCGGATTAGGTTTAGTGTCGTTTTTTTAAATATATACAGAGGCAAATCGAAGAATTACACTACAAATATTCCTCTAAAATCTAGTAAAATTACTGAAATGCAAGCTAACTAATGTTTATTTAACAAAGAGTCATGAGCGATCGGTTTGCAATGAACAAATTTTGTCGATTGTTGTTTATTTCCCGCGCTATGTTTTAGTAGTTTGTCATTCGATACGTTGGTATCATGTCACATATAAGAATTCGGCATATTTGCAACTTTTAGTGACTATGTACAAGTGGATTGTCACAAACTTTAAAAGTAGGTGTAACAATAGCAATATCATATGCTTTTTTATAGATTATCACTTTACCAATTTTGAGTTTGTTACTTTACGAATCTGTAATGTTTATGGTACCTAACTAGACTTTCTTAGTTGCTCAAGTGATGCTAAACTTGTTAATAGGGTAAAAGTGTATTATTCAACGAGCGATAATGTAGCAAATTGAATACTATACTTTATCTACGATTATAACAATTAATATTAAATTGCAAGTATACAGAAACATTATTTACAAAATAATGTCAACAGTTAAACGTCAAAACTAATCAAACATGTCAATCACCTTCCTTTCCTCAATAATAATAATAATGGGCCTTTCCATTTCACCGTATCGGAAAGGTGATTGGCTGTATCTAGTGAATTATAATATGTAACTCTCGTTTATAATCCACGCTATTTGTTTATGGATAATATTACTTGTTCAAAACCAGTTGATTATCGAATATATTTTAATCTTATATGAGTAGATAAAGAGATATAATAGTGTCAAATAGATTATAGCCATATTAGAAACTAAATCAGTTATTAACTTCTGGATATGTGTTAAAGTTGGAAATTTAATTACAACTTAAAATTTCAAATTTTATTTTTTCCATTTTTGGTTTTTTCTAAAAAATTAAACACAGAAAATGATACGTTTCAAGTATTATTTTCTCGAATATTGCAAATTACTTTTTGGGGAATTTACTTATGTTACTTTGCAAATAAGATCTATTCTTATTTTTAGTTTATTTAGTTCATGCATTGAAGAAGTTTAGTGGAAATTTAATTTAGTATTTGGGAGAATTATCTTAACATAGTATCTTGATATCTTTTGATCATTCTTGGATAAAAGTAAATGTTTTGGTTACATTCTGCTTGTAATTTTCTTATTTTTTTATTATTTTTCTCGCAATATTTGCTTTGTTGTCCGGTTAGCAACACAAAGTTTACATATTTTCTCTTTCTTTTGTTGTAAAAGATATTTGACTGATTATTTTCCTATGCACGAGACCACGAAGAGGGTTGGAGGGTTCAACTTAGGAAGATTTCTGTTATATAAGATCTGACAGCAATATAACTTCCATACGCAATAATCACCTTATCTAGAGGAGTGGAGGTCATCAATATCTTCTATATTTGGAGAATATTCCAGGACAGCCATTAGCTAATGTGCAACCATGTTGTCCGGAAAACCACTTTGGAGATTATACCTACCACCTCAACTACCAGCATAGGAAAGGTATATGTTCGTCTGTCTGTCTCTAAATTGTCTTCGAACTCAACAGGTCTTAGTATATTTCATTTGATCTTAATTTTTCATTAGAGTTAAATTGCATTCACTCATTCAACTAATTAAAATAGTAGTAATTTTGTTTTTTATAAAAAATGTGCTTTTGTTAAACTTTTATTTTTAATATAGGTACATACTTTAAACTGCTGTGATATTTGTTCCACATTTGATTGTGATAATATATTGTTTGTTTTGAGACAGTCCAGTTTTATTTCTCTGCTTGTGAGTCTGAAAGCATATTCAAATTACTTAAATCTTGATTTGTTGAATTTCGCAGTTTAAATTCGCAGCTAATATTTATATTGGTTGCGTGGCGTTCAACGCTATCTTATAGCGTTATTTTTGTGTTAACTGCTAGAACCAATCAAATTAAAAGATTTCAATTTTTTTGTCAAATTGCTCACTGAAAGTGTCCTGTTAGCAAATAGTAAGTCATAAACCAATTTGTTTTAGTTTGTTAACTTTCAAAATCTATACTTACTCACACCCACCGTATAAACCTGAATAGCACGATAGCGCCGAAACTATTGAAAGGATTTGGATAAAAATTTTTAGTGCTCCAGAAGATCTGAAAAGGTTTTGGTTGAGATCGGATTACGTTTAGTGCCTTTTGGCACACAATCTAATGCTCGTTTTGGCTTCAAAGATCCACCGGGTGGGGAGGTTCCAGCCGCTTCCAGTAGCTGCCGATTTTTTTTTGCGATTTTTACTATTTTTGCAATAGTAAAAATCAATTTTTGGATTCGCAACCAACTGCATCTTATAATTACAAAACTTTTTCATTTCTATAACTTTTCTCTAAAAGCAATAGTCACTGAGAAATATGAAAAAATAGGAAGAAAAGAAACGGAATTTTTTCACATTTTGTTTAATAAAAAATTACGTCCATGTTTTCAAACTAGCACATAGTGAAATTATCATTTCCTGGGTTAATTTTAAACTTTCTTGATGCACTTATACGTTGAACGAAAATGAAACACTACATTTTTATAAAACGATGTATAATATATATATATTTTACAAGAATTTTATATAAATATTTGCTATAAAAACATTAAATACAATAATATGTCAAAGGATTTATCAAAAAATGGGTTCTACCCTTCCTCGTACATTGAAAACATTTTATGTATTTAAGAGAGAGGTAATTATTTTATTAAGTCAAAATATATGTAAGTACTTATTATTTCAGTAATTTTGTGAAAAAAGATGACCAATAACGCAATAATTAATTAAATATCTTTAGTTTTCTTTGACAGTGCGTCAATATCCGAATGCAAAAGTTAACGTATGTGATATGTATTTTATATCAGGAATATTTTATTACAATACATATACGCTTTGTTTAATAAAACTGTGCATTTTCTATTTAACTCACAAAATTGCGTTATTTTACGCAAATTGAAGTAACATTTGTATTCTTAATTTTAATCAGAAAAATCAGTCAAATTGTCTGTAAAGTCTCTAACTAAATCGTAGTTTTCATCAAGTCTTACAAAATATGTTTTAACAAGGCTATCCCTGCCTTTAACATGTATTTCACCACGATAGTCGCAGACATAACCAAGTTTTTTAATAATCTCCGCGGTTCCCTCCATGACTTGAATATGATTTGCCAAACCGGTACTGTCCATTCTAGAAGCCATATTAACAGGATCTCCCCAAATGTCATAAAGTGGTTTCTTTGATCCAACAACGCCTGCTACGATAGGTCCATGACATATGCCTAAAAATATATTCAACGACTTTTATTTCTCACCAATTTTAACTGTGTAGAGGTTATATTTTTTCTATATGCCAATGCCATTTGCCGCAATTATTTTGAGTTTTTGTATTTTCTTGTATTTTGTAACTGTAGATTTCTAACAGCTTCAGTTTATGAGATCGATAAATTGTATTTATCGGTTTCTGGCAGGACTTTTTTGTAATTTTCTTCCAAGTTCTGAAAATTTATTTAACGAATCTCTTTCAGGTTTTAAACAATCAATTTCCTTTCGAGACATGATATTTAGTTACCTAAAGGTTACCTGCGATCGGTCAAATTTATTATACTGATATTTTTGTTAATTAACATAATATGTTTTAGTGTTGGTAGTGTGAAGTCTACAAATTTCATTTTCAACCGGCTTCAGAATATTTTTAAAAAAGGAAGTATTGTACGTAAATGGATCAGAGTGCCTCATTCTCAAAATTCGAGTAGATATTGAGATAAAATTTTATTAAATTCCTCAAAGTATTACATGCAATGTGTCTCATTTTTCACCACTGCATCCCAATATCTCGGCCATTTGTTGATTGATTTACATCAAATTTGGTATACTTCTTGTGTTTTAGATTGTTATTAAAAAGATATTTTTTTAAAAATTAAATACGCCTACTATGATCAAAAGAAATTGGCAAGAATTAGAAATTTATATTAGCGATTGAGATAGGGTTTTTGTTTTTACAGAATCTTGTTCGACTGTCGAACTTCGACATGATCTAAAACCCCTGTATATCAAATTTCATTAAAAAATATTCATTCCTTTACAAAAAAAATCATATCTAAGATTTCAATAATGATCACCCTACTATTCGAGTTATTTATTGTCGGATATCCTTATTTTGGAATTATATAATAGAATATGGCAAGAAGGTGTCTTTCCTAGCAAATGGCGGGAGGCTATAATTATAGCTTTACCAAAGTTAGGGAATGATATTACACTTCCATCGAGTTATCGTCCCATATTACTTACAAATTGTCTGAGCAAACTACTTGAAAAAATGGTAAGTAACAGACTCATTTGGTTCCTTGAAACAAATAATTTACTTAGCGAATCTCAAATGGATTTTCGTAAATGGAGATCCAATACGGACCAATTGATTTCTTTAGAACATTATATCCAAAATAGCACACAGTGGCGGTGTTTTTCGACCTGGAAAAAGCATATGACACCACATGGCGATACTCGATCATAAAAAATTTATGAATGGGGACTACGTGGTAACTTACCTAAATTCATTAAAGGCTTTCTTACAGACCGCAATTTCAAAGTCAGAATTGGAAATGACTTTTCAGAATGCCATTCGCTAGAAAACAGTATTCCACAAGGATCAACATTAAGCGTTGTTCTTTTCACCATTGCTGTAAATTTTCTTGCAAATAATGTAGGCAATATGATGCAAAAAAGTCTATATATAGGTGATATGGCAATTTTTTTATCTGGAGAATCGACGGAAGACATACAAAACACACTTAAGGAAAGTACTAATAATATTGTAGAGGCAGCAGAACAAGGGGGATTCCGTTTCAATGAGCAAGGCATCAGTCGTCCATTTTTGTCGTCTAAGAAGAGTACATGGAGACCCTATTTTAAAGATTAAGGGAAATATTATAAAGGTAGAACAAACAGCAAAATTCTTAGTACTAACCTTTGATTCGAAGTTCATATGGGACAAACATATAAATGGTCTAGTGGTAAAATGTAAAGCAGCTATTACTATGAGGTGTATGGCGAGTATTAACTGGGGCTCTCACAGAGATGTTCTCATCAGTATGTATAACAGTCTTATACTTAGTAAAATAGATTATGGTTCGGTAGTCTACGGAGCAGCTAGAAAGTCCCACATAAAACTATTAGACTCCATACAGAGGACAACACTCAGCCTTGCCTTAGGTGCATTTTGAACAAGCCCTTACACTTCATTCTGCATTAAAGCAAATACTCCTCCTTTAGCACTAGGAAGAGACCGTCTACTTCTTAATTATGAAACCAAGTTATGGGCTCAACAATTTCACCCAAACCAAAGACTCTTCTTTGAAGATGAATTTGAAATATACGATGGACGTCCCACAATAACGAAACCAGCAGGATATCGTTTTAAATAAATACTTAGAAGTGCCCAACTACCTGAAGTTGTAACGTACAAATATTCGAGAATTCTTCCATGGAGGTTACCGCATCCAACAATCGATACGCATATGAAATGTTTTAGAAAAGGGAACATTGGAAACGAAGTATTAAGGAGCACACTTAGTGAATATTTAAGTAAGTACGAGCAATACAAACTACTGTTTACAGGCGGTTCTAAAACAGAGGATGGTGTAGGGTGCGCACTAGTTACTCAAATGGAAATCAATCATGATCCCTACATCCCGATGCGTCTGTGTTTACAGCTGAATTGCAAGCCATCTACGAAGCTTTGATTTACTGCCAAAACTCTAATGATCTCCATTTTACTATATGTTCAGACTCAGAGAGCAGTCTAACTTCGATAAAAAATAGAATACTAAAGGATCCATTAGTCTTAAGAATAATAAATTTGCTTCACGAATTAAAAGGAACAAATAAAAATATAATCTTTATGTGGGTACCGAGCCATGTGGTCATTCACGAAAATGAAGTGGCAGATCAAGAAGCACGGCATACAGCACAGATGGAATGGTTAAGAGAAGTAAAAATCCGACCAGAAGATTTGATAATCACGTGGAAGAAAAGGTAAAAATTCGAATGGCAAAATGCCTTGAATACAGACGGCCTTAAAGCGCATACAACCAACAATACCTTCTTGGAAAATACCTAAAAATTTAGAAAGACATGAACGAGTCATTATTGAAAGACTAAGAATAGGGCACACGAACTTAACATCCATGCATCTATTATGAGGAGAACCACCACCTAGATGCCAAGAAAGTGACGAAATCCTCACAGTCGAACACTTACTTTTGGTCTGTCCTAGATTTACAATATAGCGAGATGGAATGAACCTAAAAAATTCAATGAAAGATATACTTAGTGACAATGAAATACAAAAATTACTTACCTTAAAAATTGTGACCTGCTCTATAAAATTTAAAATTGTAAATTACACAATTAAATTATTACAAGTGTTCTAGAGGCAATGCAACCACGGCTATGGCCATTAGCAGTCGATACCTGGTTCCACAAAAAAAACAACTCGAATAGTAGGGTGATTACTATCGAAATCTCAGATATGATTTTTTTATAAAGGAATGAATAGTTTTTAACGAAATTTGGTATACAGGGGTTTTAGGTCATGCCGAACAAGACTCTGCAAAAACAAAAACCCTATCTTAGTCACTAATATAAATTCCTAATTTTTGGCCATTTCTTTTGATCATAGTAGGCGTATTTAATTTGGAAAACAAAAATTTTTTAAAACAACTTTTTAATCATAATCTGAAACACAAGAAGTATACCAAATTTGATATAAGCCGGTCAACAAATGGGCGAGATATTGGGGTGTAGTAGTGAAAAGTGGGATCACACTGTAGATTATGTTGAGATATATCTTACAGCAGCTTGGCATGTATACAGGTAGGGTGTATCAAATTTTCAGGCAGAGCAGTATACATAGCTATCACCGGCACCTCCGCCAGATTTTAGAAAAGAACTCGCAAAACATTTTGTATAATGTTGATTTAACTGAATAGTTAACTTAATTTCTATTTTGAAAAATTAGTGAAAAATATTTCTTCTAAATGTTTTGGAATAAATATTTTATTTTGGCGAAGTAACCTCTAATTTAGTTCCTTACCTATTCTTAACTGACAGTTTTGCATATTTTGTCGATTAACTGCGTATAATTGTTTATACATATTTGATGTAAAACTCAGCAACGTTTCCAGTGTGGCACTTGTAACATGCCTTTCTACTTCGTGTCCTTTTCCTCCAGGAAATAAACCGCAGGCTGCCATATAAGTCCATTTGGCTACTTTTATTTTTTCAATGGTGCGAAATTCCTTTCTGTTGATCAACTGAAAAATCATCTATTTTCTGTATAAATTCTACTAATTATTATTAGATTATCTTACCGTGTCAAACGATGTAATGTATTCGTTCATTAGTATAAGGAATTTTGTATCTCCCACAATATCTTGTAGATCCCCATCCACTATGATTGAAGCAAATATAATGGCTACGTCATTATGGTCCTCGTAGTACAGCTCCTTCATTTCTCGATTTAAATCAAGATATAATTTTGCTAAAATAAAAATAAATACTTGATATATATTATTTACGACTTGGCCAGGGGGAGAAGCGCGGGTGCATTTGGACCCCAAGAACTACTTCATGATTATTAATTATTACTTTCTTTCAAATTTCTTTAATAAAGACTTATCTAGTATCGATATATTTTTTTATAAGTATGATTTAAAAATTGGGAAGTGTTTCGCAAATTGTGGTGTAATGATGTAGTATTAAATTGATATTACGCAGAAAAGTACAGAGAAAGGAGTAATTGGATAAATACAATTTGCCTTTTTCAGAACTCGAAGAAATAACTTATAGTTCCCTACGTGCACGCCCTCTTACGAAGAAATGTGTAATACCTTAGTAGAAGTTAGGAATATAATGATAGTTCGCTAGTCGGTTTAGAGATGGCTTCCTACAATAGAGTAACTGAACCTGGACTAGAATAAAATGGATTGATATAAGCAACATGGGGTATATAAGAAGCGGGACCAATGCATCAAAGTACTTCTAATTTGAAGAGTAAAGACTTCAGATCAAGAGAAGGAACAAATGATCGGACTAGTAAGGACTAATTATTGTAAGTTAATTTAGTGTTAAATAAATCAGTGGTTAATGACAATTCCTGCTGCAATTTTGAACCTACGCTTGGGGTATTTACTAGAGGGTGTAAACATGTGACAATTGGTGTCAGAAGTGGGATTGCAACAGAGGATTTCTGAGAAATTGAGGAAGTTCCAAATTTGGAAACCACTGGAGATAGTGAAGTGGTTTGAACTGGACAGTGATATAGATCTTTGTTAAGACCTATTTGTGTTACTGTAAGTAAATTTCAAGAGCACTCTATTTAGAAATTAGTGTAGTTATTTAAGTTATTTCAACTGAAAAGTGAAATAGACATTAAATAAGACTTGTTAGTGCTGTTTCGAGAACTTTTTAATGAAAATAAGAAGTATGACTCCTGAAAAGCAAATGTAGGGCAGGCTAGCTAAGTGAGAAAAATGATGTTAAATCAGGAAAAGAGACGCCAAGAAGAAATAGAAGAGCATGAAAAGAGACGGCAAGGAGATAAAGATGAACTAAGAAAAATGATATTAGATCAAGAAAGAAAATGTCAAGAAGAAAAAGAAAAACAGGAAAAGAAACGCCAAGAACAAGAACGACAACGTAAGGAAGACAAAGATGAATTGAGGAAAATTATGGAGGATTTGGAAATAAAACTTCAAGAGGAAAACAGAAAGAAATGACAAGACATAAGGAGTTAAGAAAAATTATAATGGTACTGTCGTGAGCAAAAAAAATAGGACAGCTTTTTTTTCTAATTAAATCTGGATATGTAATGAGTAGCCGAAATAAAACAGATATCACTTTTAATTTATTTTTTATTTTAATGCTGTAGTTATTGCTATAATAAATGATGGATGGTTAATGAGACAAATTGCACTGCGTTATTAACAAAAATTTGGTGTGTAACATTTTAAGAAAGTGGAGAATCCTGGATCAAAGGACAAAGGATATCTATCCTACTTAACAAGAAACAATTAATATTTCGTTATTGCACCATTTCTATTGATAACTTCTATAAGTCTGTTTGGCATAGAATTAAATAACCTTATACAATAATCATTAGTAATAATATTTTCCCATGCATTATTTACTATTTCCAGTAATTCTTTGGAATTCCGTGGTCTCACATTTCATTTGTGAATCCTTCTTACGAGTAGTCCCCATACTTCTTCCACGGGGTCAAGATCTGGACTATGACTAGGCCAGTTAAGAACATTGATGTTGTTATCTTGAAACCAGTTAGTTACGGTATGAGCAGTACAGCGGAACAATTGTCTTGTTGAAATATGAACTCACTATTAGGAAATAATTGTGACACAGAAGGGAGCATAATATTGTCTAAAATCCTAATATACGTTTCACTATTAAATCGTTCCTCAATATGCCACAAAACACCAGGACCACGTGCCGATATCCAAGCCCACATATTGACGGAAAATCTACCACTTTTATCATTGCTAGATATTTCTCAGTCGAGTATTCGGAGAGCGGTAAACACGAATACGACCGCTGTGTGTTGACTGGAAAGTTTTTTCGTCTGTAAAGATTACATTGTTCCAAAAATTTACATCATGCGCTAAAAATTCAAGCGCAAATCCTACTCGAGCTTCTTTATGTTCAGCTTTAAGTAAGTATTTCTGTGCTGCTGCATGACAGCGTAGCTCCGATTCTCTTACTCGCCGGCGACCAGTACTACTCGATCCAGGAAAATTCGTTTCTTCAGCAACCTGAATAACTGAGTAAAATGGATTTTCTACTAAAGCATTTGGTCAATTGCAAATCTTGTTGTTGAGTTAATATCCTTCGTCGCCCTGATCCAGGATTTCTACTAATCGTACCGTTTATTCTCCAGTTTCTTAAAATGTTACACACCGAATTTTTGTCAATATTATAACACAGTGCAATTTGTCTCATTGACCATCCATCTTCTGCTTTAGCAATAACTCCAGATTTAACTAAATCGCTTACATGAGGCATATTAGTTTTTTGCACACTTGCAATAAATTATGACAATTAACTGACAATGTCACAAAAATTAAAGTTAGATGTACACAACTAGATTTTAGCAAAATATTGTTATAAGACTTGTCCTATTTCTTTTTGCTGATGAAATCAAAAATAAAGTTAAATAAGAATCAGTGGAATTAAACGAAAAGTTACTGATATGGAAGGAAAATTTCGTGCAGTGCAAGAAGTAGAGCGACTTAAACGACAGCTGAGGGAGAAAGGAGGCCAGTTAGTGGTGCCATCAGATTCTCGATTACAACCTCCCTCCTTTGAGGAACAAACTTCTTGGTCAAAATATAAAAGACA